>OX411881.1:36700313-37300313 GCA_948293265.1 Cheilosia impressa | reverse complement strand
GCTTTTCAACCTGGCAACACTGCCAAAGTTTTAGAGCCAGTACTGTGTCTTACCCCTCAAAAGATGCGTTTATGTATCTACTTTCTAGAAATGTTCAAAATGTGGCTGTAGGTTTTACCATCTCTGAGACATTCAAAATTCCGCAGGCAGCCTTTTCTATATTTTAATTTTTCAACTGATGAAAAATGTGACTTTTCAACCTGGCAACACTGCCAAAGTTTTAGAGCCACTATTTTGTCTTACCCCTCAAAAGATGCGTCTATGTCTCTACTTTCTAGAAATGTGCAAAATGTGGCTGTAGGTGTTACCATCTCTGAGATATTCAAAATTCCGGAGGCAGCCTTTTCTGTATTTTAATTTTTCAACTGATGAAAAATGTGACTTTTCAACCTGGCAACACTGCCAAAGTTTCAAAGCCAGTACTTTGTCTTACCCGTGAAAAGATGCGTCTATGTCTCTGCTTTCTAGAAATGTGCAAAATGTGGCTGTAGGTGTTACCATCTCTGAGATATTCAAAATTCCGCAGGCAGCCTTTTCTGTATTTTAATTTTTCAACTGATGAAAAATGTGACTTTTCAACCTGGCAACACTGCCAAACTTTCAAAGCCAGTACTTTGTCTTACCACTCAAAAGATGCGTCTATGTCTCTACTTTCTAGAAATGTGCAAAATGTGGCTGTAGGTGTTACCATCTCTGAGATATTCAAAATTCCGCAGGCAGCCTTTTCCATATATTTGAATTTTTCAACTGATGAAAAATGTGGCTTTTCAACCTGGCAACACTGCCAAAGTTTTAGAGCCAGTACTGTGTCTTACCCTCCAAAAGATGCGTTTATGTATCTACTTTCTAGAAATGTTCAAAATGTGGCTGTAGGTTTTACCATCTCTGAGACATTCAAAATTCCGCAGGCAGCCTTTTCTATATTTTAATTTTTCAACTGATGAAAAATGTGACTTTTCAACCTGGCAACACTGCCAAAGTTTCAAAGCCAGTACTTTGTCTTACCCCTCAAAAGATGCGTCTATGTCTCTGCTTTCTAGAAATGTACAAAATGTGGCTGTAGGTGTTACCATCTCTGAGATATTCAAAATTCGGCAGGCAGCCTTTTCCATATATTTTAATTTTTCAACTGATGAAAAATGTGACTTTTCAACCTGGCAACACTGCCAAAGTTTTAGAGCCAGTATTTTGTCTTACCCCTCAAAAGATGCGTCTATGTCTCTACTTTCTAGAAATGTGCAAAATGTGGCTGTAGGTGTTACCATCTCTGAGATATTCAAAATTCCGCAGGCAGCCTTTTCGGTATTTTAATTTTTCAACTGATGAAAAATGTGACTTTTCAACCTGGCAACACTGCCAAAGTTTCAAAGCCAGTACTTTGTCTTACCCCTCAAAAGATGCGTCTATGTCTCTACTTTCTAGAAATGTGCAAAATGTGGCTGTAGGTGTTACCATCTCTGAGATATTCAAAATTCCGCAGGCAGCCTTATCCATATATTTGAATTTTTCAACTGTTGAAAAATGTGGCTTTTCAACCTGGCAACACTGCCAAAGTTTTAGAGCCAGTACTGTGTCTTACCCCTCAAAAGATGCGTTTATGTATCTACTTTCTAGAAATGTTCAAAATGTGGCTGTAGGTTTTACCATCTCTGAGACATTCAAAATTCCGCAGGCAGCCTTTTCTATATTTTAATTTTTCAACTGATGAAAAATGTGACTTTTCAACCTGGCAACACTGCCAAAGCTTTAGAGCCAGTACTGTGTCTTACCCCTCAAAAGATGCGTTTATGTATCTACTTTCTAGAAATGTTCAAAATGTGGCTGTAGGTTTTACCATCTCTGAGACATTCAAAATTCCGCAGGCAGCCTTTTCTATATTTTAATTTTTCAACTGATGAAAAATGTGACTTTTCAACCTGGCAACACTGCCAAAGTTTCAAAGCCAGTACTTTGTCTTACCCCTCAAAAGATGCGTCTATGTCTCTACTTTCTAGAAATGTACAAAATGTGGCTGTAGGTGTTACCATCTCTGAGATATTCAAAATTCCGCAGGCAGCCTTTTCCATATATTTTAATTTTTCAACTGATGAAAAATGTGACTTTTCAACCTGGCAACACTGCCAAAGTTTTAGAGCCAGTATTTTGTCTTACCCCTCAAAAGATGCGTCTATGTCTCTACTTTCTAGAAATGTGCAAAATGTGGCTGTAGGTGTTACCATCTCTGAGATATTCAAAATTCCGCAGGCAGCCTTTTCTGTATTTTAATTTTTCAACTGATGAAAAATGTGACTTTTCAACCTGGCAACACTGCCAAACTTTCAAAGCCAGTACTTTGTCTTTCCACTCAAAAGATGCGTCTATGTCTCTACTTTCTAGAAATGTGCAAAATGTGGCTGTAGGTGTTACCATCTCTGAGATATTCAAAATTCCGCAGGCAGCCTTTTCCATATATTTGAATTTTTCAACTGATGAAAAATGTGGCTTTTCAACCTGGCAACACTGCCAAAGTTTTAGAGCCAGTACTGTGTCTTACCCCTCAAAAGATGCGTTTATGTATCTACTTTCTAGAAATGTTCAAAATGTGGCTGTAGGTTTTACCATCTCTGAGACATTCAAAATTCCGCAGGCAGCCTTTTCTATATTTTAATTTTTCAACTGATGAAAAATGTGACTTTTCAACCTGGCAACACTGCCAAAGTTTTAGAGCCACTATTTTGTCTTACCCCTCAAAAGATGCGTCTATGTCTCTACTTTCTAGAAATGTGCAAAATGTGGCTGTAGGTGTTACCATCTCTGAGATATTCAAAATTCCGGAGGCAGCCTTTTCTGTATTTTAATTTTTCAACTGATGAAAAATGTGACTTTTCAACCTGGCAACACTGCCAAAGTTTCAAAGCCAGTACTTTGTCTTACCCGTCAAAAGATGCGTCTATGTCTCTGCTTTCTTGAAATGTGCAAAATGTGGCTGTAGGTCTTACCATCTCTGAGATATTCAAAATTCCGCAGGCAGCCTTTTCTGTATTTTAATTTTTCAACTGATGAAAAATGTGACTTTTCAACCTGGCAACACTGCCAAACTTTCAAAGCCAGTACTTTGTCTTACCACTCAAAAGATGCGTCTATGTCTCTACTTTCTAGAAATGTGCAAAATGTGGCTGTAGGTCTTACCATCTCTGAGATATTCAAAATTCCGCAGGCAGCCTTTTCTGTATTTTAATTTTTCAACTGATGAAAAATGTGGCTTTTCAACCTGGCAACACTGCCAAAGTTTTAGAGCCAGTACTGTGTCTTACCCTCCAAAAGATGCGTTTATGTATCTACTTTCTAGAAATGTTCAAAATGTGGCTGTAGGTTTTACCATCTCTGAGACATTCAAAATTCCGCAGGCAGCCTTTTCTATATTTTAATTTTTCAACTGATGAAAAATGTGACTTTTCAACCTGGCAACACTGCCAAACTTTCAAAGCCAGTACTTTGTCTTTCCACTCAAAAGATGCGTCTATGTCTCTACTTTCTAGAAATGTGCAAAATGTGGCTGTAGGTGTTACCATCTCTGAGATATTCAAAATTCCGCAGGCAGCCTTTTCGGTATTTTAATTTTTCAACTGATGAAAAATGTGACTTTTCAACCTGGCAACACTGCCAAAGTTTCAAAGCCAGTACTTTGTCTTACCCCTCAAAAGATGCGTCTATGTCTCTACTTTCTAGAAATGTGCAAAATGTGGCTGTAGGTGTTACCATCTCTGAGATATTCAAAATTCCGCAGGCAGCCTTTTCCATATATTTGAATTTTTCAACTGATGAAAAATGTGGCTTTTCAACCTGGCAACACTGCCAAAGTTTTAGAGCCAGTACTGTGTCTTACCCCTCAAAAGATGCGTTTATGTATCTACTTTCTAGAAATGTTCAAAATGTGGCTTTAGGTTTTACCATCTCTGAGACATTGCAGGAGACACGAGGGGAGTTGTGGAAATTTTGAAAAAAGTAAATTTCCACCCCTAAGCAGAGGGTTGGCACGCTTGCGGAGGCTCGCGGCATTTGGCTCGTCGGTGGGGTGGTGTTCATTTCTGCTTGTCATAATTGTCTGCAATCTGAAATTTTCGTGCCAATAATGTACTGACCAACACGTGCTGATGCTTACGTTTCTAAGAAAAGTTTGAGTCTGACCGTACTGTACGTAAGAAAAAGGGAAAAAAGAAAAAACGTTGAAAGGGAAAGAGGTAACCACGAACACCGAGGGATAAACGATAATATGTACATATAATCATGTCAGATGTTGAGACATTGGATGCCAACTCTAGCTTGTTGAAAACTCTATGTGGTCATCCTTGCGGCGAAACCCACCCTAACAATTGAATAGCAAATTCAAAAGCTCCAATGGCTACCTGTGTGCCGATATGATTGAGGTAGCCCCAGATCATTTTTGTTTACGCCTTACACACTCATCATATTCAGATCCTTTTTAATCGCCGTAAAATTATACACTTAACACATGGTTAAATTTGTTCTGTTTCTGAACATATACTTCGATTTATTCGCCTAAATTCAGGTCATTAAATTCTCAAGTTAATTCTGTTTTTTTTTTTTTTTGAAAATTCGAAATGGATTACACAGTAATAAAATCTTGAAATTAAATAGGTCAAACAGGTAAGGCAAGATATGGAGGCTTGAGAGAAAGCTCTACTTATGTACTTGGTATTAATTGAATTATTTATGTATCTTAATACGATTCTTGGATCAAGCAAAAAAATTAATCATACCCAAAACTATATATATAATATTATATTGTCCAAAGATATTGTTTCTACGATATAAAAATCACTTACGCGTTTTTGATTTCTGGAAGACTGCATACTGCCTCGTGATGTGCGCACAGGACGAAGAGATGTTGACAAGGTGAAACAAAATGATCTCACTACACGGGGAAAAATTTAGTTAATTTTGGAACTTGTGATATTTTATATATTTTTTTTGGGGGTATTTACCTGTACTGAACCAAACTATTAAATTTATCTTTTTTTTTTTTATATAAATCAAACAATATTCTATGCCTTTCCTTTTTTTTTTCCTTTACAGAAAAAAAAATGTATGTATACTTATTCTATCAATTCACTGTTTTTTTTTTTTCTTTTTTGCTTTTTTTTTTTTTTTTTTTTTTTTTTTTTACGATACGATGTATTTCATTCCTTCATTAGCGATGATTCCGATTGGGCGGCGGTTGGGGGATGAAGATGATTCGTAAGGCAAGTGGGGTCCCGATTTGAGTGCCCTGCCAACAAGTTCGTTCATCTGGCCCCTTGGTCGCCAGACACTATCCACTAGCCTGTCACGTACCACACCTATCGGAAGAGGGTATCCCTTTAGATCCCTGAGTGAATTGTGGGAGGTGGGTGAGGTGCAGGTCACGTGGTATAGTGGATGCTGATCTCCAAAGAAAATTAGAGGTGTAAATTCGTCACCGATGGACCAAAAATCCCAGACGTAATTTGACAAAGACTGATCACTGCGTATCAGTTTTTTTTTTCTTTTCTTTGATTTTTTTTGCACTGCTGCCGCTGGGCGATGAAGGCACGCTTTTTTATGGGTTTTTTTTTTTTTTGTTTTCTTTCTTTGGTTTACCTTAAGTGTTTGACTGGTTTTTCTTTTGTATTGTCTTGGTATATTTAATGCGGAATTAAACCCGCACACTTCCGAACTGGTTAATGCTATATTAATTCGCTTTTTTGGGTTTTTCCCGAGAAGAAATACAATGTCTACCGAGGTGGGTACTCGAATTGAAAAAGAAATGGCGGATTTCTTGCTGCTGGCTTTTATACCAGTTGGGGAGTGGGGGTTGGCTAAACTTGTTGGTCAGTTTCCTCAGTTAAGTAGGAGGCGATTGAGGAGGGACATGAGTACAGCGGTTTCTTTTTTGTGTATTCAGTGAAGCTCTTTATACTGAGCACCCAATATATACTGACCCATAATAATTATTGTAAAATAAAATATTTGTTGCGATGTTGTAGGTATTCAAGTGACACGCTACAAAATCATGTACTTTGAATATTCCACGGATTGAAAAAGACATGAAAAAACGGGTTACTTGGGAATAGGGGAATAAGCGTCGACCCACGATCCTGAATTCTCGGTAAAGTTCCCGCATGGAGTATATTTAATCGTGTCGTCACTTCTAATATCTCGTAACACCTAACATCGGCACTAACATTACCGTAATAACCTTCTAATATGTGATAGCACGTCCCAAGCTCACTACCTTCCCATACTCAATACAAAACTGCAATCCTCACCTTCACCTACCCCCATCAAATATCAGTTAATATCAATTCAATACATAAACAATTATGGCAAAAGCTCTGCATAAAAAAAATATTTTTATTTGTCTTCTGTATGCACCTTTAGAAACTCCTGCCGCACTTCCGTCTGTACTAAAATTTTAGTACATCTGTCAACATTCAACAGCTGACAGTTTGGGGGACTTACCCATCCAAAACAAAAACAGATGTCATGAGCTTTCTCATTTATCTTGTCAGAACTTTCATTGCATTTATCCTTTTCTTGTGGGGCATATTCGTAAAAAAAAATATAAATCTCATAAAAGGATTACAACCCACTGAACCAATTAATTGATTCAACATTTTATCGGTGGAGCAACCAAAATTGCCAACGAGTGGATTCCTTTGCCAACAAATAGCATCCCGTAGTCGCGCCGGCGCGTCGTCAGGCCGATGCAACAAAAAAACTGGGAACTCAAATCTCCTTGGGCTAGGATTGTATACGGACGACAAACAACAGCGCAGACGAAATCTGGACAAGGTCGTGATCTTAATATGTATGCCCAGTGTCAGCCGAACATATTACACCAAGGCGGTTTGTATTTATATTACCTACATTTCTTGTTATTCACTGGTTTATTTAATTCACTAAGGTACCTGCTGGAGGAAGATCTACTAAACCCTCGAACCTTTCTGGTTGGGAGACATCATGACCATCACTGTGTGCGTCCACCCGCACCATACCTACTTCCAGCAAGGGAACTCGGAATCTTGAGTGTCTGTGTCCACCCCCATTTCTCTCTTCTTTTTTTTTCTTGAAGAATATAATATTCTCCCAACTCCAATTGATAGGTACCAATAATAAGTTTCCCAGGATTCTCCCAATCTCGCCTTCGCATATGCAAGACTGTTTATATCTGTTGCTGGACATAACAATAGCATACTTGTCGGTGTTTTTATTACCTTCTATTCTCAATCTCTAAGAAAAGTATCTTCGATAAAGATCATCACCAATAATAATTTTGATAGATCGACGAATGTGTTTAGTGGTTGAGAATATATGTACCTATAATCATGCTACAGCGGTGGTTAAGGTATTAAGTCTTTGGCATGATATACGCCAAGAGTTTTGCCTTGCATGTTCTCAATGAGATATGTGCACTTTCCAGTTGGTTTGGTAATTCGACACTTAACAAACTTTTGGCTCAATTTTGCGTTGAAGCGCTTCGAGGCGTTACTCAAAATGAAATTTCTTCGGTAGACTTCGTCTCCGGATTTAAAAATTCGATTCGAGGATCTAAGATTGTATGCTTTTTCGTTTCTTTTGAACGCTAAATTCAGATTTTCCTTGACCTTTTTGCGAATTATCTCAAGCCTGTTTGATAATGGAAGACAATCGAACTCGCTTTCGTTTAATACCTTAAGTTTCCGGGCAAGTTGATACATATTTGCATGCGACATCATGTGTCGCCCAAAAAGGACAAAAAAAGGTGTTGTACCTGTTGATTGATGTACAGATGTACATAAAGCTTGCTGTATCTCAGATAAATGAAGATCCCATTCTCTTTGATCGTTTTTTAGATAAGTCCTAATTGCAGATAATATTGACCTATTCACTCGTTCAGAGGCGTTAGCCTGCGGCGAGTATACTGCATTTCTTACATGGGTCGTTCCATACTTGGAAAGAAAATTCGCAAATTCCTGTGACACGAATTGCTTACCGTTATCACTATGCAAGTATTCCGGTACGCCGAATTTTTGGAAAACTTCTTGTTCTAAAAAATTTATTACCAATCGAGTCGTTGCTTTTGGCATGGCTTTAAGAAAAACAAATTTGGATACTTGATCCAGAACAATGAAAATGAATAGGTTTCCTTTCTTCGTACGGATATACGGGCCCATGAAGTCTATGTACAGTTTTTGAAAGGGAAGGTCGATCTGTTGCTGTGCCCCCATTGGTGGTCTGAGAGTAAAATTTGGTGATTTATTCTGTTTACAAGCCTCACAGTTTCGAACGTAGTCTCTAACTTGAACGACCATGTTCGGCCAGTAGCAAGTTTGTCTAATTCTCTCCAATGTTTTTCGAATGCCTCCATGTGAGCAATTTGGTGGACAATGATTTTTGACTATAAGGGCGTTGGTTAACGCGGTGGGTACCCACAACTTCCATTTGAATTGCATCTGCGGATCCTCACTATCACTCGAATACAATCGCTTGTAGACATAACCGTCATCAATTTTTAATTGAGGTAATTGAGGCTGGTTTCTTTCGATAGTGTGAATTAGTTCGAGATATTCTGTTGATTTGAATTCTGGAGAATTAAGGTTCGGTAAGGATTCATCTATAACTGTCGGACTTATTTCGTCTAAATAGGCACGAGACAGGGTATCAGGTACGGTGTTTAAAGTTCCCTTGCGGTGTTGTATTTCAAATGTAAAGCATTGCAGTTTTAAAGACCAACGAGCAAGCCTTCCGCTTAAATCCTTAAGGCCCATCAACCATTTTAGACTTGCGTGGTCTGTGATCACGGTAAAAGGTGTCCCTTCGATGTAAGGTCTGAACTTAATTATTGACCGTAAAGCCGCCAAGCACTCTTGTTCCGTAACTGAGTAATTGCGTTGACACGCGTTTAACTTCTCTGAGAAGAAGGCTATTGGCTTTTCGTTGCCATCGTCATCGTATTGGAATAGAACGCCTCCGATACCAGTATTTGATGCATCACATTGTAGAAAAAAACGTTTTGCATAGTCGGGGTTAGTGAGAAGCGGAGCAGATGTTAAGGCTATTTTTAAAGCATCAAAAGAGATTAGTGCTTCCGGTGTCATAGAAAAGGATTTAGATTTTTGTATGGTATTAGTCAAGGGCGAAGCGATTGCTGCGAAGTTCCTAATGAATCTTCGGTACCAACCACAAAGACCTAGGAACCTTCTGACCTGTTTGGGTGAAGTTGGTACGGGAAAGTCATTTATCGCGGATACTTTTTCCGGATCCGGTTTGAGATGTCCTTGTCCTACTATGTAGCCAAGGTAACGGAGTTCTTTAAAACAGAAAAACGATTTTTCTACATTGATTGTTAGGTTTGCGGCCTTTAAACATTCGGCCACTTGTGACAGCAGAGAAAGATGTTGCTTGAAATCAGAGGAGATGATGAGGAGATCATCAAGGTAGACAAACACGTTTTCCCTAAGTGCACTGGGGACCACCCTATCCATTAACCGACACATCCTTTGGGGTGCATTACACAACCCAAAGGGCATGACGGTGAATTGGTAAAGCGGTCGTCCTGGCACAGTGAAAGCGGTCTTTTCCCTTGAATTCTCCTCTAGAGGAATTTGCCAGAAGGCGTCTTTAAGATCCACACTACTTATGTAATGTGTCTCTCCGAGCCGACTGAGTAAACCCTCTATATGTGGCAACGGGTACGCATCTCGTTTCGTCAAGGAGTTCACCTTTCTGTAGTCTAAGCAAAGCCTGTTTTTGCCTGGTTTTCTGATAAGAACTACAGGACTACTCCAGGAACTTTGGCTCTCTTCTATGACTCCCATGGCGATCATGCGATCTAATTGCTCATATATCATCTTCTGAATAACCGGAGAAACCGGATAGTGGCGCTGTTTCACAGGTTCTGCATCACCAGTTTCGATGACATGCGTCTCTATGGTTGTTTTTCCCAACCCTAATTTTACAAAGGATGGAAATTTTGAAATCACTGCTTTAAGCTGTTCAGATTGTACTTGGTTTAAATCATGAGCTGGAGGAGCAGACTTGGTTGTACTGTCGGACTGAAGATTACTGCAGTTTTCGTCAAAAAGTTCGCTTATGATATGTGGCGCTATTTGAAATGTTGACCAAAAATCTATGCCGAGATAGAGCGGTAGTGAAAGGCTTGGAACGAGATATAAGTTCAATTCTTTTGAAATATTTCCATAACTTACTGGAACGTTTATTCGTCCAACTATCTCTTGACCCTTTCCATCAGCAGTTCTGACGGTCGCGTTGTATGGAATGATTGGGATCTTGAGACCCTCTAAGAGTTGCATGCAGCCATTTCCTAGACATGACACGGAAGCTCCACTGTCCAGCAAACCGGAAATTTCTTTGCCATGGATAAAAACTTTAGCAAAGGGTCTAGGATCAAGTTGACCTTCAAGCGTGGTTTCACTTATTAATTTGCGGTATGACTGTCTTTTTCTATATCGAAGCCTTGCTTTGGTAATTTTACTAGGAATGTCGAACTTAGCATTGCCGTTTTCGCCAAATATTTTTTTTCGAATTCTATAGTACTCTTCCAAGCGTTCATTGTATGGTTTCATATAAAAGGGTATTGTGTTGAGGTCTGTCGCAGACTGTAAAAAAATTTTGTTTTGTACAAGGTTTAGTTTAGTGTCTCTTTCGGACGAGGTATCGCCTCTAATGGACGACGACAATTGGGTGTTAAAATTATTTGCATACAAGTCGGAATAGGTATTTGTTGATGCATCTTTTTTGCTTACGCCGGGAAGGTCTGAGTCGAACAAGACCTCCCGGAGATGGTGTTGTCCGCACTCTGGTTTCCCAGTGAAAGATTGCATTTGGGACAGTCAAGTACTGTGTAATCATCCATCCCACAACGATAGCAAAATAGCTTTCGGACCGGTACCGTGCAATTTATAAACAGATGACCTGTTCGTTTACAGTTAAAACATGTGATATGTCTAGATGAGGACGGGTCGTGAATAGTAGCTTGCTTAGGACGATTGGGTAAAGATACTGCCGATAAATTATCAGGTAATTCAGTGCAAATATCCTCTGACTGTTTTGGATAACGAATAATCCAGTTCACTAATGTGCCTAGCATTGTTGAACAATTTCTGAGCAGAGTATCTTGCCTGAAGCATCTTCTCCGTTCGTCTACATTCGTTACGAAATTGTTCAATGCTGTCTATTTGCATAGGAAATATGAAATTCATCAGCCTTGAGTTTATGTTGCCTCTCAAAATTTTGATAAGGTCGAATTCCCGAATAGGATCTCTGAGTTGACTTATGAGGTGACTAACATTTGAATAAAAATCATCGAAAGATTCTGTTGGCAGTTGCCTTCGATCCATAATTTGTTTCAAAATTTCGAAGTCATTCTCATAACTTTTGAATCTTTTAAATAGGGCATTTCGGAGCATTTGCCAATCACCGCGCGGATTACTACGCATGTAATGCCAGAACCAGTCTTCAGCCGATCCCTTTACCAAATGGTGAAAGTTCCGCATCACTTCTTCCCATGGACAATCATAGTTCATTTTTAGTACTTCAACACGAAAGACAAAATCCTCAATCGACATTCCTTTATCAGTGCCATCGAAAATAATCCCCCAACGGTCCAAGTCGAACATTCGAGAGGATCTCCGAACGTTTGAATTTTCGGAAATTTGTCTGTTTACCGATGGGTTTGGACCACGCACGTGATTATACATCGGTTCTGGTGGAACATCGACGTTCTGGTTGGGTGAGACATTGGAAGATCGAGAGTTGCGTTCATTGCGTATGGAATGACGGGTACTATTTGCAAGTGCATCATCATTATGCAATGCCTGTGCCAATGGCTCCCCATTAAAGTGGTTTTGATTTGCCTGTACGGCCGGATTATGTATTGGTAAAATAGTTTTTAAGGTGTTGCCAACATTCTCTTGAATTAACCCGGGCAATTCCCTAAACAGGGAGTTTCTTAGTTCGGCCAGGCTTGAATCTACTACACTTTTAATATGAGAGTGCAGGTAGCTGTTTGAATTCTGCTGAAGTGGAAGAGATACATTCCTATCAAACGCAAAATGTCTATCGTTAATGTCTTGACTATTTGCTGTTTGATTAGTTGTGTTGATTGTTGGATTTACATTTAGGTGAGGGTGTGACATTATTGGGTATGACATAGCAGCAGTAGTAGAAGGTGTGGTCATTGTGAACAAACCAGCTGCCATAGTTGTATGGGCCGATGCCATAACAGATGTAGTGTCTACATTTGTTTGTAGTATTTCATTTAAACTAGTGTTTCCACTAGTATTATGATTTTGCATTTGTATGCTGCTGTTAAGAGAGCGATTAAGATTATTAATATTTGTTCCTGGTAGTGATGGAGGAGGAGAATGCCGAACAGGTCTGTTACTAACATGCGGTAAAGAGAAAGGCGTATCGGTAGTTAGTTGCCTGTTTGAGAGCGAGCGAGTTTGAATGCTCCGATTACTATCATGAGTTTGGGTTCTATTTTGCTTCGATATAGCACCCAAATTTTTATTTCCGTTGGCATTCATTACTGCGTCGAACTTAAGAGAAAGGTTGCAAATCAAAAAAAAAAATTGTAATCTAACAGGTACTTTCACGAAAAGAAGTTGCTTGTTAGACATGAAAAGTAATTGATCTAATAGATCGAAGGTTCCAGAATATGGTAAAGTTTAAAATACACATTGATATTAGATACTTAATTCGAAGTAAATGAATGACTGAATGAGTAACCTTATGGAATTACTGGCGATTTACTAGGGATCTTCAGTCAAATGAGAAAATTTGTAAAGGCGTAAGATAAAAACAAAAAAAGGAGGAAAAAAAAAAAAAAAAATCAACGCAATACATCATTACAGTTTGGTCAGATTCGGTACATTATACAATTCTTTTACATGAAAATGTGTTAATTGCGTGTGAGCATCTTTCCATTGCAACTTCAAATAGCTATTAGCTTTGATTGCTAGGACTCATGGAAGAACTCTCTTAATATCATTCACAATAATAGATGTGGATTGATCTATGTCGACGTCGTAGTATGTAAGTTAGTGTTCTAGTGCTCTGTCTTCTAATGACACAAGATCGTGATAGAACGGACTCCTAGTATTACTATGAACTTACACGTTCTGACATAGATAAAAAAAAAAACATATGTCTCATCACAGTGTTAGGTGTTGTTATTAATTTAAGGTAGATATTCTGAAATGCAGCTGTATGCTAAGCATCCGCAAGAATACTTGCACTAGCAACGTACTGAAAATGGATGGATAATGCTGCTGGTAATTTTTAATTAGATTTGACACTTAACGTCATTAGTGTCGAGACTAACGCGACGTTGCTTTCCGGTTTGGGGTGCCAAAAGTTCTGGCAGGCCCCACGTTTTGGGCGCCAATTTTGCAGGAGACACGAGGGGAGTTGTGGAAATTTTGAAAAAAGTAAATTTCCACCCCTAAGCAGAGGGTTGGCACGCTTGCGGAGGCTCGCGGCATTTGGCTCGTCGGTGGGGTGGTGTTCATTTCTGCTTGTCATAATTGTCTGCAATCTGAAATTTTCGTGCCAATAATGTACTGACCAACACGTGCTGATGCTTACGTTTCTAAGAAAAGTTTGAGTCTGACCGTACTGTACGTAAGAAAAAGGGAAAAAAGAAAAAACGTTGAAAGGGAAAGAGGTAACCACGAACACCGAGGGATAAACGATAATATGTACATATAATCATGTCAGATGTTGAGACATTGGATGCCAACTCTAGCTTGTTGAAAACTCTATGTGGTCATCCTTGCGGCGAAACCCACCCTAACAATTGAATAGCAAATTCAAAAGCTCCAATGGCTACCTGTGTGCCGATATGATTGAGGTAGCCCCAGATCATTTTTGTTTACGCCTTACACACTCATCATATTCAGATCCTTTTTAATCGCCGTAAAATTATACACTTAACACATGGTTAAATTTGTTCTGTTTCTGAACATATACTTCGATTTATTCGCCTAAATTCAGGTCATTAAATTCTCAAGTTAATTCTGTTTTTTTTTTTTTTTGAAAATTCGAAATGGATTACACAGTAATAAAATCTTGAAATTAAATAGGTCAAACAGGTAAGGCAAGATATGGAGGCTTGAGAGAAAGCTCTACTTATGTACTTGGTATTAATTGAATTATTTATGTATCTTAATACGATTCTTGGATCAAGCAAAAAAATTAATCATACCCAAAACTATATATATAATATTATATTGTCCAAAGATATTGTTTCTACGATATAAAAATCACTTACGCGTTTTTGATTTCTGGAAGACTGCATACTGCCTCGTGATGTGCGCACAGGACGAAGAGATGTTGACAAGGTGAAACAAAATGATCTCACTACACGGGGAAAAATTTAGTTAATTTTGGAACTTGTGATATTTTATATATTTTTTTTGGGGGTATTTACCTGTACTGAACCAAACTATTAAATTTATCTTTTTTTTTTTTATATAAATCAAACAATATTCTATGCCTTTCCTTTTTTTTTCCTTTACAGAAAAAAAAATGTATGTATACTTATTCTATCAATTCACTGTTTTTTTTTTTTCTTTTTTGCTTTTTTTTTTTTTTTTTTTTTTTTTTTTTACGATACGATGTATTTCATTCCTTCATTAGCGATGATTCCGATTGGGCGGCGGTTGGGGGATGAAGATGATTCGTAAGGCAAGTGGGGTCCCGATTTGAGTGCCCTGCCAACAAGTTCGTTCATCTGGCCCCTTGGTCGCCAGACACTATCCACTAGCCTGTCACGTACCACACCTATCGGAAGAGGGTATCCCTTTAGATCCCTGAGTGAATTGTGGGAGGTGGGTGAGGTGCAGGTCACGTGGTATAGTGGATGCTGATCTCCAAAGAAAATTAGAGGTGTAAATTCGTCACCGATGGACCAAAAATCCCAGACGTAATTTGACAAAGACTGATCACTGCGTATCAGTTTTTTTTTTCTTTTCTTTGATTTTTTTTGCACTGCTGCCGCTGGGCGATGAAGGCACGCTTTTTTATGGGTTTTTTTTTTTTTTGTTTTCTTTCTTTGGTTTACCTTAAGTGTTTGACTGGTTTTTCTTTTGTATTGTCTTGGTATATTTAATGCGGAATTAAACCCGCACACTTCCGAACTGGTTAATGCTATATTAATTCGCTTTTTTGGGTTTTTCCCGAGAAGAAATACAATGTCTACCGAGGTGGGTACTCGAATTGAAAAAGAAATGGCGGATTTCTTGCTGCTGGCTTTTATACCAGTTGGGGAGTGGGGGTTGGCTAAACTTGTTGGTCAGTTTCCTCAGTTAAGTAGGAGGCGATTGAGGAGGGACATGAGTACAGCGGTTTCTTTTTTGTGTATTCAGTGAAGCTCTTTATACTGAGCACCCAATATATACTGACCCATAATAATTATTGTAAAATAAAATATTTGTTGCGATGTTGTAGGTATTCAAGTGACACGCTACAACATTCAAAATTCCGCAGGCAGCCTTTTCTATATTTTAATTTTTCAACTGATGAAAAATGTGACTTTTCAACCTGGCAACACTGCCAAAGTTTTAGAGCCAGTACTGTGTCTTACCCCTCAAAAGATGCGTTTATGTATCTACTTTCTAGAAATGTTCAAAATGTGGCTGTAGGTTTTACCATCTCTGAGACATTCAAAATTCCGCAGGCAGCCTTTTCTATATTTTAATTTTTCAACTGATGAAAAATGTGACTTTTCAACCTGGCAACACTGCCAAAGTTTCAAAGCCAGTACTTTGTCTTACCCCTCAAAAGATGCGTCTATGTCTCTACTTTCTAGAAATGTACAAAATGTGGCTGTAGGTGTTACCATCTCTGAGATATTCAAAATTCCGCAGGCAGCCTTTTCCATATATTTGAATTTTTCAACTGATGAAAAATGTGGCTTTTCAACCTGGCAACACTGCCAAAGTTTTAGAGCCAGTACTGTGTCTTACCCCTCAAAAGATGCGTTTATGTATCTACTTTCTAGAAATATTCAAAATGTGGCTGTAGGTTTTACCATCTCTGAGACATTCAAAATTCCGCAGGCAGCCTTTTCTATATTTTAATTTTTCAACTGATGAAAAATGTGACTTTTCAACCTGGCAACACTGCCAAAGTTTTAGAGCCAGTACTGTGTCTTACCCCTCAAAAGATGCGTTTATGTATCTACTTTCTAGAAATGTTCAAAATGTGGCTGTAGGTTTTACCATCTCTGAGACATTCAAAATTCCGCAGGCAGCCTTTTCTATATTTTAATTTTTCAACTGATGAAAAATGTGACTTTTCAACCTGGCAACACTGCCAAAGTTTCAAAGCCAGTACTTTGTCTTACCCCTCAAAAGATGCGTCTATGTCTCTACTTTCTAGAAATGTACAAAATGTGGCTGTAGGTGTTACCATCTCTGAGATATTCAAAATTCCGCAGGCAGCCTTTTCCATATATTTGAATTTTTCAACTGATGAAAAATGTGGCTTTTCAACCTGGCAACACTGCCAAAGTTTTAGAGCCAGTACTGTGTCTTACCCTCCAAAAGATGCGTTTATGTATCTACTTTCTAGAAATGTTCAAAATGTGGCTGTAGGTTTTACCATCTCTGAGACATTCAAAATTCCGCAGGCAGCCTTTTCTATATTTTAATTTTTCAACTGATGAAAAATGTGACTTTTCAACCTGGCAACACTGCCAAAGTTTCAAAGCCAGTACTTTGTCTTACCCCTCAAAAGATGCGTCTATGTCTCTGCTTTCTAGAAATGTACAAAATGTGGCTGTAGGTGTTACCATCTCTGAGATATTCAAAATTCGGCAGGCAGCCTTTTCCATATATTTTAATTTTTCAACTGATGAAAAATGTGACTTTTCAACCTGGCAACACTGCCAAAGTTTTAGAGCCAGTATTTTGTCTTACCTCTCAAAAGATGCGTCTATGTCTCTACTTTCTAGAAATGTGCAAAATGTGGCTGTAGGTGTTACCATCTCTGAGATATTCAAAATTCCGCAGGCAGCCTTTTCGGTATTTTAATTTTTCAACTGATGAAAAATGTGACTTTTCAACCTGGCAACGCTGCCAAAGTTTCAAAGCCAGTACTTTGTCTTACCCCTCAAAAGATGCGTCTATGTCTCTACTTTCTAGAAATGTGCAAAATGTGGCTGTAGGTGTTACCATCTCTGAGATATTCAAAATTCCGCAGGCAGCCTTTTCCATATATTTGAATTTTTCAACTGATGAAAAATGTGGCTTTTCAACCTGGCAACACTGCCAAAGTTTTAGAGCCAGTACTGTGTCTTACCCCTCAAAAGATGCGTTTATGTATCTACTTTCTAGAAATGTTCAAAATGTGGCTGTAGGTTTTACCATCTCTGAGACATTCAAAATTCCGCAGGCAGCCTTTTCTATATTTTAATTTTTCAACTGATGAAAAATGTGACTTTTCAACCTGGCAACACTGCCAAAGTTTTAGAGCCACTATTTTGTCTTACCCCTCAAAAGATGCGTCTATGTCTCTACTTTCTAGAAATGTGCAAAATGTGGCTGTAGGTGTTACCATCTCTGAGATATTCAAAATTCCGCAGGCAGCCTTTTCCATATATTTGAATTTTTCAACTGATGAAAAATGTGGCTTTTCAACCTGGCAACACTGCCAAAGTTTTAGAGCCAGTACTGTGTCTTACCCCTCAAAAGATGCGTTTATGTATCTACTTTCTAGAAATGTTCAAAATGTGGCTGTAGGTTTTACCATCTCTGAGACATTCAAAATTCCGCAGGCAGCCTTTTCTATATTTTAATTTTTCAACTGATGAAAAATGTGACTTTTCAACCTGGCAACACTGCCAAAGTTTCAAAGCCAGTACTTTGTCTTACCCCTCAAAAGATGCGTCTATGTCTCTGCTTTCTAGAAATGTACAAAATGTGGCTGTAGGTGTTACCATCTCTGAGATATTCAAAATTCCGCAGGCAGCCTTTTCCATATATTTTAATTTTTCAACTGATGAAAAATGTGACTTTTCAACCTGGCAACACTGCCAAAGTTTTAGAGCCAGTATTTTGTCTTACCCCTCAAAAGATGCGTCTATGTCTCTACTTTCTAGAAATGTGCAAAATGTGGCTGTAGGTGTTACCATCTCTGAGATATTCAAAATTCCGCAGGCAGCCTTTTCTGTATTTTAATTTTTCAACTGATGAAAAATGTGACTTTTCAACCTGGCAACACTGCCAAACTTTCAAAGCCAGTACTTTGTCTTACCACTCAAAAGATGCGTCTATGTCTCTACTTTCTAGAAATGTGCAAAATGTGGCTGTAGGTGTTACCATCTCTGAGATATTCAAAATTCCGCAGGCAGCCTTTTCCATATATTTGAATTTTTCAACTGATGAAAAATGTGGCTTTTCAACCTGGCAACACTGCCAAAGTTTTAGAGCCAGTACTGTGTCTTACCCCTCAAAAGATGCGTTTATGTATCTACTTTCTAGAAATGTTCAAAATGTGGCTGTAGGTTTTACCATCTCTGAGACATTCAAAATTCCGCAGGCAGCCTTTTCTATATTTTAATTTTTCAACTGATGAAAAATGTGACTTTTCAACCTGGCAACACTGCCAAAGTTTTAGAGCCAGTATTTTGTCTTACCCCTCAAAAGATGCGTCTATGTCTCTACTTTCTAGAAATGTGCAAAATGTAGCTGTAGGTGTTACCATCTCTGAGATATTCAAAATTCCGCAGGCAGCCTTTTCCATATATTTGAATTTTTCAACTGATGAAAAATGTGGCTTTTCAACCTGGCAACACTGCCAAAGTTTTAGAGCCAGTACTGTGTCTTACCCCTCAAAAGATGCGTCTATGTCTCTACTTTCTAGAAATGTGCAAAATGTAGCTGTAGGTGTTACCATCTCTGAGATATTCAAAATTCCGGAGGCAGCCTTTTCTGTATTTTAATTTTTCAACTGATGAAAAATGTGACTTTTCAACCTGGCAACACTGCCAAAGTTTCAAAGCCAGTACTTTGTCTTACCCGTCAAAAGATGCGTCTATGTCTCTGCTTTCTAGAAATGTGCAAAATGTGGCTGTAGGTGTTACCATCTCTGAGATATTCAAAATTCCGCAGGCAGCCTTTTCTGTATTTTAATTTTTCAACTGATGAAAAATGTGACTTTTCAACCTGGCAACACTGCCAAACTTTCAAAGCCAGTACTTTGTCTTACCACTCAAAAGATGCGTCTATGTCTCTACTTTCTAGAAATGTGCAAAATGTGGCTGTAGGTGTTACCATCTCTGAGATATTCAAAATTCCGCAGGCAGCCTTTTCCATATATTTGAATTTTTCAACTGATGAAAAATGTGGCTTTTCAACCTGGCAACACTGCCAAAGTTTTAGAGCCAGTACTGTGTCTTACCCCTCAAAAGATGCGTTTATGTATCTACTTTCTAGAAATGTTCAAAATGTGGCTGTAGGTGTTACCATCTCTGAGATATTCAAAATTCCGCAGGCAGCCTTTTCCATATATTTGAATTTTTCAACTGATGAAAAATGTGACTTTTCAACCTGGCAACACTGCCAAACTTTCAAAGCCAGTACTTTGTCTTACCACTCAAAAGATGCGTCTATGTCTCTACTTTCTAGAAATGTGCAAAATGTGGCTGCAGGTGTTACCAGCTCTGAGATATTCAAAATTCCGCAGGCAGCCTTTTCCATATATTTTAATTTTTCAACTGATGAAAAATGTGACTTTTCAACCTGGCAACACTGCCAAACTTTCAAAGCCAGTACTTTGTCTTACAACTCAGAAGATGCGTCTATGTCTCTACTTTCTAGAAATGTGCAAAATGTGGCTGTAGGTGTTACCATCTCTGAGATATTCAAAATTCCGCAGGCAGCCTTTTCCATATATTTGAATTTTTCAACTGATGAAAAATGTGGCTTTTCAACCTGGCAACACTGCCAAAGTTTTAGAGCCAGTACTGTGTCTTACCCCTCAAAAGATGCGTTTATGTATCTACTTTCTAGAAATGTTCAAAATGTGGCTGTAGGTTTTACCATCTCTGAGATATTCAAAATTCCGGAGGCAGCCTTTTTTGTATTTTAATTTTTCAACTGATGAAAAATGTGACTTTTCAACCTGGCAACACTGCCAAACTTTCAAAGCCAGTACTTTGTCTTACCACTCAAAAGATGCGTCTATGTCTCTACTTTCTAGAAATGTGCAAAATGTGGCTGTAGGTGTTACCATCTCTGAGATATTCAAAATTCCGCAGGCAGCCTTTTCCATATATTTGAATTTTTCAACTGATGAAAAATGTGGCTTTTCAACCTGGCAACACTGCCAAAGTTTTAGAGCCAGTACTGTGTCTTACCCCTCAAAAGATGCGTTTATGTATCTACTTTCTAGAAATGTTCAAAATGTGGCTGTAGGTTTTACCATCTCTGAGACATTCAAAATTCCGCAGGCAGCCTTTTCTATATTTTAATTTTTCAACTGATGAAAAATGTGACTTTTCAACCTGGCAACACTGCCAAAGTTTTAGAGCCAGTATTTTGTCTTACCCCTCAAAAGATGCGTCTATGTCTCTACTTTCTAGAAATGTGCAAAATGTAGCTGTAGGTGTTACCATCTCTGAGATATTCAAAATTCCGGAGGCAGCCTTTTCTGTATTTTAATTTTTCAACTGATGAAAAATGTGACTTTTCAACCTGGCAACACTGCCAAAGTTTCAAAGCCAGTACTTTGTCTTACCCGTCAAAAGATGCGTCTATGTCTCTGCTTTCTAGAAATGTGCAAAATGTGGCTGTAGGTGTTACCATCTCTGAGATATTCAAAATTCCGCAGGCAGCCTTTTCTGTATTTTAATTTTTCAACTGATGAAAAATGTGACTTTTCAACCTGGCAACACTGCCAAACTTTCAAAGCCAGTACTTTGTCTTACCACTCAAAAGATGCGTCTATGTCTCTACTTTCTAGAAATGTGCAAAATGTGGCTGTAGGTGTTACCATCTCTGAGATATTCAAAATTCCGCAGGCAGCCTTTTCCATATATTTGAATTTTTCAACTGATGAAAAATGTGGCTTTTCAACCTGGCAACACTGCCAAAGTTTTAGAGCCAGTACTGTGTCTTACCCCTCAAAAGATGCGTTTATGTATCTACTTTCTAGAAATGTTCAAAATGTGGCTGTAGGTGTTACCATCTCTGAGATATTCAAAATTCCGCAGGCAGCCTTTTCCATATATTTGAATTTTTCAACTGATGAAAAATGTGACTTTTCAACCTGGCAACACTGCCAAACTTTCAAAGCCAGTACTTTGTCTTACCACTCAAAAGATGCGTCTATGTCTCTACTTTCTAGAAATGTGCAAAATGTGGCTGCAGGTGTTACCAGCTCTGAGATATTCAAAATTCCGCAGGCAGCCTTTTCCATATATTTTAATTTTTCAACTGATGAAAAATGTGACTTTTCAACCTGGCAACACTGCCAAACTTTCAAAGCCAGTACTTTGTCTTACAACTCAGAAGATGCGTCTATGTCTCTACTTTCTAGAAATGTGCAAAATGTGGCTGTAGGTGTTACCATCTCTGAGATATTCAAAATTCCGCAGGCAGCCTTTTCCATATATTTGAATTTTTCAACTGATGAAAAATGTGGCTTTTCAACCTGGCAACACTGCCAAAGTTTTAGAGCCAGTACTGTGTCTTACCCCTCAAAAGATGCGTTTATGTATCTACTTTCTAGAAATGTTCAAAATGTGGCTGTAGGTTTTACCATCTCTGAGATATTCAAAATTCCGGAGGCAGCCTTTTTTGTATTTTAATTTTTCAACTGATGAAAAATGTGACTTTTCAACCTGGCAACACTGCCAAAGTTTCAAAGCCAGTACTTTGTCTTACCACTCAAAAGATGCGTCTATGTCTCTACTTTCTAGAAATGTGCAAAATGTGGCTGTAGGTGTTACCATCTCTGAGATATTCAAAATTCCGCAGGCAGCCTTTTCCATATATTTTAATTTTTCAACTGATGAAAAATGTGACTTTTCAACCTGGCAACACTGCCAAAGTTTTAGAGCCAGTATTTTGTCTTACCCCTCAAAAGATGCGTCTATGTCTCTACTTTCTAGAAATGTGCAAAATGTGGCTGTAGGTGTTACCATCTCTGAGATATTCAAAATTCCGCAGGCAGCCTTTTCTGTATTTTAATTTTTCAACTGATGGAAAATGTGACTTTTCAACCTGGCAACACTGCCAAAGTTTTAGAGCCAGTATTTTGTCTTACCCCTCAAAAGATGCGTCTATGTCTCTACTTTCTAGAAATGTGCAAAATGTGGCTGTAGGTGTTACCATCTCTGAGATATTCAAAATTCCGCAGGCAGCCTTTTCTGTATTTTAATTTTTCAACTGATGAAAAATGTGACTTTTCAACCTGGCAACACTGCCAAACTTTCAAAGCCAGTACTTTGTCTTACCCCTCAAAAGATGCGTCTATGTCTCTACTTTCTAGAAATGTGCAAAATGTGGCTGTAGGTGTTACCATCTCTGAGATATTCAAAATTCCGCAGGCAGCCTTTTCTGTATTTTAATTTTTCAACGGATGAAAAATGTGACTTTTCAACCTGGCAACACTGCCAAAGTTTCAAAGCCAGTACTTTGTCTTACCACTCAAAAGATGCGTCTATGTCTCTACTTTCTAGAAATGTGCAAAATGTGGCTGTAGGTGTTACCATCTCTGAGATATTCAAAATTCCGCAGGCAGCCTTTTCCATATATTTAAATTTTTCAACTGATGAAAAATGTAACTTTTCAACCTGGCAACACTGCCAAAGTTTTAGAGCCAGTATTTTGTCTTACCCCTCAAAAGATGCGTCTATGTCTCTACTTTCTAGAAATGTGCAAAATGTGGCTGTAGGTGTTACCATCTCTGAGATATTCAAAATTCCGCAGGCAGCCTTTTCTGTATTTTAATTTTTCAACTGATGAAAAATGTGACTTTTCAACCTGGCAACACTGCCAAACTTTCAAAGCCAGTACTTTGTCTTACCACTCAAAAGATGCGTCTATGTCTCTACTTTCTAGAAATGTGCAAAATGTGGCTGTAGGTGTTACCAGCTCTGAGATATTCAAAATTCCGCAGGCAGCCTTTTCCATATATTTTAATTTTTCAACTGATGAAAAATGTGACTTTTCAACCTGGCAACACTGCCAAAGTTTTAGAGCCAGTATTTTGTCTTACCCCTCAAAAGATGCGTCTATGTCTCTACTTTCTAGAAATGTGCAAAATGTGGCTGTAGGTGTTACCATCTCTGAGATATTCAAAATTCCGCAGGCAGCCTTTTCTGTATTTTAATTTTTCAACTGATGAAAAATGTGACTTTTCAACCTGCCAACACTGCCAAAGTTTTAGAGCCAGTATTTTGTCTTACCACTCAAAAGATGCGTCTATGTCTCTACTTTCTAGAAATGTGCAAAATGTGGCTGTAGGTGTTAGCATCTCTGAGATATTCAAAATTCCGCAGGCAGCCTTTTCTGTATTTTAATTTTTCAACTGATGAAAAATGTGACTTTTCAACCTGGCAACACTGCCAAAGTTTCAAAGCCAGTACTTTGTCTTACCACTCAAAAGATGCGTCTATGTCTCTACTTTCTAGAAATGTGCAAAATGTGGCTGTAGGTGTTACCATCTCTGAGATATTCAAAATTCCGCAGGCAGCCTTTTCTGTATTTTAATTTTTCAACTGATGAAAAATGTGACTTTTCAACCTGGCAACACTGCCAAAGTTTCAAAGCCAGTACTTTGTCTTACCCCTCAAATGATGCGTCTATGTCTCTACTTTCTAGAAATGTGCAAAATGTGGCTGTAGGTGTTACCATCTCTGAGATATTCAAAATTCCGCAGGCAGCCTTTTCTGTATTTTAATTTTTCAACTGATGAAAAATGTGACTTTTCAACCTGGCAACACTGCCAAACTTTCAAAGCCAGTACTTTGTCTTACCACTCAAAAGATGCGTCTATGTCTCTACTTTCTAGAAATGTGCAAAATGTGGCTGTAGGTGTTACCAGCTCTGAGATATTCAAAATTCCGCAGGCAGCCTTTTCCGTATATTTTAATTTTTTAACTGATGAAAAATGTGACTTTTCAACCTGGCAACACTGCCAAACTTTCAAAGCCAGTACTTTGTCTTACCACTCAAAAGATGCGTCTATGTCTCTACTTTCTAGAAATGTGCAAAATGTGGCTGTAGGTGTTACCATCTCTGAGATATTCAAAATTCCGCAGGCAGCCTTTTCTGTATTTTAATTTTTCAACTGATGAAAAATGTGACTTTTCAACCTGGCAACACTGCCAAAGTTTTAGAGCCAGTATTTTGTCTTACCCCTCAAAAGATGCGTCTATGTCTCTACTTTCTACAAATGTGCAAAATGTGGCTGTAGGTCTTACCATCTCTGAGATATTCAAAATTCCGCAGGCAGCCTTTTCCATATATTTGAATTTTTCAACTGATGAAAAATGTGACTTTTCAACCTGGCAACACTGCCAAAGTTTCAAAGCCAGTACTTTGTCTTACCACTCAAAAGATGCGTCTATGTCTCTACTTTCTAGAAATGTGCAAAATGTGGCTGTAGGTGTTACCATCTCTGAGATATTCAAAATTCCGCAGGCAGCCTTTTCTGTATTTTAATTTTTCAACTGATGAAAAATGTGACTTTTCAACCTGGCAACACTGCCAAACTTTCAAAGCCAGTACTTTGTCTTACCACTCAAAAGATGCGTCTATGTCTCTACTTTTTAGAAATGTGCAAAATGTGGCTGTAGGTGTTACCAGCTCTGAGATATTCAAAATTCCGCAGGCAGCCTTTTCTGTATTTTAATTTTTCAACTGATGAAAAATGTGACTTTTCAACCTGGCAACACTGCCAAAGTTTCAAAGCCAGTACTTTGTCTTACCACTCAAAAGATGCGCCTATGTCTCTACTTTCTATAAAATGTGGCTGTAGGTGTTACCAGCTCTGAGATATTCAAAATTCCGCAGGCAGCCTTTTCCGTATATTTTAATTTTTTAACTGATGAAAAATGTGACTTTTCAACCTGGCAACACTGCCAAACTTTCAAAGCCAGTACTTTGTCTTACCACTCAAAAGATGCGTCTATGTCTCTACTTTCTAGAAATGTGCAAAATGTGGCTGTAGGTGTTACCATCTCTGAGATATTCAAAATTCCGCAGGCAGCCTTTTCCATATATTTGAATTTTTCAACTGATGAAAAATGTGGCTTTTCAACCTGGCAACACTGCCAAAGTTTTAGAGCCAGTACTGTGTCTTACCCCTCAAAAGATGCGTTTATGTATCTACTTTCTAGAAATGTTCAAAATGTGGCTGTAGGTTTTACCATCTCTGAGATATTCAAAATTCCGGAGGCAGCCTTTTTTGTATTTTAATTTTTCAACTGATGAAAAATGTGACTTTTCAACCTGGCAACACTGCCAAAGTTTCAAAGCCAGTACTTTGTCTTACCCCTCAAAAGATGCGTCTATGTCTCTACTTTCTAGAAATGTGCAAAATGTGGCTGTAGGTGTTACCATCTCTGAGATATTCAAAATTCCGCAGGCAGCCTTTTCCATATATTTTAATTTTTCAACTGATGAAAAATGTGACTTTTCAACCTGGCAACACTGCCAAAGTTTTAGAGCCAGTATTTTGTCTTACCCGTCAAAAGATGCGTCTATGTCTCTACTTTCTAGAAATGTGCAAAATGTGGCTGTAGGTGTTACCATCTCTGAGATATTCAAAATTCCGCAGGCAGCCTTTTCTGTATTTTAATTTTTCAACTGATGAAAAATGTGACTTTTCAACCTGGCAACACTGCCAAAGTTTTAGAGCCAGTATTTTGTCTTACACCTCAAAAGATGCGTCTATGTCTCTACTTTCTAGAAATGTGCAAAATGTGGCTGTAGGTGTTACCATCTCTGAGATATTTAAAATTCCGCAGGCAGCCTTTTCTGTATTTTAATTTTTCAACTGATGAAAAATGTGACTTTTCAACCTGGCAACACTGCCAAAGTTTCAAAGCCAGTACTTTGTCTTACCACTCAAAAGATGCGCCTATGTCTCTACTTTCTAGAAATGTGCAAAATGTGACTGTAGGTGTTACCATCTCTGAGATATTCAAAATTCCGCAGGCAGCCTTTTCCATATATTTTAATTTTTCAACTGATGAAAAATGTGACTTTTCAACCTGGCAACACTGCCAAAGTTTTAGAGCCAGTATTTTGTCTTACCCCTCAAAAGATGCGTCTATGTCTCTACTTTCTAGAAATGTGCAAAATGTGGCTGTAGGTGTTACCATCTCTGAGATATTCAAAATTCCGCAGGCAGCCTTTTCCATATATTTTAATTTTTCAACTGATGAAAAATGTGACTTTTCAACCTGGCAACACTGCCAAAGTTTTAGAGGCAGTATTTTGTCTTACCCCTCAAAAGATGCGTCTATGTCTCTACTTTCTAGAAATGTGCAAAATGTGGCTGTAGGTGTTACCATCTCTGAGATATTCAAAATTCCGCAGGCAGCCTTTTCTGTATTTTAATTTTTCAACTGATGAAAAATGTGACTTTTCAACCTGGCAACACTGCCAAAGTTTTAGAGCCAGTATTTTGTCTTACCACTCAAAAGATGCGTCTATGTCTCTACTTTCTACAAATGTGCAAAATGTGGCTGTAGGTGTTAGCATCTCTGAGATATTCAAAATTCCGCAGGCAGCCTTTTCTGTATTTTAATTTTTCAACTGATGAAAAATGTGACTTTTCAACCTGGCAACACTGCCAAAGTTTCAAAGCCAGTACTTTGTCTTACCACTCAAAAGATGCGTCTATGTCTCTACTTTCTAGAAATGTGCAAAATGTGGCTGTAGGTGTTACCATCTCTGAGATATTCAAAATTCCGCAGGCAGCCTTTTCTGTATTTTAATTTTTCAACTGATGAAAAATGTGACTTTTCAACCTGGCAACACTGCCAAAGTTTCAAAGCCAGGGCTCTAATCGCGTAATTTATGAAACGATTGTCGTCGAAACGATTGAACTAAACGAGATCGTTTTTAGTTTGCTTCATATAACATCATCGTCGCATCGTTCAATCGAATCGTTCATCGTCCTCGTTTTCAACAGTTTGAGCATGACTGTAAACAAACTTTGACACCTAAAGAACTGAAAAAAGGGATGGAATTTTCTTTTTCTTTTTTTTCTTTTCTTGAATAAATTTGTTTTTTTTTTCTTCGTTGTCATGGAATTGGGTATTTTATGCAAAAATAGATAGATAGGTAGTAGAATTTTTATTGGTAAAGGGCGAATTGTAAGAAGAAATCAATGAATGTAATTTTATGATTGCATTTTTTTCTGATTGCATTATAAATGCATAAATTAAAAAAAACAAATAGCTGAAATTCATTTCATATTCCCAATAAGTGCAATAACCATTTTTTTTTTTTGGCAAAGAATGCATTTTTTTACAGTTCGGATAAGTGCAAGTCGCCTCCAAAGAGAATATAATGTGTGTGTTTTCCTTTAATATTTTTATACTTCTCTCAGAACTAATTTAAAGTGAAAAATGCAGCAAAAACGATGAAACGATAGCAAAATAGCCATCGTTCAATCGAATCGTTTCGACGAGAGTACTTGACGTTTAAATTAGTAACGTGAAGCAACAAAAAACGATGCTCGTCCAATCGTTTCGACGATTATCGTTTTTTGGTTGTTACACGAAGTAGAAGCATCGTCGAGACGATATCGTTCTATCGTTTTGTGCTTACACGATTAGACCCCAGTACTTTGTCTTACCCCTCAAAAGATGCGTCTATGTCTCTACTTTCTAGAAATGTGCAAAATGTGGCTGTAGGTCTTACCATCTCTGAGATATTCAAAATTCCGCAGGCAGCCTTTTCTGTATTTTAATTTTTCAACTGATGAAAAATGTGACTTTTCAACCTGGCAACAATGCCAAAGTTTTAGAGCCAGTATTTTGTCTTACCCCTCAAAAAATGCGCCTATGTCTCTACTTTCTAGAAATGTGCAAAATGTGGCTGTAGGTGTTACCATCTCTGAGATATTCAAAATTCCGCAGGCAGCCTTTTCTGTATTTTAATTTTTCAACTGATGAAAAATGTGACTTTTCAACCTGGCAACACTGCCAAAGTTTCAAAGCCAGTACTTTGTCTTACCACTCAAAAGATGCGTCTATGTCTCTACTTTCTAGAAATGTGCAAAATGTGGCTGTAGGTGTTACCATCTCTGAGATATTCAAAATTCCGCAGGCAGCCTTTTCCATATATTTTAATTTTTCAACTGATGAAAAATGTGAATTTTCAACCTGGCAACACTGCCAAACTTTTAGAGCCAGTATTTTGTCTTACCCCTCAAAAGATGCGTCTATGTCTTTACTTTCTAGAAATGTGCAAAATGTGGCTGTAGGTGTTACCATCTCTGAGATATTCAAAATTCCGCAGGCAGCCTTTTCCATATATTTTAATTTTTCAACTGATGAAAAATGTGACTTTTCAACCTGGCAACACTGCCAAAGTTTTAGAGCCAGTATTTTGTCTTACCCCTCAAAAGATGCGTCTATGTCTCTACTTTCTAGAAATGTGCAAAATGTGGCTGTAGGTGTTACCATCTCTGAGATATTCAAAATTCCGCAGGCAGCCTTTTCCAAATATTTTAATTTTTCAACTGATGAAAAATGTGACTTTTCAACCTGGCAACACTGCCAAAGTTTTAGAGCCAGTATTTTGTCTTACCCCTCAAAAGATGCGTCTATGTCTCTATTTTCTAGAAATGTGCAAAATGTGGCTGTAGGTGTTACCATCTCTGAGATATTCAAAATTCCGCAGGCAGCCTTTTCTGTATTTTAATTTTTCAACTGATGAAAAATGTGACTTTTCAACCTGGCAACACTGCCAAAGTTTCAAAGCCAGTACTTTGTCTTACCCTTCAAAAGATGCGCCTATGTCTCTACTTTCTAGAAATGTGCAAAATGTGGCTGTAGGTGTTACCATCTCTGAGATATTCAAAATTCCGCAGGCAGCCTTTTCCATATATTGGCAACACTGCCAAAGTTTTAGAGCCAGTATTTTGTCTTACCCCTCAAAAGATGCGTCTATGTCTCTACTTTCTAGAAATGTGCAAAATATGGCCTAGGTCTTACCATCTCTGAGATATTCAAAATTCCGCAGGCAGCCTTTTCCATATATTTTAATTTTTCAACTGATGAAAAATGTGACTTTTCAACCTGGCAACACTGCCAAAGTTTTAGAGCCAGTATTTTGTCTTACCCCCCAAAAGATGCGTCTATGTCTCTATTTTCTAGAAATGTGCAAAATGTGGCTGTAGGTGTTACCATCTCTGAGATATTCAAAATTCCGCAGGCAGCCTTTTCTGTATTTTAATTTTTCAACTGATGAAAAATGTGACTTTTCAACCTGGCAACACTGCCAAAGTTTTAGAGCCAGTATTTTGTCTTACCCCTCAAAAGATGCGTCTATGTCTCTACTTTCTAGAAATGTGCAAAATATGGCCTAGGTCTTACCATCTCTGAGATATTCAAAATTCCGCAGGCAGCCTTTTCCATATATTTTAATTTTTCAACTGATGAAAAATGTGACTTTTCAACCTGGCAACACTGCCAAAGTTTTAGAGCCAGTATTTTGTCTTACCCCCCAAAAGATGCGTCTATGTCTCTACTTTCTAGAAATGTGCAAAATGTGGCTGTAGGTGTTACCATCTCTGAGATATTCAAAATTCCGCAGGCAGCCTTTTCCATATATTTTAATTTTTCAACTGATGAAAAATGTGACTTTTCAACCTGGCAACACTGCCAAACGTTTAGAGCCAGTATTTTGTATTACCCCTCAAAAGATGCGTCCATGTCTCTACTTTCTAGAAATGTGCAAAATGTGGCTGTAGGTGTTACTATCTCTGAGATATTCAAAATTCCGCAGGCAGCCTTTTCCATATATTTTAATTTTTCAACTGATGAAAAATGTGACTTTTCAACCTGGCAACACTGCCAAAGTTTTAGAGCCAGTATTTTGTCTTACACCTTGAAAGATGCGTCCATGTCTCTACTTTCTAGAAATGTGCAAAATGTGGCTGTAGGTGTTACTATCTCTGAGATATTCAAAATTCCGCAGGCAGCCTTTTCCATATATTTTAATTTTTCAACTGATGAAAAATGTGACTTTTCAACCTGGCAACACTGCCAAAGTTTTAGAGCCAGTATTTTGTCTTACCCCTCAAAAGATGCGTCTATGTCTCTACTTTCTAGAAATGTGCAAAATATGGCCTAGGTCTTACTATCTCTGAGATATTCAAAATTCCGCAGGCAGCCTTTTCCATATATTTTAATTTTTCAACTGATGAAAAATGTGACTTTTCAACCTGGCAACACTGCCAAAGTTTTAGAGCCAGTATTTTGTCTTACACCTTGAAAGATGCGTCTATGTCTCTACTTTCTAGAAATGTGCAAAATGTGGCTGTAGGTGTTACCATCTCTGAGATATTCAAAATTCCGCAGGCAGCCTTTTCTGTATTTTAATTTTTCAACTGATGAAAAATGTGACTTTTCAACCTGGCAACACTGCCAAAGTTTCAAAGCCAGTACTTTGTCTTTCCCCTCACAAGATGCGTCTATGTCTCTACTTTCTAGAAATGTGCAAAATGTGGCTGTAGGTGTTACCATCTCTGAGATATTCAAAATTCCGCAGGCAGCCTTTTCTGTATTTTAATTTTTCAACTGATGAAAAATGTGACTTTTCAACCTGGCAACACTGCCAAAGTTTCAAAGCCAGTACTTTGTCTTACCCCTCAAAAGATGCGCCTATGTCTCTACTTTCTAGAAATGTGCAAAATGTGGCTGTAGGTCTTACCATCTCTGAGATATTCAAAATTCCGCAGGCAGCCTTTTCTGTATTTTAATTTTTCAACTGATGAAAAATGTGACTTTTCAACCTGGCAACAATGCCAAAGTTTTAGAGCCAGTATTTTGTCTTACCCCTCAAAAGATGCGTCTATGTCTCTACTTTCTAGAAATGTGCAAAATGTGGCTGTAGGTGTTACCATCTCTGAGATATTCAAAATTCCGCAGGCAGCCTTTTCTGTATTTTAATTTTTCAACTGATGAAAAATGTGACATTTCAACCTGGCAACACTGCCAAACTTTCAAAGCCAGTACTTTGTCTTACCACTCAAAAGATGCGTCTATGTCTCTACTTTCTAGAAATGTAGAAAATGTGGCTGTAGGTGTTACCATCTCTGAGATATTCAAAATTCCGCAGGCAGCCTTTTCCATATATTTTAATTTTTCAACTGATGAAAAATGTAACTTTTCAACCTGGCAACACTGCCAAAGTTTTAGAGCCAGTATTTTGTCTTACCCCTCAAAAGATGCGTCTATGTCTCTACTTTCTAGAAATGTGCAAAATGTGGCTGTAGGTGTTACCATCTCTGAGATATTCAAAATTCCGCAGGCAGCCATTTCTGTATTTTAATTTTTCAACTGATGAAAAATGTGACTTTTCAACCTGGCAACACTGCCAAACTTTCAAAGCCAGTACTTTGTCTTACCACTCAAAAGATGCGTCTATGTCTCTACTTTCTAGAAATGTGCAAAATGTGGCTGTAGGTGTTACCAGCTCTGAGATATTCAAAATTCCGCAGGCAGCCTTTTCCATATATTTTAATTTTTCAACTGATGAAAAATGTGACTTTTCAACCTGGCAACACTGCCAAAGTTTTAGAGCCAGTATTTTGTCTTACCCCTCAAAAGATGCGTCTATGTCTCTACTTTCTAGAAATGTGCAAAATGTGGCTGTAGGTGTTACCATCTCTGAGATATTCAAAATTCCGCAGGCAGCCTTTTCTGTATTTTAATTTTTCAACTGATGAAAAATGTGACTTTTCAACCTGGCAACACTGCCAAAGTTTTAGAGCCAGTATTTTGTCTTACCACTCAAAAGATGCGTCTATGTCTCTACTTTCTAGAAATGTGCAAAATGTGGCTGTAGGTGTTAGCATCTCTGAGATATTCAAAATTCCGCAGGCAGCCTTTTCTGTATTTTAATTTTTCAACTGATGAAAAATGTGACTTTTCAACCTGGCAACACTGCCAAACTTTCAAAGCCAGTACTTTGTCTTACCACTCAAAAGATGCGTCTATGTCTCTACTTTCTAGAAATGTAGAAAATGTGGCTGTAGGTGTTACCATCTCTGAGATATTCAAAATTCCGCAGGCAGCCTTTTCCATATATTTTAATTTTTCAACTGATGAAAAATGTAACTTTTCAACCTGGCAACACTGCCAAAGTTTTAGAGCCAGTATTTTGTCTTACCCCTCAAAAGATGCGTCTATGTCTCTACTTTCTAGAAATGTGCAAAATTTGGCTGTAGGTGTTACCATCTCTGAGATATTCAAAATTCCGCAGGCAGCCATTTCTGTATTTTAATTTTTCAACTGATGAAAAATGTGACTTTTCAACCTGGCAACACTGCCAAACTTTCAAAGCCAGTACTTTGTCTTACCACTCAAAAGATGCGTCTATGTCTCTACTTTCTAGAAATGTGCAAAATGTGGCTGTAGGTGTTACCAGCTCTGAGATATTCAAAATTCCGCAGGCAGCCTTTTCCATATATTTTAATTTTTCAACTGATGAAAAATGTGACTTTTCAACCTGGCAACACTGCCAAAGTTTTAGAGCCAGTATTTTGTCTTACCCCTCAAAAGATGCGTCTATGTCTCTACTTTCTAGAAATGTGCAAAATGTGGCTGTAGGTGTTACCATCTCTGAGATATTCAAAATTCCGCAGGCAGCCTTTTCTGTATTTTAATTTTTCAACTGATGAAAAATGTGACTTTTCAACCTGGCAACACTGCCAAAGTTTTAGAGCCAGTATTTTGTCTTACCACTCAAAAGATGCGTCTATGTCTCTACTTTCTAGAAATGTGCAAAATGTGGCTGTAGGTGTTAGCATCTCTGAGATATTCAAAATTCCGCAGGCAGCCTTTTCTGTATTTTAATTTTTCAACTGATGAAAAATGTGACTTTTCAACCTGGCAACACTGCCAAAGTTTCAAAGCCACTACTTTGTCTTACCACTCAAAAGATGCGTCTATGTCTCTACTTTCTAGAAATGTGCAAAATGTGGCTGTAGGTGTTACCATCTCTGAGATATTCAAAATTCCGCAGGCAGCCTTTTCTGTATTTTAATTTTTCAACTGATGAAAAATGTGACTTTTCAACCTGGCAACACTGCCAAAGTTTCAAAGCCAGTACTTTGTCTTACCCCTCAAAAGATGCGTCTATGTCTCTACTTTCTAGAAATGTGCAAAATGTGGCTGTAGGTGTTACCATCTCTGAGATATTCAAAATTCCGCAGGCAGCCTTTTCTGTATTTTAATTTTTCAACTGATGAAAAATGTGACTTTTCAACCTGGCAACACTGCCAAACTTTCAAAGCCAGTACTTTGTCTTACCACTCAAAAGATGCGTCTATGTCTCTACTTTCTAGAAATGTGCAAAATGTGGCTGTAGGTGTTACCAGCTCTGAGATATTAAAAATTCCGCAGGCAGCCTTTTCCGTATATTTTAATTTTTTAACTGATGAAAAATGTGACTTTTCAACCTGGCAACACTGCCAAACTTTCAAAGCCAGTACTTTGTCTTACCACTCAAAAGATGCGTCTATGTCTCTACTTTCTAGAAATGTGCAAAATGTGGCTGTAGGTGTTACCATCTCTGAGATATTCAAAATTCCGCAGGCAGCCTTTTCCATATATTTGAATTTTTCAACTGATGAAAAATGTGGCTTTTCAACCTGGCAACACTGCCAAAGTTTTAGAGCCAGTACTGTGTCTTACCCCTCAAAAGATGCGTTTATGTATCTACTTTCTAGAAATGTTCAAAATGTGGCTGTAGGTGTTACCATCTCTGAGATATTCAAAATTCCGGAGGCAGCCTTTTTTGTATTTTAATTTTTCAACTGATGAAAAATGTGACTTTTCAACCTGGCAACACTGCCAAAGTTTCAAAGCCAGTACTTTGTCTTACCCCTCAAAAGATGCGTCTATGTCTCTACTTTCTAGAAATGTGCAAAATGTGGCTGTAGGTGTTACCATCTCTGAGATATTCAAAATTCCGCAGGCAGCCTTTTCCATATATTTTAATTTTTCAACTGATGAAAAATGTGACTTTTCAACCTGGCAACACTGCCAAAGTTTTAGAGCCAGTATTTTGTCTTACCCCTTAAAAGATGCGTCTATGTCTCTACTTTCTAGAAATGTGCAAAATGTGGCTGTAGGTGTTACCATCTGTGAGATATTCAAAATTCCGCAGGCAGCCTTTTCTGTATTTTAATTTTTCAACTGATGAAAAATGTGACTTTTCAACCTGGCAACACTGCCAAAGTTTTAGAGCCAGTATTTTGTCTTACCCCTCAAAAGATGCGTCTATGTCTCTACTTTCTAGAAATGTGCAAAATGTGGCTGTAGGTGTTACCATCTCTGAGATATTCAAAATTCCGCAGGCAGCCTTTTCTGTATTTTAATTTTTCAACTGATGAAAAATGTGACTTTTCAACCTGGCAACACTGCCAAACTTTCAAAGCCAGTACTTTGTCTTACCCCTCAAAAGATGCGTCTATGTCTCTACTTTCTAGAAATGTGCAAAATGTGGCTGTAGGTGTTACCATCTCTGAGATATTCAAAATTCCGCAGGCAGCCTTTTCTGTATTTTAATTTTTCAACTGATGAAAAATGTGACTTTTCAACCTGGCAACACTGCCAAAGTTTCAAAGCCAGTACTTTGTCTTACCACTCAAAAGATGCGTCTATGTCTCTACTTTCTAGAAATGTGCAAAATGTGACTGTAGTTGTTACCATCTCTGAGATATTCAAAATTCCGCAGGCAGCCTTTTCCATATATTTTAATTTTTCAACTGATGAAAAATGTGACTTTTCAACCTGGCAACACTGCCAAAGTTTTAGAGCCAGTATTTTGTCTTACCCCTCAAAAGATGCGTCTATGTCTCTACTTTCTAGAAATGTGCAAAATGTGGCTGTAGGTGTTACCATCTCTGAGATATTCAAAATTCCGCAGGCAGCCTTTTCTGTATTTTAATTTTTCAACTGATGAAAAATGTGACTTTTCAACCTGGCAACAATGCCAAAGTTTTAGAGCCAGTATTTTGTCTTACCCCTCAAAAGATGCGTCTATGTCTCTACTTTCTAGAAATGTGCAAAATGTGGCTGTAGGTGTTACCATCTCTGAGATATTCAAAATTCCGCAGGCAGCCTTTTCTGTATTTTAATTTTTCAACTGATGAAAAATGTGACATTTCAACCTGGCAACACTGCCAAACTTTCAAAGCCAGTACTTTGTCTTACCACTCAAAAGATGCGTCTATGTCTCTACTTTCTAGAAATGTAGAAAATGTGGCTGTAGGTGTTACCATCTCTGAGATATTCAAAATTCCGCAGGCAGCCTTTTCCATATATTTTAATTTTTCAACTGATGAAAAATGTAACTTTTCAACCTGGCAACACTGCCAAAGTTTTAGAGCCAGTATTTTGTCTTACCCCTCAAAAGATGCGTCTATGTCTCTACTTTCTAGAAATGTGCAAAATGTGGCTGTAGGTGTTACCATCTCTGAGATATTCAAAATTCCGCAGGCAGCCATTTCTGTATTTTAATTTTTCAACTGATGAAAAATGTGACTTTTCAACCTGGCAACACTGCCAAACTTTCAAAGCCAGTACTTTGTCTTACCACTCAAAAGATGCGTCTATGTCTCTACTTTCTAGAAATGTGCAAAATGTGGCTGTAGGTGTTACCAGCTCTGAGATATTCAAAATTCCGCAGGCAGCCTTTTCCATATATTTTAATTTTTCAACTGATGAAAAATGTGACTTTTCAACCTGGCAACACTGCCAAAGTTTTAGAGCCAGTATTTTGTCTTACCCCTCAAAAGATGCGTCTATGTCTCTACTTTCTAGAAATGTGCAAAATGTGGCTGTAGGTGTTACCATCTCTGAGATATTCAAAATTCCGCAGGCAGCCTTTTCTGTATTTTAATTTTTCAACTGATGAAAAATGTGACTTTTCAACCTGGCAACACTGCCAAAGTTTTAGAGCCAGTATTTTGTCTTACCACTCAAAAGATGCGTCTATGTCTCTACTTTCTAGAAATGTGCAAAATGTGGCTGTAGGTGTTAGCATCTCTGAGATATTCAAAATTCCGCAGGCAGCCTTTTCTGTATTTTAATTTTTCAACTGATGAAAAATGTGACTTTTCAACCTGGCAACACTGCCAAACTTTCAAAGCCAGTACTTTGTCTTACCACTCAAAAGATGCGTCTATGTCTCTACTTTCTAGAAATGTAGAAAATGTGGCTGTAGGTGTTACCATCTCTGAGATATTCAAAATTCCGCAGGCAGCCTTTTCCATATATTTTAATTTTTCAACTGATGAAAAATGTAACTTTTCAACCTGGCAACACTGCCAAAGTTTTAGAGCCAGTATTTTGTCTTACCCCTCAAAAGATGCGTCTATGTCTCTACTTTCTAGAAATGTGCAAAATTTGGCTGTAGGTGTTACCATCTCTGAGATATTCAAAATTCCGCAGGCAGCCATTTCTGTATTTTAATTTTTCAACTGATGAAAAATGTGACTTTTCAACCTGGCAACACTGCCAAACTTTCAAAGCCAGTACTTTGTCTTACCACTCAAAAGATGCGTCTATGTCTCTACTTTCTAGAAATGTGCAAAATGTGGCTGTAGGTGTTACCAGCTCTGAGATATTCAAAATTCCGCAGGCAGCCTTTTCCATATATTTTAATTTTTCAACTGATGAAAAATGTGACTTTTCAACCTGGCAACACTGCCAAAGTTTTAGAGCCAGTATTTTGTCTTACCCCTCAAAAGATGCGTCTATGTCTCTACTTTCTAGAAATGTGCAAAATGTGGCTGTAGGTGTTACCATCTCTGAGATATTCAAAATTCCGCAGGCAGCCTTTTCTGTATTTTAATTTTTCAACTGATGAAAAATGTGACTTTTCAACCTGGCAACACTGCCAAAGTTTTAGAGCCAGTATTTTGTCTTACCACTCAAAAGATGCGTCTATGTCTCTACTTTCTAGAAATGTGCAAAATGTGGCTGTAGGTGTTAGCATCTCTGAGATATTCAAAATTCCGCAGGCAGCCTTTTCTGTATTTTAATTTTTCAACTGATGAAAAATGTGACTTTTCAACCTGGCAACACTGCCAAAGTTTCAAAGCCACTACTTTGTCTTACCACTCAAAAGATGCGTCTATGTCTCTACTTTCTAGAAATGTGCAAAATGTGGCTGTAGGTGTTACCATCTCTGAGATATTCAAAATTCCGCAGGCAGCCTTTTCTGTATTTTAATTTTTCAACTGATGAAAAATGTGACTTTTCAACCTGGCAACACTGCCAAAGTTTCAAAGCCAGTACTTTGTCTTACCCCTCAAAAGATGCGTCTATGTCTCTACTTTCTAGAAATGTGCAAAATGTGGCTGTAGGTGTTACCATCTCTGAGATATTCAAAATTCCGCAGGCAGCCTTTTCTGTATTTTAATTTTTCAACTGATGAAAAATGTGACTTTTCAACCTGGCAACACTGCCAAACTTTCAAAGCCAGTACTTTGTCTTACCACTCAAAAGATGCGTCTATGTCTCTACTTTCTAGAAATGTGCAAAATGTGGCTGTAGGTGTTACCAGCTCTGAGATATTAAAAATTCCGCAGGCAGCCTTTTCCGTATATTTTAATTTTTTAACTGATGAAAAATGTGACTTTTCAACCTGGCAACACTGCCAAACTTTCAAAGCCAGTACTTTGTCTTACCACTCAAAAGATGCGTCTATGTCTCTACTTTCTAGAAATGTGCAAAATGTGGCTGTAGGTGTTACCATCTCTGAGATATTCAAAATTCCGCAGGCAGCCTTTTCCATATATTTGAATTTTTCAACTGATGAAAAATGTGGCTTTTCAACCTGGCAACACTGCCAAAGTTTTAGAGCCAGTACTGTGTCTTACCCCTCAAAAGATGCGTTTATGTATCTACTTTCTAGAAATGTTCAAAATGTGGCTGTAGGTGTTACCATCTCTGAGATATTCAAAATTCCGGAGGCAGCCTTTTTTGTATTTTAATTTTTCAACTGATGAAAAATGTGACTTTTCAACCTGGCAACACTGCCAAAGTTTCAAAGCCAGTACTTTGTCTTACCCCTCAAAAGATGCGTCTATGTCTCTACTTTCTAGAAATGTGCAAAATGTGGCTGTAGGTGTTACCATCTCTGAGATATTCAAAATTCCGCAGGCAGCCTTTTCCATATATTTTAATTTTTCAACTGATGAAAAATGTGACTTTTCAACCTGGCAACACTGCCAAAGTTTTAGAGCCAGTATTTTGTCTTACCGCTTAAAAGATGCGTCTATGTCTCTACTTTCTAGAAATGTGCAAAATGTGGCTGTAGGTGTTACCATCTGTGAGATATTCAAAATTCCGCAGGCAGCCTTTTCTGTATTTTAATTTTTCAACTGATGAAAAATGTGACTTTTCAACCTGGCAACACTGCCAAAGTTTTAGAGCCAGTATTTTGTCTTACCCCTCAAAAGATGCGTCTATGTCTCTACTTTCTAGAAATGTGCAAAATGTGGCTGTAGGTGTTACCATCTCTGAGATATTCAAAATTCCGCAGGCAGCCTTTTCTGTATTTTAATTTTTCAACTGATGAAAAATGTGACTTTTCAACCTGGCAACACTGCCAAACTTTCAAAGCCAGTACTTTGTCTTACCCCTCAAAAGATGCGTCTATGTCTCTACTTTCTAGAAATGTGCAAAATGTGGCTGTAGGTGTTACCATCTCTGAGATATTCAAAATTCCGCAGGCAGCCTTTTCTGTATTTTAATTTTTCAACTGATGAAAAATGTGACTTTTCAACCTGGCAACACTGCCAAAGTTTCAAAGCCAGTACTTTGTCTTACCACTCAAAAGATGCGTCTATGTCTCTACTTTCTAGAAATGTGCAAAATGTGACTGTAGTTGTTACCATCTCTGAGATATTCAAAATTCCGCAGGCAGCCTTTTCCATATATTTTAATTTTTCAACTGATGAAAAATGTGACTTTTCAACCTGGCAACACTGCCAAAGTTTTAGAGCCAGTATTTTGTCTTACCCCTCAAAAGATGCGTCTATGTCTCTACTTTCTAGAAATGTGCAAAATGTGGCTGTAGGTGTTACCATCTCTGAGATATTCAAAATTCCGCAGGCAGCCTTTTCCATATATTTTAATTTTTCAACTGATGAAAAATGTGACTTTTCAACCTGGCAACACTGCCAAAGTTTTAGAGGCAGTATTTTGTCTTACCCCTCAAAAGATGCGTCTATGTCTCTACTTTCTAGAAATGTGCAAAATGTGGCTGTTGGTGTTACCATCTCTGAGATATTCAAAATTCCGCAGGCAGCCTTTTCTGTATTTTAATTTTTCAACTGATGAAAAATGTGACTTTTCAACCTGGCAACACTGCCAAAGTTTTAGAGCCAGTATTTTGTCTTACCACTCAAAAGATGCGTCTATGTCTCTACTTTCTAGAAATGTACAAAATGTGGCTGTAGGTGTTACCATCTCTGAGATATTCAAAATTCCGCAGGCAGCCTTTTCTGTATTTTAATTTTTCAACTGATGAAAAATGTGACTTTTCAACCTGGCAACAATGCCAAAGTTTTAGAGCCAGTATTTTGTCTTACCCCTCAAAAAATGCGCCTATGTCTCTACTTTCTAGAAATGTGCAAAATGTGGCTGTAGGTGTTACCATCTCTGAGATATTCAAAATTCCGCAGGCAGCCTTTTCCATATATTTTAATTTTTCAACTGATGAAAAATGTGACTTTTCAACCTGGCAACACTGCCAAAGTTTTAGAGCCAGTATTTTGTCTTACCCCTCAAAAGATGCGTCTATGTCTTTACTTTCTAGAAATGTGCAAAATGTGGCTGTAGGTGTTACCATCTCTGAGATATTCAAAATTCCGCAGGCAGCCTTTTCCATATATTTTAATTTTTCAACTGATGAAAAATGTGACTTTTCAACCTGGCAACACTGCCAAAGTTTTAGAGCCAGTATTTTGTCTTACCACTCAAAAGATGCGTCTATGTCTCTACTTTCTAGAAATGTACAAAATGTGGCTGTAGGTGTTACCATCTCTGAGATATTCAAAATTCCGCAGGCAGCCTTTTCTGTATTTTAATTTTTCAACTGATGAAAAATGTGACTTTTCAACCTGGCAACAATGCCAAAGTTTTAGAGCCAGTATTTTGTCTTACCCCTCAAAAAATGCGCCTATGTCTCTACTTTCTAGAAATGTGCAAAATGTGGCTGTAGGTGTTACCATCTCTGAGATATTCAAAATTCCGCAGGCAGCCTTTTCCATATATTTTAATTTTTCAACTGATGAAAAATGTGACTTTTCAACCTGGCAACAATGCCAAAGTTTTAGAGCCAGTATTTTGTCTTACCCCTCAAAAAATGCGCCTATGTCTCTACTTTCTAGAAATGTGCAAAATGTGGCTGTAGGTGTTACCATCTCTGAGATATTCAAAATTCCGCAGGCAGCCTTTTCCATATATTTTAATTTTTCAACTGATGAAAAATGTGACTTTTCAACCTGGCAACACTGCCAAAGTTTTAGAGCCAGTATTTTGTCTTACCACTCAAAAGATGCGTCTATGTCTCTACTTTCTACAAATGTGCAAAATGTGGCTGTAGGTGTTAGCATCTCTGAGATATTCAAAATTCCGCAGGCAGCCTTTTCTGTATTTTAATTTTTCAACTGATGAAAAATGTGACTTTTCAACCTGGCAACACTGCCAAAGTTTCAAAGCCAGTACTTTGTCTTACCACTCAAAAGATGCGTCTATGTCTCTACTTTCTAGAAATGTGCAAAATGTGGCTGTAGGTGTTACCATCTCTGAGATATTCAAAATTCCGCAGGCAGCCTTTTCTGTATTTTAATTTTTCAACTGATGAAAAATGTGACTTTTCAACCTGGCAACACTGCCAAAGTTTCAAAGCCAGGGCTCTAATCGCGTAATTTATGAAACGATTGTCGTCGAAACGATTGAACTAAACGAGATCGTTTTTAGTTTGCTTCATATAACATCATCGTCGCATCGTTCAATCGAATCGTTCATCGTCCTCGTTTTCAACAGTTTGAGCATGACTGTAAACAAACTTTGACACCTAAAGAACTGAAAAAAGGGATGGAATTTTCTTTTTCTTTTTTTTCTTTTCTTGAATAAATTTGTTTTTTTTTTCTTCGTTGTCATGGAATTGGGTATTTTATGCAAAAATAGATAGATAGGTAGTAGAATTTTTATTGGTAAAGGGCGAATTGTAAGAAGAAATCAATGAATGTAATTTTATGATTGCATTTTTTTCTGATTGCATTATAAATGCATAAATTAAAAAAAACAAATAGCTGAAATTCATTTCATATTCCCAATAAGTGCAATAACCATTTTTTTTTTTTGGCAAAGAATGCATTTTTTTACAGTTCGGATAAGTGCAAGTCGCCTCCAAAGAGAATATAATGTGTGTGTTTTCCTTTAATATTTTTATACTTCTCTCAGAACTAATTTAAAGTGAAAAATGCAGCAAAAACGATGAAACGATAGCAAAATAGCCATCGTTCAATCGAATCGTTTCGACGAGAGTACTTGACGTTTAAATTAGTAACGTGAAGCAACAAAAAACGATGCTCGTCCAATCGTTTCGACGATTATCGTTTTTTGGTTGTTACACGAAGTAGAAGCATCGTCGAGACGATATCGTTCTATCGTTTTGTGCTTACACGATTAGACCCCAGTACTTTGTCTTACCCCTCAAAAGATGCGTCTATGTCTCTACTTTCTAGAAATGTGCAAAATGTGGCTGTAGGTCTTACCATCTCTGAGATATTCAAAATTCCGCAGGCAGCCTTTTCTGTATTTTAATTTTTCAACTGATGAAAAATGTGACTTTTCAACCTGGCAACAATGCCAAAGTTTTAGAGCCAGTATTTTGTCTTACCCCTCAAAAAATGCGCCTATGTCTCTACTTTCTAGAAATGTGCAAAATGTGGCTGTAGGTGTTACCATCTCTGAGATATTCAAAATTCCGCAGGCAGCCTTTTCTGTATTTTAATTTTTCAACTGATGAAAAATGTGACTTTTCAACCTGGCAACACTGCCAAAGTTTCAAAGCCAGTACTTTGTCTTACCACTCAAAAGATGCGTCTATGTCTCTACTTTCTAGAAATGTGCAAAATGTGGCTGTAGGTGTTACCATCTCTGAGATATTCAAAATTCCGCAGGCAGCCTTTTCCATATATTTTAATTTTTCAACTGATGAAAAATGTGAATTTTCAACCTGGCAACACTGCCAAACTTTTAGAGCCAGTATTTTGTCTTACCCCTCAAAAGATGCGTCTATGTCTTTACTTTCTAGAAATGTGCAAAATGTGGCTGTAGGTGTTACCATCTCTGAGATATTCAAAATTCCGCAGGCAGCCTTTTCCATATATTTTAATTTTTCAACTGATGAAAAATGTGACTTTTCAACCTGGCAACACTGCCAAAGTTTTAGAGCCAGTATTTTGTCTTACCCCTCAAAAGATGCGTCTATGTCTCTACTTTCTAGAAATGTGCAAAATGTGGCTGTAGGTGTTACCATCTCTGAGATATTCAAAATTCCGCAGGCAGCCTTTTCCAAATATTTTAATTTTTCAACTGATGAAAAATGTGACTTTTCAACCTGGCAACACTGCCAAAGTTTTAGAGCCAGTATTTTGTCTTACCCCTCAAAAGATGCGTCTATGTCTCTATTTTCTAGAAATGTGCAAAATGTGGCTGTAGGTGTTACCATCTCTGAGATATTCAAAATTCCGCAGGCAGCCTTTTCTGTATTTTAATTTTTCAACTGATGAAAAATGTGACTTTTCAACCTGGCAACACTGCCAAAGTTTCAAAGCCAGTACTTTGTCTTACCCCTCAAAAGATGCGCCTATGTCTCTACTTTCTAGAAATGTGCAAAATGTGGCTGTAGGTGTTACCATCTCTGAGATATTCAAAATTCCGCAGGCAGCCTTTTCCATATATTTTAATTTTTCAACTGATGAAAAATGTGACTTTTCAACCTGGCAACACTGCCAAAGTTTTAGAGCCAGTATTTTGTCTTACCCCTCGAAAGATGCGTCTATATCTCTACTTTCTAGAAATGTGCAAAATGTGGCTGTAGGTGTTACCATCTCTGAGATATTCAAAATTCCGCAGGCAGCCTTTTCTGTATTTTAATTTTTCAACTGATGAAAAATGTGACTTTTCAACCTGGCAACACTGCCAAAGTTTTAGAGCCAGTATTTTGTCTTACCCCTCAAAAGATGCGTCTATGTCTCTACTTTCTAGAAATGTGCAAAATATGGCCTAGGTCTTACCATCTCTGAGATATTCAAAATTCCGCAGGCAGCCTTTTCCATATATTTTAATTTTTCAACTGATGAAAAATGTGACTTTTCAACCTGGCAACACTGCCAAAGTTTTAGAGCCAGTATTTTGTCTTACCCCCCAAAAGATGCGTCTATGTCTCTATTTTCTAGAAATGTGCAAAATGTGGCTGTAGGTGTTACCATCTCTGAGATATTCAAAATTCCGCAGGCAGCCTTTTCTGTATTTTAATTTTTCAACTGATGAAAAATGTGACTTTTCAACCTGGCAACACTGCCAAAGTTTCAAAGCCAGTACTTTGTCTTACCCCTCAAAAGATGCGTCTATGTCTCTACTTTCTAGAAATGTGCAAAATGTGGCTGTAGGTGTTACCATCTCTGAGATATTCAAAATTCCGCAGGCAGCCTTTTCCATATATTTTAATTTTTCAACTGATGAAAAATGTGACTTTTCAACCTGGCAACACTGCCAAACGTTTAGAGCCAGTATTTTGTATTACCCCTCAAAAGATGCGTCCATGTCTCTACTTTCTAGAAATGTGCAAAATGTGGCTGTAGGTGTTACTATCTCTGAGATATTCAAAATTCCGCAGGCAGCCTTTTCCATATATTTTAATTTTTCAACTGATGAAAAATGTGACTTTTCAACCTGGCAACACTGCCAAAGTTTTAGAGCCAGTATTTTGTCTTACACCTTGAAAGATGCGTCCATGTCTCTACTTTCTAGAAATGTGCAAAATGTGGCTGTAGGTGTTACTATCTCTGAGATATTCAAAATTCCGCAGGCAGCCTTTTCCATATATTTTAATTTTTCAACTGATGAAAAATGTGACTTTTCAACCTGGCAACACTGCCAAAGTTTTAGAGCCAGTATTTTGTCTTACCCCTCAAAAGATGCGTCTATGTCTCTACTTTCTAGAAATGTGCAAAATATGGCCTAGGTCTTACTATCTCTGAGATATTCAAAATTCCGCAGGCAGCCTTTTCCATATATTTTAATTTTTCAACTGATGAAAAATGTGACTTTTCAACCTGGCAACACTGCCAAAGTTTTAGAGCCAGTATTTTGTCTTACACCTTGAAAGATGCGTCTATGTCTCTACTTTCTAGAAATGTGCAAAATGTGGCTGTAGGTGTTACCATCTCTGAGATATTCAAAATTCCGCAGGCAGCCTTTTCTGTATTTTAATTTTTCAACTGATGAAAAATGTGACTTTTCAACCTGGCAACACTGCCAAAGTTTCAAAGCCAGTACTTTGTCTTTCCCCTCACAAGATGCGTCTATGTCTCTACTTTCTAGAAATGTGCAAAATGTGGCTGTAGGTGTTACCATCTCTGAGATATTCAAAATTCCGCAGGCAGCCTTTTCTGTATTTTAATTTTTCAACTGATGAAAAATGTGACTTTTCAACCTGGCAACACTGCCAAAGTTTCAAAGCCAGTACTTTGTCTTACCCCTCAAAAGATGCGCCTATGTCTCTACTTTCTAGAAATGTGCAAAATGTGGCTGTAGGTCTTACCATCTCTGAGATATTCAAAATTCCGCAGGCAGCCTTTTCTGTATTTTAATTTTTCAACTGATGAAAAATGTGACTTTTCAACCTGGCAACAATGCCAAAGTTTTAGAGCCAGTATTTTGTCTTACCCCTCAAAAGATGCGTCTATGTCTCTACTTTCTAGAAATGTGCAAAATGTGGCTGTAGGTGTTACCATCTCTGAGATATTCAAAATTCCGCAGGCAGCCTTTTCTGTATTTTAATTTTTCAACTGATGAAAAATGTGACATTTCAACCTGGCAACACTGCCAAACTTTCAAAGCCAGTACTTTGTCTTACCACTCAAAAGATGCGTCTATGTCTCTACTTTCTAGAAATGTAGAAAATGTGGCTGTAGGTGTTACCATCTCTGAGATATTCAAAATTCCGCAGGCAGCCTTTTCCATATATTTTAATTTTTCAACTGATGAAAAATGTAACTTTTCAACCTGGCAACACTGCCAAAGTTTTAGAGCCAGTATTTTGTCTTACCCCTCAAAAGATGCGTCTATGTCTCTACTTTCTAGAAATGTGCAAAATGTGGCTGTAGGTGTTACCATCTCTGAGATATTCAAAATTCCGCAGGCAGCCATTTCTGTATTTTAATTTTTCAACTGATGAAAAATGTGACTTTTCAACCTGGCAACACTGCCAAACTTTCAAAGCCAGTACTTTGTCTTACCACTCAAAAGATGCGTCTATGTCTCTACTTTCTAGAAATGTGCAAAATGTGGCTGTAGGTGTTACCAGCTCTGAGATATTCAAAATTCCGCAGGCAGCCTTTTCCATATATTTTAATTTTTCAACTGATGAAAAATGTGACTTTTCAACCTGGCAACACTGCCAAAGTTTTAGAGCCAGTATTTTGTCTTACCCCTCAAAAGATGCGTCTATGTCTCTACTTTCTAGAAATGTGCAAAATGTGGCTGTAGGTGTTACCATCTCTGAGATATTCAAAATTCCGCAGGCAGCCTTTTCTGTATTTTAATTTTTCAACTGATGAAAAATGTGACTTTTCAACCTGGCAACACTGCCAAAGTTTTAGAGCCAGTATTTTGTCTTACCACTCAAAAGATGCGTCTATGTCTCTACTTTCTAGAAATGTGCAAAATGTGGCTGTAGGTGTTAGCATCTCTGAGATATTCAAAATTCCGCAGGCAGCCTTTTCTGTATTTTAATTTTTCAACTGATGAAAAATGTGACTTTTCAACCTGGCAACACTGCCAAACTTTCAAAGCCAGTACTTTGTCTTACCACTCAAAAGATGCGTCTATGTCTCTACTTTCTAGAAATGTAGAAAATGTGGCTGTAGGTGTTACCATCTCTGAGATATTCAAAATTCCGCAGGCAGCCTTTTCCATATATTTTAATTTTTCAACTGATGAAAAATGTAACTTTTCAACCTGGCAACACTGCCAAAGTTTTAGAGCCAGTATTTTGTCTTACCCCTCAAAAGATGCGTCTATGTCTCTACTTTCTAGAAATGTGCAAAATTTGGCTGTAGGTGTTACCATCTCTGAGATATTCAAAATTCCGCAGGCAGCCATTTCTGTATTTTAATTTTTCAACTGATGAAAAATGTGACTTTTCAACCTGGCAACACTGCCAAACTTTCAAAGCCAGTACTTTGTCTTACCACTCAAAAGATGCGTCTATGTCTCTACTTTCTAGAAATGTGCAAAATGTGGCTGTAGGTGTTACCAGCTCTGAGATATTCAAAATTCCGCAGGCAGCCTTTTCCATATATTTTAATTTTTCAACTGATGAAAAATGTGACTTTTCAACCTGGCAACACTGCCAAAGTTTTAGAGCCAGTATTTTGTCTTACCCCTCAAAAGATGCGTCTATGTCTCTACTTTCTAGAAATGTGCAAAATGTGGCTGTAGGTGTTACCATCTCTGAGATATTCAAAATTCCGCAGGCAGCCTTTTCTGTATTTTAATTTTTCAACTGATGAAAAATGTGACTTTTCAACCTGGCAACACTGCCAAAGTTTTAGAGCCAGTATTTTGTCTTACCACTCAAAAGATGCGTCTATGTCTCTACTTTCTAGAAATGTGCAAAATGTGGCTGTAGGTGTTAGCATCTCTGAGATATTCAAAATTCCGCAGGCAGCCTTTTCTGTATTTTAATTTTTCAACTGATGAAAAATGTGACTTTTCAACCTGGCAACACTGCCAAAGTTTCAAAGCCACTACTTTGTCTTACCACTCAAAAGATGCGTCTATGTCTCTACTTTCTAGAAATGTGCAAAATGTGGCTGTAGGTGTTACCATCTCTGAGATATTCAAAATTCCGCAGGCAGCCTTTTCTGTATTTTAATTTTTCAACTGATGAAAAATGTGACTTTTCAACCTGGCAACACTGCCAAAGTTTCAAAGCCAGTACTTTGTCTTACCCCTCAAAAGATGCGTCTATGTCTCTACTTTCTAGAAATGTGCAAAATGTGGCTGTAGGTGTTACCATCTCTGAGATATTCAAAATTCCGCAGGCAGCCTTTTCTGTATTTTAATTTTTCAACTGATGAAAAATGTGACTTTTCAACCTGGCAACACTGCCAAACTTTCAAAGCCAGTACTTTGTCTTACCACTCAAAAGATGCGTCTATGTCTCTACTTTCTAGAAATGTGCAAAATGTGGCTGTAGGTGTTACCAGCTCTGAGATATTAAAAATTCCGCAGGCAGCCTTTTCCGTATATTTTAATTTTTTAACTGATGAAAAATGTGACTTTTCAACCTGGCAACACTGCCAAACTTTCAAAGCCAGTACTTTGTCTTACCACTCAAAAGATGCGTCTATGTCTCTACTTTCTAGAAATGTGCAAAATGTGGCTGTAGGTGTTACCATCTCTGAGATATTCAAAATTCCGCAGGCAGCCTTTTCCATATATTTGAATTTTTCAACTGATGAAAAATGTGGCTTTTCAACCTGGCAACACTGCCAAAGTTTTAGAGCCAGTACTGTGTCTTACCCCTCAAAAGATGCGTTTATGTATCTACTTTCTAGAAATGTTCAAAATGTGGCTGTAGGTGTTACCATCTCTGAGATATTCAAAATTCCGGAGGCAGCCTTTTTTGTATTTTAATTTTTCAACTGATGAAAAATGTGACTTTTCAACCTGGCAACACTGCCAAAGTTTCAAAGCCAGTACTTTGTCTTACCCCTCAAAAGATGCGTCTATGTCTCTACTTTCTAGAAATGTGCAAAATGTGGCTGTAGGTGTTACCATCTCTGAGATATTCAAAATTCCGCAGGCAGCCTTTTCCATATATTTTAATTTTTCAACTGATGAAAAATGTGACTTTTCAACCTGGCAACACTGCCAAAGTTTTAGAGCCAGTATTTTGTCTTACCCCTTAAAAGATGCGTCTATGTCTCTACTTTCTAGAAATGTGCAAAATGTGGCTGTAGGTGTTACCATCTGTGAGATATTCAAAATTCCGCAGGCAGCCTTTTCTGTATTTTAATTTTTCAACTGATGAAAAATGTGACTTTTCAACCTGGCAACACTGCCAAAGTTTTAGAGCCAGTATTTTGTCTTACCCCTCAAAAGATGCGTCTATGTCTCTACTTTCTAGAAATGTGCAAAATGTGGCTGTAGGTGTTACCATCTCTGAGATATTCAAAATTCCGCAGGCAGCCTTTTCTGTATTTTAATTTTTCAACTGATGAAAAATGTGACTTTTCAACCTGGCAACACTGCCAAACTTTCAAAGCCAGTACTTTGTCTTACCCCTCAAAAGATGCGTCTATGTCTCTACTTTCTAGAAATGTGCAAAATGTGGCTGTAGGTGTTACCATCTCTGAGATATTCAAAATTCCGCAGGCAGCCTTTTCTGTATTTTAATTTTTCAACTGATGAAAAATGTGACTTTTCAACCTGGCAACACTGCCAAAGTTTCAAAGCCAGTACTTTGTCTTACCACTCAAAAGATGCGTCTATGTCTCTACTTTCTAGAAATGTGCAAAATGTGACTGTAGTTGTTACCATCTCTGAGATATTCAAAATTCCGCAGGCAGCCTTTTCCATATATTTTAATTTTTCAACTGATGAAAAATGTGACTTTTCAACCTGGCAACACTGCCAAAGTTTTAGAGCCAGTATTTTGTCTTACCCCTCAAAAGATGCGTCTATGTCTCTACTTTCTAGAAATGTGCAAAATGTGGCTGTAGGTGTTACCATCTCTGAGATATTCAAAATTCCGCAGGCAGCCTTTTCCATATATTTTAATTTTTCAACTGATGAAAAATGTGACTTTTCAACCTGGCAACACTGCCAAAGTTTTAGAGGCAGTATTTTGTCTTACCCCTCAAAAGATGCGTCTATGTCTCTACTTTCTAGAAATGTGCAAAATGTGGCTGTAGGTGTTACCATCTCTGAGATATTCAAAATTCCGCAGGCAGCCTTTTCTGTATTTTAATTTTTCAACTGATGAAAAATGTGACTTTTCAACCTGGCAACACTGCCAAAGTTTTAGAGCCAGTATTTTGTCTTACCACTCAAAAGATGCGTCTATGTCTCTACTTTCTAGAAATGTGCAAAATGTGGCTGTAGGTGTTAGCATCTCTGAGATATTCAAAATTCCGCAGGCAGCCTTTTCTGTATTTTAATTTTTCAACTGATGAAAAATGTGACTTTTCAACCTGGCAACACTGCCAAAGTTTCAAAGCCAGTACTTTGTCTTACCACTCAAAAGATGCGTCTATGTCTCTACTTTCTAGAAATGTGCAAAATGTGGCTGTAGGTGTTACCATCTCTGAGATATTCAAAATTCCGCAGGCAGCCTTTTCTGTATATTAATTTTTCAACTGATGAAAAATGTGACTTTTCAACCTGGCAACACTGCCAAAGTTTCAAATCCAGGGCTCTAATCGCGTAATTTATGAAACGATTGTCGTCGAAACGATTGAACTAAACGAGATCGTTTTTAGTTTGCTTCATATAACATCATCGTCGCATCGTTCAATCGAATCGTTCATCGTCCTCGTTTTCAACAGTTTGAGCATGACTGTAAACAAACTTTGACACCTAAAGAACTGAAAAAAGGGATGGAATTTTCTTTTTCTTTTTTTTCTTTTCTTGATTAAATTTGTTTTTTTTTTCTTCGTTGTCATGGAATTGGGTATTTTATGCAAAAATAGATAGATAGGTAGTAGAATTTTTATTGGTAAAGGGCGAATTGTAAGAAGAAATCAATGAATGCAATTTTATGATTGCATTTTTTTCTGATTGCATTATAAATGCATAAATTAAAAAAAACAAATAGCTGAAATTCATTTCATATTCCCAATAAGTGCAATAACCATTTTTTTTTTTTGGCAAAGAATGCATTTTTTTACAGTTCGGATAAGTGCAAGTCGCCTCCAAAGAGAATATAATGTGTGTGTTTTCCTTTAATATTTTTATACTTCTCTCAGAACTAATTTAAAGTGAAAAATGCAGCAAAAACGATGAAACGATAGCAAAATAGCCATCGTTCAATCGAATCGTTTCGACGAGAGTACTTGACGTTTAAATTAGTAACGTGAAGCAACAAAAAACGATGCTCGTCCAATCGTTTCGACGATTATCGTTTTTTGGTTGTTACACGAAGTAGAAGCATCGTCGAGACGATATCGTTCTATCGTTTTGTGCTTACACGATTAGACCCCAGTACTTTGTCTTACCCCTTAAAAGATGCGTCTATGTCTCTACTTTCTAGAAATGTGCAAAATGTGGCTGTAGGTCTTACCATCTCTGAGATATTCAAAATTCCGCAGGCAGCCTTTTCTGTATTTTAATTTTTCAACTGATGAAAAATGTGACTTTTCAACCTGGCAACAATGCCAAAGTTTTAGAGCCAGTATTTTGTCTTACCCTCAAAAAATGCGCCTATGTCTCTACTTTCTAGAAATGTGCAAAATGTGGCTGTAGGTGTTACCATCTCTGAGATATTCAAAATTCCGCAGGCAGCCTTTTCCATATATTTTAATTTTTCAACTGATGAAAAATGTGACTTTTCAACCTGGCAACACTGCCAAAGTTTTAGAGCCAGTATTTTGTCTTACCCCTTAAAAGATGCGTCTATGTCTCTACTTTCTAGAAATGTGCAAAATGTGGCTGTAGGTGTTACCATCTCTGAGATATTCAAAATTCCGCAGGCAGCCTTTTCTGTATTTTAATTTTTCAACTGATGAAAAATGTGACTTTTCAACCTGGCAACACTGCCAAAGTTTCAAAGCCAGTACTTTGTCTTACCACTCAAAAGATGCGTCTATGTCTCTACTTTCTAGAAATGTGCAAAATGTGACTGTAGTTGTTACCATCTCTGAGATATTCAAAATTCCGCAGGCAGCCTTTTCCATATATTTTAATTTTTCAACTGATGAAAAATGTGACTTTTCAACCTGGCAACACTGCCAAAGTTTTAGAGCCAGTATTTTGTCTTACCCCTCAAAAGATGCGTCTATGTCTCTACTTTCTAGAAATGTGCAAAATGTGGCTGTAGGTGTTACCATCTCTGAGATATTCAAAATTCCGCAGGCAGCCTTTTCCATATATTTTAATTTTTCAACTGATGAAAAATGTGACTTTTCAACCTGGCAACACTGCCAAAGTTTTAGAGGCAGTATTTTGTCTTACCCCTCAAAAGATGCGTCTATGTCTCTACTTTCTAGAAATGTGCAAAATGTGGCTGTAGGTGTTACCATCTCTGAGATATTCAAAATTCCGCAGGCAGCCTTTTCTGTATTTTAATTTTTCAACTGATGAAAAATGTGACTTTTCAACCTGGCAACACTGCCAAAGTTTCAAAGCCAGGGCTCTAATCGCGTAATTTATGAAACGATTGTCGTCGAAACGATTGAACTAAACGAGATCGTTTTTAGTTTGCTTCATATAACATCATCGTCGCATCGTTCAATCGAATCGTTCATCGTCCTCGTTTTCAACAGTTTGAGCATGACTGTAAACAAACTTTGACACCTAAAGAACTGAAAAAAGGGATGGAATTTTCTTTTTCTTTTTTTTCTTTTCTTGATTAAATTTGTTTTTTTTTTTCTTCGTTGTCATGGAATTGGGTATTTTATGCAAAAATAGATAGATAGGTAGTAGAATTTTTATTGGTAAAGGGCGAATTGTAAGAAGAAATCAATGAATGCAATTTTATGATTGCATTTTTTTCTGATTGCATTATAAATGCATAAATTAAAAAAAACAAATAGCTGAAATTCATTTCATATTCCCAATAAGTGCAATAACCATTTTTTTTTTTTGGCAAAGAATGCATTTTTTTACAGTTCGGATAAGTGCAAGTCGCCTCCAAAGAGAATATAATGTGTGTGTTTTCCTTTAATATTTTTATACTTCTCTCAGAACTAATTTAAAGTGAAAAATGCAGCAAAAACGATGAAACGATAGCAAAATAGCCATCGTTCAATCGAATCGTTTCGACGAGAGTACTTGACGTTTAAATTAGTAACGTGAAGCAACAAAAAACGATGCTCGTCCAATCGTTTCGACGATTATCGTTTTTTGGTTGTTACACGAAGTAGAAGCATCGTCGAGACGATATCGTTCTATCGTTTTGTGCTTACACGATTAGACCCCAGTACTTTGTCTTACCCCTTAAAAGATGCGTCTATGTCTCTACTTTCTAGAAATGTGCAAAATGTGGCTGTAGGTCTTACCATCTCTGAGATATTCAAAATTCCGCAGGCAGCCTTTTCTGTATTTTAATTTTTCAACTGATGAAAAATGTGACTTTTCAACCTGGCAACAATGCCAAAGTTTTAGAGCCAGTATTTTGTCTTACCCTCAAAAAATGCGCCTATGTCTCTACTTTCTAGAAATGTGCAAAATGTGGCTGTAGGTGTTACCATCTCTGAGATATTCAAAATTCCGCAGGCAGCCTTTTCCATATATTTTAATTTTTCAACTGATGAAAAATGTGACTTTTCAACCTGGCAACACTGCCAAAGTTTTAGAGCCAGTATTTTGTCTTACCCCTTAAAAGATGCGTCTATGTCTCTACTTTCTAGAAATGTGCAAAATGTGGCTGTAGGTGTTACCATCTCTGAGATATTCAAAATTCCGCAGGCAGCCTTTTCTGTATTTTAATTTTTCAACTGATGAAAAATGTGACTTTTCAACCTGGCAACACTGCCAAAGTTTCAAAGCCAGTACTTTGTCTTACCACTCAAAAGATGCGTCTATGTCTCTACTTTCTAGAAATGTGCAAAATGTGACTGTAGTTGTTACCATCTCTGAGATATTCAAAATTCCGCAGGCAGCCTTTTCCATATATTTTAATTTTTCAACTGATGAAAAATGTGACTTTTCAACCTGGCAACACTGCCAAAGTTTTAGAGCCAGTATTTTGTCTTACCCCTCAAAAGATGCGTCTATGTCTCTACTTTCTAGAAATGTGCAAAATGTGGCTGTAGGTGTTACCATCTCTGAGATATTCAAAATTCCGCAGGCAGCCTTTTCCATATATTTTAATTTTTCAACTGATGAAAAATGTGACTTTTCAACCTGGCAACACTGCCAAAGTTTTAGAGGCAGTATTTTGTCTTACCCCTCAAAAGATGCGTCTATGTCTCTACTTTCTAGAAATGTGCAAAATGTGGCTGTAGGTGTTACCATCTCTGAGATATTCAAAATTCCGCAGGCAGCCTTTTCTGTATTTTAATTTTTCAACTGATGAAAAATGTGACTTTTCAACCTGGCAACACTGCCAAACTTTCAAAGCCAGTACTTTGTCTTACCCCTCAAAAGATGCGTCTATGTCTCTACTTTCTAGAAATGTGCAAAATGTGGCTGTAGGTGTTACCATCTCTGAGATATTCAAAATTCCGCAGGCAGCCTTTTCTGTATTTTAATTTTTCAACTGATGAAAAATGTGACTTTTCAACCTGCCAACACTGCCAAAGTTTCAAAGCCAGTACTTTGTCTTACCACTCAAAAGATGCGTCTATGTCTCTACTTTCTAGAAATGTGCAAAATGTGACTGTAGTTGTTACCATCTCTGAGATATTCAAAATTCCGCAGGCAGCCTTTTCCATATATTTTAATTTTTCAACTGATGAAAAATGTGACTTTTCAACCTGGCAACACTGCCAAAGTTTTAGAGCCAGTATTTTGTCTTACCCCTCAAAAGATGCGTCTATGTCTCTACTTTCTAGAAATGTGCAAAATGTGGCTGTAGGTGTTAGCATCTCTGAGATATTCAAAATTCCGCAGGCAGCCTTTTCTGTATTTTAATTTTTCAACTGATGAAAAATGTGACTTTTCAACCTGGCAACACTGCCAAAGTTTCAAAGCCAGTACTTTGTCTTACCACTCAAAAGATGCGTCTATGTCTCTACTTTCTAGAAATGTGCAAAATGTGGCTGTAGGTGTTACCATCTCTGAGATATTCAAAATTCCGCAGGCAGCCTTTTCTGTATTTTAATTTTTCAACTGATGAAAAATGTGACTTTTCAACCTGGCAACACTGCCAAAGTTTCAAAGCCAGGGCTCTAATCGCGTAATTTATGAAACGATTGTCGTCGAAACGATTGAACTAAACGAGATCGTTTTTAGTTTGCTTCATATAACATCATCGTCGCATCGTTCAATCGAATCGTTCATCGTCCTCGTTTTCAACAGTTTGAGCATGACTGTAAACAAACTTTGACACCTAAAGAACTGAAAAAAGGGATGGAATTTTCTTTTTCTTTTTTTTCTTTTCTTGATTAAATTTGTTTTTTTTTTCTTCGTTGTCATGGAATTGGGTATTTTATGCAAAAATAGATAGATAGGTAGTAGAATTTTTATTGGTAAAGGGCGAATTGTAAGAAGAAATCAATGAATGCAATTTTATGATTGCATTTTTTTCTGATTGCATTATAAATGCATAAATTAAAAAAAACAAATAGCTGAAATTCATTTCATATTCCCAATAAGTGCAATAACCATTTTTTTTTTTGGCAAAGAATGCATTTTTTTACAGTTCGGATAAGTGCAAGTCGCCTCCAAAGAGAATATAATGTGTGTGTTTTCCTTTAATATTTTTATACTTCTCTCAGAACTAATTTAAAGTGAAAAATGCAGCAAAAACGATGAAACGATAGCAAAATAGCCATCGTTCAATCGAATCGTTTCGACGAGAGTACTTGACGTTTAAATTAGTAACGTGAAGCAACAAAAAACGATGCTCGTCCAATCGTTTCGACGATTATCGTTTTTTGGTTGTTACACGAAGTAGAAGCATCGTCGAGACGATATCGTTCTATCGTTTTGTGCTTACACGATTAGACCCCAGTACTTTGTCTTACCCCTTAAAAGATGCGTCTATGTCTCTACTTTCTAGAAATGTGCAAAATGTGGCTGTAGGTCTTACCATCTCTGAGATATTCAAAATTCCGCAGGCAGCCTTTTCTGTATTTTAATTTTTCAACTGATGAAAAATGTGACTTTTCAACCTGGCAACAATGCCAAAGTTTTAGAGCCAGTATTTTGTCTTACCCTCAAAAAATGCGCCTATGTCTCTACTTTCTAGAAATGTGCAAAATGTGGCTGTAGGTGTTACCATCTCTGAGATATTCAAAATTCCGCAGGCAGCCTTTTCTGTATTTTAATTTTTCAACTGATGAAAAATGTGACTTTTCAACCTGGCAACACTGCCAAAGTTTCAAAGCCAGTACTTTGTCTTACCCCTCAAAAGATGCGTCTATGTCTCTACTTTCTAGAAATGTGCAAAATGTGGCTGTAGGTGTTACCATCTCTGAGATATTCAAAATTCCGCAGGCAGCCTTTTCTGTATTTTAATTTTTCAACTGATGAAAAATGTGACTTTTCAACCTGGCAACACTGCCAAAGTTTCAAAGCCAGTACTTTGTCTTACCACTCAAAAGATGCGTCTATGTCTCTACTTTCTAGAAATGTGCAAAATGTGGCTGTAGGTGTTACCATCTCTGAGATATTCAAAATTCCGCAGGCAGCCTTTTCTGTATTTTAATTTTTCAACTGATGAAAAATGTGACTTTTCAACCTGGCAACACTGCCAAAGTTTCAAAGCCAGGGCTCTAATCGCGTAATTTATGAAACGATTGTGGTCGAAACGATTGAACTAAACGAGATCGTTTTTAGTTTGCTTCATATAACATCATCGTCGCATCGTTCAATCGAATCGTTCATCGTCCTCGTTTTCAACAGTTTGAGCATGACTGTAAACAAACTTTGACACCTAAAGAACTGAAAAAAGGGATGGAATTTTCTTTTTCTTTTTTTTCTTTTCTTGAATAAATTTGTTTTTTTTTTCTTCGTTGTCATGGAATTGGGTATTTTATGCAAAAATAGATAGATAGGTAGTAGAATTTTTATTGGTAAAGGGCGAATTGTAAGAAGAAATCAATGAATGCAATTTTATGATTGCATTTTTTTCTGATTGCATTATAAATGCATAAATTAAAAAAAACAAATAGCTGAAATTCATTTCATATTCCCAATAAGTGCAATAACCATTTTTTTTTTTTGGCAAAGAATGCATTTTTTTACAGTTCGGATAAGTGCAAGTCGCCTCCAAAGAGAATATAATGTGTGTGTTTTCCTTTAATATTTTTATACTTCTCTCAGAACTAATTTAAAGTGAAAAATGCAGCAAAAACGATGAAACGATAGCAAAATAGCCATCGTTCAATCGAATCGTTCATCGTCCTCGTTTTCAACAGTTTGAGCATGACTGTAAACAAACTTTGACACCTAAAGAACTGAAAAAAGGGATGGAATTTTCTTTTTCTTTTTTTTTCTTTTCTTGATTAAATTTGTTTTTTTTTTCTTCGTTGTCATGGAATTGGGTATTTTATGCAAAAATAGATAGATAGGTAGTAGAATTTTTATTGGTAAAGGGCGAATTGTAAGAAGAAATCAATGAATGCAATTTTATGATTGCATTTTTTTCTGATTGCATTATAAATGCATAAATTAAAAAAAACAAATAGCTGAAATAAAGCGACTAAATCTTCCTTTATTAAGTTTATTTATTATTATTTTATTTAAATAGCAAGCCAGAACGTCCGCTCGATACCGTGATAGCAAATAGAATGAATTGTGCTCTCTCTTAGTTTCTACATTTGTCTATGTGAGTGTTGCCGTGGCGTTACAGACTCGTCCATCTTGACCATTTCGATGTCCTCGTCGAATTCTGCATTTAGTGTTATCCATCGTTTCATCCGATCGGCTGCCCAGATCGCTGAATAAAGTTTCTGACTTCGAGGGGCATAAGGCATATCCGTCAGTTGATATCTGTCGTGTGGTAGTACTGCTGTAACCTGGTAAGGTCCCTTATATCTTGGTTCCAATTTGCGTGATGTACCGGTGCTACTTGGGCTATCATTCAAAATCAAAACCAATTCTCCAACATTATACTTCTTTGCGTGCCTCTGTCGGGAATCATGTCGTAATTTCTGTTTATTTTGTATCTTCGTGATAGTCTCTGCTCCCTCTTTGCGCAATTGGTTTATATCTTGTCGGTGCTGGTTGAGTTGTACTCCTTCTGCCAAGGCATTTTTTAGTGGATCCCTTGGAATGTACCCCATCATCATTTCATGCGCTGTTTTTCCCGTTGCCTCGTTGTAAGTATTATTTATACCCCATTGTACGATTTTAACTTTTTGGTCCCATTTATTTTCATCTTCAATAGTAGCAAGTAAAGCGTTTAGAATAGTCCGGTTGTAGCGTTCCACCTGTCCATTCGCTCGCGGTGTTTTGGTTGCATTTAACACGTGGATTATAGCTCGGCTTTTGACATACTCTTCGAATAATTTTGATGTAAATGCTGATCCTCTATCCGTTATGATACGCCTAGGTGTACCAAATATGTTAAAAATTTCCGTGAGGAAATTTAGTAGTGCTTTAGTCTGTGTGTTGGGTAATGCTTTGATCTGGACAAATTTTGTGAAAGCGTCGACTAGTACTATTACGTACGTGTTACCTTTTGTAGATTTAATGAAGGGTCCCAGATGGTCCAAATGGATGGTGTCGAAAGGTATACTTCTCTTTTCGATTGGGTATAGCTCCCCTCGGGGTTGTACTTCCCTTTTAGCATAAGCACATTCTACACATGCCTTGATATATTTTCTTGCGAACTGAGTTAATCTTGGAAACCAATACCTTTCTTGTATATGTTTTACTGTTTTGCTTTCCGAAAAGTGGCCCATTTCATCATGACTGTAACGCAATATTCTGTTGCGGACCCCTTTTGGTACGAATAGTCTGAGCTGGTCGTTCACCTTTCGATACACTCGCCCATCCTGTAGTGCATAGTCCTTATGGATTTGTGTTTCAGCATTATTTTCCGTTTTTTTGTTTAATACTTGGACAATATTAACGATTTCTTCATCTTGCATCTGCAAAGAGTATATCCAATCTTCCTCTGCAATATTTATCTTTTGAATTTTCATGTCGACTACTTCCGGTGCTTTAGCGGGTTCACAAGGTTGTCGAGAGAGTGCGTCAGCATGTCCCATTAACTTCCCGCTACGATGTTTCACTTCATAGTCGTACTCCAGTAACTTGAGCCACCACCTAGCTATTCTCGGAATCAATTCTTTCTTTTTCATAGCTGTTTTTAGTGCTGCACAGTCAGTTACGATGGTAAATTTTCTTCCCAGTAAAAATTGTCGAAATCTTTCGGTTGACTCTACCACTGCCAAAGCCTCCAGTTCGTAGCTGTGGTACATACCTTCTTCGCTAGTAGTCTTCCTGCTGTAATAAGCAACGGGGTGGAAGTTATTTTCTTTTCCTTGCATCAACACCCCTGCTAGTCCCTTGCTGCTGGCGTCAGTATGTAACTCATGTTCCACCTCAGGATTAAAAAGTTCCAAGACTGGTTTTTGCGTAAGGCTTTTTTTTAATTTTTCAAAGGATTTTTGTTGCTCTTCACCCCACATGAAAACACAACTCTTTTTTGTAAGTTCTGTGAGTGGTAACGCAATTAAGGAATAATCCTTTATAAATTTTCGAAAATAACTTGTCAAGCCGATAAATTGCCGAACTTCACGTTCATTAGTTGGTGCCTGAAAATTCTCTACAGCATTCGTTTTTTCTTGTCCTGGTGTTATGGTGTTTTTTGTCACTATATGTCCCAAATATTGTATTTCTGTTTTGAAAAAGTAACATTTCTTCAAGTTCAATGTCAAATTTGCTTGTTGCAGCAACTTTAGGAATTTTTTCAACTTTTTCATTCCCTCGTTAATTGTGTTGCTTGGTATTACCACATCATCCATAAAGCATACCATAAGATCTGGTTTCATCTTTCTGGATAGATTATTCATCATTTTCTGGAACACAGCTGGTGCGTTAGCAAGGCCAAAAGGTACTGTAACAAATTCGTACAAACCACCTGGTGTAATGAATGCTGTTAGATGAGTATGATCCGCTTTAATTGGTATTTGGTAGTATCCCGAAGCTAAATCTAAGACTATGAAATATCGATATCCTTGTAGATCATTTAGTTGCTCATCAATTGAGGGCATCGGGTACCTAATCTTCTTCGTAATTCTGTTGAGTCCTCTGTAGTCCACACACATACGATCGTCACCATTCTTTTTCTTTACTAGAATCACTGGTGATGAATAATTTGACTCAGATTCTTTGATGATTCCATTCGCAAGCATTTCATCGATCATTGACTGAAGCTTTTGCCTTTTAGCATATGGTACTTTATTTGGGCCATATACTACTGGTATATTTTTTTCTACTTCAATTTCCATCTCCACGAGGTTTGTACGTCCTAATTCTTTTTGGTTCATAGCTATGCATCCACGGAACCTTTTCAGCAATTCTAAAAGATCTTCTGAGTAATTATCTGTATTTATTTGTAGATCGTCTTTACTGAATTTCCATTTTTCTTCCTCACCTCTACCGATATCGTTATTTATTGTTTCATCAATTAGTTGTACTGTAAGAATGTCTCCTTTCTTATTTACAGCGCATTTGGGATGGCAAAGTACATCTTTACCAACTAGAACTGGTTCCGTTAAATGGTAATCTTCGACCACCAGAGCGTTAACTGGAAATAGCGATCCGTCTATGGTTACTGAACATGAAACACTTTCTTTTACTTTACAGGTGCCACCACCGAAACCATGCAATGTTGTGTTCTCCTTGCAGAATCCTGATTTTATATTATTTGCAACCGTTTGTGTTATGATTGTTCGTTCGCAACCAGAGTCGAGCAGTGCTTCATATTCCATTCCTTGAATTTGCACTTGTTTGCGATAACAATCCATATCTTCATTTCTTTTTATTACATTTACTTTAAATTTTTTTGTTTCCGGTTTATCTTCCTTCGTCTGAGCTCGATTGTTGTAGTTGTCTCGATAGTTTTGATATGGTCTTTTTCGATTTTGCTGACACTGCCTTGAGTAATGACCAGGCTGGTTACAGTTGTAGCAATTCACGTTGATTTTTCTTTGTGTCGGCATTGCATTTCTGTACTGCCAGTTCGGTGGTTGATGACTCGGTTTGATATTCGTTTTGCTGGAATTGGTCGCACTTTGTCGAAAGTTGGATCTGATACTTTCATACCATTTAACTTTTTCCACTACTTCAACTATATCTTTCAAATCGCTTGCTGCTAGACTTGATATCATGTGATGGTCATTTAGTCCTGTCAAAATGTATTGAATTATTGACTTGTTAGTAAGATTTATCTTCTTTCCGAGCATGTTCATCTCATGACAGTATGTTTCGATGGATTCTTGTGGCCTTCTCATTCGTTTTGTCAGATGTTGGTGTATCTCTACCTCGCTATGATGCTGAGGGAAATTCGACTTCAGCCCCTTTGCGAGCTCGTTCCAAGTAGATGATACCTCTTGACTTGAGTCCCACCAGTGTCGAGCTGGTCCATTCATTTTGGAAGCAGCAGCCATTAATAAGGCTCTCTCATCCCAATTATAAATCTTCATAAGATTTTCAACCCTCTTTATCCAAACATCTGCTGACATAGAAGACATTTCTCCTGGATTGAACGCTGGGAGGGCATCTGCAATTTCTCTGATGCTACAATTTACTTTCAATCTATTAGTATTATTGTCCATAATCGTTTTTTCTTTTAGCAGTTTAAGTTTCGCGGTTAGTTCTTTTTCTTGTATGATCATAGCCCGCTCCTTTTCAATCAACGCTTTTTCCCTTTTTATGATATCCCATTCCCTTGCTCTTAATTCACTATCATCGATGCTTGTGATGTCTGAGTTCGTTGTTACGTCTTGGATATCTATTTGACAGGATTCGACTGTTTGTTGGGCATTTGCAGACCTTTTTTCTGAGTCCAGCTGTTGTGTATTTCCAGTTGTACCATTTGCTTCGTCGTTTTGTTTTATCCTGCTTATCAGAACCCTCTTCGTCCCATTAAATGGAAGGTTTCTTTTTTTTAGTTCCGCTTGGAGCTGTTTGACATTAAATTTCTCCATTTCTATAGGGGTTAGAGAAACAATTCATCAAACAAAATTTAAACATTTTCAATGTATAGAGTCCAAATATCTTCCTCTTTTTTTTTTTGCTTTTTTTTTTAAAAAAAGAAAAACAAATGCTTGAACTCTACAGCTGCTACACTACTTAACCATCAAATTTAATGTTTTTATTTATGCATAATTTAAAAGAATTTAAAGCAAAAATGTGTGCCTTTTGTTCAAGATTTGTTTATAAAACAACTCTCAGCGCTTGATCATTTTTGTTATTTAGTTATTATATGTGTTAAACACACATTTAATAATCAGCTCCATAACAGATCGCAACCTCTAACTTAATTTTACAAAACCCATAATCTAGTTGTTCCACAGTCGTAACCATATACAAAAAAATATATAACTCCGTAGTTACTACGAAGTTTTTATAATTTTATGCTTATATAATTGTTCCACCGCATTGATTCATTTTAATCATTTCCAAGTGAAGCAACAACGGCTAAGCAACGCTATCTTTCATTGTGTTAAACACACATGCAATATCCAACGTGGCCAACCGATTTGTATTCAGGTAAAATTATATTTGCATTCAGGTAAAATTATATCGCAATAAACATTTTGACTTCATAACCGCTTGTTCTTCTTTAAATTTATCTGTTCAGGTAAATGAACCAATGCAATCTACAATTTGATTCCAAAATGCAAATGAAGTTCCAACAAATGAATTACTTTTAAATTTCATTGTTTAGAGACTCCACTGTACCCAATCTCATGTCTCAACATGCATTATAATAAATTCTCTAATCATTATATCTATCTCTTTTTTTTTTTTCTTTTTCCTTTTTTTTTTTTTTTTATATATATCCGACTGCGCACCTGACATCTGTGTATACCACAGACGCTCATTTAAATTTTCAATTTGACTGTACTTAAATTCTATCAGATTCGATGGGACTATAGCTGGTTATCTCTTTCTGACATGGTGATAATATTAATCATTTTGTTTTCTTTTTCACTCTCTTTTTCTTTATTTTTCGAGAACAAAATTTAACTGCTTCGTAAACCGAAACCGCTAAACTCTATTCACAACCACCATTTTTTTTTTCGAATTTCAAGAACTATGTTTTTTTTTTCTTTTTAGATACATAACTAGCAATTTCACTTGAATTGCATATTGTAACGTAGGATTTTAATAAGAAAAACTTAAAATTTCTTACCAGACACACACACAAAAGACAACGCGATAATTTTCACACTTACTCTGTTTTCAGACAAATTATTTTATTTTATAAAGTATTACTCTCCTTTTGCTTTATTAATATTTCCTGTTTTGTTGGTTCATCCCACTTCTGATTCTAAAGCGACTAAATCTTCCTTTATTAAGTTTATTTATTATTATTTTATTTAAATAGCAAGCCAGAACGTCCGCTCGATACCGTGATAGCAAATAGAATGAATTGTGCTCTCTCTTAGTTTCTACATTTGTCTATGTGAGTGTTGCCGTGGCGTTACAGAAATTCATTTCATATTCCCAATAAGTGCAATAACCATTTTTTTTTTTTGGCAAAGAATGCATTTTTTTACAGTTCGGATAAGTGCAAGTCGCCTCCAAAGAGAATATAATGTGTGTGTTTTCCTTTAATATTTTTATACTTCTCTCAGAACTAATTTAAAGTGAAAAATGCAGCAAAAACGATGAAACGATAGCAAAATAGCCATCGTTCAATCGAATCGTTTCGACGAGAGTACTTGACGTTTAAATTAGTAACGTGAAGCAACAAAAAACGATGCTCGTCCAATCGTTTCGACGATTATCGTTTTTTGGTTGTTACACGAAGTAGAAGCATCGTCGAGACGATATCGTTCTATCGTTTTGTGCTTACACGATTAGACCCCAGTACTTTGTCTTACCCCTCAAAAGATGCGTCTATGTCTCTACTTTCTAGAAATGTGCAAAATGTGGCTGTAGGTCTTACCATCTCTGAGATATTCAAAATTCCGCAGGCAGCCTTTTCTGTATTTTAATTTTTCAACTGATGAAAAATGTGACTTTTCAACCTGGCAACAATGCCAAAGTTTTAGAGCCAGTATTTTGTCTTACCCTCAAAAAATGCGCCTATGTCTCTACTTTCTAGAAATGTGCAAAATGTGGCTGTAGGTGTTACCATCTCTGAGATATTCAAAATTCCGCAGGCAGCCTTTTCTGTATTTTAATTTTTCAACTGATGAAAAATGTGACTTTTCAACCTGGCAACACTGCCAAAGTTTCAAAGCCAGTACTTTGTCTTACCCCTCAAAAGATGCGTCTATGTCTCTACTTTCTAGAAATGTGCAAAATGTGGCTGTAGGTGTTACCATCTCTGAGATATTCAAAATTCCGCAGGCAGCCTTTTCCATATATTTTAATTTTTCAACTGATGAAAAATGTGAATTTTCAACCTGGCAACACTGCCAAACTTTTAGAGCCAGTATTTTGTCTTACCCCTCAAAAGATGCGTCTATGTCTTTACTTTCTAGAAATGTGCAAAATGTGGCTGTAGGTGTTACCATCTCTGAGATATTCAAAATTCCGCAGGCTGCCTTTTCCAAATATTTTAATTTTTCAACTGATGAAAAATGTGACTTTTCAACCTGGCAACACTGCCAAAGTTTTAGAGCCAGTATTTTGTCTTACCCCTCAAAAGATGCGTCTATGTCTCTATTTTCTAGAAATGTGCAAAATGTGGCTGTAGGTGTTACCATCTCTGAGATATTCAAAATTCCGCAGGCAGCCTTTTCTGTATTTTAATTTTTCAACTGATGAAAAATGTGACTTTTCAACCTGGCAACACTGCCAAAGTTTCAAAGCCAGTACTTTGTCTTACCCCTCAAAAGATGCGCCTATGTCTCTACTTTCTAGAAATGTGCAAAATGTGGCTGTAGGTGTTACCATCTCTGAGATATTCAAAATTCCGCAGGCAGCCATTTTCCATATATTTTAATTTTTCAACTGATGAAAAATGTGACTTTTCAACCTGGCAACACTGCCAAAGTTTTAGAGCCAGTATTTTGTCTTACCCCTCGAAAGATGCGTCTATATCTCTACTTTCTAGAAATGTGCAAAATGTGGCTGTAGGTGTTACCATCTCTGAGATATTCAAAATTCCGCAGGCAGCCTTTTCTGTATTTTAATTTTTCAACTGATGAAAAATGTGACTTTTCAACCTGGCAACACTGCCAAAGTTTTAGAGCCAGTATTTTGTCTTACCCCTCAAAAGATGCGTCTATGTCTCTACTTTCTAGAAATGTGCAAAATATGGCCTAGGTCTTACCATCTCTGAGATATTCAAAATTCCGCAGGCAGCCTTTTCCATATATTTTAATTTTTCAACTGATGAAAAATGTGACTTTTCAACCTGGCAACACTGCCAAAGTTTTAGAGCCAGTATTTTGTCTTACCCCTCAAAAGATGCGTCTATGTCTCTATTTTCTAGAAATGTGCAAAATGTGGCTGTAGGTGTTACCATCTCTGAGATATTCAAAATTCCGCAGGCAGCCTTTTCTGTATTTTAATTTTTCAACTGATGAAAAATGTGACTTTTCAACCTGGCAACTCTGCCAAAGTTTCAAAGCCAGTACTTTGTCTTACCCCTAAAAAGATGCGCCTATGTCTCTACTTTCTAGAAATGTGCAAAATGTGGCTGTAGGTGTTACCATCTCTGAGATATTCAAAATTCCGCAGGCAGCCTTTTCCATATATTTTAATTTTTCAACTGATGAAAAATGTGACTTTTCAACCTGGCAACACTGCCAAACTTTTAGAGCCAGTATTTTGTCTTACCCCTCAAAAGATGCGTCCATGTCTCTACTTTCTAGAAATGTGCAAAATGTGGCTGTAGGTGTTACTATCTCTGAGATATTCAAAATTCCGCAGGCAGCCTTTTCCATATATTTTAATTTTTCAACTGATGAAAAATGTGACTTTTCAACCTGGCAACACTGCCAAAGTTTTAGAGCCAGTATTTTGTCTTACACCTCGAAAGATGCGTCTATGTCTCTACTTTCTAGAAATGTGCAAAATGTGGCTGTAGGTGTTACCATCTCTGAGATATTCCAAATTCCGCAGGCAGCCTTTTCTGTATTTTAATTTTTCAACTGATGAAAAATGTGACTTTTCAACCTGGCAACACTGCCAAAGTTTCAAAGCCAGTACTTTGTCTTTCCCCTCAAAAGATGCGTCTATGTCTCTACTTTCTAGAAATGTGCAAAATGTGGCTGTAGGTGTTACCATCTCTGAGATATTCAAAATTCCGCAGGCAGCCTTTTCTGTATTTTAATTTTTCAACTGATGAAAAATGTGACTTTTCAACCTGGCAACACTGCCAAAGTTTCAAAGCCAGTACTTTGTCTTACCCCTCAAAAGATGCGTCTATGTCTCTACTTTCTAGAAATGTGCGAAATGTGGCTGTAGGTCTTACCATCTCTGAGATATTCAAAATTCCGCAGGCAGCCTTTTCTGTATTTTAATTTTTCAACTGATGAAAAATGTGACTTTTCAACCTGGCAACAATGCCAAAGTTTTAGAGCCAGTATTTTGTCTTACCCCTCAAAAGATGCGTCTATGTCTCTACTTTCTAGAAATGTGCAAAATGTGGCTATAGGTGTTACCATCTCTGAGATATTCAAAATTCCGCAGGCAGCCTTTTCCATATATTTTAATTTTTCAACTGATGAAAAATGTGACTTTTCAACCTGGCAACACTGCCAAAGTTTCAAAGCCAGTACTTTGTCTTACCCCTCAAAAGATGCGTCTATGGCTCTACTTTCTAGAAATGTGCAAAGTGTGGCTGTAGGTGTTACCATCTCTGAGACATTCAAAATTCCGCAGGCAGCCTTTTCTGTATTTTAATTTTTCAACTGATGAAAAATGTGACTTTTCAACCTGGCAACACTGCCAAAGTTTCAAAGCCAGTACTTTGTCTTACCCCTCAAAAGATGCGTCTATGTCTCTACTTTCTAGAAATGTGCAAAATGTGGCTGTAGGTCTTACCATCTCTGAGTTATTAAAAATTCCGCAGGCAGCCTTTTCTGTATTTTAATTTTTCAACTGATGAAAAATGTGACTTTTCAACCTGGCAACACTGCCAAAGTTTCAAAGCCAGTACTTTGTCTTACCCTTCAAAAGATGCGTCTATGTCTCTACTTTCTAGAAATGTGCAAAATGTGGCTGTAGGTGTTACCATCTCTGAGATATTCAAAATTCCGCAGGCAGCCTTTTCTGTATTTTAATTTTTCAACTGATGAAAAATGTGAATTTCAACCTGGCAACACTGCCAAAGTTTCAAAGCCAGTACTTTGTCTTACCCCTCAAAAGATGCGTCTATGTCTCTACTTTCTAGAAATGTGCAAAATGTGGCTGTAGGTGTTACCATCTCTGAGATATTCAAAATTCCGCAGGCAGCCTTTTCCATATATTTTAATTTTTCAACTGATGAAAAATGTGACTTTTCAACCTGGCAACACTGCCAAAGTTTTAGAGCCAGTATTTTGTCTTACCCCTAAAAAGATGCGTCTATGTCTCTACTTTCTAGAAATGTGCAAAATGTGGCTGTAGGTCTTACCATCTCTGAGATATTCAAAATTCCGCAGGCAGCCTTTTCCATATATTTTAATTTTTCAACTGATGAAAAATGTGACTTTTCAACCTGGCAACACTGCCAAAGTTTTAGAGCCAGTATTTTGTCTTACCCCTCAAAAGATGCGACTATGTCTCTACTTTCTAGAAATGTGCAAAATGTGGCTGTAGGTGTTACCATCTCTGAGATATTCAAAATTCCGCAGGCAGCCTTTTCCATATATTTTAATTTTTCAACTGATGAAAAATGTGACTTTTCAACCTGGCAACACTGCCAAAGTTTTAGAGCCAGTATTTTGTCTTACCCCTAAAAAGATGCGTCTATGTCTCTACTTTCTAGAAATGTGCAAAATGTGGCTGTAGGTCTTACCATCTCTGAGATATTCAAAATTCCGCAGGCAGCCTTTTCCATATATTTTAATTTTTCAACTGATGAAAAATGTGACTTTTCAACCTGGCAACACTGCCAAACTTTTAGAGCCAGTATTTTGTCTTACCCCTCAAAAGATGCGTCTATGTCTTTACTTTCTAGAAATGTGCAAAATGTGGCTATAGGTGTTACCATCTCTGAGATATTCAAAATTCCGCAGGCAGCCTTTTCCATATATTTTAATTTTTCAACTGATGAAAAATGTGACTTTTCAACCTGGCAACACTGCCAAAGTTTCAAAGCCAGTACTTTGTCTTACCCCTCAAAAGATGCGTCTATGGCTCTACTTTCTAGAAATGTGCAAAGTGTGGCTGTAGGTGTTACCATCTCTGAGATATTCAAAATTCCGCAGGCAGCCTTTTCTGTATTTTAATTTTTCAACTGATGAAAAATGTGACTTTTCAACCTGGCAACACTGCCAAAGTTTCAAAGCCAGTACTTTGTCTTACCCCTCAAAAGATGCGTCTATGTCTCTACTTTCTAGAAATGTGCAAAATGTGGCTGTAGGTCTTACCATCTCTGAGTTATTCAAAATTCCGCAGGCAGCCTTTTCTGTATTTTAATTTTTCAACTGATGAAAAATGTGACTTTTCAACCTGGCAACACTGCCAAAGTTTCAAAGCCAGTACTTTGTCTTACCCTTCAAAAGATGCGTCTATGTCTCTACTTTCTAGAAATGTGCAAAATGTGGCTGTAGGTGTTACCATCTCTGAGATATTCAAAATTCCGCAGGCAGCCTTTTCTGTATTTTAATTTTTCAACTGATGAAAAATGTGACTTTTCAACCTGGCAACACTGCCAAAGTTTCAAAGCCAGTACTTTGTCTTACCCCTCAAAAGATGCGTCTATGTCTCTACTTTCTAGAAATGTGCAAAATGTGGCTGTAGGTGTTACCATCTCTGAGATATTCAAAATTCCGCAGGCAGCCTTTTCCATATATTTTAATTTTTCAACTGATGAAAAATGTGACTTTTCAACCTGGCAACACTGCCAAACTTTTAGAGCCAGTATTTTGTCTTACCCCTCAAAAGATGCGTCTATGTCTTTACTTTCTAGAAATGTGCAAAATGTGGCTGTAGGTCTTACCGTCTCTGAGATATTCAAAATTCCGCAGGCAGCCTTTTCCATATATTTTAATTTTTCAACTGATGAAAAATGTGACTTTTCAACCTGGCAACACTGCCAAAGTTTTAGAGCCAGTATTTTGTCTTACCCCTCAAAAGATGCGACTATGTCTCTACTTTCTAGAAATGTGCAAAATGTGGCTGTAGGTGTTACCATCTCTGAGATATTCAAAATTCCGCAGGCAGCCTTTTCCATATATTTTAATTTTTCAACTGATGAAAAATGTGACTTTTCAACCTGGCAACACTGCCAAAGTTTTAGAGCCAGTATTTTGTCTTACCCCTAAAAAGATGCGTCTATGTCTCTACTTTCTAGAAATGTGCAAAATGTGGCTGTAGGTCTTACCATCTCTGAGATATTCAAAATTCCGCAGGCAGCCTTTTCCATATATTTTAATTTTTCAACTGATGAAAAATGTGACTTTTCAACCTGGCAACACTGCCAAACTTTTAGAGCCAGTATTTTGTCTTACCCCTCAAAAGATGCGTCTATGTCTTTACTTTCTAGAAATGTGCAAAATGTGGCTGTAGGTCTTACCATCTCTGAGATATTCAAAATTCCGCAGGCAGCCTTTTCCATATATTTTAATTTTTCAACTGATGAAAAATGTGACTTTTCAACCTGGCAACACTGCCAAAGTTTTAGAGCCAGTATTTTGTCTTACCCCTCAAAAGATGCGTCTATGTCTCTACTTTCTAGAAATGTGCAAAATGTGGCTGTAGGTGTTACCATCTCTGAGATATTCAAAATTCCGCAGGCAGCCTTTTCCATATATTTTAATTTTTCAACTGATGAAAAATGTGACTTTTCAACCTGGCAACACTGCCAAAGTTTCAAAGCCAGTACTTTGTCTTACCCCTCAAAAGATGCGTCTATGTCTCTACTTTCTAGAAATGTGCAAAATGTGGCTGTAGGTCTTACCATCTCTGAGATATTCAAAATTCCGCAGGCAGCCTTTTCCATATATTTTAATTTTTCAACTGATGAAAAATGTGACTTTTCAACCTGGCAACACTGCCAAACTTTTAGAGCCAGTATTTTGTCTTACCCCTCAAAAGATGCGTCTATGTCTTTACTTTCTAGAAATGTGCAAAATGTGGCTGTAGGTGTTACCATCTCTGAGATATTCAAAATTCCGCAGGCAGCCTTTTCCATATATTTTAATTTTTCAACTGATGAAAAATGTGACTTTTCAACCTGGCAACACTGCCAAAGTTTTAGAGCCAGTATTTTGTCTTACCCCTCAAAAGATGCGTCTATGTCTCTATTTTCCAGAAATGTGCAAAATGTGGCTGTAGGTGTTACCATCTCTGAGATATTCAAAATTCCGCAGGCAGCCTTTTCCAAATATTTTAATTTTTCAACTGATGAAAAATGTGACTTTTCAACCTGGCAACACTGCCAAAGTTTTAGAGCCAGTATTTTGTCTTACCCCTCAAAAGATGCGTCTATGTCTCTATTTTCTAGAAATGTGCAAAATGTGGCTGTAGGTGTTACCATCTCTGAGATATTCAAAATTCCGCAGGCAGCCTTTTCTGTATTTTAATTTTTCAACTGATGAAAAATGTGACTTTTCAACCTGGCAACACTGCCAAAGTTTCAAAGCCAGTACTTTGTCTTACCCCTCAAAAGATGCGCCTATGTCTCTACTTTCTAGAAATGTGCAAAATGTGGCTGTAGGTGTTACCATCTCTGAGATATTCAAAATTCCGCAGGCAGCCTTTTCCATATATTTTAATTTTTCAACTGATGAAAAATGTGACTTTTCAACCTGGCAACACTGCCAAAGTTTTAGAGCCAGTATTTTGTCTTACCCCTCGAAAGATGCGTCTATATCTCTTCTTTCTAGAAATGTGCAAAATGTGGCTGTAGGTGTTACCATCTCTGAGATATTCAAAATTCCGCAGGCAGCCTTTTCTGTATTTTAATTTTTCAACTGATGAAAAATGTGACTTTTCAACCTGGCAACACTGCCAAAGTTTTAGAGCCAGTATTTTGTCTTACCCCTCAAAAGATGCGTCTATGTCTCTACTTGCTAGAAATGTGCAAAATGTGGCCTAGGTCTTACCATCTCTGAGATATTCAAAATTCCGCAGGCAGCCTTTTCTGTATTTTAATTTTTCAACTGATGAAAAATGTGACTTTTCAACCTGGCAACACTGCCAAAGTTTCAAAGCCAGTACTTTGTCTTTCCCCTCAAAAGATGCGTCTATGTCTCTACTTTCTAGAAATGTGCAAAATGTGGCTGTAGGTGTTACCATCTCTGAGATATTCAAAATTCCGCAGGCAGCCTTTTCTGTATTTTAATTTTTCAACTGATGAAAAATGTGACTTTTCAACCTGGCAACACTGCCAAAGTTTCAAAGCCAGTACTTTGTCTTACCCCTCAAAGGATGCGTCTATGTCTCTACTTTCTAGAAATGTGCAAAATGTGGCTGTAGGTCTTACCATCTCTGAGATATTCAAAATTCCGCAGGCAGCCTTTTCTGTATTTTAATTTTTCAACTGATGAAAAATGTGACTTTTCAACCTGGCAACAATGCCAAAGTTTTAGAGCCAGTATTTTGTCTTACCCCTCAAAAGATGCGTCTATGTCTCTACTTTCTAGAAATGTGCAAAATGTGGCTATAGGTGTTACCATCTCTGAGATATTCAAAATTCCGCAGGCAGCCTTTTCCATATATTTTAATTTTTCAACTGATGAAAAATGTGACTTTTCAACCTGGCAACACTGCCAAAGTTTTAGAGCCAGTATTTTGTCTTACCCCTCAAAAGATGCGTCTATGTCTCTATTTTCTAGAAATGTGCAAAATGTGGCTGTAGGTGTTACCATCTCTGAGATATTCAAAATTCCGCAGGCAGCCTTTTCCAAATATTTTAATTTTTCAACTGATGAAAAATGTGACTTTTCAACCTGGCAACACTGCCAAAGTTTTAGAGCCAGTATTTTGTCTTACCCCTCAAAAGATGCGTCTATGTCTCTATTTTCTAGAAATGTGCAAAATGTGGCTGTAGGTGTTACCATCTCTGAGATATTCAAAATTCCGCAGGCAGCCTTTTCTGTATTTTAATTTTTCAACTGATGAAAAATGTGACTTTTCAACCTGGCAACACTGCCAAAGTTTCAAAGCCAGTACTTTGTCTTACCCCTCAAAAGATGCGCCTATGTCTCTACTTTCTAGAAATGTGCAAAATGTGGCTGTAGGTGTTACCATCTCTGAGATATTCAAAATTCCGCAGGCAGCCTTTTCCATATATTTTAATTTTTCAACTGATGAAAAATGTGACTTTTCAACCTGGCAACACTGCCAAACTTTTAGAGCCAGTATTTTGTCTTACCCCTCAAAAGATGCGTCTATGTCTTTACTTTCTAGAAATGTGCAAAATGTGGCTGTAGGTCTTACCATCTCTGAGATATTCAAAATTCCGCAGGCAGCCTTTTCCATATATTTTAATTTTTCAACTGATGAAAAATGTGACTTTTCAACCTGGCAACACTGCCAAAGTTTTAGAGCCAGTATTTTGTCTTACCCCTCAAAAGATGCGTCTATGTCTCTACTTTCTAGAAATGTGCAAAATGTGGCTGTAGGTGTTACCATCTCTGAGATATTCAAAATTCCGCAGGCAGCCTTTTCCATATATTTTAATTTTTCAACTGATGAAAAATGTGACTTTTCAACCTGGCAACACTGCCAAAGTTTCAAAGCCAGTACTTTGTCTTACCCCTCAAAAGATGCGTCTATGTCTCTACTTTCTAGAAATGTGCAAAATGTGGCTGTAGGTCTTACCATCTCTGAGATATTCAAAATTCCGCAGGCAGCCTTTTCCATATATTTTAATTTTTCAACTGATGAAAAATGTGACTTTTCAACCTGGCAACACTGCCAAACTTTTAGAGCCAGTATTTTGTCTTACCCCTCAAAAGATGCGTCTATGTCTTTACTTTCTAGAAATGTGCAAAATGTGGCTGTAGGTGTTACCATCTCTGAGATATTCAAAATTCCGCAGGCAGCCTTTTCCATATATTTTAATTTTTCAACTGATGAAAAATGTGACTTTTCAACCTGGCAACACTGCCAAAGTTTTAGAGCCAGTATTTTGTCTTACCCCTCAAAAGATGCGTCTATGTCTCTATTTTCTAGAAATGTGCAAAATGTGGCTGTAGGTGTTACCATCTCTGAGATATTCAAAATTCCGCAGGCAGCCTTTTCCAAATATTTTAATTTTTCAACTGATGAAAAATGTGACTTTTCAACCTGGCAACACTGCCAAAGTTTCAAAGCCAGTACTTTGTCTTACCCCTCAAAAGATGCGTCTATGTCTCTACTTTCTAGAAATGTGCAAAATGTGGCTGTAGGTCTTACCATCTCTGAGATATTCAAAATTCCGCAGGCAGCCTTTTCCATATATTTTAATTTTTCAACTGATGAAAAATGTGACTTTTCAACCTGGCAACACTGCCAAACTTTTAGAGCCAGTATTTTGTCTTACCACTCAAAAGATGCGTCTATGTCTTTACTTTCTAGAAATGTGCAAAATGTGGCTGTAGGTGTTACCATCTCTGAGATATTCAAAATTCCGCAGGCAGCCTTTTCCATATATTTTAATTTTTCAACTGATGAAAAATGTGACTTTTCAACCTGGCAACACTGCCAAAGTTTTAGAGCCAGTATTTTGTCTTACCCCTCAAAAGATGCGTCTATGTCTCTATTTTCTAGAAATGTGCAAAATGTGGCTGTAGGTGTTACCATCTCTGAGATATTCAAAATTCCGCAGGCAGCCTTTTCCAAATATTTTAATTTTTCAACTGATGAAAAATGTGACTTTTCAACCTGGCAACACTGCCAAAGTTTTAGAGCCAGTATTTTGTCTTAACCCTCAAAAGATGCGTCTATGTCTCTATTTTCTAGAAATGTGCAAAATGTGGCTGTAGGTGTTACCATCTCTGAGATATTCAAAATTCCGCAGGCAGCCTTTTCTGTATTTTAATTTTTCAACTGATGAAAAATGTGACTTTTCAACCTGGCAACACTGCCAAAGTTTCAAAGCCAGTACTTTGTCTTACTCCTCAAAAGATGCGCCTATGTCTCTACTTTCTAGAAATGTGCAAAATGTGGCTGTAGGTGTTACCATCTCTGAGATATTCAAAATTCCGCAGGCAGCCTTTTCCATATATTTTAATTTTTCAACTGATGAAAAATGTGACTTTTCAACCTGGCAACACTGCCAAAGTTTTAGAGCCAGTATTTTGTCTTACCCCTCGAAAGATGCGTCTATATCTCTTCTTTCTAGAAATGTGCAAAATGTGGCTGTAGGTGTTACCATCTCTGAGATATTCAAAATTCCGCAGGCAGCCTTTTCTGTATTTTAATTTTTCAACTGATGAAAAATGTGACTTTTCAACCTGGCAACACTGCCAAAGTTTTAGAGCCAGTATTTTGTCTTACCCCTCAAAAGATGCGTCTATGTCTCTACTTTCTAGAAATGTGCAAAATGTGGCCTAGGTCTTACCATCTCTGAGATATTCAAAATTCCGCAGGCAGCCTTTTCTGTATTTTAATTTTTCAACTGATGAAAAATGTGACTTTTCAACCTGGCAACACTGCCAAAGTTTCAAAGCCAGTACTTTGTCTTTCCCCTCAAAAGATGCGTCTATGTCTCTACTTTCTAGAAATGTGCAAAATGTGGCTGTAGGTGTTACCATCTCTGAGATATTCAAAATTCCGCAGGCAGCCTTTTCTGTATTTTAATTTTTCAACTGATGAAAAATGTGACTTTTCAACCTGGCAACACTGCCAAAGTTTCAAAGCCAGTACTTTGTCTTACCCCTCAAAAGATGCGTCTATGTCTCTACTTTCTAGAAATGTGCAAAATGTGGCTGTAGGTGTTACCATCTCTGAGATATTCAAAATTCCGCAGGCAGCCTTTTCTGTATTTTAATTTTTCAACTGATGAAAAATGTGACTTTTCAACCTGGCAACACTGCCAAAGTTTTAGAGCCAGTATTTTGTCTTACCCCTCGAAAGATGCGTCTATATCTCTTCTTTCTAGAAATGTGCAAAATGTGGCTGTAGGTGTTACCATCTCTGAGATATTCAAAATTCCGCAGGCAGCCTTTTCTGTATTTTAATTTTTCAACTGATGAAAAATGTGACTTTTCAACCTGGCAACACTGCCAAAGTTTTAGAGCCAGTATTTTGTCTTACGCCTCAAAAGATGCGTCTATGTCTCTACTTTCTAGAAATGTGCAAAATGTGGCTGTAGGTATTACCATCTCTGAGATATTCAAAATTCCGCAGGCAGCCTTTTCCATATATTTTAATTTTTCAACTGATGAAAAATGTGACTTTTCAACCTGGCAACACTGCCAAAGTTTCAAAGCCAGTACTTTGTCTTACCCCTCAAAAGATGCGTCTATGTCTCTACTTTCTAGAAATGTGCAAAATGTGGCTGTAGGTCTTACCATCTCTGAGATATTCAAAATTCCGCAGGCAGCCTTTTCCATATATTTTAATTTTTCAACTGATGAAAAATGTGACTTTTCAACCTGGCAACACTGCCAAACTTTTAGAGCCAGTATTTTGTCTTACCCCTCAAAAGATGCGTCTATGTCTTTACTTTCTAGAAATGTGCAAAATGTGGCTGTAGGTGTTACCATCTCTGAGATATTCAAAATTCCGCAGGCAGCCTTTTCCATATATTTTAATTTTTCAACTGATGAAAAATGTGACTTTTCAACCTGGCAACACTGCCAAAGTTTTAGAGCCAGTATTTTGTCTTACCCCTCAAAAGATGCGTCTATGTCTCTATTTTCTAGAAATGTGCAAAATGTGGCTGTAGGTGTTACCATCTCTGAGATATTCAAAATTCCGCAGGCAGCCTTTTCCAAATATTTTAATTTTTCAACTGATGAAAAATGTGACTTTTCAACCTGGCAACACTGCCAAAGTTTTAGAGCCAGTATTTTGTCTTACCCCTCAAAAGATGCGTCTATGTCTCTATTTTCTAGAAATGTGCAAAATGTGGCTGTAGGTGTTACCATCTCTGAGATATTCAAAATTCCGCAGGCAGCCTTTTCTGTATTTTAATTTTTCAACTGATGAAAAATGTGACTTTTCAACCTGGCAACACTGCCAAAGTTTCAAAGCCAGTACTTTGTCTTACCCCTCAAAAGATGCGCCTATGTCTCTACTTTCTAGAAATGTGCAAAATGTGGCTGTAGGTGTTACCATCTCTGAGATATTCAAAATTCCGCAGGCAGCCTTTTCCATATATTTTAATTTTTCAACTGATGAAAAATGTGACTTTTCAACCTGGCAACACTGCCAAAGTTTTAGAGCCAGTATTTTGTCTTACCCCTCGAAAGATGCGTCTATATCTCTTCTTTCTAGAAATGTGCAAAATGTGGCTGTAGGTGTTACCATCTCTGAGATATTCAAAATTCCGCAGGCAGCCTTTTCTGTATTTTAATTTTTCAACTGATGAAAAATGTGACTTTTCAACCTGGCAACACTGCCAAAGTTTTAGAGCCAGTATTTTGTCTTACCCCTCAAAAGATGCGTCTATGTCTCTACTTTCTAGAAATGTGCAAAATGTGGCCTAGGTCTTACCATCTCTGAGATATTCAAAATTCCGCAGGCAGCCTTTTCTGTATTTTAATTTTTCAACTGATGAAAAATGTGACTTTTCAACCTGGCAACACTGCCAAAGTTTCAAAGCCAGTACTTTGTCTTTCCCCTCAAAAGATGCGTCTATGTCTCTACTTTCTAGAAATGTGCAAAATGTGGCTGTAGGTGTTACCATCTCTGAGATATTCAAAATTCCGCAGGCAGCCTTTTCTGTATTTTAATTTTTCAACTGATGAAAAATGTGACTTTTCAACCTGGCAACACTGCCAAAGTTTCAAAGCCAGTACTTTGTCTTACCCCTCAAAAGATGCGTCTATGTCTCTACTTTCTAGAAATGTGCAAAATGTGGCTGTAGGTCTTACCATCTCTGAGATATTCAAAATTCCGCAGGCAGCCTTTTCTGTATTTTAATTTTTCAACTGATGAAAAATGTGACTTTTCAACCTGGCAACAATGCCAAAGTTTTAGAGTTAGTATTTTGTCTTACCCCTCAAAAGATGCGTCTATGTCTCTACTTTCTAGAAATGTGCAAAATGTGGCTATAGGTGTTACCATCTCTGAGATATTCAAAATTCCGCAGGCAGCCTTTTCCATATATTTTAATTTTTCAACTGATGAAAAATGTGACTTTTCAACCTGGCAACACTGCCAAAGTTTTAGAGCCAGTATTTTGTCTTACCCCTCAAAAGATGCGTCTATGTCTCTACTTTCTAGAAATGTGCAAAATGTGGCTGTAGGTCTTACCATCTCTGAGTTATTCAAAATTCCGCAGGCAGCCTTTTCTGTATTTTAATTTTTCAACTGATGAAAAATGTGACTTTTCAACCTGGCAACACTGCCAAAGTTTTAGAGCCAGTATTTTGTCTTACCCCTCAAAAGACGCGTCTATGTCTCTACTTTCTAGAAATGTGCAAAATGTGGCTGTAGGTGTTACCATCTCTGACATATTCAAATTTCCGCAGGCAGCCTTTTCTGTATTTTAATTTTTCAACTGATGAAAAATGTGACTTTTCAACCTGGCAACACTGCCAAAGTTTCAAAGCCAGTACTTTGTCTTACCACTCAAAAGATGCGACTATGTCTCTACTTTCTAGAAATGTGCAAAATGTGGCTGTAGGTGTTACCATCTCTGACATATTCAAATTTCCGCAGGCAGCCTTTTCTGTATTTTAATTTTTCAACTGATGAAAAATGTGACTTTTCAACCTGGCAACACTGCCAAAGTTTCAAAGCCAGTACTTTGTCTTACCACTCAAAAGATGCGACTATGTCTCTACTTTCTAGAAATGTGCAAAATGTGGCTGTAGGTGTTACCATCTCTGAGATATTCAAAATTCCGCAGGCAGCCTTTTCTGTATTTTAATTTTTCAACTGATGAAAAATGTGACTTTTCAACCTGGCAACACTGCCAAAGTTTCAAAGCCAGTACTTTGTCTTACCCCTCAAAAGATGCGTCTATGTCTCTACTTTCTAGAAATGTGCAAAGTGTGGCTGTAGGTGTTACCATCTCTGAGATATTCAAAATTCCGCAGGCAGCCTTTTCCATATATTTTAATTTTTCAACTGATGAAAAATGTGACTTTTCAACCTGGCAACACTGCCAAAGTTTCAAAGCCAGTACTTTGTCTTATCACTCAAAAGATGCGACTATGTCTCTACTTTCTAGAAATGTGCAAAATGTGGCTGTAGGTGTTACCATCTCTGAGACATTCAAAATTCCGCAGGCAGCCTTTTCCATATATTTGAATTTTTCAACTGATGAAAAATGTGGCTTTTCAACCTGGCAACACTGCCAAAGTTTTAGAGCCAGTACTGTGTCTTACCCCTCAAAAGATGCGTTTATGTATCTACTTTCTAGAAATATGCAAAACGTGGCTGTAGATGTTACCATCTCTGAGATATTCAAAATTCCGCAGGCAGCCTTTTCCATATATTTTAATTTTTCAACTGATGAAAAATGTGACTTTTCAACCTGGCAACACTGCCAAAGTTTTAGAGCCAGTATTTTGTCTTACCCCTCAAAAGATGCGTATATGTCTCTGCTTTCTAGAAATGTGCAAAATGTGGCTGTAGGTGTTACCATCTCTGAGATATTCAAAATTCCGCAGGCAGCCTTTTCTGTATTTTAATTTTTCAACTGATGATAAATGTGACTTTTCAACCCGGCAACACTGCCAAAGTTTCAAAGCCAGTACTTTGTCTTACCCCTCAAAAGATGCGTCTATGTCTCTACTTTCTAGAAATGTACAAAATGTGGCTGTAGGTGTTACCATCTCTGAGATATTCAAAATTCCGCAGGCAGCCTTTTCCATATATTTTAATTTTTCAACTGATGAAAAATGTGACTTTTCAACCTGGCAACACTGCCAAAGTTTTAGAGCCAGTATTTTGTCTTACCCCTAAAAAGATGCGTCTATGTCTCTACTTTCTAGAAATGTGCAAAATGTAGCTGTAGGTGTTACCATCTCTGAGATATTCAAAATTCCGCAGGCAGCCTTTTCCATATATTTTAATTTTTCAACCGATGAAAAATGTGACTTTTCAACCTGGCAACACTGCCAAAGTTTTAGAGCCAGTATTTTGTCTTACCCCTCAAAAGACGCGTCTATGTCTCTACTTTCTAGAAATGTGCAAAATGTGGCTGTAGGTGTTACCATCTCTGACATATTCAAATTTCCGCGGGCAGCCTTTTCTGTATTTTAATTTTTCAACTGATGAAAAATGTGACTTTTCAACCTGGCAACACTGCCAAACTTTCAAAGCCAGTACTTTGTCTTACCCTTCGAAAGATGCGTCTATGTCTCTACTTTCTAGAAATTTGCAAAATGTGGCTGTAGGTGTTACCATCTCTGAGATATTCAAAATTCCGCAGGCAGCCTTTTCTGTATTTTAATTTTTCAACTGATGAAAAATGTGACTTTTCAACCTGGCAACACTGCCAAAGTTTTAGAGCCAGTATTTTGTCTTACCCCTCAAAAGATGCGTCTATGTCTCTACTTTCTAGAAATGTGCAAAATGTGGCTGTAGGTGTTACCATCTCTGAGATATTCAAAATTCCGCAGGCAGCCTTTTCTGTATTTTAATTTTTCAACTGATGAAAAATGTGACTTTTCAACCTGACAACACTGCCAAAGTTTCAAAGCCAGTACTTTGTCTTACCCCTCAAAAGATGCGTCTATGTCTCTACTTTCTAGAAATGTGCAAAATGTGGCTGTAGGTGTTACCATCTCTGAGATATTCAAAATTCCGCAGGCAGCCTTTTCCATATATTTTAATTTTTCAACTGATGAAAAATGTGACTTTTCAACCTGGCAACACTGCCAAAGTTTTAGAGCCAGTATTTTGTCTTACCCCTCGAAAGATGCGTCTATGTCTCTACTTTCTAGAAATGTGCAAAATGTGGCTGTAGGTGTTACCATCTCTGAGATATTCAAAATTCCGCAGGCAGCCTTTTCTGTATTTTAATTTTTCAACTGATGAAAAATGTGACTTTTCAACCTGGCAACACTGCCAAAGTTTCAAAGCCAGTACTTTGTCTTACCCCTCAAAAGATGCGTCTATGTCTCTACTTTCTAGAAATGTGCAAAATGTGGCTGTAGGTGTTACCATCTCTGAGATATTCAAAATTCCGCAGGCAGCCTTTTCCATATATTTTAATTTTTCAACTGATGAAAAATGTGACTTTTCAAGTTTTAGAGCCAGTATTTTGTCTTACCCCTCAAAAGATGCGTCTATGTCTCTACTTTCTAGAAATGTGCAAAATGTGGCTGTAGGTGTTACCATCTCTGAGATATTCAAAATTCCGCAGGCAGCCTTTTCTGTATTTTAATTTTTCAACTGATGAAAAATGTGACTTTTCAACCTGACAACACTGCCAAAGTTTCAAAGCCAGTACTTTGTCTTACCCTTCGAAAGATGCGTCTATGTCTCTACTTTCTAGAAATTTGCAAAATGTGGCTGTAGGTGTTACCATCTCTGAGATATTCAAAATTCCGCAGGCAGCCTTTTCCATATATTTTAATTTTTCAACTGATGAAAAATGTGACTTTTCAACCTGACAACACTGCCAAAGTTTCAAAGCCAGTACTTTGTCTTACCCCTCAAAAGATGCGTCTATGTCTCTACTTTCTAGAAATGTGCAAAATGTGGCTGTAGGTGTTACCATCTCTGAGATATTCAAAATTCCGCAGGCAGCCTTTTCCATATATTTTAATTTTTCAACTGATGAAAAATGTGACTTTTCAACCTGGCAACACTGCCAAAGTTTTAGAGCCAGTATTTTGTCTTACCCCTCAAAAGATGCGTCTATGTCTCTACTTTCTAGAAATGTGCAAAATGTGGCTGTAGGTGTTACCATCTCTGAGATATTCAAAATTCCGCAGGCAGCCTTTTCCATATATTTTAATTTTTCAACTGATGAAAAATGTGACTTTTCAACCTGGCAACACTGCCAAAGTTTTAGAGCCAGTATTTTGTCTTACCCCTCAAAAGACGCGTCTATGTCTCTACTTTCTAGAAATGTGCAAAATGTGGCTGTAGGTGTTACCATCTCTGACATATTCAAATTTCCGCAGGCAGCCTTTTCTGTATTTTAATTTTTCAACTGATGAAAAATGTGACTTTTCAACCTGGCAACACTGCCAAAGTTTCAAAGCCAGTACTTTGTCTTACCACTCAAAAGATGCGACTATGTCTCTACTTTCTAGAAATGTGCAAAATGTGGCTGTAGGTGTTACCATCTCTGAGATATTCAAAATTCCGCAGGCAGCCTTTTCCATATATTTTAATTTTTCAACTGATGAAAAATGTGACTTTTCAACCTGGCAACACTGCCAAAGTTTTAGAGCCAGTATTTTGTCTTACCCCTCGAAAGATGCGTCTATGTCTCTACTTTCTAGAAATGTGCAAAATGTGGCTGTAGGTGTTACCATCTCTGAGATATTCAAAATTCCGCAGGCAGCCTTTTCCATATATTTTAATTTTTCAACTGATGAAAAATGTGACTTTTCAACCTGGCAACACTGCCAAAGTTTTAGAGCCAGTATTTTGTCTTACCCCTCAAAAGACGCGTCTATGTCTCTACTTTCTAGAAATGTGCAAAATGTGGCTGTAGGTGTTACCATCTCTGACATATTCAAATTTCCGCAGGCAGCCTTTTCTGTATTTTAATTTTTCAACTGATGAAAAATGTGACTTTTCAACCTGGCAACACTGCCAAAGTTTCAAAGCCAGTACTTTGTCTTACCACTCAAAAGATGCGACTATGTCTCTACTTTCTAGAAATGTGCAAAATGTGGCTGTAGGTGTTACCATCTCTGAGATATTCAAAATTCCGCAGGCAGCCTTTTCCATATATTTTAATTTTTCAACTGATGAAAAATGTGACTTTTCAACCTGGCAACACTGCCAAAGTTTTAGAGCCAGTATTTTGTCTTACCCCTCAAAAGACGCGTCTATGTCTCTACTTTCTAGAAATGTGCAAAATGTGGCTGTAGGTGTTACCATCTCTGACATATTCAAATTTCCGCAGGCAGCCTTTTCTGTATTTTAATTTTTCAACTGATGAAAAATGTGACTTTTCAACCTGGCAACACTGCCAAAGTTTTAGAGCCAGTATTTTGTCTTACCCCTCAAAAGACGCGTCTATGTCTCTACTTTCTAGAAATGTGCAAAATGTGGCTGTAGGTGTTACCATCTCTGAGATATTCAAAATTCCGCAGGCAGCCTTTTCCATATATTTTAATTTTTCAACTGATGAAAAATGTGACTTTTCAACCTGGCAACACTGCCAAAGTTTTAGAGCCAGTATTTTGTCTTACCCCTCAAAAGATGCGTCTATGTCTCTACTTTCTAGAAATGTGCAAAATGTGGCTGTAGGTGTTACCATCTCTGAGATATTCAAAATTCCGCAGGCAGCCTTTTCTGTATTTTAATTTTTCAACTGATGAAAAATGTGACTTTTCAACCTGACAACACTGCCAAAGTTTCAAAGCCAGTACTTTGTCTTACCCCTCAAAAGATGCGTCTATGTCTCTACTTTCTAGAAATGTGCAAAATGTGGCTGTAGGTGTTACCATCTCTGAGATATTCAAAATTCCGCAGGCAGCCTTTTCCATATATTTTAATTTTTCAACTGATGAAAAATGTGACTTTTCAACCTGGCAACACTGCCAAAGTTTTAGAGCCAGTATTTTGTCTTACCCCTCGAAAGATGCGTCTATGTCTCTACTTTCTAGAAATGTGCAAAATGTGGCTGTAGGTGTTACCATCTCTGAGATATTCAAAATTCCGCAGGCAGCCTTTTCTGTATTTTAATTTTTCAACTGATGAAAAATGTGACTTTTCAACCTGGCAACACTGCCAAAGTTTCAAAGCCAGTACTTTGTCTTACCCCTCAAAAGATGCGTCTATGTCTCTACTTTCTAGAAATGTGCAAAATGTGGCTGTAGGTGTTACCATCTCTGAGATATTCAAAATTCCGCAGGCAGCCTTTTCCATATATTTTAATTTTTCAACTGATGAAAAATGTGACTTTTCAAGTTTTAGAGCCAGTATTTTGTCTTACCCCTCAAAAGATGCGTCTATGTCTCTACTTTCTAGAAATGTGCAAAATGTGGCTGTAGGTGTTACCATCTCTGAGATATTCAAAATTCCGCAGGCAGCCTTTTCTGTATTTTAATTTTTCAACTGATGAAAAATGTGACTTTTCAACCTGACAACACTGCCAAAGTTTCAAAGCCAGTACTTTGTCTTACCCTTCGAAAGATGCGTCTATGTCTCTACTTTCTAGAAATTTGCAAAATGTGGCTGTAGGTGTTACCATCTCTGAGATATTCAAAATTCCGCAGGCAGCCTTTTCCATATATTTTAATTTTTCAACTGATGAAAAATGTGACTTTTCAACCTGACAACACTGCCAAAGTTTCAAAGCCAGTACTTTGTCTTACCCCTCAAAAGATGCGTCTATGTCTCTACTTTCTAGAAATGTGCAAAATGTGGCTGTAGGTGTTACCATCTCTGAGATATTCAAAATTCCGCAGGCAGCCTTTTCCATATATTTTAATTTTTCAACTGATGAAAAATGTGACTTTTCAACCTGGCAACACTGCCAAAGTTTTAGAGCCAGTATTTTGTCTTACCCCTCAAAAGATGCGTCTATGTCTCTACTTTCTAGAAATGTGCAAAATGTGGCTGTAGGTGTTACCATCTCTGAGATATTCAAAATTCCGCAGGCAGCCTTTTCCATATATTTTAATTTTTCAACTGATGAAAAATGTGACTTTTCAACCTGGCAACACTGCCAAAGTTTTAGAGCCAGTATTTTGTCTTACCCCTCAAAAGACGCGTCTATGTCTCTACTTTCTAGAAATGTGCAAAATGTGGCTGTAGGTGTTACCATCTCTGACATATTCAAATTTCCGCAGGCAGCCTTTTCTGTATTTTAATTTTTCAACTGATGAAAAATGTGACTTTTCAACCTGGCAACACTGCCAAAGTTTCAAAGCCAGTACTTTGTCTTACCACTCAAAAGATGCGACTATGTCTCTACTTTCTAGAAATGTGCAAAATGTGGCTGTAGGTGTTACCATCTCTGAGATATTCAAAATTCCGCAGGCAGCCTTTTCCATATATTTTAATTTTTCAACTGATGAAAAATGTGACTTTTCAACCTGGCAACACTGCCAAAGTTTTAGAGCCAGTATTTTGTCTTACCCCTCGAAAGATGCGTCTATGTCTCTACTTTCTAGAAATGTGCAAAATGTGGCTGTAGGTGTTACCATCTCTGAGATATTCAAAATTCCGCAGGCAGCCTTTTCCATATATTTTAATTTTTCAACTGATGAAAAATGTGACTTTTCAACCTGGCAACACTGCCAAAGTTTTAGAGCCAGTATTTTGTCTTACCCCTCAAAAGACGCGTCTATGTCTCTACTTTCTAGAAATGTGCAAAATGTGGCTGTAGGTGTTACCATCTCTGACATATTCAAATTTCCGCAGGCAGCCTTTTCTGTATTTTAATTTTTCAACTGATGAAAAATGTGACTTTTCAACCTGGCAACACTGCCAAAGTTTCAAAGCCAGTACTTTGTCTTACCACTCAAAAGATGCGACTATGTCTCTACTTTCTAGAAATGTGCAAAATGTGGCTGTAGGTGTTACCATCTCTGAGATATTCAAAATTCCGCAGGCAGCCTTTTCCATATATTTTAATTTTTCAACTGATGAAAAATGTGACTTTTCAACCTGGCAACACTGCCAAAGTTTTAGAGCCAGTATTTTGTCTTACCCCTCAAAAGACGCGTCTATGTCTCTACTTTCTAGAAATGTGCAAAATGTGGCTGTAGGTGTTACCATCTCTGACATATTCAAATTTCCGCAGGCAGCCTTTTCTGTATTTTAATTTTTCAACTGATGAAAAATGTGACTTTTCAACCTGGCAACACTGCCAAAGTTTTAGAGCCAGTATTTTGTCTTACCCCTCAAAAGACGCGTCTATGTCTCTACTTTCTAGAAATGTGCAAAATGTGGCTGTAGGTGTTACCATCTCTGAGATATTCAAAATTCCGCAGGCAGCCTTTTCCATATATTTTAATTTTTCAACTGATGAAAAATGTGACTTTTCAACCTGGCAACACTGCCAAAGTTTTAGAGCCAGTATTTTGTCTTACCCCTCGAAAGATGCGTCTATGTCTCTACTTTCTAGAAATGTGCAAAATGTGGCTGTAGGTGTTACCATCTCTGAGATATTCAAAATTCCGCAGGCAGCCTTTTCTGTATTTTAATTTTTCAACTGATGAAAAATGTGACTTTTCAACCTGGCAACACTGCCAAAGTTTCAAAGCCAGTACTTTGTCTTACCCCTCAAAAGATGCGTCTATGTCTCTACTTTCTAGAAATGTGCAAAATGTGGCTGTAGGTGTTACCATCTCTGAGATATTCAAAATTCCGCAGGCAGCCTTTTCCATATATTTTAATTTTTCAACTGATGAAAAATGTGACTTTTCAACCTGGCAACACTGCCAAAGTTTTAGAGCCAGTATTTTGTCTTACCCCTCAAAAGACGCGTCTATGTCTCTACTTTCTAGAAATGTGCAAAATGTGGCTGTAGGTGTTACCATCTCTGACATATTCAAATTTCCGCAGGCAGCCTTTTCTGTATTTTAATTTTTCAACTGATGAAAAATGTGACTTTTCAACCTGGCAACACTGCCAAAGTTTCAAAGCCAGTACTTTGTCTTACCCTTCGAAAGATGCGTCTATGTCTCTACTTTCTAGAAATTTGCAAAATGTGGCTGTAGGTGTTACCATCTCTGAGATATTCAAAATTCCGCAGGCAGCCTTTTCTGTATTTTAATTTTTCAACTGATGAAAAATGTGACTTTTCAACCTGGCAACACTGCCAAAGTTTTAGAGCCAGTATTTTGTCTTACCCCTCAAAAGATGCGTCTATGTCTCTACTTTCTAGAAATGTGCAAAATGTGGCTGTAGGTGTTACCATCTCTGAGATATTCAAAATTCCGCAGGCAGCCTTTTCCATATATTTTAATTTTTCAACTGATGAAAAATGTGACTTTTCAACCTGACAACACTGCCAAAGTTTCAAAGCCAGTACTTTGTCTTACCCCTCAAAAGATGCGTCTATGTCTCTACTTTCTAGAAATGTGCAAAATGTGGCTGTAGGTGTTACCATCTCTGAGATATTCAAAATTCCGCAGGCAGCCTTTTCCATATATTTTAATTTTTCAACTGATGAAAAATGTGACTTTTCAACCTGGCAACACTGCCAAAGTTTTAGAGCCAGTATTTTGTCTTACCCCTCAAAAGATGCGTCTATGTCTCTACTTTCTAGAAATGTGCAAAATGTGGCTGTAGGTGTTACCATCTCTGAGATATTCAAAATTCCGCAGGCAGCCTTTTCCATATATTTTAATTTTTCAACTGATGAAAAATGTGACTTTTCAACCTGGCAACACTGCCAAAGTTTTAGAGCCAGTATTTTGTCTTACCCCTCAAAAGACGCGTCTATGTCTCTACTTTCTAGAAATGTGCAAAATGTGGCTGTAGGTGTTACCATCTCTGACATATTCAAATTTCCGCAGGCAGCCTTTTCTGTATTTTAATTTTTCAACTGATGAAAAATGTGACTTTTCAACCTGGCAACACTGCCAAAGTTTCAAAGCCAGTACTTTGTCTTACCACTCAAAAGATGCGACTATGTCTCTACTTTCTAGAAATGTGCAAAATGTGGCTGTAGGTGTTACCATCTCTGACATATTCAAATTTCCGCAGGCAGCCTTTTCTGTATTTTAATTTTTCAACTGATGAAAAATGTGACTTTTCAACCTGGCAACACTGCCAAAGTTTCAAAGCCAGTACTTTGTCTTACCACTCAAAAGATGCGTCTATGTCTCTACTTTCTAGAAATGTGCAAAATGTGGCTGTAGGTGTTACCATCTCTGAGATATTCAAAATTCCGCAGGCAGCCTTTTCCATATATTTTAATTTTTCAACTGATGAAAAATGTGACTTTTCAACCTGACAACACTGCCAAAGTTTCAAAGCCAGTACTTTGTCTTACCCCTCAAAAGATGCGTCTATGTCTCTACTTTCTAGAAATGTGCAAAATGTGGCTGTAGGTGTTACCATCTCTGAGATATTCAAAATTCCGCAGGCAGCCTTTTCCATATATTTTAATTTTTCAACTGATGAAAAATGTGACTTTTCAACCTGGCAACACTGCCAAAGTTTTAGAGCCAGTATTTTGTCTTACCCCTCAAAAGACGCGTCTATGTCTCTACTTTCTAGAAATGTGCAAAATGTGGCTGTAGGTGTTACCATCTCTGACATATTCAAATTTCCGCAGGCAGCCTTTTCTGTATTTTAATTTTTCAACTGATGAAAAATGTGACTTTTCAACCTGGCAACACTGCCAAAGTTTCAAAGCCAGTACTTTGTTTTACCCTTCGAAAGATGCGTCTATGTCTCTACTTTCTAGAAATTTGCAAAATGTGGCTGTAGGTGTTACCATCTCTGAGATATTCAAAATTCCGCAGGCAGCCTTTTCTGTATTTTAATTTTTCAACTGATGAAAAATGTGACTTTTCAACCTGGCAACACTGCCAAAGTTTTAGAGCCAGTATTTTGTCTTACCCCTCAAAAGATGCGTCTATGTCTCTACTTTCTAGAAATGTGCAAAATGTGGCTGTAGGTGTTACCATCTCTGAGATATTCAAAATTCCGCAGGCAGCCTTTTCCATATATTTTAATTTTTCAACTGATGAAAAATGTGACTTTTCAACCTGACAACACTGCCAAAGTTTCAAAGCCAGTACTTTGTCTTACCCCTCAAAAGATGCGTCTATGTCTCTACTTTCTAGAAATGTGCAAAATGTGGCTGTAGGTGTTACCATCTCTGAGATATTCAAAATTCCGCAGGCAGCCTTTTCCATATATTTTAATTTTTCAACTGATGAAAAATGTGACTTTTCAACCTGGCAACACTGCCAAAGTTTTAGAGCCAGTATTTTGTCTTACCCCTCAAAAGATGCGTCTATGTCTCTACTTTCTAGAAATGTGCAAAATGTGGCTGTAGGTGTTACCATCTCTGAGATATTCAAAATTCCGCAGGCAGCCTTTTCCATATATTTTAATTTTTCAACTGATGAAAAATGTGACTTTTCAACCTGGCAACACTGCCAAAGTTTTAGAGCCAGTATTTTGTCTTACCCCTCAAAAGACGCGTCTATGTCTCTACTTTCTAGAAATGTGCAAAATGTGGCTGTAGGTGTTACCATCTCTGACAGATTCAAATTTCCGCAGGCAGCCTTTTCTGTATTTTAATTTTTCAACTGATGAAAAATGTGACTTTTCAACCTGGCAACACTGCCAAAGTTTCAAAGCCAGTACTTTGTCTTACCACTCAAAAGATGCGACTATGTCTCTACTTTCTAGAAATGTGCAAAATGTGGCTGTAGGTGTTACCATCTCTGAGATATTCAAAATTCCGCAGGCAGCCTTTTCTGTATTTTAATTTTTCAACTGATGAAAAATGTGACTTTTCAACCTGGCAACACTGCCAAAGTTTCAAAGCCAGTACTTTGTCTTTCCCCTCAAAAGATGCGTCTATGTCTCTACTTTCTAGAAATGTGCAAAATGTGGCTGTAGGTGTTACCATCTCTGAGATATTCAAAATTCCGCAGGCAGCCTTTTCCATATATTTTAATTTTTCAACTGATGAAAAATGTGACTTTTCAACCTGGCAACACTGCCAAAGTTTCAAAGCCAGTACTTTGTCTTACCACTCAAAAGATGCGACTATGTCTCTACTTTCTAGAAATGTGCAAAATGTGGCTGTAGGTGTTACCATCTCTGAGATATTCAAAATTCCGCAGGCAGCTTTTTCCATATATTTTAATTTTTCAACTGATGAAAAATGTGACTTTTCAACCTGGCAACACTGCCAAAGTTTCAAAGCCAGTACTTTGTCTTACCTTTCAAAAGATGCGTCTATGTCTCTACTTTCTAGAAATGTGCAAAATGTGGCTGTAGGTGTTACCATCTCTGAGATATTCAAAATTCCGCAGGCAGCCTTTTCCATATATTTTAATTTTTCAACTGATGAAAAATGTGACTTTTCAACCTGGCAACACTGCCAAAGTTTTAGAGCCAGTATTTTGTCTTACCCCTCAAAAGATGCGTCTATGTCTCTACTTTCTAGAAATGTGCAAAATGTGGCTGTAGGTGTTACCATCTCTGAGATATTCAAAATTCCGCAGGCAGCCTTTTCCATATATTTTAATTTTTCAACTGATGAAAAATGTGACTTTTCAACCTGGCAACACTGCCAAAGTTTTAGAGCCAGTATTTTGTCTTACCCCTCAAAAGACGCGTCTATGTCTCTACTTTCTAGAAATGTGCAAAATGTGGCTGTAGGTGTTACCATCTCTGACATATTCAAATTTCCGCAGGCAGCCTTTTCTGTATTTTAATTTTTCAACTGATGAAAAATGTGACTTTTCAACCTGGCAACACTGCCAAAGTTTCAAAGCCAGTACTTTGTTTTACCCTTCGAAAGATGCGTCTATGTCTCTACTTTCTAGAAATTTGCAAAATGTGGCTGTAGGTGTTACCATCTCTGAGATATTCAAAATTCCGCAGGCAGCCTTTTCTGTATTTTAATTTTTCAACTGATGAAAAATGTGACTTTTCAACCTGGCAACACTGCCAAAGTTTTAGAGCCAGTATTTTGTCTTACCCCTCAAAAGATGCGTCTATGTCTCTACTTTCTAGAAATGTGCAAAATGTGGCTGTAGGTGTTACCATCTCTGAGATATTCAAAATTCCGCAGGCAGCCTTTTCCATATATTTTAATTTTTCAACTGATGAAAAATGTGACTTTTCAACCTGACAACACTGCCAAAGTTTCAAAGCCAGTACTTTGTCTTACCCCTCAAAAGATGCGTCTATGTCTCTACTTTCTAGAAATGTGCAAAATGTGGCTGTAGGTGTTACCATCTCTGAGATATTCAAAATTCCGCAGGCAGCCTTTTCCATATATTTTAATTTTTCAACTGATGAAAAATGTGACTTTTCAACCTGGCAACACTGCCAAAGTTTTAGAGCCAGTATTTTGTCTTACCCCTCAAAAGATGCGTCTATGTCTCTACTTTCTAGAAATGTGCAAAATGTGGCTGTAGGTGTTACCATCTCTGAGATATTCAAAATTCCGCAGGCAGCCTTTTCCATATATTTTAATTTTTCAACTGATGAAAAATGTGACTTTTCAACCTGGCAACACTGCCAAAGTTTTAGAGCCAGTATTTTGTCTTACCCCTCAAAAGACGCGTCTATGTCTCTACTTTCTAGAAATGTGCAAAATGTGGCTGTAGGTGTTACCATCTCTGACATATTCAAATTTCCGCAGGCAGCCTTTTCTGTATTTTAATTTTTCAACTGATGAAAAATGTGACTTTTCAACCTGGCAACACTGCCAAAGTTTCAAAGCCAGTACTTTGTCTTACCACTCAAAAGATGCGACTATGTCTCTACTTTCTAGAAATGTGCAAAATGTGGCTGTAGGTGTTACCATCTCTGACATATTCAAATTTCCGCAGGCAGCCTTTTCTGTATTTTAATTTTTCAACTGATGAAAAATGTGACTTTTCAACCTGGCAACACTGCCAAAGTTTCAAAGCCAGTACTTTGTCTTACCACTCAAAAGATGCGACTATGTCTCTACTTTCTAGAAATGTGCAAAATGTGGCTGTAGGTGTTACCATCTCTGAGATATTCAAAATTCCGCAGGCAGCCTTTTCTGTATTTTAATTTTTCAACTGATGAAAAATGTGACTTTTCAACCTGGCAACACTGCCAAAGTTTCAAAGCCAGTACTTTGTCTTTCCCCTCAAAAGATGCGTCTATGTCTCTACTTTTTAGAAATGTGCAAAATGTGGCTGTAGGTGTTACCATCTCTGAGATATTCAAAATTCCGCAGGCAGCCTTTTCCATATATTTTAATTTTTCAACTGATGAAAAATGTGACTTTTCAACCTGGCAACACTGCCAAAGTTTCAAAGCCAGTACTTTGTCTTACCACTCAAAAGATGCGACTATGTCTCTACTTTCTAGAAATGTGCAAAATGTGGCTGTAGGTGTTACCATCTCTGAGATATTCAAAATTCCGCAGGCAGCTTTTTCCATATATTTTAATTTTTCAACTGATGAAAAATGTGACTTTTCAACCTGGCAACACTGCCAAAGTTTCAAAGCCAGTACTTTGTCTTACCTTTCAAAAGATGCGTCTATGTCTCTACTTTCTAGAAATGTGCAAAATGTGGCTGTAGGTGTTACCATCTCTGAGATATTCAAAATTCCGCAGGCAGCCTTTTCCATATATTTTAATTTTTCAACTGATGAAAAATGTGACTTTTCAACCTGGCAACACTGCCAAAGTTTTAGAGCCAGTATTTTGTCTTACCCCTCAAAAGATGCGTCTATGTCTCTACTTTCTAGAAATGTGCAAAATGTGGCTGTAGGTGTTACCATCTCTGAGATATTCAAAATTCCGCAGGCAGCCTTTTCCATATATTTTAATTTTTCAACTGATGAAAAATGTGACTTTTCAACCTGGCAACACTGCCAAAGTTTTAGAGCCAGTATTTTGTCTTACCCCTCAAAAGACGCGTCTATGTCTCTACTTTCTAGAAATGTGCAAAATGTGGCTGTAGGTGTTACCATCTCTGACATATTCAAATTTCCGCAGGCAGCCTTTTCTGTATTTTAATTTTTCAACTGATGAAAAATGTGACTTTTCAACCTGGCAACACTGCCAAAGTTTCAAAGCCAGTACTTTGTCTTACCACTCAAAAGATGCGACTATGTCTCTACTTTCTAGAAATGTGCAAAATGTGGCTGTAGGTGTTACCATCTCTGACATATTCAAATTTCCGCAGGCAGCCTTTTCTGTATTTTAATTTTTCAACTGATGAAAAATGTGACTTTTCAACCTGGCAACACTGCCAAAGTTTCAAAGCCAGTACTTTGTCTTACCACTCAAAAGATGCGACTATGTCTCTACTTTCTAGAAATGTGCAAAATGTGGCTGTAGGTGTTACCATCTCTGAGCTATTCAAAATTCCGCAGGCAGCCTTTTCTGTATTTTAATTTTTCAACTGATGAAAAATGTGACTTTTCAACCTGGCAACACTGCCAAAGTTTCAAAGCCAGTACTTTGTCTTACCCCTCAAAAGATGCGTCTATGTCTCTACTTTCTAGAAATGTGCAAAATGTGGCTGTAGGTGTTACCATCTCTGAGATATTCAAAATTCCGCAGGCAGCCTTTTCCATATATTTTAATTTTTCAACTGATGAAAAATATGACTTTTCAACCTGGCAACACTGCCAAAGTTTCAAAGCCAGTACTTTGTCTTACCACTCAAAAGATGCGACTATGTCTCTACTTTCTAGAAATGTGCAAAATGTGGCTGTAGGTGTTACCATCTCTGAGACATTCAAAATTCCGCAGGCAGCCTTTTCCATATATTTGAATTTTTCAACTGATGAAAAATGTGGCTTTTCAACCTGGCAACACTGCCAAAGTTTTAGAGCCAGTACTGTGTCTTACCCCTCAAAAGATGCGTTTATGTATCTACTTCCTAGAAATATGCAAAATGTGGCTGTGGGTGTTACCATCTCTGAGATATTCAAAATTCCGCAGGCAGCCTTTTCCATATATTTTAATTTTTCAACTGATGAAAAATGTGACTTTTCAACCTGGCAACACTGCCAAAGTTTTAGAGCCAGTATTTTGTCTTACCCCTCAAAAGATGCGTCTATGTCTCTGCTTTCTAGAAATGTGCAAAATGTGGCTGTAGGTGTTACCATCTCTGAGATATTCAAAATTCCGCAGGCAGCCTTTTCCATATATTTTAATTTTTCAACTGATGAAAAATGTGACTTTTCAACCTGGCAACACTGCCAAAGTTTTAGAGCCAGTATTTTGCCTTACCCCTCAAAAGACGCGTCTATGTCTCTACTTTCTAGAAATGTGCAAAATGTGGCTGTAGGTGTTACCATCTCTGACATATTCAAATTTCCGCAGGCAGCCTTTTCTGTATTTTAATTTTTCAACTGATGAAAAATGTGACTTTTCAACCTGGCAACACTGCCAAAGTTTTAGAGCCAGTATTTTGTCTTACCCCTCAAAAGACGCGTCTATGTCTCTACTTTCTAGAAATGTGCAAAATGTGGCTGTAGGTGTTACCATCTCTGAGATATTCAAAATTCCGCAGGCAGCCTTTTCCATATATTTTAATTTTTCAACTGATGAAAAATGTGACTTTTCAACCTGGCAACACTGCCAAAGTTTTAGAGCCAGTATTTTGTCTTACCCCTCGAAAGATGCGTCTATGTCTGTACTTTCTAGAAATGTGCAAAATGTGGCTGTAGGTGTTACCATCTCTGAGATATTCAAAATTCCGCAGGCAGCCTTTTCTGTATTTTAATTTTTCAACTGATGAAAAATGTGACTTTTCAACCTGGCAACACTGCCAAAGTTTCAAAGCCAGTACTTTGTCTTACCCCTCAAAAGATGCGTCTATGTCTCTACTTTCTAGAAATGTGCAAAATGTGGCTGTAGGTGTTACCATCTCTGAGATATTCAAAATTCCGCAGGCAGCCTTTTCCATATATTTTAATTTTTCAACTGATGAAAAATGTGACTTTTCAACCTGGCAACACTGCCAAAGTTTTAGAGCCAGTATTTTGTCTTACCCCTCAAAAGACGCGTCTATGTCTCTACTTTCTAGAAATGTGCAAAATGTGGCTGTAGGTGTTACCATCTCTGACATATTCAAATTTCCGCAGGCAGCCTTTTCTGTATTTTAATTTTTCAACTGATGAAAAATGTGACTTTTCAACCTGGCAACACTGCCAAAGTTTCAAAGCCAGTACTTTGTCTTACCCTTCGAAAGATGCGTCTATGTCTCTACTTTCTAGAAATTTGCAAAATGTGGCTGTAGGTGTTACCATCTCTGAGATATTCAAAATTCCGCAGGCAGCCTTTTCTGTATTTTAATTTTTCAACTGATGAAAAATGTGACTTTTCAACCTGGCAACACTGCCAAAGTTTTAGAGCCAGTATTTTGTCTTACCCCTCAAAAGATGCGTCTATGTCTCTACTTTCTAGAAATGTGCAAAATGTGGCTGTAGGTGTTACCATCTCTGAGATATTCAAAATTCCGCAGGCAGCCTTTTCCATATATTTTAATTTTTCAACTGATGAAAAATGTGACTTTTCAACCTGACAACACTGCCAAAGTTTCAAAGCCAGTACTTTGTCTTACCCCTCAAAAGATGCGTCTATGTCTCTACTTTCTAGAAATGTGCAAAATGTGGCTGTAGGTGTTACCATCTCTGAGATATTCAAAATTCCGCAGGCAGCCTTTTCCATATATTTTAATTTTTCAACTGATGAAAAATGTGACTTTTCAACCTGGCAACACTGCCAAAGTTTTAGAGCCAGTATTTTGTCTTACCCCTCAAAAGATGCGTCTATGTCTCTACTTTCTAGAAATGTGCAAAATGTGGCTGTAGGTGTTACCATCTCTGAGATATTCAAAATTCCGCAGGCAGCCTTTTCCATATATTTTAATTTTTCAACTGATGAAAAATGTGACTTTTCAACCTGGCAACACTGCCAAAGTTTTAGAGCCAGTATTTTGTCTAAATTCGAAAAACAATACTCCGCAATCAACCTTCGACGGTTTTCAATCGACGATGTCTGAAATTGATGTTTTGAAAGCCTTTCCGCACTTGAAAATATGTCAAACATGTCCAGCCCATAAATATGAATGAATCTTAAAAGCCATCTCTGCAGGTTGCAATCAGTTATTTGAAAAATCACAAAATATGCAAATGCGTCACTAAAAGGCTAAATATCGAAAAATTTTAAAAACATGAAAATCTCGCTCAATCGAATTTGGGTAATAGAAACATCATTAAACTTGAGAAGACTACAACCCTTTACAAGTTCAAACAAAGAGTAAACTGAGAAGTCTTACAACTGACAAAGCCATCAAGAAAAGGCACAGCTCTGATTCTGACACAAATTTTGTTACTGAAAAATGGAGACCTCTGTAACAAGGGGCTTTCAAAGGGGACAGTCTTCAGCTCTTCTGATTTCGACACGAATTTTGTTTTTGGAAAATCAAAAGACGCGTCTATGTCTCTACTTTCTAGAAATGTGCAAAATGTGGCTGTAGGTGTTACCATCTCTGACATATTCAAATTTCCGCAGGCAGCCTTTTCTGTATTTTAATTTTTCAACTGATGAAAAATGTGACTTTTCAACCTGGCAACACTGCCAAAGTTTCAAAGCCAGTACTTTGTCTTACCACTCAAAAGATGCGACTATGTCTCTACTTTCTAGAAATGTGCAAAATGTGGCTGTAGGTGTTACCATCTCTGACATATTCAAATTTCCGCAGGCAGCCTTTTCTGTATTTTAATTTTTCAACTGATGAAAAATGTGACTTTTCAACCTGGCAACACTGCCAAAGTTTCAAAGCCAGTACTTTGTCTTACCACTCAAAAGATGCGTCTATGTCTCTACTTTCTAGAAATGTGCAAAATGTGGCTGTAGGTGTTACCATCTCTGAGATATTCAAAATTCCGCAGGCAGCCTTTTCCATATATTTTAATTTTTCAACTGATGAAAAATGTGACTTTTCAACCTGACAACACTGCCAAAGTTTCAAAGCCAGTACTTTGTCTTACCCCTCAAAAGATGCGTCTATGTCTCTACTTTCTAGAAATGTGCAAAATGTGGCTGTAGGTGTTACCATCTCTGAGATATTCAAAATTCCGCAGGCAGCCTTTTCCATATATTTTAATTTTTCAACTGATGAAAAATGTGACTTTTCAACCTGGCAACACTGCCAAAGTTTTAGAGCCAGTATTTTGTCTTACCCCTCAAAAGACGCGTCTATGTCTCTACTTTCTAGAAATGTGCAAAATGTGGCTGTAGGTGTTACCATCTCTGACATATTCAAATTTCCGCAGGCAGCCTTTTCTGTATTTTAATTTTTCAACTGATGAAAAATGTGACTTTTCAACCTGGCAACACTGCCAAAGTTTCAAAGCCAGTACTTTGTCTTACCCTTCGAAAGATGCGTCTATGTCTCTACTTTCTAGAAATTTGCAAAATGTGGCTGTAGGTGTTACCATCTCTGAGATATTCAAAATTCCGCAGGCAGCCTTTTCTGTATTTTAATTTTTCAACTGATGAAAAATGTGACTTTTCAACCTGGCAACACTGCCAAAGTTTTAGAGCCAGTATTTTGTCTTACCCCTCAAAAGATGCGTCTATGTCTCTACTTTCTAGAAATGTGCAAAATGTGGCTGTAGGTGTTACCATCTCTGAGATATTCAAAATTCCGCAGGCAGCCTTTTCCATATATTTTAATTTTTCAACTGATGAAAAATGTGACTTTTCAACCTGACAACACTGCCAAAGTTTCAAAGCCAGTACTTTGTCTTACCCCTCAAAAGATGCGTCTATGTCTCTACTTTCTAGAAATGTGCAAAATGTGGCTGTAGGTGTTACCATCTCTGAGATATTCAAAATTCCGCAGGCAGCCTTTTCCATATATTTTAATTTTTCAACTGATGAAAAATGTGACTTTTCAACCTGGCAACACTGCCAAAGTTTTAGAGCCAGTATTTTGTCTTACCACTCAAAAGATGCGTCTATGTCTTTACTTTCTAGAAATGTGCAAAATGTGGCTGTAGGTGTTACCATCTCTGAGATATTCAAAATTCCGCAGGCAGCCTTTTCCATATATTTTAATTTTTCAACTGATGAAAAATGTGACTTTTCAACCTGGCAACACTGCCAAAGTTTTAGAGCCAGTATTTTGTCTTACCCCTCAAAAGACGCGTCTATGTCTCTACTTTCTAGAAATGTGCAAAATGTGGCTGTAGGTGTTACCATCTCTGACATATTCAAATTTCCGCAGGCAGCCTTTTCTGTATTTTAATTTTTCAACTGATGAAAAATGTGACTTTTCAACCTGGCAACACTGCCAAAGTTTCAAAGCCAGTACTTTGTCTTACCACTCAAAAGATGCGACTATGTCTCTACTTTCTAGAAATGTGCAAAATGTGGCTGTAGGTGTTACCATCTCTGACATATTCAAATTTCCGCAGGCAGCCTTTTCTGTATTTTAATTTTTCAACTGATGAAAAATGTGACTTTTCAACCTGGCAACACTGCCAAAGTTTCAAAGCCAGTACTTTGTCTTACCACTCAAAAGATGCGACTATGTCTCTACTTTCTAGAAATGTGCAAAATGTGGCTGTAGGTGTTACCATCTCTGAGATATTCAAAATTCCGCAGGCAGCCTTTTCTGTATTTTAATTTTTCAACTGATGAAAAATGTGACTTTTCAACCTGGCAACACTGCCAAAGTTTCAAAGCCAGTACTTTGTCTTACCCCTCAAAAGATGCGTCTATGTCTCTACTTTCTAGAAATGTGCAAAATGTGGCTGTAGGTGTTACCATCTCTGAGATATTCAAAATTCCGCAGGCAGCCTTTTCCATATATTTTAATTTTTCAACTGATGAAAAATGTGACTTTTCAACCTGGCAACACTGCCAAAGTTTCAAAGCCAGTACTTTGTCTTACCACTCAAAAGATGCGACTATGTCTCTACTTTCTAGAAATGTGCAAAATGTGGCTGTAGGTGTTACCATCTCTGAGATATTCAAAATTCCGCAGGCAGCTTTTTCCATATATTTTAATTTTTCAACTGATGAAAAATGTGACTTTTCAACCTGGCAACACTGCCAAAGTTTCAAAGCCAGTACTTTGTCTTACCTCTCAAAAGATGCGTCTATGTCTCTACTTTCTAGAAATGTGCAAAATGTGGCTGTAGGTGTTACCATCTCTGAGATATTCAAAATTCCGCAGGCAGCCTTTTCCATATATTTTAATTTTTCAACTGATGAAAAATGTGACTTTTCAACCTGGCAACACTGCCAAAGTTTTAGAGCCAGTATTTTGTCTTACCCCTCAAAAGATGCGTCTATGTCTCTACTTTCTAGAAATGTGCAAAATGTGGCTGTAGGTGTTACCATCTCTGAGATATTCAAAATTCCGCAGGCAGCCTTTTCCATATATTTTAATTTTTCAACTGATGAAAAATGTGACTTTTCAACCTGGCAACACTGCCAAAGTTTTAGAGCCAGTATTTTGTCTTACCCCTCAAAAGACGCGTCTATGTCTCTACTTTCTAGAAATGTGCAAAATGTGGCTGTAGGTGTTACCATCTCTGACATATTCAAATTTCCGCAGGCAGCCTTTTCTGTATTTTAATTTTTCAACTGATGAAAAATGTGACTTTTCAACCTGGCAACACTGCCAAAGTTTCAAAGCCAGTACTTTGTCTTACCACTCAAAAGATGCGACTATGTCTCTACTTTCTAGAAATGTGCAAAATGTGGCTGTAGGTGTTACCATCTCTGACATATTCAAATTTCCGCAGGCAGCCTTTTCTGTATTTTAATTTTTCAACTGATGAAAAATGTGACTTTTCAACCTGGCAACACTGCCAAAGTTTCAAAGCCAGTACTTTGTCTTACCACTCAAAAGATGCGACTATGTCTCTACTTTCTAGAAATGTGCAAAATGTGGCTGTAGGTGTTACCATCTCTGAGACATTCAAAATTCCGCAGGCAGCCTTTTCCATATATTTTAATTTTTCAACTGATGAAAAATGTGACTTTTCAACCTGGCAACACTGCCAAAGTTTTAGAGCCAGTATTTTGTCTTACCCCTAAAAAGATGCGTCTATGTCTCTACTTTCTAGAAATGTGCAAAATGTAGCTGTAGGTGTTACCATCTCTGAGATATTCAAAATTCCGCAGGCAGCCTTTTCTGTATTTTAATTTTTCAACTGATGAAAAATGTGACTTTTCAACCTGGCAACACTGCCAAAGTTTCAAAGCCAGTACTTTGTCTTACCACTCAAAAGATGCGACTATGTCTCTACTTTCTAGAAATGTGCAAAATGTGGCTGTAGGTGTTACCATCTCTGAGCTATTCAAAATTCCGCAGGCAGCCTTTTCTGTATTTTAATTTTTCAACTGATGAAAAATGTGACTTTTCAACCTGGCAACACTGCCAAAGTTTCAAAGCCAGTACTTTGTCTTACCCCTCAAAAGATGCGTCTATGTCTCTACTTTCTAGAAATGTGCAAAATGTGGCTGTAGGTGTTACCATCTCTGAGATATTCAAAATTCCGCAGGCAGCCTTTTCCATATATTTTAATTTTTCAACTGATGAAAAATGTGACTTTTCAACCTGGCAACACTGCCAAAGTTTCAAAGCCAGTACTTTGTCTTACCACTCAAAAGATGCGACTATGTCTCTACTTTCTAGAAATGTGCAAAATGTGGCTGTAGGTGTTACCATCTCTGAGACATTCAAAATTCCGCAGGCAGCCTTTTCCATATATTTGAATTTTTCAACTGATGAAAAATGTGGCTTTTCAACCTGGCAACACTGCCAAAGTTTTAGAGCCAGTACTGTGTCTTACCCCTCAAAAGATGCGTTTATGTATCTACTTTCTAGAAATATGCAAAATGTGGCTGTGGGTGTTACCATCTCTGAGATATTCAAAATTCCGCAGGCAGCCTTTTCCATATATTTTAATTTTTCAACTGATGAAAAATGTGACTTTTCAACCTGGCAACACTGCCAAAGTTTTAGAGCCAGTATTTTGTCTTACCCCTCAAAAGATGCGTCTATGTCTCTGCTTTCTAGAAATGTGCAAAATGTGGCTGTAGGTGTTACCATCTCTGAGATATTCAAAATTCCGCAGGCAGCCTTTTCTGTATTTTAATTTTTCAACTGATGATAAATGTGACTTTTCAACCCGGCAACACTGCCAAAGTTTCAAAGCCAGTACTTTGTCTTACCCCTCAAAAGATGCGTCTATGTCTCTACTTTCTAGAAATGTACAAAATGTGGCTGTAGGTGTTACCATCTCTGAGATATTCAAAATTCCGCAGGCAGCCTTTTCTGTATTTTAATTTTTCAACTGATGAAAAATGTGACTTTTCAACCTGGCAACACTGCCAAAGTTTCAAAGCCAGTACTTTGTCTTACCCCTCAAAAGATGCGTCTATGTCTCTACTTTCTAGAAATGTGCAAAATGTGGCTGTAGGTGTTACCATCTCTGACATATTCAAATTTCCGCAGGCAGCCTTTTCTGTATTTTAATTTTTCAACTGATGAAAAATGTGACTTTTCAACCTGGCAACACTGCCAAAGTTTCAAAGCCAGTACTTTGTCTTACCCTTCGAAAGATGCGTCTATGTCTCTACTTTCTAGAAATTTGCAAAATGTGGCTGTAGGTGTTACCATCTCTGAGATATTCAAAATTCCGCAGGCAGCCTTTTCTGTATTTTAATTTTTCAACTGATGAAAAATGTGACTTTTCAACCTGGCAACACTGCCAAAGTTTTAGAGCCAGTATTTTGTCTTACCCCTCAAAAGATGCGTCTATGTCTCTACTTTCTAGAAATGTGCAAAATGTGGCTGTAGGTGTTACCATCTCTGAGATATTCAAAATTCCGCAGGCAGCCATTTCTGTATTTTAATTTTTCAACTGATGAAAAATGTGACTTTTCAACCTGACAACACTGCCAAAGTTTCAAAGCCAGTACTTTGTCTTACCCCTCAAAAGATGCGTCTATGTCTCTACTTTCTAGAAATGTCCAAAATGTGGCTGTAGGTGTTACCATCTCTGAGATATTCAAAATTCCGCAGGCAGCCTTTTCCATATATTTTAATTTTTCAATTGATGAAAAATGTGACTTTTCAACCTGGCAACACTGCCAAAGTTTTAGAGCCAGTATTTTGTCTTACCCCTCGAAAGATGCGTCTATGTCTCTACTTTCTAGAAATGTGCAAAATGTGGCTGTAGGTGTTACCATCTCTGAGATATTCAAAATTCCGCAGGCAGCCTTTTCTGTATTTTAATTTTTCAACTGATGAAAAATGTGACTTTTCAACCTGGCAACACTGCCAAAGTTTCAAAGCCAGTACTTTGTCTTACCCCTCAAAAGATGCGTCTATGTCTCTACTTTCTAGAAATGTGCAAAATGTGGCTGTAGGTGTTACCATCTCTGAGATATTCAAAATTCCGCAGGCAGCCTTTTCCATATATTTTAATTTTTCAACTGATGAAAAATGTGACTTTTCAACCTGGCAACACTGCCAAAGTTTTAGAGCCAGTATTTTGTCTTACCCCTCAAAAGACGCGTCTATGTCTCTACTTTCTAGAAATGTGCAAAATGTGGCTGTAGGTGTTACCATCTCTGACATATTCAAATTTCCGCAGGCAGCCTTTTCTGTATTTTAATTTTTCAACTGATGAAAAATGTGACTTTTCAACCTGGCAACACTGCCAAAGTTTCAAAGCCAGTACTTTGTCTTACACTTCGAAAGATGCGTCTATGTCTCTACTTTCTAGAAATTTGCAAAATGTGGCTGTAGGTGTTACCATCTCTGAGATATTCAAAATTCCGCAGGCAGCCTTTTCTGTATTTTAATTTTTCAACTGATGAAAAATGTGACTTTTCAACCTGGCAACACTGCCAAAGTTTTAGAGCCAGTATTTTGTCTTACCCCTCAAAAGATGCGTCTATGTCTCTACTTTCTAGAAATGTGCAAAATGTGGCTGTAGGTGTTACCATCTCTGAGATATTCAAAATTCCGCAGGCAGCCTTTTCCATATATTTTAATTTTTCAACTGATGAAAAATGTGACTTTTCAACCTGGCAACACTGCCAAAGTTTTAGAGCCAGTATTTTGTCTTACCCCTCAAAAGACGCGTCTATGTCTCTACTTTCTAGAAATGTGCAAAATGTGGCTGTAGGTGTTACCATCTCTGACATATTCAAATTTCCGCAGGCAGCCTTTTCTGTATTTTAATTTTTCAACTGATGAAAAATGTGACTTTTCAACCTGGCAACACTGCCAAAGTTTCAAAGCCAGTACTTTGTCTTACCACTCAAAAGATGCGACTATGTCTCTACTTTCTAGAAATGTGCAAAATGTGGCTGTAGGTGTAACCATCTCTGACATATTCAAATTTCCGCAGGCAGCCTTTTCTGTATTTTAATTTTTCAACTGATGAAAAATGTGACTTTTCAACCTGGCAACACTGCCAAAGTTTCAAAGCCAGTACTTTGTCTTACCACTCAAAAGATGCGACTATGTCTCTACTTTCTAGAAATGTGCAAAATGTGGCTGTAGGTGTTACCATCTCTGAGCTATTCAAAATTCCGCAGGCAGCCTTTTCTGTATTTTAATTTTTCAACTGATGAAAAATGTGACTTTTCAACCTGGCAACACTGCCAAAGTTTCAAAGCCAGTACTTTGTCTTACCCCTCAAAAGATGCGTCTATGTCTCTACTTTCTAGAAATGTGCAAAATGTGGCTGTAGGTGTTACCATCTCTGAGATATTCAAAATTCCGCAGGCAGCCTTTTCCATATATTTTAATTTTTCAACTGATGAAAAATGTGACTTTTCAACCTGGCAACACTGCCAAAGTTTCAAAGCCAGTACTTTGTCTTACCACTCAAAAGATGCGACTATGTCTCTACTTTCTAGAAATGTGCAAAATGTGGCTGTAGGTGTTACCATCTCTGAGACATTCAAAATTCCGCAGGCAGCCTTTTCCATATATTTGAATTTTTCAACTGATGAAAAATGTGGCTTTTCAACCTGGCAACACTGCCAAAGTTTTAGAGCCAGTACTGTGTCTTACCCCTCAAAAAATGCGTTTATGTATCTACTTTCTAGAAATATGCAAAATGTGGCTGTGGGTGTTACCATCTCTGAGATATTCAAAATTCCGCAGGCAGCCTTTTCCATATATTTTAATTTTTCAACTGATGAAAAATGTGACTTTTCAACCTGGCAACACTGCCAAAGTTTTAGAGCCAGTATTTTGTCTTACCCCTCAAAAGATGCGTCTATGTCTCTGCTTTCTAGAAATGTGCAAAATGTGGCTGTAGGTGTTACCATCTCTGAGATATTCAAAATTCCGCAGGCAGCCTTTTCTGTATTTTAATTTTTCAACTGATGATAAATGTGACTTTTCAACCCGGCAACACTGCCAAAGTTTCAAAGCCAGTACTTTGTCTTACCCCTCAAAAGATGCGTCTATGTCTCTACTTTCTAGAAATGTACAAAATGTGGCTGTAGGTGTTACCATCTCTGAGATATTCAAAATTCCGCAGGCAGCCTTTTCTGTATTTTAATTTTTCAACTGATGAAAAATGTGACTTTTCAACCTGGCAACACTGCCAAAGTTTCAAAGCCAATACTTTGTCTTACCCCTCAAAAGATGCGTCTATGTCTCTACTTTCTAGAAATGTGCAAAATGTGGCTGTAGGTGTTACCATCTCTGACATATTCAAATTTCCGCAGGCAGCCTTTTCTGTATTTTAATTTTTCAACTGATGAAAAATGTGACTTTTCAACCTGGCAACACTGCCAAAGTTTCAAAGCCAGTACTTTGTCTTACCCTTCGAAAGATGCGTCTATGTCTCTACTTTCTAGAAATTTGCAAAATGTGGCTGTAGGTGTTACCATCTCTGAGATATTCAAAATTCCGCAGGCAGCCTTTTCTGTATTTTAATTTTTCAACTGATGAAAAATGTGACTTTTCAACCTGGCAACACTGCCAAAGTTTTAGAGCCAGTATTTTGTCTTACCCCTCAAAAGATGCGTCTATGTCTCTACTTTCTAGAAATGTGCAAAATGTGGCTGTAGGTGTTACCATCTCTGAGATATTCAAAATTCCGCAGGCAGCCATTTCTGTATTTTAATTTTTCAACTGATGAAAAATGTGACTTTTCAACCTGACAACACTGCCAAAGTTTCAAAGCCAGTACTTTGTCTTACCCCTCAAAAGATGCGTCTATGTCTCTACTTTCTAGAAATGTCCAAAATGTGGCTGTAGGTGTTACCATCTCTGAGATATTCAAAATTCCGCAGGCAGCCTTTTCCATATATTTTAATTTTTCAACTGATGAAAAATGTGACTTTTCAACCTGGCAACACTGCCAAAGTTTCAAAGCCAGTACTTTGTCTTACCCCTCAAAAGATGCGTCTATGTCTCTACTTTCTAGAAATGTGCAAAATGTGGCTGTAGGTGTTACCATCTCTGAGATATTCAAAATTCCGCAGGCAGCCTTTTCCATATATTTTAATTTTTCAACTGATGAAAAATGTGACTTTTCAACCTGGCAACACTGCCAAAGTTTCAAAGCCAGTACTTTGTCTTACCACTCAAAAGATGCGACTATGTCTCTACTTTCTAGAAATGTGCAAAATGTGGCTGTAGGTGTTACCATCTCTGAGACATTCAAAATTCCGCAGGCAGCCTTTTCCATATATTTGAATTTTTCAACTGATGAAAAATGTGGCTTTTCAACCTGGCAACACTGCCAAAGTTTTAGAGCCAGTACTGTGTCTTACCCCTCAAAAGATGCGTTTATGTATCTACTTTCTAGAAATATGCAAAATGTGGCTGTAGGTGTTACCATCTCTGAGATATTCAAAATTCCGCAGGCAGCCTTTTCCATATATTTTAATTTTTCAACTGATGAAAAATGTGACTTTTCAACCTGGCAACACTGCCAAAGTTTTAGAGCCAGTATTTTGTCTTACCCCTCAAAAGATGCGTCTATGTCTCTGCTTTCTAGAAATGTGCAAAATGTGGCTGTAGGTGTTACCATCTCTGAGATATTCAAAATTCCGCAGGCAGCCTTTTCTGTATTTTAATTTTTCAACTGATGATAAATGTGACTTTTCAACCCGGCAACACTGCCAAAGTTTCAAAGCCAGTACTTTGTCTTACCCCTCAAAAGATGCGTCTATGTCTCTACTTTCTAGAAATGTACAAAATGTGGCTGTAGGTGTTACCATCTCTGAGATATTCAAAATTCCGCAGGCAGCCTTTTCCATATATTTTAATTTTTCAACTGATGAAAAATGTGACTTTTCAACCTGGCAACACTGCCAAAGTTTTAGAGCCAGTATTTTGTCTTACCCCTAAAAAGATGCGTCTATGTCTCTACTTTCTAGAAATGTGCAAAATGTAGCTGTAGGTGTTACCATCTCTGAGATATTCAAAATTCCGCAGGCAGCCTTTTCCATATATTTTAATTTTTCAACTGATGAAAAATGTGACTTTTCAACCTGGCAACACTGCCAAAGTTTCAAAGCCAGTACTTTGTCTTACCCTTCGAAAGATGCGTCTATGTCTCTACTTTCTAGAAATGTGCAAAATGTAGCTGTAGGTGTTACCATCTCTGAGACATTCAAAATTCCGCAGGCAGCCTTTTCCATATATTTGAATTTTTCAACTGATGAAAAATGTGGCTTTTCAACCTGGCAACACTGCCAAAGTTTTAGAGCCAGTACTGTGTCTTACCCCTCAAAAGATGCGTTTATGTATCTACTTTCTAGAAATATGCAAAATGTGGCTGTAGGTGTTACCATCTCTGAGATATTCAAAATTCCGCAGGCAGCCTTTTCCATATATTTTAATTTTTCAACTGATGAAAAATGTGACTTTTCAACCTGGCAACACTGCCAAAGTTTTAGAGCCAGTATTTTGTCTTACCCCTCAAAAGATGCGTCTATGTCTCTACTTTCTAGAAATGTGCAAAATGTAGCTGTAGGTGTTACCATCTCTGAGATATTCAAAATTCCGCAGGCAGCCTTTTCCATATATTTTAATTTTTCAACTGATGAAAAATGTGACTTTTCAACCTGGCAACACTGCCAAAGTTTTAGAGCCAGTATTTTGTCTTACCCCTAAAAAGATGCGTCTATGTCTCTACTTTCTAGAAATGTGCAAAATGTAGCTGTAGGTGTTACCATCTCTGAGATATTCAAAATTCCGCAGGCAGCCTTTTCCATATATTTTAATTTTTCAACTGATGAAAAATGTGACTTTTCAACCTGGCAACACTGCCAAAGTTTTAGAGCCAGTATTTTGTCTTACCCCTCAAAAGACGCGTCTATGTCTCTACTTTCTAGAAATGTGCAAAATGTGGCTGTAGGTGTTACCATCTCTGACATATTCAAATTTCCGCAGGCAGCCTTTTCTGTATTTTAATTTTTCAACTGATGAAAAATGTGACTTTTCAACCTGGCAACACTGCCAAAGTTTCAAAGCCAGTACTTTGTCTTACCCTTCGAAAGATGCGTCTATGTCTCTACTTTCTAGAAATTTGCAAAATGTGGCTGTAGGTGTTACCATCTCTGAGATATTCAAAATTCCGCAGGCAGCCTTTTCTGTATTTTAATTTTTCAACTGATGAAAAATGTGACTTTTCAACCTGGCAACACTGCCAAAGTTTTAGAGCCAGTATTTTGTCTTACCCCTCAAAAGATGCGTCTATGTCTCTACTTTCTAGAAATGTGCAAAATGTGGCTGTAGGTGTTACCATCTCTGAGATATTCAAAATTCCGCAGGCAGCCTTTTCTGTATTTTAATTTTTCAACTGATGAAAAATGTGACTTTTCAACCTGACAACACTGCCAAAGTTTCAAAGCCAGTACTTTGTCTTACCCCTCAAAAGATGCGTCTATGTCTCTACTTTCTAGAAATGTGCAAAATGTGGCTGTAGGTGTTACCATCTCTGAGATATTCAAAATTCCGCAGGCAGCCTTTTCCATATATTTTAATTTTTCAACTGATGAAAAATGTGACTTTTCAACCTGGCAACACTGCCAAAGTTTTAGAGCCAGTATTTTGTCTTACCCCTCGAAAGATGCGTCTATGTCTCTACTTTCTAGAAATGTGCAAAATGTGGCTGTAGGTGTTACCATCTCTGAGATATTCAAAATTCCGCAGGCAGCCTTTTCTGTATTTTAATTTTTCAACTGATGAAAAATGTGACTTTTCAACCTGGCAACACTGCCAAAGTTTCAAAGCCAGTACTTTGTCTTACCCTTCGAAAGATGCGCCTATGTCTCTACTTTCTAGAAATTTGCAAAATGTGGCTGTAGGTGTTACCATCTCTGAGATATTCAAAATTCCGCAGGCAGCCTTTTCTGTATTTTAATTTTTCAACTGATGAAAAATGTGGCTTTTCAACCTGGCAACACTGCCAAAGTTTTAGAGCCAGTACTGTGTCTTACCCCTCAAAAGATGCGTTTATGTATCTACTTTCTAGAAATATGCAAAATGTGGCTGTAGGTGTTACCATCTCTGAGATATTCAAAATTCCGCAGGCAGCCTTTTCCATATATTTTAATTTTTCAACTGATGAAAAATGTGACTTTTCAACCTGGCAACACTGCCAAAGTTTTAGAGCCAGTATTTTGTCTTACCCCTCAAAAGATGCGTCTATGTCTCTGCTTTCTAGAAATGTGCAAAATGTGGCTGTAGGTGTTACCATCTCTGAGATATTCAAAATTCCGCAGGCAGCCTTTTCTGTATTTTAATTTTTCAACTGATGATAAATGTGACTTTTCAACCCGGCAACACTGCCAAAGTTTCAAAGCCAGTACTTTGTCTTACCCCTCAAAAGATGCGTCTATGTCTCTACTTTCTAGAAATGTACAAAATGTGGCTGTAGGTGTTACCATCTCTGAGATATTCAAAATTCCGCAGGCAGCCTTTTCCATATATTTTAATTTTTCAACTGATGAAAAATGTGACTTTTCAACCTGGCAACACTGCCAAAGTTTTAGAGCCAGTATTTTGTCTTACCCCTAAAAAGATGCGTCTATGTCTCTACTTTCTAGAAATGTGCAAAATGTAGCTGTAGGTGTTACCATCTCTGAGATATTCAAAATTCCGCAGGCAGCCTTTTCCATATATTTTAATTTTTCAACTGATGAAAAATGTGACTTTTCAACCTGGCAACACTGCCAAAGTTTCAAAGCCAGTACTTTGTCTTACCCTTCGAAAGATGCGTCTATGTCTCTACTTTCTAGAAATTTGCAAAATGTGGCTGTAGGTGTTACCATCTCTGAGATATTCAAAATTCCGCAGGCAGCCTTTTCTGTATTTTAATTTTTCAACTGATGAAAAATGTGACTTTTCAACCTGGCAACACTGCCAAAGTTTTAGAGCCAGTATTTTGTCTTACCCCTCAAAAGATGCGTCTATGTCTCTTCTTTCTAGAAATGTGCAAAATGTGGCTGTAGGTGTTACCATCTCTGAGATATTCAAAATTCCGCAGGCAGCCTTTTCTGTATTTTAATTTTTCAACTGATGAAAAATGTGACTTTTCAACCTGACAACACTGCCAAAGTTTCAAAGCCAGTACTTTGTCTTACCCCTCAAAAGATGCGTCTATGTCTCTACTTTCTAGAAATGTGCAAAATGTGGCTGTAGGTGTTACCATCTCTGAGATATTCAAAATTCCGCAGGCAGCCTTTTCCATATATTTTAATTTTTCAACTGATGAAAAATGTGACTTTTCAACCTGGCAACACTGCCAAAGTTTTAGAGCCAGTATTTTGTCTTACCCCTCGAAAGATGCGTCTATGTCTCTACTTTCTAGAAATGTGCAAAATGTGGCTGTAGGTGTTACCGTCTCTGAGATATTCAAAATTCCGCAGGCAGCCTTTTCTGTATTTTAATTTTTCAACTGATGAAAAATGTGACTTTTCAACCTGGCAACACTGCCAAAGTTTCAAAGCCAGTACTTTGTCTTACCCCTCAAAAGATGCGTCTATGTCTCTACTTTCTAGAAATGTGCAAAATGTGGCTGTAGGTGTTACCATCTCTGAGACATTCAAAATTCCGCAGGCAGCCTTTTCTGTATTTTAATTTTTCAACTGATGAAAAATGTGACTTTTCAACCTGACAACACTGCCAAAGTTTCAAAGCCAGTACTTTGTCTTACCCCTCAAAAGATGCGTCTATGTCTCTACTTTCTAGAAATGTGCAAAATGTGGCTGTAGGTGTTACCATCTCTGAGACATTCAAAATTCCGCAGGCAGCCTTTTCCATATATTTTAATTTTTCAACTGATGAAAAATGTGACTTTTCAACCTGGCAACACTGCCAAAGTTTCAAAGCCAGTACTTTGTCTTACCACTCAAAAGATGCGACTATGTCTCTACTTTCTAGAAATGTGCAAAATGTGGCTGTAGGTGTTACCATCTCTGAGACATTCAAAATTCCGCAGGCAGCCTTTTCCATATATTTGAATTTTTCAACTGATGAAAAATGTGGCTTTTCAACCTGGCAACACTGCCAAAGTTTTAGAGCCAGTCCTGTGTCTTACCCCTCAAAAGATGCGTTTATGTATCTACTTTCTAGAAATATGCAAAATGTGGCTGTAGGTGTTACCATCTCTGAGATATTCAAAATTCCGCAGGCAGCCTTTTCCATATATTTTAATTTTTCAACTGATGAAAAATGTGACTTTTCAACCTGGCAACACTGCCAAAGTTTTAGAGCCAGTATTTTGTCTTACCCCTAAAAAGATGCGTCTATGTCTCTACTTTCTAGAAATGTGCAAAATGTAGCTGTAGGTGTTACCATCTCTGAGATATTCAAAATTCCGCAGGCAGCCTTTTCCATATATTTTAATTTTTCAACTGATGAAAAATGTGACTTTTCAACCTGGCAACACTGCCAAAGTTTCAAAGCCAGTACTTTGTCTTACCCTTCGAAAGATGCGTCTATGTCTCTACTTTCTAGAAATTTGCAAAATGTGGCTGTAGGTGTTACCATCTCTGAGATATTCAAAATTCCGCAGGCAGCCTTTTCTGTATTTTAATTTTTCAACTGATGAAAAATGTGACTTTTCAACCTGGCAACACTGCCAAAGTTTTAGAGCCAGTATTTTGTCTTACCCCTCAAAAGATGCGTCTATGTCTCTACTTTCTAGAAATGTGCAAAATGTGGCTGTAGGTGTTACCATCTCTGAGATATTCAAAATTCCGCAGGCAGCCTTTTCTGTATTTTAATTTTTCAACTGATGAAAAATGTGACTTTTCAACCTGACAACACTGCCAAAGTTTCAAAGCCAGTACTTTGTCTTACCCCTCAAAAGATGCGCCTATGTCTCTACTTTCTAGAAATGTGCAAAATGTGGCTGTAGGTGTTACCATCTCTGAGATATTCAAAATTCCGCAGGCAGCCTTTTCCATATATTTTAATTTTTCAACTGATGAAAAATGTGACTTTTCAACCTGGCAACACTGCCAAAGTTTTAGAGCCAGTATTTTGTCTTACCCCTCGAAAGATGCGTCTATGTCTCTACTTTCTAGAAATGTGCAAAATGTGGCTGTAGGTGTTACCATCTCTGAGATATTCAAAATTCCGCAGGCAGCCTTTTCTGTATTTTAATTTTTTAACTGATGAAAAATGTGACTTTTCAACCTGGCAACACTGCCAAAGTTTCAAAGCCAGTACTTTGTCTTACCCCTCAAAAGATGCGTCTATGTCTCTACTTTCTAGAAATGTGCAAAATGTGGCTGTAGGTGTTACCATCTCTGAGACATTCAAAATTCCGCAGGCAGCCTTTTCTGTATTTTAATTTTTCAACTGATGAAAAATGTGACTTTTCAACCTGACAACACTGCCAAAGTTTCAAAGCCAGTACTTTGTCTTACCCCTCAAAAGATGCGTCTATGTCTCTACTTTCTAGAAATTTGCAAAATGTGGCTGTAGGTGTTACCATCTCTGAGATATTCAAAATTCCGCAGGCAGCCTTTTCTGTATTTTAATTTTTCAACTGATGAAAAATGTGACTTTTCAACCTGGCAACACTGCCAAAGTTTTAGAGCCAGTATTTTGTCTTACCCCTCAAAAGATGCGTCTATGTCTCTACTTTCTAGAAATGTGCAAAATGTGGCTGTATGTGTTACCATCTCTGAGATATTCAAAATTCCGCAGGCAGCCTTTTCTGTATTTTAATTTTTCAACTGATGAAAAATGTGACTTTTCAACCTGGCAACACTGCCAAAGTTTTAGAGCCAGTATTTTGTCTTACCCCTCAAAAGATGCGTCTATGTCTCTACTTTCTAGAAATGTGCAAAATGTGGCTGTAGGTGTTACCATCTCTGAGATATTCAAAATTCCGCAGGCAGCCTTTTCTGTATTTTAATTTTTCAACTGATGAAAAATGTGACTTTTCAACCTGACAACACTGCCAAAGTTTCAAAGCCAGTACTTTGTCTTACCCCTCAAAAGATGCGTCTATGTCTCTACTTTCTAGAAATGTGCAAAATGTGGCTGTAGGTGTTACCATCTCTGAGATATTCAAAATTCCGCAGGCAGCCTTTTCCATATATTTTAATTTTTCAACTGATGAAAAATGTGACTTTTCAACCTGGCAACACTGCCAAAGTTTTAGAGCCAGTATTTTGTCTTACCCCTCGAAAGATGCGTCTATGTCTCTACTTTCTAGAAATGTGCAAAATGTGGCTGTAGGTGTTACCATCTCTGAGATATTCAAAATTCCGCAGGCAGCCTTTTCTGTATTTTAATTTTTCAACTGATGAAAAATGTGACTTTTCAACCTGGCAACACTGCCAAAGTTTCAAAGCCAGTACTTTGTCTTACCCCTCAAAAGATGCGTCTATGTCTCTACTTTCTAGAAATGTGCAAAATGTGGCTGTAGGTGTTACCATCTCTGAGATATTCAAAATTCCGCAGGCAGCCTTTTCCATATATTTTAATTTTTCAACTGATGAAAAATGTGACTTTTCAACCTGGCAACACTGCCAAAGTTTCAAAGCCAGTACTTTGTCTTACCACTCAAAAGATGCGACTATGTCTCTACTTTCTAGAAATGTGCAAAATGTGGCTGTAGGTGTTACCATCTCTGAGACATTCAAAATTCCGCAGGCAGCCTTTTACATATATTTGAATTTTTCAACTGATGAAAAATGTGGCTTTTCAACCTGGCAACACTGCCAAAGTTTTAGAGCCAGTCCTGTGTCTTACCCCTAAAAAGATGCGTCTATGTCTCTACTTTCTAGAAATGTGCAAAATGTAGCTGTAGGTGTTACCATCTCTGAGATATTCAAAATTCCGCAGGCAGCCTTTTCCATATATTTTAATTTTTCAACTGATGAAAAATGTGACTTTTCAACCTGGCAACACTGCCAAAGTTTCAAAGCCAGTACTTTGTCTTACCCTTCGAAAGATGCGTCTATGTCTCTACTTTCTAGAAATTTGCAAAATGTGGCTGTAGGTGTTACCATCTCTGAGATATTCAAAATTCCGCAGGCAGCCTTTTCTGTATTTTAATTTTTCAACTGATGAAAAATGTGACTTTTCAACCTGGCAACACTGCCAAAGTTTTAGAGCCAGTATTTTGTCTTACCCCTCAAAAGATGCGTCTATGTCTCTACTTTCTAGAAATGTGCAAAATGTGGCTGTAGGTGTTACCATCTCTGAGATATTCAAAATTCCGCAGGCAGCCTTTTCTGTATTTTAATTTTTCAACTGATGAAAAATGTGACTTTTCAACCTGACAACACTGCCAAAGTTTCAAAGCCAGTACTTTGTCTTACCCCTCAAAAGATGCGTCTATGTCTCTACTTTCTAGAAATGTGCAAAATGTGGCTGTAGGTGTTACCATCTCTGAGATATTCAAAATTCCGCAGGCAGCCTTTTCCATATATTTTAATTTTTCAACTGATGAAAAATGTGACTTTTCAACCTGGCAACACTGCCAAAGTTTTAGAGCCAGTATTTTGTCTTACCCCTCGAAAGATGCGTCTATGTCTCTACTTTCTAGAAATGTGCAAAATGTGGCTGTAGGTGTTACCATCTCTGAGATATTCAAAATTCCGCAGGCAGCCTTTTCTGTATTTTAATTTTTCAACTGATGAAAAATGTGACTTTTCAACCTGGCAACACTGCCAAAGTTTCAAAGCCAGTACTTTGTCTTACCCCTCAAAAGATGCGTCTATGTCTCTACTTTCTAGAAATGTGCAAAATGTGGCTGTAGGTGTTACCATCTCTGAGATATTCAAAATTCCGCAGGCAGCCTTTTCCATATATTTTAATTTTTCAACTGATGAAAAATGTGACTTTTCAACCTGGCAACACTGCCAAAGTTTTAGAGCCAGTATTTTGTCTTACCCCTCAAAAGACGCGTCTATGTCTCTACTTTCTAGAAATGTGCAAAATGTGGCTGTAGGTGTTACCATCTCTGACATATTCAAATTTCCGCAGGCAGCCTTTTCTATATTTTAATTTTTCAACTGATGAAAAATGTGACTTTTCAACCTGGCAACACTGCCAAAGTTTCAAAGCCAGTACTTTGTCTTACCCCTCAAAAGATGCGTCTATGTCTCTACTTTCTAGAAATGTGCAAAATGTGGCTGTAGGTGTTACCATCTCTGAGATATTCAAAATTCCGCAGGCAGCCTTTTCCATATATTTTAATTTTTCAACTGATGAAAAATGTGACTTTTCAACCTGGCAACACTGCCAAAGTTTCAAAGCCAGTACTTTGTCTTACCCTTCGAAAGATGCGTCTATGTCTCTACTTTCTAGAAATTTGCAAAATGTGGCTGTAGGTGTTACCATCTCTGAGATATTCAAAATTCCGCAGGCAGCCTTTTCTGTATTTTAATTTTTCAACTGATGAAAAATGTGACTTTTCAACCTGGCAACACTGCCAAAGTTTTAGAGCCAGTATTTTGTCTTACCCCTCAAAAGATGCGTCTATGTCTCTTCTTTCTAGAAATGTGCAAAATGTGGCTGTAGGTGTTACCATCTCTGAGATATTCAAAATTCCGCAGGCAGCCTTTTCTGTATTTTAATTTTTCAACTGATGAAAAATGTGACTTTTCAACCTGACAACACTGCCAAAGTTTCAAAGCCAGTACTTTGTCTTACCCCTCAAAAGATGCGTCTATGTCTCTACTTTCTAGAAATATGCAAAATGTGGCTGTAGGTGTTACCATCTCTGAGATATTCAAAATTCCGCAGGCAGCCTTTTCCATATATTTTAATTTTTCAACTGATGAAAAATGTGACTTTTCAACCTGGCAACACTGCCAAAGTTTTAGAGCCAGTATTTTGTCTTACCCTTCGAAAGATGCGTCTATGTCTCTACTTTCTAGAAATGTGCAAAATGTGGCTGTAGGTGTTACCGTCTCTGAGATATTCAAAATTCCGCAGGCAGCCTTTTCTGTATTTTAATTTTTCAACTGATGAAAAATGTGACTTTTCAACCTGGCAACACTGCCAAAGTTTCAAAGCCAGTACTTTGTCTTACCCCTCAAAAGTTGCGTCTATGTCTCTACTTTCTAGAAATGTGCAAAATGTGGCTGTAGGTGTTACCATCTCTGAGATATTCAAAATTCCGCAGGCAGCCTTTTCCATATATTTTAATTTTTCAACTGATGAAAAATGTGACTTTTCAACCTGGCAACACTGCCAAAGTTTCAAAGCCAGTACTTTGTCTTACCACTCAAAAGATGCGACTATGTCTCTACTTTCTAGAAATGTGCAAAATGTGGCTGTAGGTGTTACCATCTCTGAGACATTCAAAATTCCGCAGGCAGCCTTTTCCATATATTTGAATTTTTCAACTGATGAAAAATGTGGCTTTTCAACCTGGCAACACTGCCAAAGTTTTAGAGCCAGTCCTGTGTCTTACCCCTCAAAAGATGCGTTTATGTATCTACTTTCTATAAATATGCAAAATGTGGCTGTAGGTGCTACCATCTCTGAGATATTCAAAATTCCGCAGGCAGCCTTTTCCATATATTTTAATTTTTCAACTGATGAAAAATGTGACTTTTCAACCTGGCAACACTGCCAAAGTTTTAGAGCCAGTATTTTGTCTTACCCCTAAAAAGATGCGTCTATGTCTCTACTTTCTAGAAATGTGCAAAATGTAGCTGTAGGTGTTACCATCTCTGAGATATTCAAAATTCCGCAGGCAGCCTTTTCCATATATTTTAATTTTTCAACTGATGAAAAATGTGACTTTTCAACCTGGCAACACTGCCAAAGTTTTAGAGCCAGTATTTTGTCTTACCCCTCAAAAGACGCGTCTATGTCTCTACTTTCCAGAAATGTGCAAAATGTGGCTGTAGGTGTTACCATCTCTGACATATTCAAATTTCCGCAGGCAGCCTTTTCTGTATTTTAATTTTTCAACTGATGAAAAATTTGACTTTTCAACCTGGCAACACTGCCAAAGTTTCAAAGCCAGTACTTTGTCTTACCCTTCGAAAGATGCGTCTATGTCTCTACTTTCTAGAAATTTGCAAAATGTGGCTGTAGGTGTTACCATCTCTGAGATATTCAAAATTCCGCAGGCAGCCTTTTCCATATATTTTAATTTTTCAACTGATGAAAAATGTGACTTTTCAACCTGGCAACACTGCCAAAGTTTCAAAGCCAGTACTTTGTCTTACCCCTCAAAAGATGCGTCTATGTCTCTACTTTCTAGAAATGTGCAAAATGTGGCTGTAGGTGTTACCATCTCTGAGATATTCAAAATTCCGCAGGCAGCCTTTTCCATATATTTTAATTTTTCAACTGATGAAAAATGTGACTTTTCAACCTGGCAACACTGCCAAAGTTTTAGAGCCAGTATTTTGTCTTACCCCTCAAAAGATGCGTCTATGTCTCTACTTTCTAGAAATGTGCAAAATGTGGCTGTAGGTGTTACCATCTCTGAGATATTCAAAATTCCGCAGGCAGCCTTTTCTGTATTTTAATTTTTCAACTGATGAAAAATGTGACTTTTCAACCTGGCAACACTGCCAAAGTTTCAAAGCCAGTACTTTGTCTTACCCCTCAAAAGATGCGTCTATGTCTCTACTTTCTAGAAATGTGCAAAATGTGGCTGTAGGTGTTACCATCTCTGTTTAAAGGGTTACTAAAATTCTTTATTTTTCAAAGATTGACACAAAATATGGATTTAAAATGGAATAAAAATGGAATTTAAAATGGACTGTAAATCGCCCGCACTGCTCTATGCTCAAATGAAAAAACCGAAGTGAAGCTCTCGGTACAGGCACCGTATATATAGGTGCCTGTCGTGTGCAGCACATAGCACGGATGTCGGTCGCAGGTACCGTAGGTTATCGGCCCGTCTTCCTTGCTCATTCTTCGTCGCGCCGCTGGAGTGTTTGCAATACTGTTTCAGCTAGACTTAGCTGTGCACGGCTGGCCCTTTGTTCGATGAATTTGTTGTTGCTCCCTTTGGTTTGCGACCATGTGGCTGGCCGATGTACTGGTGTGATGTTACTGGTGCTGCTCACGCCACCGATTCCCGCAATGCCTGGTCGATTCTCAGACATTCCGCCCCCAATTGAGGACTAGTCTTCAATTCTGTCGGTCGTAGAATCGTCCTTGGGGAGGATGCACAATTTTTGTACCGGCCGCACCAAGGTGGTATGCTCCATTCTGACAGCTGCACTTCGCACGAGTCCGTCTCTGCCCCGATGAACCGCACTGACTCGTCCCAGGGGCCATACGGTGGGTGGCATGTTTTCGTGCTTGACGAGCACCAAGTCACCCTCCTGCACGTTTTTCCGCTCCCGGTTCCATTTGAACCGCTGCTGCAGGGTGTTGATGTACTCCTCACTCCACCTTTTCCAAAAATGCTGCTGCATTTGGTGGATGCTGCTCCACAGCGTGAGCCTGCTCCGTGGCACCTCGCTGACATCTGCCGTCAATGGCTGAACGATCTGCTCCCCGATCAAAAAGTGCCCTGGCGTAAGCGCGCACAAATCGCTTGGGTCATCGGACAATGCACCAAGAGGCCTGGAGTTGAGGCATGCCTCGATAAGCGTTAGGGCGGTGGACAGCGTCTCGTAGGTGAAGATGTGTTTGCCCATTATCCTGCGTAAGTGGTGCTTTGTTGACTTAACACCGGCCTCCCAGATGCCGCCAGCATGTGGCGCACCAGGCACGATGAATTTCCACTCTGTGCCCATGGCATTGATCTGCTCGACCGAATACCGGTTCCTGCTGACTGCAGCAATTTCCCGTAACTCCCTGTCTGCGCCGACGAATGTTGTCGCGTTGTCGCTCCAGAGTACTGAGCATGCGCCTCGACGTCCAGTGAATCTTTGGAACGCTGCCAAGAATGCTGCCGTAGTCAGGTTGCTCACTAGCTCTAGGTGAATCGCTCGCGTCGCCATGCATACGAACACCGCTATGTAGCCCTTCTCGATTGTCTTGCAACGACCTGCTCTGGCCTTGATCAGCAATGGCCCGGCGTAGTCGACTCCACTGTGCCGGAAGGCCCTGGCTTGTCGCACACGGTCTCCTGGTAAACTGCCCATCAGCTGCTCTGCTGTTCGCTGCTTCTGCCGGAAGCAGACCAAGCACTGCCCTATGCTCGTCTTCAATGCACGTCTTAGCGCAGGGATCCAGAATCTCTGCCTCAGATATTGCATGCACAGCTGGACTCCGCCATGCAACGTTGCGAGGTGCGCTTCCCGCAGCAAGAGCTTAGTCAGCCTGCTCTTGGTTGGCAGGATTATGGGGTGAATGGTCTGGTATGGCAGCGATGAATCCTGTAGCCGCCCCCCCACTCGCATTGTTCCTTCTGAATCCAAGAAGGGAACCAGTGTTATGAGAGAGCTCGAGCCGTCCACTGGTAGGCTGCGCTGGATGTGCCCGAGCTCCTCTCGATATGCTTCCTGTTGAGCCGCCTTGGCCCAGTAGACTAGCGCTTGTTGCTTCTCTGATGAAGTGACGGGTCCGACTTCGACTGCTCCCTCCATCTTCCTGGCCTTGCGTACAAATCTCCACACTAGGGCCGTTACCCGAAGTATGCTCTGCAACTTGGATTTTCGGTCCAGGAGGCTGATGTTACCGATCTCTAAGCCAGCTGGCCCTGAGAGGGTAAGCTTCCCGACGACTGCTGGTTTCTGCTCTGCGACTGCTCCGGCACGCTGTTGCGTAGTCATATTTGTTAGGCCTTTTGGCCAGTCTGGCTCTGGGCTCCTTAGCCAATGCGGCCCTTCCCGCCATAGTTTCGAGTCGGTCATCTGCGCTGCTCCGAGTCCTCTGGAGCCTAGGTCCGCTGGGTTGTCGCCTGTTGCAACATGTCTCCACGGGTGGTCGCCAGTGAGCTCCTGTATAGAACTAACTCGGTTGGCGACGAAGGTTTTTAGCTCGAATGGTAACTTGCTGATCCAATGCAGCACCGTCGAAGAATCGCTCCAGTAAGTTCTTTGCACATGATGGAAATTGCATGCGTGGATGACCTGTCCCATTAGTCTAGCTAATAGCTCTGCCGCGCATAGCTCCAGCCTTGGCACCGAGACTGTTTTGAGTGGCGCTACCCTGGTTTTTGCTGCTATCAAAACGCTTTGCGTCTCGCCGCCGCTCGATGTCGCTCGCAGATATATGACTGCAGCATATGCTCTGGTTGAGGCGTCTGCGAAACCATGGAGCTGCATTTCACTGGTTGCTCCGCTCCCTAACCATCTTGGGACTCGCACTGAGGATAATATGGGTAGCTGCTCGTAGAAATGCTTCCAGGTAGACACCATACTCTGCGGTATCTGCTCGTCCCACTGCACTCCAGAACGCCATAAATCCTGTATGAAGATCTTCGCTGTCACGATCACCGGGGCTAGATATCCATTGGGATCGTACAGCTTCGCAATCGCACTGATGACTGCTCGCTTGGTCAAGTGCGAGCTTGGTTGCTCTAGACGAACCTTGAACATGATGTCGTCCGTCGAAGAGTCCCAGATCAACCCCAAAATCGAGGTAGCGTTGTCCTCGGCAAGGGTTAGTTCCGTTTCGCCGTTCCTCACTTTGCCCAGCTCGGCTAGCACCTGCTCGCTTGAAGACATGAATTTGCTCAGCTCGAACCCACCAGCTCCTAAGGATGCGATTATCTCCTTGGCCAAGGATACTGCTTGCTCCTCTGATTCTGCTCCAGTCAACATGTCGTCCATGTAGAAATTGCTGGTTATGGCCTCATACGCCAAGGGGTGTGTATTCCTGTGGTCCTGGGCACATTGGTGCATCGCTCTTACCGCGTTGTAGCTGCTTGATGTCATGCCGTATGTCACCACCGTCAGCCAGTACTCCTCCAGCTCGTCGTTGGGGTGGTTCCTCCAGAATATTGTTTGGAGGTTCCATTGCTTCGGGTCGACGCGCACTTGTCGAAACATCTTCTTGATGTCAGCAGTTATCGCCACCTTGGGGCACCGGAAACGAGTGATGATTGCTGCTAAATCATCCTGAAGCTTCGCACCAGGAAATTGTACATCGTTGAGGGATGCACCGCTGTCGCTCTTGCACGATGCGTCGAACACCACGCGAAACTTCTTCGTGACGCAATGATGAGGTATGTGGTAGGTATGCCCTTGCTTTCGCGCTGTTCTGTCTACCAGCCTCATATGCTTGAGCTCCTGGTATTCTCGCATGAAGTTGGTGTATTTTTCCCTCAGCTCTGGGTCTGCGCTCAACTTCCGCTCAAGTTGCAGAAATCTCTTCATGGCCACCGCTTGAGTGCTGCCCAAACTGTCAGCTCGAGAGTTGAGGGGTATGGTTACCACATATCGCCCGGATGGGTCTCGGTAGTGAGTGCTTCTGAAATTGTCCTCAACCCACTGGTCGTCCGGCGACACTGCTGATGGTCTGCTCAGCTCTTCGACCTCCCAAAACTGTCTGAGCTGCTCACTCAGTTGCATGTCTAATGACTCCGTCAATGCAACGATTGCTCCACCGGTCCGCTCTCGGTATGGCTGCTGCTGTCCAAACACGATCCAGCCCAGGTGAGTGTCTTGCGCGGTGAGCCCGGAATCGTACCTCCTGATGTCGCCCTTGATGACCTCTGCCCAGACTTGCGCGCCGAGTAGCATTTCTATCCTGGCAGGCTTGTTGAACATGGGATCGGCCAGGGTCAGCTCGCTCGTGTCCGTTACTTGGTCTCTTGGTAGGTTTCTCACCGGAAGGCATGATGCTATTCTTGGTATAACGAACATCTCACAGCTCAGCGAAAACGTTGGATCTGCTCCTGAAAGGACGGTTGCAATTATGGATCCTGTTAGTCTCACATTTGCCTTAGAGCCAATTCCATGCACTAGGAGATCACATTTCTGCGTGATTGCGCACATCCTCTGGGCGCACTGCTCGGTTATGAGGTTGATTTGGCTCCCGCTATCTAGAAGCGCCCTTGCTTCCATGATCCGTCCTGCTCCCGCTTGGATTTGGACAAGCGCGGTTGCCAGTAACGTTTCTTGCAACACTGCACCCGTTTGCTCGATGGTGAGAGGTGTTTCCTTGCTGCTGACATTGTTGGCATGTCGGGGAAGTGCAGCATGAGGAACGCCCTGTGGCTCTGCTGGATTTTTGTCGGCTAATTGCTATGCTCCCGCCTGATTCGGCTCCGCTTGTGAAGCGTTTGGTTGCCGCTGCTCTTTTGAGGCTACTGCAGCCAAGCTGGACACAGCACTGAACTGCTCTAGGCAGAGCACGCTATTGTGCTTCTTGTTGCACCGGCGGCAGGCTCCGGATGGACAGTTGTGTGCTACATGTCCACTCCTCAGGCAATTGGCACATAGCTTCCAGTTTCTGACCTTGTCATTCCTGCTCTCGATTGACAGCGCCAGGAAGTCTCCGCACCGGTATAGTGCATGCTGCGCTTTGCATAGAGGGCACTTGGGCAGCACAGCCGCTCTGCTTCCTCTAGCTGGATTGGGATTGCTCCGCTCCTTCCTTTGCTCGGACGCATCTGCTACGCGCTCAGGCTTCTCGTACTGGTCATAAAAGGCTGAGTCTAATGCACTCGCTCGGCGCTCCAAAAATAAGAAAAATTCCTTAAGAGTGGCGATTCGACGGACGTCGTCTCTGGTCATCTGCCATGCGTGGTTCGTCTCGCAATCCAGTCTCGCCCTGAGCATGTTGACAATGAACGGGTCCCATGACGCGATGTCCAGGCCAAGCACTCGCAGTGAGCTGAGATGCACGTTAGCCTCGTTCACTAGATCACGAATCGCGCGAGCTCTGGATGGTTCTGCACTCACCTTGGGAATCGCGTGCAACGCATTAAGATGCGCGTCCACGATGTTCTGCTTGTTGTCGAACACCTCGTTCAGCTTGGACCATGCCTCGTTGTAGTTTGCTTCCGTGATCTGCCATCTGCTGATTAGCCTCGCCGGAGCACCTTCCAGGGCTTGCCTCAGCTCACGCATCTTGGTGACGTTTGCCATCGTCGGGTTGTCGTGCACTTCGCTTATGAATTGGTCTCGAAATTCGCGCCACTTGGTGTAGTCGCCCTTGAAAACTCCTATCTTCGGGGCCCGCTCTTGCCGCACTTGTATGATGTTTGTTGTCTGCGGGTTTGGATTGCCCTTGACGGCTGCCTCGGCTGCACCTTGACGAACTAGCTCGTCAACGCGCGTTCGCAGATTGGCGATGGCCACGTGGTAGGTGTCCTCAATCGTTGCCAAATATGCCTCATGCGCCTCCAGCTCGTCCGAGGCGGTTGCTTTCTCCACCAACGGCATGTGCTCCAAAAGCAATTTGTCGTAGGCGCCTTCGGCCGCTGCTAGCTTCGTCTGGAGCAGCGCTTCGCTCGCTTTTCCGAACTCTTCTTCGGCGATGAATTTCGATATCCTGATTATGGACGATCGGAACACATCCCTTCGCGCTAAATCGCCCATTGCTGTTGTTCTCACCTTGAAATGAAGATGTAGGTTCGCACAATGTTCTTTATTTCTCTACCGTAAGACTGTACCGACCGTAGCAATTCAGGTCGACCCTTCGGGAATAGCTACGACGTGTACCGAATCGAGAGGTTGCACGGAAATTGTCTATTTCCCGTGTTTGTTATATTCGCACTAAGAATTTCTTTTTCTGCACTGCACGATTGCTTAACTACCTGCTCGCGCTGAGTTTTACCGCACAAGGGTTTACTGTATTTTTGCACACTGCACTGGCATGTAATTACTGCACTGAGTTTTATGGTTTATTGTTTATTTTTTTATTGCGCACTGCACACTTGCACTGGATTATTATCCGGCTCGAAGGACCAAATGTTTAAAGGGTTACTAAAATTCTTTATTTTTCAAAGATTGACACAAAATATGGATTTAAAATGGAATAAAAATGGAATTTAAAATGGACTGTAAATCGCCCGCACTGCTCTATGCTCAAATGAAAAAACCGAAGTGAAGCTCTCGGTACAGGCACCGTATATATAGGTGCCTGTCGTGTGCAGCACATAGCACGGATGTCGGTCGCAGGTACCGTAGGTTATCGGCCCGTCTTCCTTGCTCATTCTTCGTCGCGCCGCTGGAGTGTTTGCAATACTGTTTCAGCTAGACTTAGCTGTGCACGGCTGGCCCTTTGTTCGATGAATTTGTTGTTGCTCCCTTTGGTTTGCGACCATGTGGCTGGCCGATGTACTGGTGTGATGTTACTGGTGCTGCTCACGCCACCGATTCCCGCAATGCCTGGTCGATTCTCAGACAATCTCTGAGATATTCAAAATTCCGCAGGCAGCCTTTTCCATATATTTTAATTTTTCAACTGATGAAAAATGTGACTTTTCAACCTGGCAACACTGCCAAAGTTTTAGAGCCAGTATTTTGTCTTACCCCTCAAAAGATGCGTCTATGTCTCTACTTTCTAGAAATGTGCAAAATGTGGCTGTAGGTGTTACCATCTCTGAGATATTCAAAATTCCGCAGGCAGCCTTTTCTGTATTTTAATTTTTCAACTGATGAAAAATGTGACTTTTCAACCTGGCAACACTGCCAAAGTTTCAAAGCCAGTACTTTGTCTTACCCCTCAAAAGATGCGTCTATGTCTCTACTTTCTAGAAATGTGCAAAATGTGGCTGTAGGTGTTACCATCTCTGAGATATTCAAAATTCCGCAGGCAGCCTTTTCCATATATTTTAATTTTTCAACTGATGAAAAATGTGACTTTTCAACCTGGCAACACTGCCAAAGTTTTAGAGCCAGTATTTTGTCTTACCCCTCAAAAGACGCGTCTATGTCTCTACTTTCTAGAAATGTGCAAAATGTGGCTGTAGGTGTTACCATCTCTGACATATTCAAATTTCCGCAGGCAGCCTTTTCTGTATTTTAATTTTTCAACTGATGAAAAATGTGACTTTTCAACCTGGCAACACTGCCAAAGTTTCAAAGCCAGTACTTTGTCTTACCCTTCGAAAGATGCGTCTATGTCTCTACTTTCTAGAAATTTGCAAAATGTGGCTGTAGGTGTTACCATCTCTGAGATATTCAAAATTCCGCAGGCAGCCTTTTCTGTATTTTAATTTTTCAACTGATGAAAAATGTGACTTTTCAACCTGGCAACACTGCCAAAGTTTTAGAGCCAGTATTTTGTCTTACCCCTCAAAAGATGCGTCTATGTCTCTACTTTCTAGAAATGTGCAAAATGTGGCTGTAGGTGTTACCATCTCTGAGATATTCAAAATTCCGCAGGCAGCCTTTTCCATATATTTTAATTTTTAAACTGATGAAAAATGTGACTTTTCAACCTGGCAACACTGCCAAAGTTTTAGAGCCAGTATTTTGTCTTACCCCTAAAAAGATGCGTCTATGTCTCTACTTTCTAGAAATGTGCAAAATGTAGCTGTAGGTGTTACCATCTCTGAGATATTCAAAATTCCGCAGGCAGCCTTTTCCATATATTTTAATTTTTCAACTGATGAAAAATGTGACTTTTCAACCTGGCAACACTGCCAAAGTTTTAGAGCCAGTATTTTGTCTTACCCCTCAAAAGACGCGTCTATGTCTCTACTTTCTAGAAATGTTCAAAATGTGGCTGTAGGTGTTACCATCTCTGACATATTCAAATTTCCGCAGGCAGCCTTTTCTGTATTTTAATTTTTCAACTGATGAAAAATGTGACTTTTCAACCTGGCAACACTGCCAAAGTTTCAAAGCCAGTACTTTGTCTTACCCTTCGAAAGATGCGTCTATGTCTCTACTTTCTAGAAATTTGACAAATGTGGCTGTAGGTGTTACCATCTCTGAGATATTCAAAATTCCGCAGGCAGCCTTTTCTGTATTTTAATTTTTCAACTGATGAAAAATGTGACTTTTCAACCTGGCAACACTGCCAAAGTTTTAGAGCCAGTATTTTGTCTTACCCCTCAAAAGATGCGCCTATGTCTCTACTTTCTAGAAATGTGCAAAATGTGGCTGTAGGTGTTACCATCTCTGAGATATTCAAAATTCCGCAGGCAGCCTTTTCCATATATTTTAATTTTTCAACTGATGAAAAATGTGACTTTTCAACCTGGCAACACTGCCAAAGTTTTAGAGCCAGTATTTTGTCTTACCCCTCGAAAGATGCGTCTATGTCTCTACTTTCTAGAAATGTGCAAAATGTGGCTGTAGGTGTTACCATCTCTGAGATATTCAAAATTCCGCAGGCAGCCTTTTCTGTATTTTAATTTTTCAACTGATGAAAAATGTGACTTTTCAACCTGGCAACACTGCCAAAGTTTTAGAGCCAGTATTTTGTCTTACCCCTCAAAAGATGCGTCTATGCCTCTACTTTCTAGAAATGTGCAAAATGTGGCTGTAGGTGTTACCATCTCTGAGATATTCAAAATTCCGCAGGCAGCCTTTTCCATATATTTTAATTTTTCAACTGATGAAAAATGTGACTTTTCAACCTGGCAACACTGCCAAAGTTTTAGAGCCAGTATTTTGTCTTACCCCTCAAAAGACGCGTCTATGTCTCTACTTTCTAGAAATGTGCAAAATGTGGCTGTAGGTGTTACCATCTCTGACATATTCAAATTTCCGCAGGCAGCCTTTTCTGTATTTTAATTTTTCAACTGATGAAAAATGTGACTTTTCAACCTGACAACACTGCCAAAGTTTCAAAGCCAGTACTTTGTCTTACCCCTCAAAAGATGCGTCTATGTCTCTACTTTCTAGAAATGTGCAAAATGTGGCTGTAGGTGTTACCATCTCTGAGATATTCAAAATTCCGCAGGCAGCCTTTTCTGTATTTTAATTTTTCAACTGATGAAAAATGTGACTTTTCAACCTGGCAACACTGCCAAAGTTTCAAAGCCAGTACTTTGTCTTACCCCTCAAAAGATGCGTCTATGTCTCTACTTTCTAGAAATGTGCAAAATGTGGCTGTAGGTGTTACCATCTCTGAGATATTCAAAATTCCGCAGGCAGCCTTTTCCATATATTTTAATTTTTCAACTGATGAAAAATGTGACTTTTCAACCTGGCAACACTGCCAAAGTTTTAGAGCCAGTATTTTGTCTTACCCCTCAAAAGACGCGTCTATGTCTCTACTTTCTAGAAATGTGCAAAATGTGGCTGTAGGTGTTACCATCTCTGACATATTCAAATTTCCGCAGGCAGCCTTTTCTATATTTTAATTTTTCAACTGATGAAAAATGTGACTTTTCAACCTGGCAACACTGCCAAAGTTTCAAAGCCAGTACTTTGTCTTACCCCTCAAAAGATGCGTCTATGTCTCTACTTTCTAGAAATGTGCAAAATGTGGCTGTAGGTGTTACCATCTCTGAGATATTCAAAATTCCGCAGGCAGCCTTTTCCATATATTTTAATTTTTCAACTGATGAAAAATGTGACTTTTCAACCTGGCAACACTGCCAAAGTTTCAAAGCCAGTACTTTGTCTTACCCTTCGAAAGATGCGTCTATGTCTCTACTTTCTAGAAATTTGCAAAATGTGGCTGTAGGTGTTACCATCTCTGAGATATTCAAAATTCCGCAGGCAGCCTTTTCTGTATTTTAATTTTTCAACTGATGAAAAATGTGACTTTTCAACCTGGCAACACTGCCAAAGTTTTAGAGCCAGTATTTTGTCTTACCCCTCAAAAGATGCGTCTATGTCTCTACTTTCTAGAAATGTGCAAAATGTGGCTGTAGGTGTTACCATCTCTGAGATATTCAAAATTCCGCAGGCAGCCTTTTCTGTATTTTAATTTTTCAACTGATGAAAAATGTGACTTTTCAACCTGACAACACTGCCAAAGTTTCAAAGCCAGTACTTTGTCTTACCCCTCAAAAGATGCGTCTATGTCTCTACTTTCTAGAAATATGCAAAATGTGGCTGTAGGTGTTACCATCTCTGAGATATTCAAAATTCCGCAGGCAGCCTTTTCCATATATTTTAATTTTTCAACTGATGAAAAATGTGACTTTTCAACCTGGCAACACTGCCAAAGTTTTAGAGCCAGTACTTTGTCTTACCCCTCAAAAGTTGCGTCTATGTCTCTACTTTCTAGAAATGTGCAAAATGTGGCTGTAGGTGTTACCATCTCTGAGATATTCAAAATTCCGCAGGCAGCCTTTTCCATATATTTTAATTTTTCAACTGATGAAAAATGTGACTTTTCAACCTGGCAACACTGCCAAAGTTTCAAAGCCAGTACTTTGTCTTACCACTCAAAAGATGCGACTATGTCTCTACTTTCTAGAAATGTGCAAAATGTGGCTGTAGGTGTTACCATCTCTGAGACATTCAAAATTCCGCAGGCAGCCTTTTCCATATATTTGAATTTTTCAACTGATGAAAAATGTGGCTTTTCAACCTGGCAACACTGCCAAAGTTTTAGAGCCAGTCCTGTGTCTTACCCCTCAAAAGATGCGTTTATGTATCTACTTTCTATAAATATGCAAAATGTGGCTGTAGGTGCTACCATCTCTGAGATATTCAAAATTCCGCAGGCAGCCTTTTCCATATATTTTAATTTTTCAACTGATGAAAAATGTGACTTTTCAACCTGGCAACACTGCCAAAGTTTTAGAGCCAGTATTTTGTCTTACCCCTTAAAAGATGCGTCTATGTCTCTACTTTCTAGAAATGTGCAAAATGTAGCTGTAGGTGTTACCATCTCTGAGATATTCAAAATTCCGCAGGCAGCCTTTTCCATATATTTTAATTTTTCAACTGATGAAAAATTTGACTTTTCAACCTGGCAACACTGCCAAAGTTTTAGAGCCAGTATTTTGTCTTACCCCTCAAAAGACGCGTCTATGTCTCTACTTTCTAGAAATGTGCAAAATGTGGCTGTAGGTGTTACCATCTCTGACATATTCAAATTTCCGCAGGCAGCCTTTTCTGTATTTTAATTTTTCAACTGATGAAAAATGTGACTTTTCAACCTGGCAACACTGCCAAAGTTTCAAAGCCAGTACTTTGTCTTACCCTTCGAAAGATGCGTCTATGTCTCTACTTTCTAGAAATTTGCAAAATGTGGCTGTAGGTGTTACCATCTCTGAGATATTCAAAATTCCGCAGGCAGCCTTTTCCATATATTTTAATTTTTCAACTGATGAAAAATGTGACTTTTCAACCTGGCAACACTGCCAAAGTTTCAAAGCCAGTACTTTGTCTTACCCCTCAAAAGATGCGTCTATGTCTCTACTTTCTAGAAATGTGCAAAATGTGGCTGTAGGTGTTACCATCTCTGAGATATTCAAAATTCCGCAGGCAGCCTTTTCCATATATTTTAATTTTTCAACTGATGAAAAATGTGACTTTTCAACCTGGCAACACTGCCAAAGTTTTAGAGCCAGTATTTTGTCTTACCCCTCAAAAGATGCGTCTATGTCTCTACTTTCTAGAAATGTGCAAAATGTGGCTGTAGGTGTTACCATCTCTGAGATATTCAAAATTCCGCAGGCAGCCTTTTCTGTATTTTAATTTTTCAACTGATGAAAAATGTGACTTTTCAACCTGGCAACACTGCCAAAGTTTCAAAGCCAGTACTTTGTCTTACCCCTCAAAAGATGCGTCTATGTCTCTACTTTCTAGAAATGTGCAAAATGTGGCTGTAGGTGTTACCATCTCTGAGATATTCAAAATTCCGCAGGCAGCCTTTTCCATATATTTTAATTTTTCAACTGATGAAAAATGTGACTTTTCAACCTGGCAACACTGCCAAAGTTTTAGAGCCAGTATTTTGTCTTACCCCTCAAAAGACGCGTCTATGTCTCTACTTTCTAGAAATGTGCAAAATGTGGCTGTAGGTGTTACCATCTCTGACATATTCAAATTTCCGCAGGCAGCCTTTTCTGTATTTTAATTTTTCAACTGATGAAAAATGTGACTTTTCAACCTGGCAACACTGCCAAAGTTTCAAAGCCAGTACTTTGTCTTACCCTTCGAAAGATGCGTCTATGTCTCTACTTTCTAGAAATTTGCAAAATGTGGCTGTAGGTGTTACCATCTCTGAGATATTCAAAATTCCGCAGGCAGCCTTTTCTGTATTTTAATTTTTCAACTGATGAAAAATGTGACTTTTCAACCTGGCAACACTGCCAAAGTTTTAGAGCCAGTATTTTGTCTTACCCCTCAAAAGATGCGTCTATGTCTCTACTTTCTAGAAATGTGCAAAATGTGGCTGTAGGTGTTACCATCTCTGAGATATTCAAAATTCCGCAGGCAGCCTTTTCCATATATTTTAATTTTTAAACTGATGAAAAATGTGACTTTTCAACCTGGCAACACTGCCAAAGTTTTAGAGCCAGTATTTTGTCTTACCCCTAAAAAGATGCGTCTATGTCTCTACTTTCTAGAAATGTGCAAAATGTAGCTGTAGGTGTTACCATCTCTGAGATATTCAAAATTCCGCAGGCAGCCTTTTCCATATATTTTAATTTTTCAACTGATGAAAAATGTGACTTTTCAACCTGGCAACACTGCCAAAGTTTTAGAGCCAGTATTTTGTCTTACCCCTCAAAAGACGCGTCTATGTCTCTACTTTCTAGAAATGTTCAAAATGTGGCTGTAGGTGTTACCATCTCTGACATATTCAAATTTCCGCAGGCAGCCTTTTCTGTATTTTAATTTTTCAACTGATGAAAAATGTGACTTTTCAACCTGGCAACACTGCCAAAGTTTCAAAGCCAGTACTTTGTCTTACCCTTCGAAAGATGCGTCTATGTCTCTACTTTCTAGAAATTTGACAAATGTGGCTGTAGGTGTTACCATCTCTGAGATATTCAAAATTCCGCAGGCAGCCTTTTCTGTATTTTAATTTTTCAACTGATGAAAAATGTGACTTTTCAACCTGGCAACACTGCCAAAGTTTTAGAGCCAGTATTTTGTCTTACCCCTCAAAAGATGCGCCTATGTCTCTACTTTCTAGAAATGTGCAAAATGTGGCTGTAGGTGTTACCATCTCTGAGATATTCAAAATTCCGCAGGCAGCCTTTTCCATATATTTTAATTTTTCAACTGATGAAAAATGTGACTTTTCAACCTGGCAACACTGCCAAAGTTTTAGAGCCAGTATTTTTTCTTACCCCTCAAAAGACGCGTCTATGTCTCTACTTTCTAGAAATGTGCAAAATGTGGCTGTAGGTGTTACCATCTCTGACATATTCAAATTTCCGCAGGCAGCCTTTTCTGTATTTTAATTTTTCAACTGATGAAAAATGTGACTTTTCAACCTGACAACACTGCCAAAGTTTCAAAGCCAGTACTTTGTCTTACCCCTCAAAAGATGCGTCTATGTCTCTACTTTCTAGAAATGTGCAAAATGTGGCTGTAGGTGTTACCATCTCTGAGATATTCAAAATTCCGCAGGCAGCCTTTTCCATATATTTTAATTTTTCAACTGATGAAAAATGTGACTTTTCAACCTGGCAACACTGCCAAAGTTTTAGAGCCAGTATTTTGTCTTACCCCTCGAAAGATGCGTCTATGTCTCTACTTTCTAGAAATGTGCAAAATGTGGCTGTAGGTGTTACCATCTCTGAGATATTCAAAATTCCGCAGGCAGCCTTTTCTGTATTTTAATTTTTCAACTGATGAAAAATGTGACTTTTCAACCTGGCAACACTGCCAAAGTTTCAAAGCCAGTACTTTGTCTTACCCCTCAAAAGATGCGTCTATGTCTCTACTTTCTAGAAATGTGCAAAATGTGGCTGTAGGTGTTACCATCTCTGAGATATTCAAAATTCCGCAGGCAGCCTTTTCCATATATTTTAATTTTTCAACTGATGAAAAATGTGACTTTTCAACCTGGCAACACTGCCAAAGTTTTAGAGCCAGTATTTTGTCTTACCCCTCAAAAGACGCGTCTATGTCTCTACTTTCTAGAAATGTGCAAAATGTGGCTGTAGGTGTTACCATCTCTGACATATTCAAATTTCCGCAGGCAGCCTTTTCTGTATTTTAATTTTTCAACTGATGAAAAATGTGACTTTTCAACCTGGCAACACTGCCAAAGTTTCAAAGCCAGTACTTTGTCTTACCCTTCGAAAGATGCGTCTATGTCTCTACTTTCTAGAAATTTGCAAAATGTGGCTGTAGGTGTTACCATCTCTGAGATATTCAAAATTCCGCAGGCAGCCTTTTCTGTATTTTAATTTTTCAACTGATGAAAAATGTGACTTTTCAACCTGGCAACACTGCCAAAGTTTTAGAGCCAGTATTTTGTCTTACCCCTCAAAAGATGCGTCTATGTCTCTACTTTCTAGAAATGTGCAAAATGTGGCTGTAGGTGTTACCATCTCTGAGATATTCAAAATTCCGCAGGCAGCCTTTTCCATATATTTTAATTTTTCAACTGATGAAAAATGTGACTTTTCAACCTGGCAACACTGCCAAAGTTTTAGAGCCAGTATTTTATCTTACCCCTAAAAAGATGCGTCTATGTCTCTACTTTCTAGAAATGTGCAAAATGTAGCTGTAGGTGTTACCATCTCTGAGATATTCAAAATTCCGCAGGCAGCCTTTTCCATATATTTTAATTTTTCAACTGATGAAAAATGTGACTTTTCAACCTGGCAACACTGCCAAAGTTTTAGAGCCAGTATTTTGTCTTAACCCTCAAAAGACGCGTCTATGTCTCTACTTTCTAGAAATGTGCAAAATGTGGCTGTAGGTGTTACCATCTCTGACATATTCAAATTTCCGCAGGCAGCCTTTTCTGTATTTTAATTTTTCAACTGATGAAAAATGTGACTTTTCAACCTGGCAACACTGCCAAAGTTTCAAAGCCAGTACTTTGTCTTACCCTTCGAAAGATGCGTCTATGTCTCTACTTTCTAGAAATTTGCAAAATGTGGCTGTAGGTGTTACCATCTCTGAGATATTCAAAATTCCGCAGGCAGCCTTTTCTGTATTTTAATTTTTCAACTGATGAAAAATGTGACTTTTCAACCTGGCAACACTGCCAAAGTTTTAGAGCCAGTATTTTGTCTTACCCCTCAAAAGATGCGTCTATGTCTCTACTTTCTAGAAATGTGCAAAATGTGGCTGTAGGTGTTACCATCTCTGAGATATTCAAAATTCCGCAAGCAGCCTTTTCTGTATTTTAATTTTTTAACTGATGAAAAATGTGACTTTTCAACCTGGCAACACTGCCAAAGTTTCAAAGCCAGTACTTTGTCTTACCACTCAAAAGATGCGACTATGTCTCTACTTCCTAGAAATGTGCAAAATGTGGCTGTAGGTGTTACCATCTCTGAGATATTCAAAATTCCGCAGGCAGCCTTTTCTGTATTTTAATTTTTCAACTGATGAAAAATGTGACTTTTCAACCTGGCAACACTGCCAAAGTTTCAAAGCCAGTACTTTGTCTTACCCCTCAAAAGATGCGTCTATGTCTCTACTTTCTAGAAATGTGCAAAATGTGGCTGTAGGTGTTACCATCTCTGAGATATTCAAAATTCCGCAGGCAGCCTTTTCCATATATTTTAATTTTTCAACTGATGAAAAATGTGACTTTTCAACCTGGCAACACTGCCAAAGTTTTAGAGCCAGTATTTTGTCTTACCCCTCAAGAGATGCGTCTATGTCTCTGCTTTCTAGAAATGTGCAAAATGTGGCTGTAGGTGTTACCATCTCTGAGATATTCAAAATTCCGCAGGCAGCCTTTTCTGTATTTTAATTTTTCAACTGATGATAAATGTGACTTTTCAACCCGGCAACACTGCCAAAGTTTCAAAGCCAGTACTTTGTCTTACCCCTCAAAAGATGCGTCTATGTCTCTACTTTCTAGAAATGTACAAAATGTGGCTGTAGGTGTTACCATCTCTGAGATATTCAAAATTCCGCAGGCAGCCTTTTCCATATATTTTAATTTTTCAACTGATGAAAAATGTGACTTTTCAACCTGGCAACACTGCCAAAGTTTTAGAGCCAGTATTTTGTCTTACACCTCAAAAGATGCGTCTCTGTCTCTACTTTCTAGAAATGTGCAAAATGTGGCTGTAGGTGTTACCATCTCTGAGATATTCAAAATTCCGCAGGCAGCCTTTTCCATATATTTTAATTTTTCAACTGATGAAAAATGTGACTTTTCAACCTGGCAACACTGCCAAAGTTTTAGAGCCAGTATTTTGTCTTACCCCTTAAAAGATGCGTCTATGTCTCTACTTTCTAGAAATGTGCAAAATGTGGCTGTAGGTGTTACCATCTCTGAGATATTCAAAATTCCGCAGGCAGCCTTTTCCATATATTTGAATTTTTCAACTGATGAAAAATGTGGCTTTTCAACCTGGCAACACTGCCAAAGTTTTAGAGCCAGTACTGTGTCTTACCCCTCAGAAGATGCGTTTATGTATCTACTTTCTAGAAATGTGCAAAATGTGGCTGTAGGTGTTACCATCTCTGAGATATTCAAAATTCCGCAGGCAGCCTTTTCCATATATTTTAATTTTTCAACTGATGAAAAATGTGACTTTTCAACCTGGCAACACTGCCAAAGTTTTAGAGCCAGTATTTTGTCTTACCCCTCAAAAGATGCGTCTATGTCTCTACTTTCTAGAAATGTGCAAAATGTGGCTGTAGGTGTTACCATCTCTGAGATATTCAAAATTCCGCAGGCAGCCTTTTCCATATATTTTAATTTTTCAACTGATGAAAAATGTGACTTTTCAACCTGGCAACACTGCCAAAGTTTTAGAGCCAGTATTTTGTCTTACCCCTCAAAAGATGCGTTTATGTATCTACTTTCTAGAAATGTTCAAAATGTGGCTGTAGGTGTTACCATCTCTGAGATATTCAAAATTCCGCAGGCAGCCTTTTCTGTATTTTAATTTTTCAACTGATGAAAAATGTGACTTTTCAACCTGGCAACACTGCCAAACTTTCAAAGCCAGTACTTTGTCTTACCCCTCAAAAGATGCGTCTATGTCTCTACTTTCCAGAAATGTGCAAAATGTGGCTGTAGGTGTTACCATCTCTGAGATATTCAAAATTCCGCAGGCAGCCTTTTCCATATATTTTAATTTTTCAACTGATGAAAAATGTGACTTTTCAACCTGGCAACACTGCCAAAGTTTTAGAGCCAGTATTTTGTCTTACCCCTCAAAAGATGCGTTTATATCTCTACTTTCTAGAAATGTGCAAAATGTGGCTGTAGGTGTTACCATCTCTGAGATATTCAAAATTCCGCAGGCAGCCTTTTCTGTATTTTAATTTTTCAACTGATGAAAAATGTGACTTTTCAACCTGGCAACACTGCCAAACTTTCAAAGCCAGTACTTTGTCTTACCCCTCAAAAGATGCGTCTATGTCTCTACTTTCCAGAAATGTGCAAAATGTGGCTGTAGGTGTTACCATCTCTGAGATATTCAAAATTCCGCAGGCAGCCTTTTCCATATATTTTAATTTTTCAACTGATGAAAAATGTGACTTTTCAACCTGGCAACACTGCCAAAGTTTTAGAGCCAGTATTTTGTCTTACACCTCAAAAGATGCGTCTATGTCTCTACTTTCTAGAAATGTGCAAAATGTGGCTGTAGGTGTTACCATCTCTGAGATATTCAAAATTCCGGTGGCAGCCTTTTCTGTATTTTAATTTTTCAACTGATGAAAAATGTGACTTTTCAACCTGGCAACACTGCCAAAATTTCAAAGCCAGTACTTTGTCTTACCACTCAAAAGATGCGTCTATGTCTCTACTTTCCAGAAATGTGCAAAATGTGGCTGTAGGTGTTACCATCTCTGAGATATTCAAAATTCCGCAGGCAGCCTTTTCCATATATTTTAATTTTTCAACTGATGAAAAATGTGACTTTTCAACCTGGCAACACTGCCAAAGTTTTAGAGCCAGTATTTTGTCTTACCCCTCAAAAGATGCGTCTATGTCTCTACTTTCTAGAAATGTGCAAAATGTGGCTGTAGGTGTTACCATCTCTGAGATATTCAAAATTCCGCAGGCAGCCTTTTCCATATATTTTAATTTTTAAACTGATGAAAAATGTGACTTTTCAACCTGGCAACACTGCCAAAGTTTTAGAGCCAGTATTTTGTCTTACGCCTAAAAAGATGCGTCTATGTCTCTACTTTCTAGAAATGTGCAAAATGTAGCTGTAGGTGTTACCATCTCTGAGATATTCAAAATTCCGCAGGCAGCCTTTTCCATATATTTTAATTTTTCAACTGATGAAAAATGTGACTTTTCAACCTGGCAACACTGCCAAAGTTTTAGAGCCAGTATTTTGTCTTACCCCTCAAAAGACGCGTCTATGTCTCTACTTTCTAGAAATGTGCAAAATGTGGCTGTAGGTGTTACCATCTCTGACATATTCAAATTTCCGCAGGCAGCCTTTTCTGTATTTTAATTTTTCAACTGATGAAAAATGTGACTTTTCAACCTGGCAACACTGCCAAAGTTTCAAAGCCAGTACTTTGTCTTACCCTTCGAAAGATGCGTCTATGTCTCTACTTTCTAGAAATTTGCAAAATGTGGCTGTAGGTGTTACCATCTCTGAGATATTCAAAATTCCGCAGGCAGCCTTTTCTGTATTTTAATTTTTCAACTGATGAAAAATGTGACTTTTCAACCTGGCAACACTGCCAAAGTTTTAGAGCCAGTATTTTGTCTTACCCCTCAAAAGATGCGTCTATGTCTCTACTTTCTAGAAATGTGCAAAATGTGGCTGTAGGTGTTACCATCTCTGAGATATTCAAAATTCCGCAGGCAGCCTTTTCCATATATTTTAATTTTTCAACTGATGAAAAATGTGACTTTTCAACCTGGCAACACTGCCAAAGTTTTAGAGCCAGTATTTTGTCTTACCCCTCAAAAGACGCGTCTATGTCTCTACTTTCTAGAAATGTGCAAAATGTGGCTGTAGGTGTTACCATCTCTGACATATTCAAATTTCCGCAGGCAGCCTTTTCTGTATTTTAATTTTTCAACTGATGAAAAATGTGACTTTTCAACCTGACAACACTGCCAAAGTTTCAAAGCCAGTACTTTGTCTTACCCCTCAAAAGATGCGTCTATGTCTCTACTTTCTAGAAATGTGCAAAATGTGGCTGTAGGTGTTACCATCTCTGAGATATTCAAAATTCCGGTGGCAGCCTTTTCTGTATTTTAATTTTTCAACTGATGAAAAATGTGACTTTTCAACCTGGCAACACTGCCAAAATTTCAAAGCCAGTACTTTGTCTTACCACTCAAAAGATGCGTCTATGTCTCTACTTTCTAGAAATGTGCAAAATGTGGCTGTAGGTGTTACCATCTCTGAGATATTCAAAATTCCGCAGGCAGCCTTTTCCATATATTTTAATTTTTCAACTGATGAAAAATGTGACTTTTCAACCTGGCAACACTGCCAAAGTTTTAGAGCCAGTATTTTGTCTTACCCCTCAAAAGACGCGTCTATGTCTCTACTTTCTAGAAATGTGCAAAATGTGGCTGTAGGTGTTACCATCTCTGACATATTCAAATTTCCGCAGGCAGCCTTTTCTGTATTTTAATTTTTCAACTGATGAAAAATGTGACTTTTCAACCTGACAACACTGCCAAAGTTTCAAAGCCAGTACTTTGTCTTACCCCTCAAAAGATGCGTCTATGTCTCTACTTTCTGGAAATGTGCAAAATGTGGCTGTAGGTGTTACCATCTCTGAGATATTCAAAATTCCGCAGGCAGCCTTTTCCATATATTTTAATTTTTCAACTGATGAAAAATGTGACTTTTCAACCTGGCAACACTGCCAAAGTTTTAGAGCCAGTATTTTGTCTTACCCCTCGAAAGATGCGTCTATGTCTCTACTTTCTAGAAATGTGCAAAATGTGGCTGTAGGTGTTACCATCTCTGAGATATTCAAAATTCCGCAGGCAGCCTTTTCTGTATTTTAATTTTTCAACTGATGAAAAATGTGACTTTTCAACCTGGCAACACTGCCAAAGTTTCAAAGCCAGTACTTTGTCTTACCCCTCAAAAGATGCGTCTATGTCTCTACTTTCTAGAAATGTGCAAAATGTGGCTGTAGGTGTTACCATCTCTGAGATATTCAAAATTCCGCAGGCAGCCTTTTCCATATATTTTAATTTTTCAACTGATGAAAAATGTGACTTTTCAACCTGGCAACACTGCCAAAGTTTTAGAGCCAGTATTTTGTCTTACCCCTCAAAAGACGCGTCTATGTCTCTACTTTCTAGAAATGTGCAAAATGTGGCTGTAGGTGTTACCATCTCTGACATATTCAAATTTCCGCAGGCAGCCTTTTCTGTATTTTAATTTTTCAACTGATGAAAAATGTGACTTTTCAACCTGGCAACACTGCCAAAGTTTCAAAGCCAGTACTTTGTCTTACCCTTCGAAAGATGCGTCTATGTCTCTACTTTCTAGAAATTTGCAAAATGTGGCTGTAGGTGTTACCATCTCTGAGATATTCAAAATTCCGCAGGCAGCCTTTTCTGTATTTTAATTTTTCAACTGATGAAAAATGTGACTTTTCAACCTGGCAACACTGCCAAAGTTTTAGAGCCAGTATTTTGTCTTACCCCTCAAAAGATGCGTCTATGTCTCTACTTTCTAGAAATGTGCAAAATGTGGCTGTAGGTGTTACCATCTCTGAGATATTCAAAATTCCGCAGGCAGCCTTTTCCATATATTTTAATTTTTCAACTGATGAAAAATGTGACTTTTCAACCTGGCAACACTGCCAAAGTTTTAGAGCCAGTATTTTATCTTACCCCTAAAAAGATGCGTCTATGTCTCTACTTTCTAGAAATGTGCAAAATGTAGCTGTAGGTGTTACCATCTCTGAGATATTCAAAATTCCGCAGGCAGCCTTTTCCATATATTTTAATTTTTCAACTGATGAAAAATGTGACTTTTCAACCTGGCAACACTGCCAAAGTTTTAGAGCCAGTATTTTGTCTTACCCCTCAAAAGACGCGTCTATGTCTCTACTTTCTAGAAATGTGCAAAATGTGGCTGTAGGTGTTACCATCTCTGACATATTCAAATTTCCGCAGGCAGCCTTTTCTGTATTTTAATTTTTCAACTGATGAAAAATGTGACTTTTCAACCTGGCAACACTGCCAAAGTTTCAAAGCCAGTACTTTGTCTTACCCTTCGAAAGATGCGTCTATGTCTCTACTTTCTAGAAATTTGCAAAATGTGGCTGTAGGTGTTACCATCTCTGAGATATTCAAAATTCCGCAGGCAGCCTTTTCTGTATTTTAATTTTTCAACTGATGAAAAATGTGACTTTTCAACCTGGCAACACTGCCAAAGTTTTAGAGCCAGTATTTTGTCTTACCCCTCAAAAGATGCGTCTATGTCTCTACTTTCTAGAAATGTGCAAAATGTGGCTGTAGGTGTTACCATCTCTGAGATATTCAAAATTCCGCAAGCAGCCTTTTCTGTATTTTAATTTTTTAACTGATGAAAAATGTGACTTTTCAACCTGGCAACACTGCCAAAGTTTCAAAGCCAGTACTTTGTCTTACCACTCAAAAGATGCGACTATGTCTCTACTTTCTAGAAATGTGCAAAATGTGGCTGTAGGTGTTACCATCTCTGAGATATTCAAAATTCCGCAGGCAGCCTTTTCTGTATTTTAATTTTTCAACTGATGAAAAATGTGACTTTTCAACCTGGCAACACTGCCAAAGATTCAAAGCCAGTACTTTGTCTTACCCCTCAAAAGATGCGTCTATGTCTCTACTTTCTAGAAATGTGCAAAATGTGGCTGTAGGTGTTACCATCTCTGAGATATTCAAAATTCCGCAGGCAGCCTTTTCCATATATTTTAATTTTTCAACTGATGAAAAATGTGACTTTTCAACCTGGCAACACTGCCAAAGTTTTAGAGCCAGTATTTTGTCTTACCCCTCAAGAGATGCGTCTATGTCTCTGCTTTCTAGAAATGTGCAAAATGTGGCTGTAGGTGTTACCATCTCTGAGATATTCAAAATTCCGCAGGCAGCCTTTTCTGTATTTTAATTTTTCAACTGATGATAAATGTGACTTTTCAACCCGGCAACACTGCCAAAGTTTCAAAGCCAGTACTTTGTCTTACCCCTCAAAAGATGCGTCTATGTCTCTACTTTCTAGAAATGTACAAAATGTGGCTGTAGGTGTTACCATCTCTGAGATATTCAAAATTCCGCAGGCAGCCTTTTCCATATATTTTAATTTTTCAACTGATGAAAAATGTGACTTTTCAACCTGGCAACACTGCCAAAATTTCAAAGCCAGTACTTTGTCTTACCACTCAAAAGATGCGTCTATGTCTCTACTTTCTAGAAATGTGCAAAATGTGGCTGTAGGTGTTACCATCTCTGAGATATTCAAAATTCCGCAGGCAGCCTTTTCCATATATTTTAATTTTTCAACTGATGAAAAATGTGACTTTTCAACCTGGCAACACTGCCAAAGTTTTAGAGCCAGTATTTTGTCTTACCCCTCAAAAGACGCGTCTATGTCTCTACTTTCTAGAAATGTGCAAAATGTGGCTGTAGGTGTTACCATCTCTGACATATTCAAATTTCCGCAGGCAGCCTTTTCTGTATTTTAATTTTTCAACTGATGAAAAATGTGACTTTTCAACCTGACAACACTGCCAAAGTTTCAAAGCCAGTACTTTGTCTTACCCCTCAAAAGATGCGTCTATGTCTCTACTTTCTGGAAATGTGCAAAATGTGGCTGTAGGTGTTACCATCTCTGAGATATTCAAAATTCCGCAGGCAGCCTTTTCCATATATTTTAATTTTTCAACTGATGAAAAATGTGACTTTTCAACCTGGCAACACTGCCAAAGTTTTAGAGCCAGTATTTTGTCTTACCCCTCGAAAGATGCGTCTATGTCTCTACTTTCTAGAAATGTGCAAAATGTGGCTGTAGGTGTTACCATCTCTGAGATATTCAAAATTCCGCAGGCAGCCTTTTCTGTATTTTAATTTTTCAACTGATGAAAAATGTGACTTTTCAACCTGGCAACACTGCCAAAGTTTCAAAGCCAGTACTTTGTCTTACCCCTCAAAAGATGCGTCTATGTCTCTACTTTCTAGAAATGTGCAAAATGTGGCTGTAGGTGTTACCATCTCTGAGATATTCAAAATTCCGCAGGCAGCCTTTTCCATATATTTTAATTTTTCAACTGATGAAAAATGTGACTTTTCAACCTGGCAACACTGCCAAAGTTTTAGAGCCAGTATTTTGTCTTACCCCTCAAAAGACGCGTCTATGTCTCTACTTTCTAGAAATGTGCAAAATGTGGCTGTAGGTGTTACCATCTCTGACATATTCAAATTTCCGCAGGCAGCCTTTTCTGTATTTTAATTTTTCAACTGATGAAAAATGTGACTTTTCAACCTGGCAACACTGCCAAAGTTTCAAAGCCAGTACTTTGTCTTACCCTTCGAAAGATGCGTCTATGTCTCTACTTTCTAGAAATTTGCAAAATGTGGCTGTAGGTGTTACCATCTCTGAGATATTCAAAATTCCGCAGGCAGCCTTTTCTGTATTTTAATTTTTCAACTGATGAAAAATGTGACTTTTCAACCTGGCAACACTGCCAAAGTTTTAGAGCCAGTATTTTGTCTTACCCCTCAAAAGATGCGTCTATGTCTCTACTTTCTAGAAATGTGCAAAATGTGGCTGTAGGTGTTACCATCTCTGAGATATTCAAAATTCCGCAGGCAGCCTTTTCCATATATTTTAATTTTTCAACTGATGAAAAATGTGACTTTTCAACCTGGCAACACTGCCAAAGTTTTAGAGCCAGTATTTTATCTTACCCCTAAAAAGATGCGTCTATGTCTCTACTTTCTAGAAATGTGCAAAATGTAGCTGTAGGTGTTACCATCTCTGAGATATTCAAAATTCCGCAGGCAGCCTTTTCCATATATTTTAATTTTTCAACTGATGAAAAATGTGACTTTTCAACCTGGCAACACTGCCAAAGTTTTAGAGCCAGTATTTTGTCTTACCCCTCAAAAGACGCGTCTATGTCTCTACTTTCTAGAAATGTGCAAAATGTGGCTGTAGGTGTTACCATCTCTGACATATTCAAATTTCCGCAGGCAGCCTTTTCTGTATTTTAATTTTTCAACTGATGAAAAATGTGACTTTTCAACCTGGCAACACTGCCAAAGTTTCAAAGCCAGTACTTTGTCTTACCCTTCGAAAGATGCGTCTATGTCTCTACTTTCTAGAAATTTGCAAAATGTGGCTGTAGGTGTTACCATCTCTGAGATATTCAAAATTCCGCAGGCAGCCTTTTCTGTATTTTAATTTTTCAACTGATGAAAAATGTGACTTTTCAACCTGGCAACACTGCCAAAGTTTTAGAGCCAGTATTTTGTCTTACCCCTCAAAAGATGCGTCTATGTCTCTACTTTCTAGAAATGTGCAAAATGTGGCTGTAGGTGTTACCATCTCTGAGATATTCAAAATTCCGCAAGCAGCCTTTTCTGTATTTTAATTTTTTAACTGATGAAAAATGTGACTTTTCAACCTGGCAACACTGCCAAAGTTTCAAAGCCAGTACTTTGTCTTACCACTCAAAAGATGCGACTATGTCTCTACTTTCTAGAAATGTGCAAAATGTGGCTGTAGGTGTTACCATCTCTGAGATATTCAAAATTCCGCAGGCAGCCTTTTCTGTATTTTAATTTTTCAACTGATGAAAAATGTGACTTTTCAACCTGGCAACACTGCCAAAGATTCAAAGCCAGTACTTTGTCTTACCCCTCAAAAGATGCGTCTATGTCTCTACTTTCTAGAAATGTGCAAAATGTGGCTGTAGGTGTTACCATCTCTGAGATATTCAAAATTCCGCAGGCAGCCTTTTCCATATATTTTAATTTTTCAACTGATGAAAAATGTGACTTTTCAACCTGGCAACACTGCCAAAGTTTTAGAGCCAGTATTTTGTCTTACCCCTCAAGAGATGCGTCTATGTCTCTGCTTTCTAGAAATGTGCAAAATGTGGCTGTAGGTGTTACCATCTCTGAGATATTCAAAATTCCGCAGGCAGCCTTTTCTGTATTTTAATTTTTCAACTGATGATAAATGTGACTTTTCAACCCGGCAACACTGCCAAAGTTTCAAAGCCAGTACTTTGTCTTACCCCTCAAAAGATGCGTCTATGTCTCTACTTTCTAGAAATGTACAAAATGTGGCTGTAGGTGTTACCATCTCTGAGATATTCAAAATTCCGCAGGCAGCCTTTTCCATATATTTTAATTTTTCAACTGATGAAAAATGTGACTTTTCAACCTGGCAACACTGCCAAAGTTTTAGAGCCAGTATTTTGTCTTACACCTCAAAAGATGCGTCTCTGTCTCTACTTTCTAGAAATGTGCAAAATGTGGCTGTAGGTGTTACCATCTCTGAGATATTCAAAATTCCGCAGGCAGCCTTTTCCATATATTTTAATTTTTCAACTGATGAAAAATGTGACTTTTCAACCTGGCAACACTGCCAAAGTTTTAGAGCCAGTATTTTGTCTTACCCCTTAAAAGATGCGTCTATGTCTCTACTTTCTAGAAATGTGCAAAATGTGGCTGTAGGTGTTACCATCTCTGAGATATTCAAAATTCCGCAGGCAGCCTTTTCCATATATTTGAATTTTTCAACTGATGAAAAATGTGGCTTTTCAACCTGGCAACACTGCCAAAGTTTTAGAGCCAGTACTGTGTCTTACCCCTCAGAAGATGCGTTTATGTATCTACTTTCTAGAAATGTGCAAAATGTGGCTGTAGGTGTTACCATCTCTGAGATATTCAAAATTCCGCAGGCAGCCTTTTCCATATATTTTAATTTTTCAACTGATGAAAAATGTGACTTTTCAACCTGGCAACACTGCCAAAGTTTTAGAGCCAGTATTTTGTCTTACCCCTCAAAAGATGCGTCTATGTCTCTACTTTCTAGAAATGTGCAAAATGTGGCTGTAGGTGTTACCATCTCTGAGATATTCAAAATTCCGCAGGCAGCCTTTTCCATATATTTTAATTTTTCAACTGATGAAAAATGTGACTTTTCAACCTGGCAACACTGCCAAAGTTTTAGAGCCAGTATTTTGTCTTACCCCTCAAAAGATGCGTTTATGTATCTACTTTCTAGAAATGTTCAAAATGTGGCTGTAGGTGTTACCATCTCTGAGATATTCAAAATTCCGCAGGCAGCCTTTTCTGTATTTTAATTTTTCAACTGATGAAAAATGTGACTTTTCAACCTGGCAACACTGCCAAACTTTCAAAGCCAGTACTTTGTCTTACCCCTCAAAAGATGCGTCTATGTCTCTACTTTCCAGAAATGTGCAAAATGTGGCTGTAGGTGTTACCATCTCTGAGATATTCAAAATTCCGCAGGCAGCCTTTTCCATATATTTTAATTTTTCAACTGATGAAAAATGTGACTTTTCAACCTGGCAACACTGCCAAAGTTTTAGAGCCAGTATTTTGTCTTACCCCTCAAAAGATGCGTTTATATCTCTACTTTCTAGAAATGTGCAAAATGTGGCTGTAGGTGTTACCATCTCTGAGATATTCAAAATTCCGCAGGCAGCCTTTTCTGTATTTTAATTTTTCAACTGATGAAAAATGTGACTTTTCAACCTGGCAACACTGCCAAACTTTCAAAGCCAGTACTTTGTCTTACCCCTCAAAAGATGCGTCTATGTCTCTACTTTCCAGAAATGTGCAAAATGTGGCTGTAGGTGTTACCATCTCTGAGATATTCAAAATTCCGCAGGCAGCCTTTTCCATATATTTTAATTTTTCAACTGATGAAAAATGTGACTTTTCAACCTGGCAACACTGCCAAAGTTTTAGAGCCAGTATTTTGTCTTACACCTCAAAAGATGCGTCTATGTCTCTACTTTCTAGAAATGTGCAAAATGTGGCTGTAGGTGTTACCATCTCTGAGATATTCAAAATTCCGGTGGCAGCCTTTTCTGTATTTTAATTTTTCAACTGATGAAAAATGTGACTTTTCAACCTGGCAACACTGCCAAAATTTCAAAGCCAGTACTTTGTCTTACCACTCAAAAGATGCGTCTATGTCTCTACTTTCCAGAAATGTGCAAAATGTGGCTGTAGGTGTTACCATCTCTGAGATATTCAAAATTCCGCAGGCAGCCTTTTCCATATATTTTAATTTTTCAACTGATGAAAAATGTGACTTTTCAACCTGGCAACACTGCCAAAGTTTTAGAGCCAGTATTTTGTCTTACCCCTCAAAAGATGCGTCTATGTCTCTACTTTCTAGAAATGTGCAAAATGTGGCTGTAGGTGTTACCATCTCTGAGATATTCAAAATTCCGCAGGCAGCCTTTTCCATATATTTTAATTTTTAAACTGATGAAAAATGTGACTTTTCAACCTGGCAACACTGCCAAAGTTTTAGAGCCAGTATTTTGTCTTACGCCTAAAAAGATGCGTCTATGTCTCTACTTTCTAGAAATGTGCAAAATGTAGCTGTAGGTGTTACCATCTCTGAGATATTCAAAATTCCGCAGGCAGCCTTTTCCATATATTTTAATTTTTCAACTGATGAAAAATGTGACTTTTCAACCTGGCAACACTGCCAAAGTTTTAGAGCCAGTATTTTGTCTTACCCCTCAAAAGACGCGTCTATGTCTCTACTTTCTAGAAATGTGCAAAATGTGGCTGTAGGTGTTACCATCTCTGACATATTCAAATTTCCGCAGGCAGCCTTTTCTGTATTTTAATTTTTCAACTGATGAAAAATGTGACTTTTCAACCTGGCAACACTGCCAAAGTTTCAAAGCCAGTACTTTGTCTTACCCTTCGAAAGATGCGTCTATGTCTCTACTTTCTAGAAATTTGCAAAATGTGGCTGTAGGTGTTACCATCTCTGAGATATTCAAAATTCCGCAGGCAGCCTTTTCTGTATTTTAATTTTTCAACTGATGAAAAATGTGACTTTTCAACCTGGCAACACTGCCAAAGTTTTAGAGCCAGTATTTTGTCTTACCCTCAAAAGATGCGTCTATGTCTCTACTTTCTAGAAATGTGCAAAATGTGGCTGTAGGTGTTACCATCTCTGAGATATTCAAAATTCCGCAGGCAGCCTTTTCCATATATTTTAATTTTTCAACTGATGAAAAATGTGACTTTTCAACCTGGCAACACTGCCAAAGTTTTAGAGCCAGTATTTTGTCTTACCCCTCAAAAGACGCGTCTATGTCTCTACTTTCTAGAAATGTGCAAAATGTGGCTGTAGGTGTTACCATCTCTGACATATTCAAATTTCCGCAGGCAGCCTTTTCTGTATTTTAATTTTTCAACTGATGAAAAATGTGACTTTTCAACCTGACAACACTGCCAAAGTTTCAAAGCCAGTACTTTGTCTTACCCCTCAAAAGATGCGTCTATGTCTCTACTTTCTAGAAATGTGCAAAATGTGGCTGTAGGTGTTACCATCTCTGAGATATTCAAAATTCCGGTGGCAGCCTTTTCTGTATTTTAATTTTTCAACTGATGAAAAATGTGACTTTTCAACCTGGCAACACTGCCAAAATTTCAAAGCCAGTACTTTGTCTTACCACTCAAAAGATGCGTCTATGTCTCTACTTTCTAGAAATGTGCAAAATGTGGCTGTAGGTGTTACCATCTCTGAGATATTCAAAATTCCGCAGGCAGCCTTTTCCATATATTTTAATTTTTCAACTGATGAAAAATGTGACTTTTCAACCTGGCAACACTGCCAAAGTTTTAGAGCCAGTATTTTGTCTTACCCCTCAAAAGACGCGTCTATGTCTCTACTTTCTAGAAATGTGCAAAATGTGGCTGTAGGTGTTACCATCTCTGACATATTCAAATTTCCGCAGGCAGCCTTTTCTGTATTTTAATTTTTCAACTGATGAAAAATGTGACTTTTCAACCTGACAACACTGCCAAAGTTTCAAAGCCAGTACTTTGTCTTACCCCTCAAAAGATGCGTCTATGTCTCTACTTTCTGGAAATGTGCAAAATGTGGCTGTAGGTGTTACCATCTCTGAGATATTCAAAATTCCGCAGGCAGCCTTTTCCATATATTTTAATTTTTCAACTGATGAAAAATGTGACTTTTCAACCTGGCAACACTGCCAAAGTTTTAGAGCCAGTATTTTGTCTTACCCCTCGAAAGATGCGTCTATGTCTCTACTTTCTAGAAATGTGCAAAATGTGGCTGTAGGTGTTACCATCTCTGAGATATTCAAAATTCCGCAGGCAGCCTTTTCTGTATTTTAATTTTTCAACTGATGAAAAATGTGACTTTTCAACCTGGCAACACTGCCAAAGTTTCAAAGCCAGTACTTTGTCTTACCCCTCAAAAGATGCGTCTATGTCTCTACTTTCTAGAAATGTGCAAAATGTGGCTGTAGGTGTTACCATCTCTGAGATATTCAAAATTCCGCAGGCAGCCTTTTCCATATATTTTAATTTTTCAACTGATGAAAAATGTGACTTTTCAACCTGGCAACACTGCCAAAGTTTTAGAGCCAGTATTTTGTCTTACCCCTCAAAAGACGCGTCTATGTCTCTACTTTCTAGAAATGTGCAAAATGTGGCTGTAGGTGTTACCATCTCTGACATATTCAAATTTCCGCAGGCAGCCTTTTCTGTATTTTAATTTTTCAACTGATGAAAAATGTGACTTTTCAACCTGGCAACACTGCCAAAGTTTCAAAGCCAGTACTTTGTCTTACCCTTCGAAAGATGCGTCTATGTCTCTACTTTCTAGAAATTTGCAAAATGTGGCTGTAGGTGTTACCATCTCTGAGATATTCAAAATTCCGCAGGCAGCCTTTTCTGTATTTTAATTTTTCAACTGATGAAAAATGTGACTTTTCAACCTGGCAACACTGCCAAAGTTTTAGAGCCAGTATTTTGTCTTACCCCTCAAAAGATGCGTCTATGTCTCTACTTTCTAGAAATGTGCAAAATGTGGCTGTAGGTGTTACCATCTCTGAGATATTCAAAATTCCGCAGGCAGCCTTTTCCATATATTTTAATTTTTCAACTGATGAAAAATGTGACTTTTCAACCTGGCAACACTGCCAAAGTTTTAGAGCCAGTATTTTATCTTACCCCTAAAAAGATGCGTCTATGTCTCTACTTTCTAGAAATGTGCAAAATGTAGCTGTAGGTGTTACCATCTCTGAGATATTCAAAATTCCGCAGGCAGCCTTTTCCATATATTTTAATTTTTCAACTGATGAAAAATGTGACTTTTCAACCTGGCAACACTGCCAAAGTTTTAGAGCCAGTATTTTGTCTTACCCCTCAAAAGACGCGTCTATGTCTCTACTTTCTAGAAATGTGCAAAATGTGGCTGTAGGTGTTACCATCTCTGACATATTCAAATTTCCGCAGGCAGCCTTTTCTGTATTTTAATTTTTCAACTGATGAAAAATGTGACTTTTCAACCTGGCAACACTGCCAAAGTTTCAAAGCCAGTACTTTGTCTTACCCTTCGAAAGATGCGTCTATGTCTCTACTTTCTAGAAATTTGCAAAATGTGGCTGTAGGTGTTACCATCTCTGAGATATTCAAAATTCCGCAAGCAGCCTTTTCTGTATTTTAATTTTTTAACTGATGAAAAATGTGACTTTTCAACCTGGCAACACTGCCAAAGTTTCAAAGCCAGTACTTTGTCTTACCACTCAAAAGATGCGACTATGTCTCTACTTTCTAGAAATGTGCAAAATGTGGCTGTAGGTGTTACCATCTCTGAGATATTCAAAATTCCGCAGGCAGCCTTTTCTGTATTTTAATTTTTCAACTGATGAAAAATGTGACTTTTCAACCTGGCAACACTGCCAAAGATTCAAAGCCAGTACTTTGTCTTACCCCTCAAAAGATGCGTCTATGTCTCTACTTTCTAGAAATGTGCAAAATGTGGCTGTAGGTGTTACCATCTCTGAGATATTCAAAATTCCGCAGGCAGCCTTTTCCATATATTTTAATTTTTCAACTGATGAAAAATGTGACTTTTCAACCTGGCAACACTGCCAAAGTTTTAGAGCCAGTATTTTGTCTTACCCCTCAAGAGATGCGTCTATGTCTCTGCTTTCTAGAAATGTGCAAAATGTGGCTGTAGGTGTTACCATCTCTGAGATATTCAAAATTCCGCAGGCAGCCTTTTCTGTATTTTAATTTTTCAACTGATGATAAATGTGACTTTTCAACCCGGCAACACTGCCAAAGTTTCAAAGCCAGTACTTTGTCTTACCCCTCAAAAGATGCGTCTATGTCTCTACTTTCTAGAAATGTACAAAATGTGGCTGTAGGTGTTACCATCTCTGAGATATTCAAAATTCCGCAGGCAGCCTTTTCCATATATTTTAATTTTTCAACTGATGAAAAATGTGACTTTTCAACCTGGCAACACTGCCAAAGTTTTAGAGCCAGTATTTTGTCTTACACCTCAAAAGATGCGTCTATGTCTCTGCTTTCTAGAAATTTGCAAAATGTGGCTGTAGGTGTTACCATCTCTGAGATATTCAAAATTCCGCAGGCAGCCTTTTCCATATATTTTAATTTTTCAACTGATGAAAAATGTGACTTTTCAACCTGGCAACACTGCCAAAGTTTTAGAGCCAGTATTTTGTCTTACCCCTCAAGAGATGCGTCTATGTCTCTGCTTTCTAGAAATGTGCAAAATGTGGCTGTAGGTGTTACCATGTCTGAGATATTCAAAATTCCGCAGGCAGCCTTTTCTATATTTTAATTTTTCAACTGATGAAAAATGTGACTTTTCAACCTGGCAACACTGCCAAAGTTTCAAAGCCAGTACTTTGTCTTACCCCTCAAAAGATGCGTCTATGTCTCTGCTTTCTAGAAATGTGCAAAATGTGGCTGTAGGTGTTACCATCTCTGAGATATTCAAAATTCCGCAGGCAGCCTTTTCTGTATTTTAATTTTTCAACTGATGAAAAATGTGACTTTTCAACCTGGCAACACTGCCAAAGTTTCAAAGCCAGTACTTTGTCTTACCCCTCAAAAGATGCGTCTATGTCTCTACTTTCTAGAAATGTGCAAAATGTGGCTGTAGGTGTTACCATCTCTGAGATATTCAAAATTCCGCAGGCAGCCTTTTCCATATATTTTAATTTTTCAACTGATGAAAAATGTGACTTTTCAACCTGGCAACACTGCCAAAGTTTTAGAGCCAGTATTTTGTCTTACCCCTCAAGAGATGCGTCTATGTCTCTGCTTTCTAGAAATGTGCAAAATGTGGCTGTAGGTGTTACCATCTCTGAGATATTCAAAATTCCGCAGGCAGCCTTTTCCATATATTTTAATTTTTCAACTGATGAAAAATGTGACTTTTCAACCTGGCAACACTGCCAAAGTTTTAGAGCCAGTATTTTATCTTACCCCTAAAAAGATGCGTCTATGTCTCTACTTTCTAGAAATGTGCAAAATGTAGCTGTAGGTGTTACCATCTCTGAGATATTCAAAATTCCGCAGGCAGCCTTTTCCATATATTTTAATTTTTCAACTGATGAAAAATGTGACTTTTCAACCTGGCAACACTGCCAAAGTTTTAGAGCCAGTATTTTGTCTTACCCCTCAAAAGACGCGTCTATGTCTCTACTTTCTAGAAATGTGGAAAATGTGGCTGTAGGTGTTACCATCTCTGACATATTCAAATTTCCGCAGGCAGCCTTTTCTGTATTTTAATTTTTCAACTGATGAAAAATGTGACTTTTCAACCTGGCAACACTGCCAAAGTTTCAAAGCCAGTACTTTGTCTTACCCTTCGAAAGATGCGTCTATGTCTCTACTTTCTAGAAATTTGCAAAATGTGGCTGTAGGTGTTACCATCTCTGAGATATTCAAAATTCCGCAGGCAGCCTTTTCTGTATTTTAATTTTTCAACTGATGAAAAATGTGACTTTTCAACCTGGCAACACTGCCAAAGTTTTAGAGCCAGTATTTTGTCTTACCCCTCAAAAGATGCGTCTATGTCTCTACTTTCTAGAAATGTGCAAAATGTGGCTGTAGGTGTTACCATCTCTGAGATATTCAAAATTCCGCAAGCAGCCTTTTCTGTATTTTAATTTTTTAACTGATGAAAAATGTGACTTTTCAACCTGGCAACACTGCCAAAGTTTCAAAGCCAGTACTTTGTCTTACCACTCAAAAGATGCGACTATGTCTCTACTTTCTAGAAATGTGCAAAATGTGGCTGTAGGTGTTACCATCTCTGAGATATTCAAAATTCCGCAGGCAGCCTTTTCTGTATTTTAATTTTTCAACTGATGAAAAATGTGACTTTTCAACCTGGCAACACTGCCAAAGTTTCAAAGCCAGTACTTTGTCTTACCCCTCAAAAGATGCGTCTATGTCTCTACTTTCTAGAAATGTGCAAAATGTGGCTGTAGGTGTTACCATCTCTGAGATATTCAAAATTCCGCAGGCAGCCTTTTCCATATATTTTAATTTTTCAACTGATGAAAAATGTGACTTTTCAACCTGGCAACACTGCCAAAGTTTTAGAGCCAGTATTTTGTCTTACCCCTCAAGAGATGCGTCTATGTCTCTGCTTTCTAGAAATGTGCAAAATGTGGCTGTAGGTGTTACCATCTCTGAGATATTCAAAATTCCGCAGGCAGCCTTTTCTGTATTTTAATTTTTCAACTGATGATAAATGTGACTTTTCAACCCGGCAACACTGCCAAAGTTTCAAAGCCAGTACTTTGTCTTACCCCTCAAAAGATGCGTCTATGTCTCTACTTTCTAGAAATGTACAAAATGTGGCTGTAGGTGTTACCATCTCTGAGATATTCAAAATTCCGCAGGCAGCCTTTTCCATATATTTTAATTTTTCAACTGATGAAAAATGTGACTTTTCAACCTGGCAACACTGCCAAAGTTTTAGAGCCAGTATTTTGTCTTACACCTCAAAAGATGCGTCTATGTCTCTACTTTCTAGAAATGTGCAAAATGTGGCTGTAGGTGTTACCATCTCTGAGATATTCAAAATTCCGCAGGCAGCCTTTTCCATATATTTTAATTTTTCAACTGATGAAAAATGTGACTTTTCAACCTGGCAACACTGCCAAAGTTTTAGAGCCAGTATTTTGTCTTACCCCTTAAAAGATGCGTCTATGTCTCTACTTTCTAGAAATGTGCAAAATGTGGCTGTAGGTGTTACCATCTCTGAGATATTCAAAATTCCGCAGGCAGCCTTTTCCATATATTTGAATTTTTCAACTGATGAAAAATGTGGCTTTTCAACCTGGCAACACTGCCAAAGTTTTAGAGCCAGTACTGTGTCTTACCCCTCAGAAGATGCGTTTATGTATCTACTTTCTAGAAATGTGCAAAATGTGGCTGTAGGTGTTACCATCTTTGAGATATTCAAAATTCCGCAGGCAGCCTTTTCCATATATTTTAATTTTTCAACTGATGAAAAATGTGACTTTTCAACCTGGCAACACTGCCAAAGTTTTAGAGCCAGTATTTTGTCTTACCCCTCAAAAGATGCGTCTATGTCTCTACTTTCTAGAAATGTGCAAAATGTGGCTGTAGGTGTTACCATCTCTGAGATATTCAAAATTCCGCAGGCAGCCTTTTCCATATATTTTAATTTTTCAACTGATGAAAAATGTGACTTTTCAACCTGGCAACACTGCCAAAGTTTTAGAGCCAGTATTTTGTCTTACCCCTCAAAAGATGCGTTTATGTATCTACTTTCTAGAAATGTTCAAAATGTGGCTGTAGGTGTTACCATCTCTGAGATATTCAAAATTCCGCAGGCAGCCTTTTCTGTATTTTAATTTTTCAACTGATGAAAAATGTGACTTTTCAACCTGGCAACACTGCCAAACTTTCAAAGCCAGTACTTTGTCTTACCCCTCAAAAGATGCGTCTATGTCTCTACTTTCCAGAAATGTGCAAAATGTGGCTGTAGGTGTTACCATCTCTGAGATATTCAAAATTCCGCAGGCAGCCTTTTCCATATATTTTAATTTTTCAACTGATGAAAAATGTGACTTTTCAACCTGGCAACACTGCCAAAGTTTTAGAGCCAGTATTTTGTCTTACCCCTCAAAAGATGCGTTTATATCTCTACTTTCTAGAAATGTGCAAAATGTGGCTGTAGGTGTTACCATCTCTGAGATATTCAAAATTCCGCAGGCAGCCTTTTCTGTATTTTAATTTTTCAACTGATGAAAAATGTGACTTTTCAACCTGGCAACACTGCCAAACTTTCAAAGCCAGTACTTTGTCTTACCCCTCAAAAGATGCGTCTATGTCTCTACTTTCCAGAAATGTGCAAAATGTGGCTGTAGGTGTTACCATCTCTGAGATATTCAAAATTCCGCAGGCAGCCTTTTCCATATATTTTAATTTTTCAACTGATGAAAAATGTGACTTTTCAACCTGGCAACACTGCCAAAGTTTTAGAGCCAGTATTTTGTCTTACACCTCAAAAGATGCGTCTATGTCTCTACTTTCTAGAAATGTGCAAAATGTGGCTGTAGGTGTTACCATCTCTGAGATATTCAAAATTCCGGTGGCAGCCTTTTCTGTATTTTAATTTTTCAACTGATGAAAAATGTGACTTTTCAACCTGGCAACACTGCCAAAATTTCAAAGCCAGTACTTTGTCTTACCACTCAAAAGATGCGTCTATGTCTCTACTTTCCAGAAATGTGCAAAATGTGGCTGTAGGTGTTACCATCTCTGAGATATTCAAAATTCCGCAGGCAGCCTTTTCCATATATTTTAATTTTTCAACTGATGAAAAATGTGACTTTTCAACCTGGCAACACTGCCAAAGTTTTAGAGCCAGTATTTTGTCTTACCCCTCAAAAGATGCGTCTATGTCTCTACTTTCTAGAAATGTGCAAAATGTGGCTGTAGGTGTTACCATCTCTGAGATATTCAAAATTCCGCAGGCAGCCTTTTCCATATATTTTAATTTTTCAACTGATGAAAAATGTGACTTTTCAACCTGGCAACACTGCCAAAGTTTTAGAGCCAGTATTTTGTCTTACCCCTCAAAAGATGCGTCTCTGTCTCTACTTTCTAGAAATGTGCAAAATGTGGCTGTAGGTGTTACCATCTCTGAGATATTCAAAATTCCGGAGGCAGCCTTTTCTGTATTTTAATTTTTCAACTGATGAAAAATGTGACTTTTCAACCTGGCAACACTGCCAAAGTTTCAAAGCCAGTACTTTGTCTTACCCCTCAAAAGATGCGTCTATATCTCTACTTTCTAGAAATGTGCAAAATGTGGCTGTAGGTGTTACCATCTCTGAGATATTCAAAATTCCGCAGGCAGCCTTTTCTGTATTTTAATTTTTCAACTGATGAAAAATGTGACTTTTCAACCTGGCAACACTGCCAAAGTTTCAAAGCCAGTACTTTGTCTTACCCCTCAAAAGATGCGTCTATGTCTCTACTTTCTAGAAATGTGCAAAATGTGGCTGTAGGTGTTACCGTCTCTGAGATATTCAAAATTCCGCAGGCAGCCTTTTCCATATATTTTAATTTTTCAACTGATGAAAAATGTGACTTTCAACCTGGCAACACTGCCAAAGTTTTAGAGCCAGTATTTTGTCTTACCCCTCAAAAGATGCGTCTATGTCTCTACTTTCTAGAAATGTGCAAAATGTGGCTGTAGGTGTTACCATCTCTGAGATATTCAAAATTCCGCAGGCAGCCTTTTCTGTATTTTAATTTTTCAACTGATGAAAAATGTGACTTTTCAACCTGGCAACACTGCCAAACTTTCAAAGCCAGTACTTTGTCTTACCACTCAAAAGATGCGTCTATGTCTCTTCTTTCTAGAAATGTGCAAAATGTGGCTGTAGGTGTTACCATCTCTGAGATATTCAAAATTCCGCAGGCAGCCTTTTCCATATATTTTAATTTTTCAACTGATGAAAAATGTGACTTTTCAACCTGGCAACACTGCCAAACTTTCAAAGCCAGTACTTTGTCTTACAACTCAAAAGATGCGTCTATGTCTCTACTTTCTAGAAATGTGCAAAATGTGGCTGTAGGTATTACCAGCTCTGAGATATTCAAAATTCCGCAGGCAGCCTTTTCCATATATTTTAATTTTTCAACTGATGAAAAATGTGACTTTCAACCTGGCAACACTGCCAAAGTTTTAGAGCCAGTACTGTGTCTTACCATTCAAAAGGTGCGTCTATGTCTCTGCTTTCTAGAAATGTGCAAAATGTGGCTGTAGGTGTTACCATCTCTGAGATATTCAAAATTCCGCAGGCAGCCTTTTCCATATATTTTAATTTTTCAACTGATGAAAAATGTGACTTTTCAACCTGGCAACACTGCCAAACTTTCAAAGCCAGTACTTTGTCTTACAACTTAAAAGATGCGTCTATGTCTCTACTTTCTAGAAATGTGCAAAATGTGGCTGTAGGTATTACCAGCTCTGAGATATTCAAAATTCCGCAGGCAGCCTTTTCCATATATTTTAATTTTTCAACTGATGAAAAATGTGACTTTTCAACCTGGCAACACTGCCAAAGTTTCAAAGCCAGTACTTTGTCTTACCCCTCAAAAGATGCGTCTATGTCTCTACTTTCTAGAAATGTGCAAAATGTGGCTGTACGTGTTACCATCTCTGAGATATTCAAAATTCCGCAGGCAGCCTTTTCTGTATTTTAATTTTTCAACTGATGAAAAATGTGACTTTTCAACCTGGCAACACTGCCAAAGTTTCAAAGCCAGTACTTTGTCTTACCCTTCAAAAGATGCGTCTATGTCTCTACTTTCTAGAAATGTGCAAAATGTGGCTGTAGGTGTTACCATCTCTGAGATATTCAAAATTCCGCAGGCAGCCTTTTCCATATATTTTAATTTTTCAACTGATGAAAAATGTGACTTTTCAACCTGGCAACACTGCCAAAGTTTCAAAGCCAGTACTTTGTCTTACCCCTCAAAAGATGCGTCTATGTCTCTACTTTCTAGAAATGTGCAAAATGTGGCTGTACGTGTTACCATCTCTGAGATATTCAAAATTCCGCAGGCAGCCTTTTCTGTATTTTAATTTTTCAACTGATGAAAAATGTGACTTTTCAACCTGGCAACACTGCCAAAGTTTCAAAGCCAGTACTTTGTCTTACCCTTCAAAAGATGCGTCTATGTCTCTACTTTCTAGAAATGTGCAAAATGTGGCTGTAGGTGTTACCATCTCTGAGATATTCAAAATTCCGCAGGCAGCCTTTTCTGTATTTTAATTTTTCAACTGATGAAAAATGTGACTTTTCAACCTGGCAACACTGCCAAAGTTTCAAAGCCAGTACTTTGTCTTACACCTCAAAAGATGCGTCTATGTCTCTACTTTCTAGAAATGTGCAAAATGTGGCTGTAGGTGTTACCATCTCTGAGATATTCAAAATTCCGCAGGCAGCCTTTTCCATATATTTTAATTTTTCAACTGATGAAAAATGTGACTTTTCAACCTGGCAACACTGCCAAAGTTTTAGAGCCAGTATTTTGTCTTACCCCTCAAAAGATGCGTCTCTGTCTCTACTTTCTAGAAATGTGCAAAATGTGGCTGTAGGTGTTACCATCTCTGAGATATTCAAAATTCCGCAGGCAGCCTTTTCCATATATTTTAATTTTTCAACTGATGAAAAATGTGACTTTTCAACCTGGCAACACTGCCAAAGTTTTAGAGCCAGTATTTTGTCTTACCCCTCAAAAGATGCGTCTATGTCTCTACTTTCTAGAAATGTGCAAAATGTGGCTGTAGGTGTTACCATGTCTGAGATATTCAAAATTCCGCAGGCAGCCTTTTCTATATTTTAATTTTTCAACTGATGAAAAATGTGACTTTTCAACCTGGCAACACTGCCAAAGTTTCAAAGCCAGTACTTTGTCTTACCCCTCAAAAGATGCGTCTATGTCTCTACTTTCTAGAAATATGCAAAATGTGGCTGTAGGTGTTACCATCTCTGAGATATTCAAAATTCCGCAGGCAGCCTTTTCCATATATTTTAATTTTTCAACTGATGAAAAATGTGACTTTTCAACCTGGCAACACTGCCAAAGTTTTAGAGCCAGTATTTTGTCTTACCCCTCAAAAGATGCGTCTATGTCTCTACTTTCTAGAAATGTGCAAAATGTGGCTGTAGGTGTTACCATGTCTGAGATATTCAAAATTCCGCAGGCAGCCTTTTCTATATTTTAATTTTTCAACTGATGAAAAATGTGACTTTTCAACCTGGCAACACTGCCAAAGTTTCAAAGCCAGTACTTTGTCTTACCCCTCAAAAGATGCGTCTATGTCTCTGCTTTCTAGAAATGTGCAAAATGTGGCTGTAGGTGTTACCATCTCTGAGATATTCAAAATTCCGCAGGCAGCCTTTTCTGTATTTTAATTTTTCAACTGATGAAAAATGTGACTTTTCAACCTGGCAACACTGCCAAAGTTTCAAAGCCAGTACTTTGTCTTACCCCTCAAAAGATGCGTCTATGTCTCTACTTTCTAGAAATGTGCAAAATGTGGCTGTAGGTGTTACCATCTCTGAGATATTCAAAATTCCGCAGGCAGCCTTTCCATATATTTTAATTTTTCAACTGATGAAAAATGTGACTTTTCAACCTGGCAACACTGCCAAAGTTTTAGAGCCAGTATTTTGTATTACCCCTCAAAAGATGCGTCTATGTCTCTACTTTCTATAAATGTGCAAAATGTGGCTGTAGGTGTTACCATCTCTGAGATATTCAAAATTCCGCAGGCAGCCTTTTCTGTATTTTAATTTTTCAACTGATGAAAAATGTGACTTTTCAACCTGGCAACACTGCCAAACTTTCAAAGCCAGTACTTTGTCTTACCACTCAAAAGATGCGTCTATGTCTCTACTTTCTAGAAATGTGCAAAATGTGGCTGTAGGTATTACCAGCTCTGAGATATTCAAAATTCCGCAGGCAGCCTTTTCCATATATTTTAATTTTTCAACTGATGAAAAATGTGACTTTTCAACCTGGCAACACTGCCAAACTTTCAAAGCCAGTACTTTGTCTTACCACTCAAAAGATGCGTCTATGTCTCTACTTTCTAGAAATGTGCAAAATGTGGCTGTTGGTGTTACCATCTCTGAGATATTCAAAATTCCGCAGGCAGCCTTTTCCATATATTTGAATTTTTCAACTGATGAAAAATGTGGCTTTTCAACCTGGCAACACTGCCAAAGTTTTAGAGCCAGTACTGTGTCTTACCCCTCAAAAGATGCGTTTATGTATCTACTTTCTAGAAATGTTCAAAATGTGGCTGTAGGTTTTACCATCTCTGAGATATTCAAAATTCCGCAGGCAGCCTTTTCCATATATTTTAATTTTTCAACTGATGAAAAATGTGACTTTTCAACCTGGCAACACTGCCAAAGTTTTAAAGCCAGTATTTTGTCTTACCCCTCAAAAGATGCGTCTATGTCTCTACTTTCTAGAAATGTGCAAAATGTGGCTGTTGGTGTTACCATCTCTGAGATATTCAAAATTCCGCAGGCAGCCTTTTCCATATATTTGAATTTTTCAACTGATGAAAAATGTGGCTTTTCAACCTGGCAACACTGCCAAAGTTTTAGAGCCAGTACTGTGTCTTACCCCTCAAAAGATGCGTTTATGTATCTACTTTCTAGAAATGTTCAAAATGTGGCTGTAGGTTTTACCATCTCTGAGATATTCAAAATTCCGCAGGCAGCCTTTTCCATATATTTTAATTTTTCAACTGATGAAAAATGTGACTTTTCAACCTGGCAACACTGCCAAAGTTTCAAAGCCAGTACTTTGTCTTACCCCTCAAAAGATGCGTCTATGTCTCTTCTTTCTAGAAATGTGCAAAATGTGGCTGTAGGTGTTACCATCTCTGAGATATTCAAAATTCCGCAGGCAGCCTTTTCTGTATTTTAATTTTTCAACTGATGAAAAATGTGACTTTTCAACCTGGCAACACTGCCAAAGTTTCAAAGCCAGTACTTTGTCTTACCCCTCAAAAGATGCGTCTATGTCTCTACTTTCTAGAAATGTGCAAAATGTGGCTGTAGGTGTTACCATCTCTGAGATATTCAAAATTCCGCAGGCAGCCTTTTCCATATATTTTAATTTTTCAACTGATGAAAAATGTGACTTTTCAACCTGGCAACACTGCCAAAGTTTTAGAGCCAGTATTTTGTATTACCCCTCAAAAGATGCGTCTATGTCTCTACTTTCTATAAATGTGCAAAATGTGGCTGTAGGTGTTACCATCTCTGAGATATTCAAAATTCCGCAGGCAGCCTTTTCTGTATTTTAATTTTTCAACTGATGAAAAATGTGACTTTTCAACCTGGCAACACTGCCAAACTTTCAAAGCCAGTACTTTGTCTTACCACTCAAAAGATGCGTCTATGTCTCTACTTTCTAGAAATGTGCAAAATGTGGCTGTAGGTATTACCAGCTCTGAGATATTCAAAATTCCGCAGGCAGCCTTTTCCATATATTTTAATTTTTCAACTGATGAAAAATGTGACTTTTCAACCTGGCAACACTGCCAAACTTTCAAAGCCAGTACTTTGTCTTACCACTCAAAAGATGCGTCTATGTCTCTACTTTCTAGAAATGTGCAAAATGTGGCTGTTGGTGTTACCATCTCTGAGATATTCAAAATTCCGCAGGCAGCCTTTTCCATATATTTGAATTTTTCAACTGATGAAAAATGTGGCTTTTCAACCTGGCAACACTGCCAAAGTTTTAGAGCCAGTACTGTGTCTTACCCCTCAAAAGATGCGTTTATGTATCTACTTTCTAGAAATGTTCAAAATGTGGCTGTAGGTTTTACCATCTCTGAGATATTCAAAATTCCGGAGGCAGCCTTTTCTGTATTTTAATTTTTCAACTGATGAAAAATGTGACTTTTCAACCTGGCAACACTGCCAAACTTTCAAAGCCAGTACTTTGTCTTACCACTCAAAAGATGCGTCTATGTCTCTGCTTTCTAGAAATGTGCAAAATGTGGCTGTAGGTGTTACCATCTCTGAGATATTCAAAATTCCGCAGTCAGCCTTTTCCATATATTTTAATTTTTCAACTGATGAAAAATGTGACTTTTCAACCTGGCAACACTGCCAAAGTTTTAGAGCCAGTATTTTGTCTTACCCCTCAAAAGATGCGTCTATGTCTCTACTTTCTAGGAATGTGCAAAATGTGGCTGTAGGTGTTACCATCTCTGAGACATTCAAAATTCCGCAGGCAGCCTTTTCCATATATTTTAATTTTTCAACTGATGAAAAATGTGACTTTTCAACCTGGCAACACTGCCAAAGTTTTAGAGCCAGTATTTTGTCTTACCCCTCAAAAGATGCGTCTATGTCTCTACTTTCTAGAAATGTGCAAAATGTGGCTGTAGGTGTTACCATCTCTGAGATATTCAAAATTCCGCAGGCAGCCTTTTCTGTATTTTAATTTTTCAACTGATGAAAAATGTGACTTTTCAAAATGGCAATACTGCCAAACTTTCAAAGCCAGTACTTTGTCTTACCACTCAAAAGATGCGTCTATGTCTCTACTTTCTAGAAATGTGCAAAATGTGGCTGTAGGTGTTACCATCTCTGAGATATTCAAAATTCCGCAGGCAGCCTTTGCCATATATTTGAATTTTTCAACTGATGAAAAATGTGGCTTTTCAACCTGGCAACACTGCCAAAGTTTTAGAGCGTTTATGTACCTACTTTCTAGAAATGTTCAAAATGTGGCTGTAGGTTTTACCATCTCTGAGACATTCAAAATTCCGCAGGCAGCCTTTTCCATATATTTGAATTTTTCAACTGATGAAAAATGTGGCTTTTCAACCTGGCAACACTGCCAAAGTTTTAGAGCCAGTACTGTGTCTTACCCCTCAAAAGATGCGTTTATGTATCTACTTTCTAGAAATATGCAAAATGTGGCTGTAGGTGTTACCATCTCTGATATATTCAAAATTCCGCAGGCAGCCTTTTCTGTATTTTAATTTTTCAACTGATGAAAAATGTGACTTTTCAACCTGGCAACACTGCCAAAGTTTTAGAGCCAGTATTTTGTCTTACCCCTCAAAAGATGCGTCTATGTCTCTACTTTCTAGAAATGTGCAAAATGTGGCTGTAGGTGTTACCATCTCTGAGATATTCAAAATTGCGCAGGCAGCCTTTTCCATATATTTTAATTTTTCAACTGATGAAAAATGTGACTTTTCAACCTGGCAACACTGCCAAAGTTTTAGAGCCAGTATTTTGCCTTACCCCTCAAAAGATGCGTCTATGTCTCTACTTTCTAGAAATGTGCAAAATGTGGCTGTAGGTGTTACCATCTCTGAGATATTCAAAATTCCGCAGGCAGCCTTTTCCATATATTTTAATTTTTCAACTGATGAAAAATGTGACTTTTCAACCTGGCAACACTGCCAAAGTTTTAGAGCCAGTATTTTGTCTTACCCCTCAAAAGATGCGTCCATGTCTCTACTTTCTAGAAATGTGCAAAATGTGGCTGTAGGTGTTACCAGCTCTGAGATATTCAAAATTCCGCAGGCAGCCTTTTCCATATATTTTAATTTTTCAACTGATGAAAAATGTGACTTTTCAACCTGGCAACACTGCCAAACTTTCAAAGCCAGTACTTTGTCTTACCACTCAAAAGATGCGTCTATGTCTCTACTTTCTAGAAATGTGCAAAATGTGGCTGTTGGTGGTACCATCTCTGAGATATTCAAAATTCCGCAGGCAGCCTTTTCCATATATTTGAATTTTTCAACTGATGAAAAATGTGGCTTTTCAACCTGGCAACACTGCCAAAGTTTTAGAGCCAGTACTGTGTCTTACCCCTCAAAAGATGCGTCTATGTCTCTACTTTCTAGAAATGTGCAAAATGTGGCTGTAGGTGTTACCATCTCTGAGATATTCAAAATTCCGCAGGCAGCCTTTTCTGTATTTTAATTTTTCAACTGATAAAAAATGTGACTTTTCAAAATGGCAATACTGCCAAACTTTCAAAGCCAGTACTTTGTCTTACCACTCAAAAGATGCGTCTATGTCTCTACTTTCTAGAAATGTGCAAAATGTGGCTGTAGGTGTTACCATCTCTGAGATATTCAAAATTCCGCAGGCAGCCTTTGCCATATATTTGAATTTTTCAACTGATGAAAAATGTGGCGTTTCAACCTGGCAACACTGCCAAAGTTTTAGAGCCAGTACTGTGTCTTACCCCTCAAAAGATGCGTTTATGTACCTACTTTCTAGAAATGTTCAAAGCCAGTACTTTGTCTTACCCCTCAAAAGATGCGTCTATGTCTCTACTTTCTAGAAATGTGCAAAATGTGGCTGTACGTGTTACCATCTCTGAGATATTCAAAATTCCGCAGGCAGCCTTTTCTGTATTTTAATTTTTCAACTGATGAAAAATGTGACTTTTCAACCTGGCAACACTGCCAAAGTTTCAAAGCCAGTACTTTGTCTTACCCCTCAAAAGATGCGTCTATGTCTCTACTTTCTAGAAATGTGCAAAATGTGGCTGTACGTGTTACCATCTCTGAGATATTCAAAATTCCGCAGGCAGCCTTTTCTGTATTTTAATTTTTCAACTGATGAAAAATGTGACTTTTCAACCTGGCAACACTGCCAAAGTTTCAAAGCCAGTACTTTGTCTTACCCTTCAAAAGATGCGTCTATGTCTCTACTTTCTAGAAATGTGCAAAATGTGGCTGTAGGTGTTACCATCTCTGAGATATTCAAAATTCCGCAGGCAGCCTTTTCCATATATTTTAATTTTTCAACTGATGAAAAATGTGACTTTTCAACCTGGCAACACTGCCAAACTTTCAAAGCCAGTACTTTGTCTTACAACTCAAAAGATGCGTCTATGTCTCTACTTTCTAGAAATGTGCAAAATGTGGCTGTAGGTATTACCAGCTCTGAGATATTCAAAATTCCGCAGGCAGCCTTTTCCATATATTTTAATTTTTCAACTGATGAAAAATGTGACTTTCAACCTGGCAACACTGCCAAAGTTTTAGAGCCAGTACTGTGTCTTACCATTCAAAAGGTGCGTCTATGTCTCTGCTTTCTAGAAATGTGCAAAATGTGGCTGTAGGTGTTACCATCTCTGAGATATTCAAAATTCCGCAGGCAGCCTTTTCCATATATTTTAATTTTTCAACTGATGAAAAATGTGACTTTTCAACCTGGCAACACTGCCAAACTTTCAAAGCCAGTACTTTGTCTTACAACTTAAAAGATGCGTCTATGTCTCTACTTTCTAGAAATGTGCAAAATGTGGCTGTAGGTATTACCAGCTCTGAGATATTCAAAATTCCGCAGGCAGCCTTTTCCATATATTTTAATTTTTCAACTGATGAAAAATGTGACTTTTCAACCTGGCAACACTGCCAAAGTTTCAAAGCCAGTACTTTGTCTTACCCCTCAAAAGATGCGTCTATGTCTCTACTTTCTAGAAATGTGGCTGTACGTGTTACCATCTCTGAGATATTCAAAATTCCGCAGGCAGCCTTTTCTGTATTTTAATTTTTCAACTGATGAAAAATGTGACTTTTCAACCTGGCAACACTGCCAAAGTTTCAAAGCCAGTACTTTGTCTTACCCTTCAAAAGATGCGTCTATGTCTCTACTTTCTAGAAATGTGCAAAATGTGGCTGTAGGTGTTACCATCTCTGAGATATTCAAAATTCCGCAGGCAGCCTTTTCCATATATTTTAATTTTTCAACTGATGAAAAATGTGACTCTTCAACCTGGCAACACTGCCAAAGTTTCAAAGCCAGTACTTTGTCTTACCCCTCAAAAGATGCGTCTATGTCTCTACTTTCTAGAAATGTGCAAAATGTGGCTGTACGTGTTACCATCTCTGAGATATTCAAAATTCCGCAGGCAGCCTTTTCTGTATTTTAATTTTTCAACTGATGAAAAATGTGACTTTTCAACCTGGCAACACTGCCAAAGTTTCAAAGCCAGTACTTTGTCTTACCCTTCAAAAGATGCGTCTATGTCTCTACTTTCTAGAAATGTGCAAAATGTGGCTGTAGGTGTTACCATCTCTGAGATATTCAAAATTCCGCAGGCAGCCTTTTCTGTATTTTAATTTTTCAACTGATGAAAAATGTGACTTTTCAACCTGGCAACACTGCCAAAGTTTCAAAGCCAGTACTTTGTCTTACACCTCAAAAGATGCGTCTATGTCTCTACTTTCTAGAAATGTGCAAAATGTGGCTGTAGGTGTTACCATCTCTGAGATATTCAAAATTCCGCAGGCAGCCTTTTCCATATATTTTAATTTTTCAACTGATGAAAAATGTGACTTTTCAACCTGGCAACACTGCCAAAGTTTTAGAGCCAGTATTTTGTCTTACCCCTCAAAAGATGCGTCTATGTCTCTACTTTCTAGAAATGTGCAAAATGTGGCTGTAGGTGTTACCATGTCTGAGATATTCAAAATTCCGCAGGCAGCCTTTTCTATATTTTAATTTTTCAACTGATGAAAAATGTGACTTTTCAACCTGGCAACACTGCCAAAGTTTCAAAGCCAGTACTTTGTCTTACCCCTCAAAAGATGCGTCTATGTCTCTACTTTCTAGAAATATGCAAAATGTGGCTGTAGGTGTTACCATCTCTGAGATATTCAAAATTCCGCAGGCAGCCTTTTCCATATATTTTAATTTTTCAACTGATGAAAAATGTGACTTTTCAACCTGGCAACACTGCCAAAGTTTTAGAGCCAGTATTTTGTCTTACCCCTCAAAAGATGCGTCTATGTCTCTACTTTCTAGAAATGTGCAAAATGTGGCTGTAGGTGTTACCATGTCTGAGATATTCAAAATTCCGCAGGCAGCCTTTTCTGTATTTTAATTTTTCAACTGATGAAAAATGTGACTTTTCAACCTGGCAACACTGCCAAAGTTTCAAAGCCAGTACTTTGTCTTACCCCTCAAAAGATGCGTCTATGTCTCTACTTTCTAGAAATGTGCAAATTGTGGCTGTAGGTGTTACCATCTCTGAGATATTCAAAATTCCGCAAGCAGCCTTTTCCATATATTTTAATTTTTCAACTGATGAAAAATGTGACTTTTCAACCTGGCAACACTGCCAAAGTTTTAGAGCCAGTATTTTGTATTACCCCTCAAAAGATGCGTCTATGTCTCTACTTTCTATAAATGTGCAAAATGTGGCTGTAGGTGTTACCATCTCTGAGATATTCAAAATTCCGCAGGCAGCCTTTTCTGTATTTTAATTTTTCAACTGATGAAAAATGTGACTTTTCAACCTGGCAACACTGCCAAACTTTCAAAGCCAGTACTTTGTCTTACCACTCAAAAGATGCGTCTATGTCTCTACTTTCTAGAAATGTGCAAAATGTGGCTGTAGGTATTACCAGCTCTGAGATATTCAAAATTCCGCAGGCAGCCTTTTCCATATATTTTAATTTTTCAACTGATGAAAAATGTGACTTTTCAACCTGGCAACACTGCCAAACTTTCAAAGCCAGTACTTTGTCTTACCACTCAAAAGATGCGTCTATGTCTCTACTTTCTAGAAATGTGCAAAATGTGGCTGTTGGTGTTACCATCTCTGAGATATTCAAAATTCCGCAGGCAGCCTTTTCCATATATTTGAATTTTTCAACTGATGAAAAATGTGGCTTTTCAACCTGGCAACACTGCCAAAGTTTTAGAGCCAGTACTGTGTCTTACCCCTCAAAAGATGCGTTTATGTATCTACTTTCTAGAAATGTTCAAAATGTGGCTGTAGGTTTTACCATCTCTGAGATATTCAAAATTCCGCAGGCAGCCTTTTCCATATATTTTAATTTTTCAACTGATGAAAAATGTGACTTTTCAACCTGGCAACACTGCCAAAGTTTTAAAGCCAGTATTTTGTCTTACCCCTCAAAAGATGCGTCTATGTCTCTACTTTCTAGAAATGTGCAAAATGTGGCTGTTGGTGTTACCATCTCTGAGATATTCAAAATTCCGCAGGCAGCCTTTTCCATATATTTGAATTTTTCAACTGATGAAAAATGTGGCTTTTCAACCTGGCAACACTGCCAAAGTTTTAGAGCCAGTACTGTGTCTTACCCCTCAAAAGATGCGTTTATGTATCTACTTTCTAGAAATGTTCAAAATGTGGCTGTAGGTTTTACCATCTCTGAGATATTCAAAATTCCGCAGGCAGCCTTTTCCATATATTTTAATTTTTCAACTGATGAAAAATGTGACTTTTCAACCTGGCAACACTGCCAAAGTTTCAAAGCCAGTACTTTGTCTTACCCCTCAAAAGATGCGTCTATGTCTCTTCTTTCTAGAAAAGTGCAAAATGTGGCTGTAGGTGTTACCATCTCTGAGATATTCAAAATTCCGCAGGCAGCCTTTTCTGTATTTTAATTTTTCAACTGATGAAAAATGTGACTTTTCAACCTGGCAACACTGCCAAAGTTTCAAAGCCAGTACTTTGTCTTACCCCTCAAAAGATGCGTCTATGTCTCTACTTTCTAGAAATGTGCAAAATGTGGCTGTAGGTGTTACCATCTCTGAGATATTCAAAATTCCGCAGGCAGCCTTTTCCATATATTTTAATTTTTCAACTGATGAAAAATGTGACTTTTCAACCTGGCAACACTGCCAAAGTTTTAGAGCCAGTATTTTGTATTACCCCTCAAAAGATGCGTCTATGTCTCTACTTTCTATAAATGTGCAAAATGTGGCTGTAGGTGTTACCATCTCTGAGATATTCAAAATTCCGCAGGCAGCCTTTTCTGTATTTTAATTTTTCAACTGATGAAAAATGTGACTTTTCAACCTGGCAACACTGCCAAACTTTCAAAGCCAGTACTTTGTCTTACCACTCAAAAGATGCGTCTATGTCTCTACTTTCTAGAAATGTGCAAAATGTGGCTGTAGGTATTACCAGCTCTGAGATATTCAAAATTCCGCAGGCAGCCTTTTCCATATATTTTAATTTTTCAACTGATGAAAAATGTGACTTTTCAACCTGGCAACACTGCCAAACTTTCAAAGCCAGTACTTTGTCTTACCACTCAAAAGATGCGTCTATGTCTCTACTTTCTAGAAATGTGCAAAATGTGGCTGTTGGTGTTACCATCTCTGAGATATTCAAAATTCCGCAGGCAGCCTTTTCCATATATTTGAATTTTTCAACTGATGAAAAATGTGGCTTTTCAACCTGGCAACACTGCCAAAGTTTTAGAGCCAGTACTGTGTCTTACCCCTCAAAAGATGCGTTTATGTATCTACTTTCTAGAAATGTTCAAAATGTGGCTGTAGGTTTTACCATCTCTGAGATATTCAAAATTCCGGAGGCAGCCTTTTCTGTATTTTAATTTTTCAACTGATGAAAAATGTGACTTTTCAACCTGGCAACACTGCCAAACTTTCAAAGCCAGTACTTTGTCTTACCACTCAAAAGATGCGTCTATGTCTCTGCTTTCTAGAAATGTGCAAAATGTGGCTGTAGGTGGTACCATCTCTGAGATATTCAAAATTCCGCAGGCAGCCTTTTCCATATATTTTAATTTTTCAACTGATGAAAAATGTGACTTTTCAACCTGGCAACACTGCCAAAGTTTTAGAGCCAGTATTTTGTCTTACCCCTCAAAAGATGCGTCTATGTCTCTACTTTCTAGAAATGTGCAAAATGTGGCTGTAGGTGTTACCATCTCTGAGACATTCAAAATTCCGCAGGCAGCCTTTTCCATATATTTTAATTTTTCAACTGATGAAAAATGTGACTTTTCAACCTGGCAACACTGCCAAAGTTTTAGAGCCAGTATTTTGTCTTACCCCTCAAAAGATGCGTCTATGTCTCTACTTTCTAGAAATGTGCAAAATGTGGCTGTAGGTGTTACCATCTCTGAGATATTCAAAATTCCGCAGGCAGCCTTTTCTGTATTTTAATTTTTCAACTGATGAAAAATGTGACTTTTCAAAATGGCAATACTGCCAAACTTTCAAAGCCAGTACTTTGTCTTACCACTCAAAAGATGCGTCTATGTCTCTACTTTCTAGAAATGTGCAAAATGTGGCTGTAGGTGTTACCATCTCTGAGATATTCAAAATTCCGCAGGCAGCCTTTGCCATATATTTGAATTTTTCAACTGATGAAAAATGTGGCTTTTCAACCTGGCAACACTGCCAAAGTTTTAGAGCGTTTATGTACCTACTTTCTAGAAATGTTCAAAATGTGGCTGTAGGTTTTACCATCTCTGAGACATTCAAAATTCCGCAGGCAGCCTTTTCCATATATTTGAATTTTTCAACTGATGAAAAATGTGGCTTTTCAACCTGGCAACACTGCCAAAGTTTTAGAGCCAGTACTGTGTCTTACCCCTCAAAAGATGCGTTTATGTATCTACTTTCTAGAAATATGCAAAATGTGGCTGTAGGTGTTACCATCTCTGAGATATTCAAAATTCCGCAGGCAGCCTTTTCTGTATTTTAATTTTTCAACTGATGAAAAATGTGACTTTTCAACCTGGCAACACTGCCAAAGTTTTAGAGCCAGTATTTTGTCTTACCCCTCAAAAGATGCGTCTATGTCTCTACTTTCTAGAAATGTGCAAAATGTGGCTGTAGGTGTTACCATCTCTGAGATATTCAAAATTGCGCAGGCAGCCTTTTCCATATATTTTAATTTTTCAACTGATGAAAAATGTGACTTTTCAACCTGGCAACACTGCCAAAGTTTTAGAGCCAGTATTTTGCCTTACCCCTCAAAAGATGCGTCTATGTCTCTACTTTCTAGAAATGTGCAAAATGTGGCTGTAGGTGTTACCATCTCTGAGATATTCAAAATTCCGCAGGCAGCCTTTTCCATATATTTTAATTTTTCAACTGATGAAAATGTGACTTTTCAACCTGGCAACACTGCCAAAGTTTTAGAGCCAGTATTTTGTCTTACCCCTCAAAAGATGCGTCCATGTCTCTACTTTCTAGAAATGTGCAAAATGTGGCTGTAGGTGTTACCAGCTCTGAGATATTCAAAATTCCGCAGGCAGCCTTTTCCATATATTTTAATTTTTCAACTGATGAAAAATGTGACTTTTCAACCTGGCAACACTGCCAAACTTTCAAAGCCAGTACTTTGTCTTACCACTCAAAAGATGCGTCTATGTCTCTACTTTCTAGAAATGTGCAAAATGTGGCTGTTGGTGTTACCATCTCTGAGATATTCAAAATTCCGCAGGCAGCCTTTTCCATATATTTGAATTTTTCAACTGATGAAAAATGTGGCTTTTCAACCTGGCAACACTGCCAAAGTTTTAGAGCCAGTACTGTGTCTTACCCCTCAAAAGATGCGTTTATGTATCTACTTTCTAGAAATGTTCAAAATGTGGCTGTAGGTTTTACCATCTCTGAGATATTCAAAATTCCGGAGGCAGCCTTTTCTGTATTTTAATTTTTCAACTGATGAAAAATGTGACTTTTCAACCTGGCAACACTGCCAAACTTTCAAAGCCAGTACTTTGTCTTACCACTCAGAAGATGCGTCTATGTCTCTGCTTTCTAGAAATGTGCAAAATGTGGCTGTAGGTGTTACCATCTCTGAGATATTCAAAATTCCGCAGGCAGCCTTTTCCATATATTTTAATTTTTCAACTGATGAAAAATGTGACTTTTCAACCTGGCAACACTGCCAAAGTTTTAGAGCCAGTATTTTGTCTTACCCCTCAAAAGATGCGTCTATGTCTCTACTTTCTAGAAATGTGCAAAATGTGGCTGTAGGTGTTACCATCTCTGAGACATTCAAAATTCCGCAGGCAGCCTTTTCCATATATTTTAATTTTTCAACTGATGAAAAATGTGACTTTTCAACCTGGCAACACTGCCAAAGTTTTAGAGCCAGTATTTTGTCTTACCCCTCAAAAGATGCGTCTATGTCTCTACTTTCTAGAAATGTGCAAAATGTGGCTGTAGGTGTTACCATCTCTGAGATATTCAAAATTCCGCAGGCAGCCTTTTCTGTATTTTAATTTTTCAACTGATAAAAAATGTGACTTTTCAAAATGGCAATACTGCCAAACTTTCAAAGCCAGTACTTTGTCTTACCACTCAAAAGATGCGTCTATGTCTCTACTTTCTAGAAATGTGCAAAATGTGGCTGTAGGTGTTACCATCTCTGAGATATTCAAAATTCCGCAGGCAGCCTTTGCCATATATTTGAATTTTTCAACTGATGAAAAATGTGGCGTTTCAACCTGGCAACACTGCCAAAGTTTTAGAGCCAGTACTGTGTCTTACCCCTCAAAAGATGCGTTTATGTACCTACTTTCTAGAAATGTTCAAAATGTGGCTGTAGGTTTTACCATCTCTGAGACATTCAAAATTCCGCAGGCAGCCTTTTCCATATATTTGAATTTTTCAACTGATGAAAAATGTGGCTTTTCAACCTGGCAACACTGCCAAAGTTTTAGAGCCAGTACTGTGTCTTACCCCTCAAAAGATGCGTTTATGTATCTACTTTCTAGAAATATGCAAAATGTGGCTGAAGGTGTTACCATCTCTGAGATATTCAAAATTCCGCAGGCAGCCTTTTCTGTATTTTAATTTTTCAACTGATGAAAAATGTGACTTTTCAACCTGGCAACACTGCCAAAGTTTTAGAGCCAGTATTTTGTCTTACCCCTCAAAAGATGCGTCTATGTCTCTACTTTCTAGAAATGTGCAAAATGTGGCTGTAGGTGTTACCATCTCTGAGATATTCAAAATTGCGCAGGCAGCCTTTTCCATATATTTTAATTTTTCAACTGATGAAAAATGTGACTTTTCAACCTGGCAACACTGCCAAAGTTTTAGAGCCAGTATTTTGCCTTACCCCTCAAAAGATGCGTCTATGTCTCTACTTTCTAGAAATGTGCAAAATGTGGCTGTAGGTGTTACCATCTCTGAGATATTCAAAATTCCGCAGGCAGCCTTTTCCATATATTTTAATTTTTCAACTGATGAAAAATGTGACTTTTCAACCTGGCAACACTGCCAAAGTTTTAGAGCCAGTATTTTGTCTTACCCCTCAAAAGATGCGTCTATGTCTCTACTTTCTAGAAATGTGCAAAATGTGGCTGTAGGTGTTACCATCTCTGAGACATTCAAAATTCCGCAGGCAGCCTTTTCCATATATTTTAATTTTTCAACTGATGAAAAATGTGACTTTTCAACCTGGCAACACTGCCAAAGTTTTAGAGCCAGTATTTTGTCTTACCCCTCAAAAGATGCGTCTATGTCTCTACTTTCTAGAAATGTGCAAAATGTGGCTGTAGGTGTTACCATCTCTGAGATATTCAAAATTCCGCAGGCAGCCTTTTCTGTATTTTAATTTTTCAACTGATAAAAAATGTGACTTTTCAAAATGGCAATACTGCCAAACTTTCAAAGCCAGTACTTTGTCTTACCACTCAAAAGATGCGTCTATGTCTCTACTTTCTAGAAATGTGCAAAATGTGGCTGTAGGTGTTACCATCTCTGAGATATTCAAAATTCCGCAGGCAGCCTTTGCCATATATTTGAATTTTTCAACTGATGAAAAATGTGGCGTTTCAACCTGGCAACACTGCCAAAGTTTTAGAGCCAGTACTGTGTCTTACCCCTCAAAAGATGCGTTTATGTACCTACTTTCTAGAAATGTTCAAAATGTGGCTGTAGGTTTTACCATCTCTGAGACATTCAAAATTCCGCAGGCAGCCTTTTCCATATATTTGAATTTTTCAACTGATGAAAAATGTGGCTTTTCAACCTGGCAACACTGCCAAAGTTTTAGAGCCAGTACTGTGTCTTACCCCTCAAAAGATGCGTTTATGTATCTACTTTCTAGAAATATGCAAAATGTGGCTGAAGGTGTTACCATCTCTGAGATATTCAAAATTCCGCAGGCAGCCTTTTCTGTATTTTAATTTTTCAACTGATGAAAAATGTGACTTTTCAACCTGGCAACACTGCCAAAGTTTTAGAGCCAGTATTTTGTCTTACCCCTCAAAAGATGCGTCTATGTCTCTACTTTCTAGAAATGTGCAAAATGTGGCTGTAGGTGTTACCATCTCTGAGATATTCAAAATTGCGCAGGCAGCCTTTTCCATATATTTTAATTTTTCAACTGATGAAAAATGTGACTTTTCAACCTGGCAACACTGCCAAAGTTTTAGAGCCAGTATTTTGCCTTACCCCTCAAAAGATGCGTCTATGTCTCTACTTTCTAGAAATGTGCAAAATGTGGCTGTAGGTGTTACCATCTCTGAGATATTCAAAATTCCGCAGGCAGCCTTTTCCATATATTTTAATTTTTCAACTGATGAAAAATGTGACTTTTCAACCTGGCAACACTGCCAAAGTTTTAGAGCCAGTATTTTGTCTTACCCCTCAAAAGATGCGTCTATGTCTCTACTTTCTAGAAATGTGCAAAATGTGGCTGTAGGTGTTACCATCTCTGAGATATTCAAAATTCCGCAGGCAGCCTTTTCTGTATTTTAATTTTTCAACTGATGAAAAATGTGACTTTTCAACCTGGCAACACTGCCAAACTTTCAAAGCCAGTACTTTGTCTTACCACTCAAAAGATGCGTCTATGTCTCTACTTTCTAGAAATGTGCAAAATGTGGCTGTAGATGTTACCAGCTCTGAGATATTCAAAATTCCGCAGGCAGCCTTTTCCATATATTTTAATTTTTCAACTGATGAAAAATGTGACTTTTCAACCTGGCAACACTGCCAAAGTTTTAGAGCCAGTATTTTGTCTTACCCCTCAAAAGATGCGTCTATGTCTCTACATTCTAGAAATGTGCAAAATGTGGCTGTAGGTGTTACCATCTCTGAGATATTCAAAATTCCGCAGGCAGCCTTTTCTGTATTTTAATTTTTCAACTGATGAAAAATGTGACTTTTCAACCTGGCAACACTGCCAAAGTTTCAAAGACAGTACTTTGTCTTACCACTCAAAAGATGTGTCTATGTCTCTACTTTCTATAAATGTGCAAAATGTGGCTGTAGGTGTTACCATCTCTGAGATATTCAAAATTCCGCAGGCAGCCTTTTCCATATATTTTAATTTTTCAACTGATGAAAAATGTGACTTTTCAACCTGGCAACACTGCCAAAGTTTTAGAGCCAGTATTTTGTCTTACCCCTCAAAAGATGCGTCTATGTCTCTACTTTCTAGAAATGTGCAAAATGTGGCTGTAGGTGTTACCGTCTCTGAGATATTCAAAATTCCGCAGGCAGCCTTTTCTGTATTTTAATTTTTCAACTGATGAAAAATGTGACTTTTCAACCTGGCAACACTGCCAAAGTTTCAAAGACAGTACTTTGTCTTACCACCCAAAAGATGCGTCTATGTCTCTACTTTCTATAAATGTGCAAAATGTGGCTGTAGGTGTTACCATCTCTGAGATATTCAAAATTCCGCAGGCAGCCTTTTCCATATATTTTAATTTTTCAACTGATGAAAAATGTGACTTTTCAACCTGGCAACACTGCCAAAGTTTTAGAGCCAGTATTTTGTCTTACCCCTCAAAAGATGCGTCTATGTCTCTACTTTCTAGAAATGTGCAAAATGTGGCTGTAGGTGTTACCATCTCTGAGATATTCAAAATTCCGCAGGCAGCCTTTTCGGTATTTTAATTTTTCAACTGATGAAAAATGTGACTTTTCAACCTGGCAACACTGCCAAAGTTTCAAAGCCAGTACCTTGTCTTACCCATCAAAAGATGCGTCTATGTCTCTACTTTCTAGAATTGTGCAAAATGTGGCTGTAGGTGTTACCATCTCTGAGATATTCAAAATTCCGCAGGCAGCCTTTTCTGTATTTTAATTTTTCAACTGATGAAAAATGTGACTTTTCAACCTGGCAACACTGCCAAAGTTTCAAAGCCAGTATTTTGTCTTACCACTCACAAGATGCGTCTATGTCTCTACTTTTTAGAAATGTGCAAAATATGGCTGTAGGTGCTACCATCTCTGAGATATTCCCATTCCGCAGGCAGCCTTTTCTGTATTTTAATTTTTCAACTGATGAAAAATGTGGCTTTTCAACCTGGCAACACTGCCAAAGTTTTAGAGCCAGTACTGTGTCTTACCATTCAAAAGGTGCGTCTATGTCTCTGCTTTCTAGAAATGTGCAAAATGTGGCTGTAGGTGTTACCATCTCTGAGACATTCAAAATTCCGCAGGCAGCCTTTTCCATATATTTGAATTTTTCAACTGATGAAAAATGTGGCTTTTCAACCTGGCAACACTGCCAAAGTTTTAGAGCCAGTACTGTGTCTTACCCCTCAAAAGATGCGTCTATGTCTCTACATTCTAGAAATGTGCAAAATGTGGCTGTAGGTGTTACCATCTCTGAGATATTCAAAATTCCGCAGGCAGCCTTTTCCATATATTTTAATTTTTCAACTGATGAAAAATGTGACTTTTCAACCTGGCAACACTGCCAAAGTTTTAGAGCCAGTATTTTGTCTTACCCCTCAAAAGATGCGTCTATGTCTCTACTTTCTAGAAATGTGCAAAATGTGGCTGTATGTGTTAGCATCTCTGAGATATTCAAAATTCCGCAGGCAGCCTTTTCCATATATTTTAATTTTTCAACTGATGAAAAATGTGACTTTTCAACCTGGCAACACTGCCAAAGTTTTAGAGCCAGTATTTTGTCTTACCCGTCAAAAGATGCGTCTATGTCTCTTCTTTCTAGAAATGTGCAAAATGTGGCTGTAGGTGTTACCATCTCTGAGATATTCAAAATTCCGCAGGCAGCCTTTTCCATATATTTTAATTTTTCAACTGATGAAAAATGTGACTTTTCAACCTGGCAACATAGAAATGTGCAAAGTGTGGCTGTAGGTGTTACCATCTCTGAGATATTCCCATTCCGCAAGCAGCCCTTTCCATATATTTGAATTTTTCAACTGATGAAAAATGTGGTTTTTCAACCTGGCAACACGGCCAAAGTTTTAAAGCTAGCACTTTGTCTACCCATCAAAAGAAGCGTCTATGTCTCTACTTTTTAGAAATGTGCAAAATGTGGCTGTAGGTGTTACCATCTCTGCGATATTCCCATTCCGCAGGCAGCCTTTTCCATATATTTGAATTTTTCAACTGATGAAAAATGTGGCTTTTCAACCTGGCAACACGGCCAAAGTTTTAAAGCTAGCACTTTGTCTACCCCTCAAAAGAAGCGTCTATGTCTCTACTTTTTAGAAATGTGCAAAATGTGGCTGTAGGTGTTACCATCTCTGAGATATTCCTATTCCGAAAGCAGCCTTTTCCATATATTTGAATTTTTCAACTGATGAATAATGTTGCTTTTCAACCTGGCAACACTGCCAAAGTTTTAGAGCCAGTACTTTGTGTTGCCCATCAAAAGAAGCGTCTATGTCTCTTCTTTCTAGAAATGTGCAAAATGTTTCTGTGGGTGTTACCATCTCTGAGATATTGCCATTCTGCCGGCAACCTTTTCTATATATTTGAATTTTTCAACTGATGAAAAATGTGGCTTTTCAACTTGGCAACACTGCCACAGTTTTAGAGCCAGTGCTTTGTCTTACCCCTCAAAAGAAGCGTCTATGACTCTACTTTAGAGATGTGCAAAATATTTTTTTTAAACTGACATGAAAAAAATATGATATTAAATGAAAAAAACATTACGCGAAAAAAAAATGGCAAGACATGAAAAAAAACATGATATGAAATGAAACAAATGTTTTTTTCACATAAGAGAGTGTCCGCTCTAGAGGAAACATTGAAAAAAAACTTGCTCATATCGTCCTTTTAAGAGAAAGTTTTTACCAAATAAATGTGAAAAAACTGTCCACTGTCCGCATAAAAGAATCGTCTACCCAAGAGGAAAAAAAACCCCAGCTAAATGGTACCAGCCAACCATCACACTACATCTTGTCCGTTTAAGAGAATCGTCCACATAATAGGGGTGTCCGTTAGGAGGGAGTTCACTGTATAGCAACAACTCTATACACAACAACCAAATTTCATTGAAATATGCTGAGTAGCTTAGAAGATTGAAAACATATGGCTCCTAGACCAGCTTGACCATATTGTGGTCTAGGACCCGATAGGTGGCACTCTTGTCAATCTCCTAAGCAACTTTACCGATATCAATGCATTTTTGTGGGTGTGTATGGTTAGTTACCGTTTGAAAAATAGGATAGTTTTGGACCCGATAGGTGTCGCTGTTGTCGATCTAGTGTAATTTTTTGGGCGTGTATGGTTAGCTAGTTTGAAAAATATAATGGTCTATGCGTGACGTGATCTTGATGTGCCGTGACGTGATGTGATGTGACGTGACGTGATATATCATGTTTTTTTCATGTCATGTTTTTTCATGTGTTTGTTTTCTTTCATATTATTGGGCCTTACTAATAATCATTTGCAATTTCGTATTGAAATTATCGTGATTGTGAGTTGGAAAAATTTAGCCTGGACACTAAAAATGATTATTAGTATCGCAGATTATGTTTTTTCATGTGAGGTATTTTCCATTGCACTCATGTCATGTTTTTTCATGACATGTGATGTTTTGCCATTTGATGTAGACCTGATGTCGATAAAAATGGCAAGTGCGCTGGAGCTCGGAAAGCTCGGAGGACGATGAACAGCAAGGACGTGGCTGAGTGGAATGACCGGAAATACGGAAAGTTTTACTATAACGTTACCCAGATACTTACCGGACACGGATACGCCTTTTTCCACAAGATCAGGAAAAAAATTAAAAATTGCCTGTACCTGTAAGTACAGGGTAAGATGCTGGCCACTTGAACCGAATTTGTACCTACGCCCAACATATTCTCAAAAGAAAGAAAAGAAAAAAAAGAAGAGGAATTCCCCGAGACAGAGTGAGCCCGTAAGGGTATAGGATTACCTAATTTTAAGAATTCATCTCTACGGTACCTGTGTGTACATAATGTGAAGTTTAATAAATATTTATAATAGCTAGTATCGCTTGTGGTCCCTAGATGGAGCCAACGGTGGCGTCTACAGTTCCAGTCAGGCCGAACTATTTAGTGTAATCCCTATAGAGCTGCTCTGACATATTCGGATACCAGGTCTATAGGGATTTCCAATACCGAGCCAGGGTGTTGGAGAAGAGTTGGTGGCGGATGAACCCTTAATGGGCCAACGGCAGCACTCACATCCCAAAGTGGGTAACTGGCACCGGAATAACCGGCCTGCTGTCCTAAGGTCAAGGGCCTGGACCTCCAGGTTGGGGGTTGTGCCGTCGGGGTAACTTCCCGATCATGTAAAAAAAAACACTAGTTATGAGAGAGACGCGAGAAGCCTCGGATAACGATTTCCCTCAAACGGCAACCAGACCCGGAGCGTCAACGAACAACGATTAAAGAGTATGTACCTGGAACGTGCGAACGCTGTACACCCCAGGTGCTACTCAAAAACTTGAGTCTGTCCTCACGCGGTACAAGGCAGATATTACCGCGATCCAGGAGATACGATGGTGTAACGGCTGGAAGGTACAATTTTTTTTGGTTGTTTCTTTTTTTTTCTCTTGTTTTCTTCGGTTGTTAACTTCGGCTGAGAAGTAAACTTCCCTGGTGGGCTCAGACTCAGCAACCACAAGAGAGTAATGCCTTTATTTACTTCCTCGCCGCAACCAAACAGAAAAAAAAAGAAAGAGGGAAAGAGGCGAGAACAAAACTCTCCACTCGCTGGACCGATCTACAATTTCCCCAATTTTCCCTGGTATGTGAGGGAACCGCTGCTGGCTTTTGTGTTTTCCGTTTGGAGTGACGTAGAGAACAATAGAAGGAGGCAGATGGGTATCCGGAGTGGGGTATATGGCGATGGGGGCGAGAAATGGGAAGCTCTATGCTCGCGTGAGAAGCCTGCTAACCTTGGCTCTTGGCAAGGGGCAGGTCAGGCCAAGGAGTCGCGAGGGCTACCACCGGCTGCGAGTTTACTTAGCGGCAGTAAGCATGTCATCGGGTTTTTATTTGTTAGTTGGGTGACGAATTAGTCAGTTCTTAGGAAGCAGCTAAGAAGGGCGGTCGCGAACATAGAAAGGATTTCGATCCGCAAAAGAACGAGTCTGAATCACGTGCGCGGGGGTAAAGACATAAAAAAGTTTAGCGTAAATTGAATGCGGATCATAAATTTGAATTACTAAATGGAGTTAAAGTAACTCTCTCACAAAATTCGAACGATAAAATTTATACTAGTGTCTCGCAGCAACAAAAAAAAAAACCAAAAACAACCTCCCCCGCACAAACTGTTCGCCCCTCAGTGAAAAAAAAAAGGAAAAATCCCGTAGAGCAAACTTCCACATTTCGGTCGTGCCGTAAAAACACCATATCGCCGTTCAAAAAGCGAATTAGTGGTCGCAAGTTAGCAGAGTGAGGCTACCCCCCTGGCCCCTGCACCCGGTGTGACTAAACGTGTACCTCCTCCAGCTAGTCCCCGCCAGTGGTAACCCCGCTCCGTCTCTAGCTATTTTTCGATCCACGGGAGAGCTGAACACTAACCAAGCCTTCCCAGCAATACTAGATCGCCCTTGTGGGATCAAGGCGCGCATCCCCGCAAAAGGAAGTCTCCCCCACCACTCTGGTTCCCGCGCTGCTTTGTGTTTGTGAAGTCATTAAGGAAAAGAAAATATAAAAAAATCAATTATAAATTTGTGTAGCTAATGTTAGTGTAGATTTCTGGTGCGTCTGTGTTTTTTTTTTTCCTACTAAAGAAAAGACCCGATTTTTCATGGTATTGCGTTTCATTACATTGTTTTTTTTTGGGTGGTTACATTTAGCGCCATCATCTGGAATTCACCTCGGCAGGCCTGACGACGCGGATCCCGGTAAGTCATTTTTATTAAACTTGTAATTTTTCCTAGACATTGCCAAGCGAGTACCGGACAAAATTTAAACTTGCGACCAACCAACGTAGTTGCCTTAATTTTCTCCTTGGGTCGCAAACCTTTTTTTTTGTTGTCGTACCCGAATTTGTTTCTTTTGTTGACACATACTCGCCAACTCTACACCTTAAATTAATTAACAGTAAATTGAAGTATCTGAAATTTTGTAAATATTAACTATAATCGATTGTCGGAATTTAGCTATAAATTTAAACTATCATGTCCAGAAGAGGAACAAAAAGAATGAAATGATTATCCATAATAATAGTAATTTCGTGACCCAATAAAATGAATTTTTGTACAATGGACTAAAAGTTTGATTGTGTCTCATTTGGATGGTGTTGGTGTAGGGGGGTCCGGAGCATAGAGAGCCTGGGGCTTTCTTTTGGGTGTCGGGTAGGTATTTCGGCGGGAACCGACACATGGTAGGGAGGGTATAGACCCGCAATGAGGACGATCATCTACTCCTCAGGTGGTATGTGGTATTTATAATTTTTAGCGTTGTTTCTAATCGTTATCTCTAAAAGCATGCAAAATTTTATGTAGTGGTTAATTTTTTTTTTCTTCGATACTCGTGTGCAAGAACCCACCCTCCGACGAGCATAAGCTGAGACAGCAAGGCATGCACCCGCACTACAGTTTCGAAGGTCCTTCCCCTTTCCTCTCCCTCCTCCCTTTTACTTCTTCATAGTCCGCTTCCCCACAAATTTCAGCGTCCTTAGAGACTTATCATCCCCCCCCCTCCTCTCACCACTAGCTACCGTTACAATGGATAGGATCAGGTATGATGAAAAGAAAAAATTGCGATATTTATTATTGCTGCCATAAAAGACTGCATGTATTAGGATGCGGATTCGTCGTGGGAAATCGGCTTAGGACAAAAGTTATTGACTTTAAGCCGATAAGTGATCGCCTAGCTGTGATCCGCATCAAAGGTACTTTCCAAAACATAAGCCTAATATGTGCACACGCCCCTACCGACGAGCCTGAAGACCCTATCAAGAAGGAGTTTTATGACCTCCTGGATGGAGCCTACGGAGCCTGTCCGGAGTACGATGTCAAAGTTGTGCTCGGGGACTTCAATGCTAAAATCGGAAAGGAAAATATCTTTGGCGGGTTAGTTGGTAAGCACAGATCAGGGAATAGTAGATGTGTTTAAGCAGCACTTCCAGCAGCTGCTAAATGGGCATCATGTAGAGAGAGTGACAAGGCAAGAAGAGAACCCACGTCCAGTCAATGAAGATCCAGGGGTGGAATCGGCTAAGGTGATAGTTGATTGTCGCTTTTTCGATAGTCGTTTTTGATTATCAACTCTTCTTTGCTCTGCGTAAAGCGATCACAAAAAACTGATTAATTATTGGCAGCACTTAGATTTTTGAACGTTACTTCCTTGCCGACGCTGCCATTCCGAGCAGCTGATAGGTGCAATCAAGGGCGGATCCAGGGGGGGGGCACAGGGGCACGTGCCAGTCGAAAAAAAAAAACTAACAATTGTATACCAACTGCCTATAGGCAAAAATAAAAATAGCTTTTCCAACAAATGATGATAATCAAGACGAAAAATTACCCAAATCTATGTCTGCATAATATGCTAGAATGTGAATCTTGGGGTGTGTAAAATTTATGTGCACGTATATCCTTATTCAGAATCAAGCGCGTAAACGCATGCGTGAAATATGCACATATACACATGATTTCTAGCTCTAAGCCTAATACGGACCAGTTTCGGAACGAAATCTGCGAAAAGGCAGCGGAAAATAATTTGTGGAGAATCCCATCAGCTGATACACAAATAGCAGTGTTAGCAGCGCTGGCTATTTATCTTTGATTTGGCTACTCGAACTTTTCACTGGTTCCTTAGAATTGTCATTTGGGATTTATCCAAATTTATGATATTCACTCCGAAATTTTAGCGATTTTTAGGAATTACCGGCTAGGAACTTGTAAAAAAAATGCATACTTCTATTGCGAACGTACTCTTTTCGTATAGGTGACTAAAACTTTCTAAAAGGTTATGTCGTTTGTCGATTGGGCATTTCAGATTTTTGCTGCCAAACATTAAATCCGCTTTGTATTGGTACTTTTGTATATTGAGTTGGCCGCAAAAACACTTGTTTTTCATGTACATTGTAATTGATTTTCACACATTTATACCAACCAATTTCGAAAAAATTTTAAATTTGAAAACGTGTTTCCTTAGACGTTTTTATTTTGTTAACGTTGGAAAATGGAAACTAAAAAGGTCTCTCAATTTTGAGTGTGTTTATTTTAATTTAAAACACTAGAAAAAATGCGTAGTTTTGATCTTTCAGTTTGTTTATTTTTGGCTCCAAGATTTTTCAAATGTGGCTCCATACCGGTTATAAAAGCTGCTAACGCATTACAAATGTCAAATTTTCTCCAGAAAATAATGTCGCGGACAATAAATATGTGCGAAAAGCGAGTAGATATCCAAGCAATCTACAATTACCCACTTTTCGTCATCATTTCGCAGCAGCAGCGTACTGCAAAACGAAAAGGACATTCGTTGTGTAACTTTTGTATTGGTTAGATGCGAAGTTAATTAGACTACACCAACACAGAAACTTATTTTGTATTTAGTTCTCTGAGGTAAACATAGATTTGCTCAACAGATTTATTATTTATTTTTTGTGAGTGAGACAATAGTGTTGGAGAACCACAAAAAAAAACGCGTTATTTTTTGAATGTTGTACAAGTTATAGTCTTACTGTAGACGAACACTCTTTGAATTTTGCGAATAATTAAGTTCAAATGAAATTAACGACATAAAAGAAAACTGTCATTACTTATTAAACATATAATTTTGTATTATTAAACCTTTATAAAAAGTATTTTTGATTGTTATGTTTGTATGTCATTGATACAGAATGGATCCGAGAGATAAAATGCAATGCCCTCCCAGAAATAAATCCTGGATCCGCCCTTGGGTGCAATTATATGCGAAGTGTTTCTATTGTGAAAAATGTAAGTGAATTTCGAATACTTAATGTTAACAAACTACAATAAATTTGTTTCTTTTTTTAAGGTCTCAAGCCATTTGCTTGAGAGCAAATACGGATCCTTTTAACGTTTATGCAACAAAATACGAATACGAAAGTTCCAATGAAGTAAATATTGAACTTCACGTACTTTGAAATTGCACTTCAAGTTTTTTTGTTTTAATTTATTTCATATACCTACCTATTCTTTTTTCACTAAAGTATTTCATTTATTTGGAGTTCAAGCCGATATGCATATCTATGAAAATGACACAAATGTATGAAAGCGACACCTAAATAGGTGTCGCATGAAATTGATGCAAAAAAGCGATTGTCAATTTGATAATCACCTTACGTGGACGTAAGTTGGCTTAGCAATAAAAAAGCAACAAGGCCGCCGCCTCTGATGGTTTACCAGCGGAGCTCTTGAAATACGGTGGTGATGTTTTGGAAGTGCGCATGCACCAAATCATAAACCAAGTATGGGTGGAAGAAAGTATGCCCTATGACTGGACTATCAGCTCCATATGCCCTATCTACAAAAAAGGCGATCCTATGTCTTGCAAGCCGCCTCTTTGCGAGCAACGTTACATAGCTCAATTGGCTGCAGTCCATATTTCGTTCTCCTTGGGCAGAACATGATTCAGCATGGGGGTGACTATGCCCTGCTAAGGCGGCTGGAAATGATGAATGGAGAGGATATGCAACTCGGTAGAAGGGATGAACTTTTGACTGTGCGTGCTCAGATACAGGAAAACCTTAAAACGTCCTTCCTCCGTAATGCCGCAACCTACAACACTAGATCTAAGCCAGTCGAGTTTAAGGTTGGGGATGAAGTTTATAGGCGTAATTTTGCCCAGAGCAATTTTGCTAAGGGCTAGGTTCCAAACTTGCGCCCACCTTCTTGAAGGCCCGCATCAGAGAAAGGAAAGGTTTATCTTATTATACCCTAGAAGACCTAGCAGGAAAATTGCTGGGAACGTATCATGCAAAGGACCTTCGCCGCTGATGGCTTACCATTCTTCAGCTTAGGGCTCAGCTGTATATAGCTACCCCTAATCTGCTTTGTAACGGCTGGAAGGTACAATTTTTTTTGGTTGTTTCTTTTCTTTTCTCTTGTTTTCTTCGGTTGTTAACTTCGGCTGAGAAGTAAACTTCCCTGGTGGGCTCAGACTCAGCAACCACAAGAGAGTAATCCCTTTATTTACTTCCTCGCCGTAACCAAACAGAAAAAAAAGAAAGAAGGAAAGAGGCGAGAACAAAACTCTCCACTCGCTGGACCGATCTACAATTTCCCCAATTTTCCCTGGTATGTGAGGGAACCGCTGCTGGCATTTGTGTTTTCAGTTTGGAGTGACGTAGAGAACAATAGAAGGAGGCAGATGGGTATCCGGAGTGGGGTATATGGACAGGGGGGCGAGAAATGGGAAGCTCTATGCTCGCGTGAGAAACCTGCTAACCTTGGCTCTTGGCAAGGGGCAGGTCAGGCCAAGGAGTCGCGAGGGCTACCACCGGCTGCGAGTTTACTTAGCGGCAGTAAGCATGTCATCGGGTTTTTATTTGTTAGTTGGGTGACGAATTAGTCAGTTCTTAGGAAGCAGCTAAGAAGGGCGGTCGCGAACATAGAAAGGATTTCGATCCGCAAAAGAACGAGTCTGAATCACGTGCGCGGGGGTAAAGACATAAAAAAGTTTAGCGTAAATTGAATGCGGATCATAAATTTGAATTACTAAATGGAGTTAAAGTAACTCTCTCACAAAATTCGAACGATAAAATTTATACTAGTGTCTCGCAGCAACAAAAAAAAAAGCAAAAACAACCTCCCCCGCACAAACTGTTCGCCCCTCAGTGAAAAAAAAAAGGAAAAATCCCGTAGAGCAAACTTCCACATTTCGGTCGTGCCGTAAAAACACCATATCGCCGTTCAAAAAGCGAATTAGTGGTCGCAAGTTAGCAGAGTGAGGCTACCCCCCTGGCCCCTGCACCCGGTGTGACTAAACGTGTACCTCCTCCAGCTAGTCCCCGCCAGTGGTAACCCCGCTCCGTCTCGGGCTATTTATCGATCCACGGGAGAGCTGAACACTAACCAAGCCTTCCCAGCAATACTAGATCGCCCTTGTGGGATCAAGGCGCATCCCCGCAAAAGGAAGTCTCCCCCACCACTCTGGTTTCCGCGCTGCTTTGTGTTTGTGAAGTCATTAAGGAAAAGAAAATATAAAAAAATCAATTATAAATTTGTGTAGCTAATGTTAGTGTAGATTTCTGGTGCGTCTGTGTTTTTGTTTCCTACTAAAGAAAAGACCCGATTTTTCATGGTATTGCGTTTCATTACATTGTTTTTTTTTGGGTGGTTACATTTAGCGCCATCATCTGGAATTCACCTCGGCAGGCCTGACGACGCGGATCCCGGTAAGTAATTTTTATAAAACTTGTAATTTTTCCTAGACATTGCCAAGCGAGTACCGGACAAAATTTAAACTTGCGACCAACCAACGTAGTTGCCTTAATTTTCTCCTTGGGTCGCAAACCTTTTTTTTTGTTGTCGTACCCGAATTTGTTTCTTTTGTTGACACATACTCGCCAACTCTACACCTTAAATTAATTAACAGTAAATTGAAGTATCTGAAATTTTGTAAATATTAACTATAATCGATTGTCGGAATTTAGCTATAAATTTAAACTATCATGTCCAGAAGAGGAACAAAAAGAATGAAATGATTATCCATAATAATAGTAATTTCGTGACCCAATAAAATGAATTTTTGTACAATGGACTAAAAGTTTGATTGTGTCTCATTTGGATGGTGTTGGTGTAGATGGGTCCGGAGCATAGAGAGCCTGGGGCTTTCTTTTGGGTGTCGGGTAGGTATTTCGGCGGGAACCGACACATGGTAGGGAGGGTATAGACCCGCAATGAGGACGATCATCTACTCCTCAGGTGGTATGTGGTATTTATAATTTTTAGCTTTGTTTCTAATCGTTATCTCTAAAAGCATGCAAAATTTTATGTAGTGGTTAATTTTTTTTTTCTTCGATACTCGTGTGCAAGAACCCACCCTCCGACGAGCATAAGCTGAGACAGCAAGGCATGCACCCGCACTACAGTTTCGAAGCTCCTTCCCCTTTCCTCTCCCTCCTCCCTTTTTCTTCTTCATAGTCCGCTTCCCCACAAATTTCAGCGTCCTTAGAGACTTATCATCCCCCCCCTCCTCTCACCACTAGCTACCGTTACAATGGATAGGATCAGGTATGATGAAAAGAAAAAATTGCGATATTTATTATTGCTGCCATAAAAGACTGCATGTATTAGGATGCGGATTCGTCGTGGGAAATCGGCTTAGGACAAAAGTTATTGACTTTAAGCCGATAAGTGATCGCCTAGCTGTGATCCGCATCAAAGGTACTTTCCAAAACATAAGCCTAATATGTGCACACGCCCCTACCGACGAGCCTGAAGACCCTATCAAGGAGGAGTTTTATGACCTCCTGGATGGAGCCTACGGAGCCTGTCCGGAGTACGATGTCAAAGTTGTGCTCGGGGACTTCAATGCTAAAATCGGAAAGGAAAATATCTTTGGCGGGTTAGTTGGTAAGCACAGATCAGGGAATAGTAGATGTGTTTAAGCAGCACTTCCAGCAGCTGCTAAATGGGCATCATGTAGAGAGAGTGACAAGGCAAGAAGAGAACCCACGTCCAGTCAATGAAGATCCAGGGGTGGAATCGGCTAAGGTGATAGTTGATTGTCGCTTTTTCGATAGTCGTTTTTGATTATCAACTCTTCTTTGCTCTGCGTAAAGCGATCACAAAAAACTGATTAATTATTGGCAGCACTTAGATTTTTGAACGTTACTTCCTTGCCGACGCTGCCATTCCGAGCAGCTGATAGGTGCAATCAAGGGCGGATCCAGGGGGGGGGCACAGGGGCACGTGCCAGTCGAAAAAAAAACACTAACAATTGTATACCAACTGCCTATAGGCAAAAATAAAAATAGCTTTTCCAACAAATGATGATAATCAAGACGAAAAATTACCCAAATCTATGTCTGCATAATATGCTAGAATGTGAATCTTGGGGTGTGTAAAATTTATGTGCACGTATATCCTCATTCAGAATCAAGCGCGTAAACGCATGCGTGAAATATGCACATATACACATGATTTCTAGCTCTAAGCCTAATACGGACCAGTTTCGGAACGAAATCTGCGAAAAGGCAGCGGAAAATAATTTGTGGAGAATCCCATCAGCTGATACACAAATAGCAGTGTTAGCAGCGCTGGCTATTTATCTTTGATTTGGCTACTCGAACTTTTCACTGGTTCCTTAGAATTGTCATTTGGGATTTATCCAAATTTATGATATTCACTCCGAAATTTTAGCGATTTTTAGGAATTACCGGCTAGGAACTTGTAAAAAAAATGCATACTTCTATTGCGAACGTACTCTTTTCGTATAGGTGACTAAAACTTTCTAAAAGGTTATGTCGTTTGTCGATTGGGCATTTCAGATTTTTGCTGCCAAACATTAAATCCGCTTTGTATTGGTACTTTTGTATATTGAGTTGGCCGCAAAAACACTTGTTTTTCATGTACATTGTAATTGATTTTCACACATTTATACCAACCAATTTCGAAAAAATTTTAAATTTGAAAACGTGTTTCCTTAGACGTTTTTATTTTGTTAACGTTGGAAAATGGAAACTAAAAAGGTCTCTCAATTTTGAGTGTGTTTATTTTAATTTAAAACACTAGAAAAAATGCGTAGTTTTGATCTTTCAGTTTGTTTATTTTTGGCTCCAAGATTTTTCAAATGTGGCTCCATACCGGTTATAAAAGCTGCTAACGCATTACAAATGTCAAATTTTCTCCAGAAAATAATGTCGCGGACAATAAATATGTGCGAAAAGCGAGTAGATATCCAAGCAATCTACAATTACCCACTTTTCGTCATCATTTCGCAGCAGCAGCGTACTGCAAAACGAAAAGGACATTCGTTGTGTAACTTTTGTATTGGTTAGATGCGAAGTTAATTAGACACACCAACACAGAAACTTATTTTGTATTTAGTTCTCTGAGGTAAACATAGATTTGCTCAACAGATTTATTATTTATTTTTTGTGAGTGAGACAATAGTGTTGGAGAACCACAAAAAAAAACGCGTTATTTTTTGAATGTTGTACAAGTTATAGTCTTACTGTAGACGAACACTCTTTGAATTTTGCGAATAATTAAGTTCAAATGAAATTAACGACATAAAAGAAAACTGTCATTACTTATTAAACATATAATTTTGTATTATTAAACCTTTATAAAAAGTATTTTTGATTGTTATGTTTGTATGTCATTGATACAGAATGGATCCGAGAGATAAAATGCAATGCCCTCCCAGAAATAAATCCTGGATCCGCCCTTGGGTGCAATTATATGCGAAGTGTTTCTATTGTGAAAAATGTAAGTGAATTTCGAATACTTAATGTTAACAAACTACAATAAATTTGTTTCTTTTTTTAAGGTCTCAAGCCATTTGCTTGAGAGCAAATACGGATCCTTTTAACGTTTATGCAACAAAATACGAATACGAAAGTTCCAATGAAGTAAATATTGAACTTCACGTACTTTGAAATTGCACTTCAAGTTTTTTTGTTTTAATTTATTTCATATACCTACCTATTCTTTTTTCACTAAAGTATTTCATTTATTTGGAGTTCAAGCCGATGTGCATATCTATGAAAATGACACAAATGTATGAAAGCGACACCTAAATAGGTGTCGCATGAAATTGATGCAAAAAAGCGATTGTCAATTTGATAATCACCTTACGTGGACGTAAGTTGGCTTAGCAATAAAAAAGCAACAAGGCCGCCGCCTCTGATGGTTTACCAGCGGAGCTCTTGAAATACGGTGGTGATGTTTTGGAAGTGCGCATGCACCAAATCATAAACCAAGTATGGGTGGAAGAAAGTATGCCCTATGACTGGACTATCAGCTCCATATGCCCTATCTACAAAAAAGGCGATCCTATGTCTTGCAAGCCGCCTCTTTGCGAGCAACGTTACATAGCTCAATTGGCTGCAGTCCATATTTCGTTCTCCTTGGGCAGAACATGATTCAGCATGGGGGTGACTATGCCCTGCTAAGGCGGCTGGAAATGATGAATGGAGAGGATATGCAACTCGGTAGAAGGGATGAACTTTTGACTGTGCGTGCTCAGATACAGGAAAACCTTAAAACGTCCTTCCTCCGTAATGCCGCAACCTACAACACTAGATCTAAGCCAGTCGAGTTTAAGGTTGGGGATGAAGTTTATAGGCGTAATTTTGCCCAGAGCAATTTTGCTAAGGGCTAGGTTCCAAACTTGCGCCCACCTTCTTGAAGGCCCGCATCAGAGAAAGGAAAGGTTTATCTTATTATACCCTAGAAGACCTAGCAGGAAAATTGCTGGGAACGTATCATGCAAAGGACCTTCGCCGCTGATGGCTTACCATTCTTCAGCTTAGGGCTCAGCTGTATATAGCTACCCCTAATCTGCTTTGTAACGGCTGGAAGGTACAATTTTTTTTGGTTGTTTCTTTTCTTTTCTCTTGTTTTCTTCGGTTGTTAACTTCGGCTGAGAAGTAAACTTCCCTGGTGGGCTCAGACTCAGCAACCACAAGAGAGTAATCCCTTTATTTACTTCCTCGCCGTAACCAAACAGAAAAAAAAAGAAAGAAGGAAAGAGGCGAGAACAAAACTCTCCACTCGCTGGACCGATCTACAATTTCCCCAATTTTCCCTGGTATGTGAGGGAACCGCTGCTGGCATTTGTGTTTTCAGTTTGGAGTGACGTAGAGAACAATAGAAGGAGGCAGATGGGTATCCGGAGTGGGGTATATGGACAGGGGGGCGAGAAATGGGAAGCTCTATGCTCGCGTGAGAAACCTGCTAACCTTGGCTCTTGGCAAGGGGCAGGTCAGGCCAAGGAGTCGCGAGGGCTACCACCGGCTGCGAGTTTACTTAGCGGCAGTAAGCATGTCATCGGGTTTTTATTTGTTAGTTGGGTGACGAATTAGTCAGTTCTTAGGAAGCAGCTAAGAAGGGCGGTCGCGAACATAGAAAGGATTTCGATCCGCAAAAGAACGAGTCTGAATCACGTGCGCGGGGGTAAAGACATAAAAAAGTTTAGCGTAAATTGAATGCGGATCATAAATTTGAATTACTAAATGGAGTTAAAGTAACTCTCTCACAAAATTCGAACGATAAAATTTATACTAGTGTCTCGCAGCAACAAAAAAAAAAGCAAAAACAACCTCCCCCGCACAAACTGTTCGCCCCTCAGTGAAAAAAAAAAGGAAAAATCCCGTAGAGCAAACTTCCACATTTCGGTCGTGCCGTAAAAACACCATATCGCCGTTCAAAAAGCGAATTAGTGGTCGCAAGTTAGCAGAGTGAGGCTACCCCCCTGGCCCCTGCACCCGGTGTGACTAAACGTGTACCTCCTCCAGCTAGTCCCCGCCAGTGGTAACCCCGCTCCGTCTCTAGCTATTTTTCGATCCACGGGAGAGCTGAACACTAACCAAGCCTTCCCAGCAATACTAGATCGCCCTTGTGGGATCAAGGCGCGCATCCCCGCAAAAGGAAGTCTCCCCCACCACTCTGGTTCCCGCGCTGCTTTGTGTTTGTGAAGTCATTAAGGAAAAGAAAATATAAAAAAATCAATTATAAATTTGTGTAGCTAATGTTAGTGTAGATTTCTGGTGCGTCTGTGTTTTTTTTTTTCCTACTAAAGAAAAGACCCGATTTTTCATGGTATTGCGTTTCATTACATTGTTTTTTTTTGGGTGGTTACATTTAGCGCCATCATCTGGAATTCACCTCGGCAGGCCTGACGAAGCGGATCCCGGTAAGTCATTTTTATAAAACTTGTAATTTTTCCTAGACATTGCCAAGCGAGTACCGGACAAAATTTAAACTTGCGACCAACCAACGTAGTTGCCTTAATTTTCTCCTTGGGTCGCAAACCTTTTTTTTGTTGTCGTACCCGAATTTGTTTCTTTTGTTGACACATACTCGCCAACTCTACACCTTAAATTAATTAACAGTAAATTGAAGTATCTGAAATTTTGTAAATATTAACTATAATCGATTGTCGGAATTTAGCTATAAATTTAAACTATCATGTCCAGAAGAGGAACAAAAAGAATGAAATGATTATCCATAATAATAGTAATTTCGTGACCCAATAAAATGAATTTTTGTACAATGGACTAAAAGTTTGATTGTGTCTCATTTGGATGGTGTTGGTGTAGATGGGTCCGGAGCATAGAGAGCCTGGGGCTTTCTTTTGGGTGTCGGGTAGGTATTTCGGCGGGAACCGACACATGGTAGGGAGGGTATAGACCCGCAATGAGGACGATCATCTACTCCTCAGGTGGTATGTGGTATTTATAATTTTTAGCGTTGTTTCTAATCGTTATCTCTAAAAGCATGCAAAATTTTATGTAGTGGTTAATTTTTTTTTTCTTCGATACTCGTGTGCAAGAACCCACCCTCCGACGAGCATAAGCTGAGACAGCAAGGCATGCACCCGCACTACAGTTTCGAAGCTCCTTCCCCTTTCCTCTCCCTCCTCCCTTTTTCTTCTTCATAGTCCGCTTCCCCACAAATTTCAGCGTCCTTAGAGACTTATCATCCCCCCCCTCCTCTCACCACTAGCTACCGTTACAATGGATAGGATCAGGTATGATGAAAAGGAAAAATTGCGATATTTATTATTGCTGCCATAAAAGACTGCATGTATTAGGATGCGGATTCGTCGTGGGAAATCGGCTTAGGACAAAAGTTATTGACTTTAAGCCGATAAGTGATCGCCTAGCTGTGATCCGCATCAAAGGTACTTTCCAAAACATAAGCCTAATATGTGCACACGCCCCTACCGACGAGCCTGAAGACCCTATCAAGGAGGAGTTTTATGACCTCCTGGATGGAGCCTACGGAGCCTGTCCGGAGTACGATGTCAAAGTTGTGCTCGGGGACTTCAATGCTAAAATCGGAAAGGAAAATATCTTTGGCGGGTTAGTTGGTAAGCACAGAATCCACGAAACGACCACAGACAACGGTTACCGACTAACTGACTTCGCGGCAGCTCATAATACGGTGATAAGTAGCACTAGGTTTCCAAGGCTAAGGATCTGTGGTATTACTGCTGAAACTATAAGACTTGTAATTATGCTTTTAATTTATTAAAAAGAAACGTGTATGTAATTATAATATTTATATAAAAGATATCGTAATTCCAACTGAGGTTCCGTGGTAGGCTGGCTGGATCGAAACTGCGATGCGACTCTTCAACGTTGGCGGGTCGTTTTGGATGACAGGTTTGGTACTGCTAAAAAGTAGTAGAGTTCTTATGCCAGTGTTACCACATTCCTCCCCCACTTAGAGAAATTTAATCTCTATACCGAGCTGGTACCTGACGCTGTCTTGGAGGATTCCTTCGATGTTAACAATCACTTTCATTGACAGCTTCTTGTGGTGATGGCGTGTTGTCTGTATAATTTTGTTCGTTAACTTCGTTGTGTGGTTCAAATTCTGGTATGGCTGATTTACATGATATCGTAGCCGGTTTAAATGATGTCGTAGCTGGTTTAAATGATGTCGTAGCTGGTTTAAATATTGTCGTAGCTGGTTTACCTTGCTGATTGTTAAATTCTGAGTCTTCACGATGACGTAACTGATCAGCGTGCTTTCGTCGATTTAATCCGCATACATTTACAATATACGAATAAGGTCCCTGCTGTTTGATGATATGTCCTCTTTCGTAACCTTTTGATAACGGGCGTTTCACCCAGACTTTCTCCCCCGTTTCAAAAAATTTATCAATTGTCCGCTTGTAGTTGAATTGTTGTTTTAATTTTTCTTTGTCCATAGCTTTGTTTACGTCTGGCTTCATAAGGTCCCACCTTGTTCGTAAAGGTCTACCGAACATCAGCATACTTGGAGAACGTCCAGTCGATCGCTGTATGGTATTTCGGTAATTAAACAAAAACATTTGTAATCGTCCATGAATATCGGCATTAAATCTGCTAGCTTTCATCCGTTCCTTGAAAGTCCTAACAGCTCGTTCTACCAATCCATTTGTTTTTGGATGGTAAGGTGTGGTCCTTACGTGTGTAATACCGTTATTTACACAAAACTGTTTAAACTCTATTGACACAAGTTGAGGACCGTTGTCTGATACGATTATTTTTGGAATGCCAAACCTCGCGAAAATTTCCTGCAACTTAGTGATTACAGCTAATGTTTTGATGTCGGCCATTGGTACAACTTCTAACCAATGCGAATATGCATCGATTACAAGTAACAACATTTTCCCTTCAAATGGACCTGCAAAGTCTATATGTATTCTTGCCCAGGTCTCTGATGGTGAATTCCAAGGATACAACGGCACGTTGCTATCATTTGGTTTTGATTCCTGGCAAGCTCCACAGCGTTTAACGAAATTGACAATGTCCGCATTAATATTTGGCCAATAGATGTGAAACTTAGCCGACGACTGCATCGCTGAAACTCCGGGATGTCCTTCGTGTAACATGTCCAATACTGTCCTTTGAAGTGTCGTCGGAATGATAAGCCTTCCCTGCCAGAGAAGGAGGTTGTCTTCATAAGAAAGCTCGTTGCGTTTCTCGTAGTAATGTCGAAGATGATTAGGGACGTCCTCTCGTTGCGGCCAGGAATTTATTATGAATGTAATTAACCGCCGACAGACTCCATCAGACTTCGTACATTTTTGTAGATGTTTCTTCGTTACCGGTAGTGTGTCCAAACGTAAATGTAACAGATGACCTCCATATAACAGACCTAATTCTTCACCCTCAGATTTTTGTTCATCCGGAAGTGGAAGTCGAGATAAAGCATCTGCTGGACTGTTATCTTTCCCTTTTATGTACTTAATTGTATAATTGTAAGATCCCAAAAACATTGCCCAACGGACCAAACGATTCGAAATAATTTTCGGTGTTTCACGGTTTTCGCCAAAAATCCGCTCGAGTGGCTTATGATCCGTATACAATGTGAAATGTCGACCGTATAAATATTGATTAAATTTCGTAACGCCGAAAACAATAGCAAGTGCTTCTTTGTCAATTGTAGCATACCTTTTTTCTGTGCTGTTAAATGTTCGTGACGCAAAAGCAGTTGGTTTTAGCTCACCGTTTTCGTATTTGTGGAATAATACTGCCCCCGCCCCAATGTCGCTAGCATCAGTTTGAAGAACGAGTAATAATCTGGAATCGTAATGTACTAATGTATCTGTTGATGTCAATCTTGTTTTTAATGACATGAAAATATCTTCGTCTTGTCGAGTCCACGACCAATTTTGGTTTTTACGAAGCTTGGTGTATAAAGGTGCGCATGTTATTTGCAAATTCTTAATGAATCTATTGTAGTACGTAATAGAACCCAAGAAAGAACGTAATTCACCAATATTTGTTGGACTCGGCATCTTGTTAATCGCGTTTAAATGTTCCTCTGTTGGATGTAATCCGTGTTTGTCTACTGTATGTCCGAGAAATTTAACACTATCACTCATAAAAATACATTTGTTTGGTTGCGTACGCACACCAGCAATTGTTAAACGTTGCAATACTTGTCGCAGGCGTCGTAAATGTGTTTCATTATTATCAGCTGTGATGAGAATGTCATCTAGATAACAAACTACGCCTGGAATTCCTGAAATCAATTCGTCCATTGTTTTCTGGAACAGCGCCGGAGCAAACGATACTCCGAAAGGCAATCGTTTATATTGATAGTACCCATTAATAGTTGAAATAACTAAGTACTGTCGTGATTCAGGGTGTACAGGCATTTGAAGATATGCATCCTTTAAATCAATACGTGAAAACTTCAATCCACCAGCTAACTTCGATGTAATATCCTCAAAACGTGGAAGAGGATAGTCGTCAATCTGAACGTGGGGGTTTATCGTCACCCTGAAGTCCCCACATAATCGGATGTGTCCGTTTGATTTAACGGATATAACGACTGGTGATGCCCAAGTAATGGCTTCTCTCGATGTGTCGATTGGTTCAATTATATCTTCCCGGTATAAACGTTGTAATTCTGTCCGAACGCTGTCCTGTAATGCGATGGGAACAGGTCTCGGTCTAAAAGCTTTCGGTTTAACATCACTTGATATATGTATCTTCACTTGCCTTCCGTTCAAAGCACCAATATTGTCACTAAATAAGTCTTTAAATTCCGACAAGAGTTTGTTTGTTTCATTAACGTACGAGTTTTTATTTGTTGTACTTTTCACTGTGCAGATTTTAACACCTTCCGGCATAGGTACCTCAAATGCAAACGACCAATCAAGTCCGAACAATGGAATGTCACTTTTTCTTACAACATGAACTGGCAATTCTAATGTTTTTCTAAGAGCACTTACCTTAACATTCGTCACGCCAAGAGTCTCTATTTGTACGTTTGTATATGCTATTAAATTGTTTGTTGGTGAAAGTTTAGGACTCCCAATTTGCCTCCACATTTCGCGACCAATCACCGAATGTGATGCCCCCGGATCGTACAACATATCGAATTTTACCCCGTTTAAAACTGTAGGAATTAAAACTTTACTCGCTGCGCGAGAAACAGATCGAATATTATATAAGTTACTGTCACAACAAAACTGTGTATTATCAATTTCTTGCCGTACTGAATGTGTGTTAGATTGTCGTTTTAGTTTAATATTGGCATTTCCCGATGCAATGCAAACTGTTGAAAAGTGTCCCATACGACCGCACGCACGACAGCTTTTACCTTCAGCTGGACATTTCGCATTGCTGTTATGTTTTTGTTTACCGCACTTCAGACATGTCACTGAACCATCCAATACCTTTGCTGTAGATGTAGCAGCTGTAGTTTGCTTTTTAGACACTGGATTTGACCTTGATTTACTACTGTGTTGCACACGGTATGTGTGTGTTCCTTCGTTTTGTGCCAATGACTCCAACCGCTGTGTTTGTATAGATGCCTGTTGCATATTCATAACTGATGCCAAAACTGCACTAAGGGTTGAATCGTTTGTTGGGTACAATCGAATTAATTCTTGCTGCCACATGGGGTTGTTTATGCCGATTACCAATTGATCACGAATTCGTTCGTTTAGATTCGTACCAAAATCACAATTTCCTGCAAGTGCACGCAAAGAATTAACGAATTGTGCCACAGTTTCGTCGTCTCTTCGTGTTCGAAAACTAAATGTACGTCGCTCAGCCAACACACAAGTCTGTTTACCAAAAAACGTTTTTAATGCGTCGCTAATTTCTGAATATGTTTTCTCGTTCACGGGATTTGGGCGAAAATGGTCAACGAGAATCTTAAATGTATCTGCACCTACTTTTGACAGCAATAGCTTCCGTCTAATTGGTTCCTTGTCTGGTGTGTCCAGACCGTAAATACCCAATTCTGTCTCGAAACGCTGGATGTAGTATTCCCAGTCTTCCCGTTCTGGAAGAAATTTGTCGAAGTTGAAATTTTGTGCAGTTGACGCCATTTTCTTTTATTTTATTTTCTGTGACTCGTGTCTGCAACAAATTCACTTTTCCTCGTCGCCAAATGTGGTATTACTGCTGAAACTATGAGACTTGTAATTATGCTTTTAATTTATTAAAAAGAAACGTGTATGTAATTATAATATTTATATAAAAGATATCGTAATTCCAACTGAGGTTCCGTGGTAGGCTGGCTGGATCGAAACTGCGATGCGACTCTTCAACGTTGGCGGGTCGTTTTGGATGACAGGTTTGGTACTGCTAAAAAGTAGTAGAGTTCTTATGCCAGTGTTACCACAGGATCCACACAGCAACCGGCGCTCTTCAGACGGTCGAACCGCCAACCAAATCGACCATGTGCTAATCGACGCGAGGCACGCATCCAACATCCTCAACGTGCACACATTCCGCGGGGCAAACGTCGACTCTGACCATTTTCTTGTTGCGGCTAAGTTCAGAGCTCGACTATTCAACGAGAAGAAGCTGCGTTCCGCCCAGAAAAAGAAAATAGACGTTGGACGCCTTAGCAGACCTGGAGTAGCCAGAGTGTACAAAGAGCGCCTGAGTGAGAAACTCTCCGCATTGCATTCACCTACCACAAATGCCAACACCCAGTGGTCCCAGTATCGCGACATCATCAAAGAGGTAGCCGAAACCACCTTAGGGTACCAGCCACCCCAGAGAAAGAGCCCGTGGTATGATAATGAATGCGTACGCGAGTCCCGCGATCTAAGCAACATCCGGAAGTTATACAAGAAAGCCAAGCAACTGGCTGCTGGCTTCAAGACCGGAACGCAGGCTCTTCGAAACAGTGATGGAAACCTAGTCACCGAAGCGCAGGTAATAGTAGATGTGTTTAAGCAGCACTTCCAGCAGCTGCTAAATGGGCATCATGTAGAGAGAGTGACAAGGCAAGAAGAGAACCCACGTCCCGTCAATGAAGATCCAGGGGTGGAATCGGCTAAGGTGATAGTTGATTGTCGCTTTTTCGATAGTAGTTTTTGATTATCAACTCTTCTTTGCTCTGCGTAAAGCGATCACAAAAAACTGATTAATTATTGGCAGCACTTAGATTTTTGAACGTTACTTCCTTGCCGACGCTGCCATTCCGAGCAGCTGATAGGTGCAATCAAGGGCGGATCCAGGGGGGGGGGGCACAGGGGCACGTGCCCCCCCCCCAGACACAGGCCAGTCGAAAAAAAACACTAACAATTGTATACCAACTGCATTATTACTGCTTCCTCATTCCATAATGAAAGCATAACAGACACTTCGCCTATAGACAAAAATATAAATAGCTTTTCCAACAAATGATGATAATCAAGACGAAAAATTACCCAAATCTATGTCTGCATAATATGCTAGAATGTGAATCTTGGCGTGTGTAAAATTTATGTGCACGTATATCCTCATTCAGAATCAAGCGCGTAAACGCATGCGTGAAATATGCACATATACACATGATTTCTAGCTCTAAGCCTAATACGGACCAGTTTCGGAACGAAATCTGCGAAAAGGCAGCGGAAAATAATTTGTGGAGAATCCCATCAGCTGATACACAAATAGCAGTGTTAGCAGCGCTGGCTATTTATCTTTGATTTGGCTACTCGAACTTTTCACTGGTTCCTTAAAATTGTCATTTGGGATTTATCCAAATTTATGATATTCACTCCGAAATTTTAGCGATTTTTATGAATTACCGGCTAGGAACTTGTAAAAAAAATGCATACTTCTATTGCGAACGTACTCTTTTCGTATAGGTGACTAAAACTTTCTAAAAGGTTATGTCGTTTGTCGATTGGGCATTTCAGATTTTTGTTGTCAAACATTAAATCCGATTTGTATTGGTTCTTTTGTATATTGAGTTGGCCGCAAAAACACTTGTTTTTCATGTACATTGTAATTGATTTTCACACATTTATACGAGCATTTATACCAACCAATTTCGAAAAAATTTTAAATTTGAAAACGTGTTTCCTTAGACGTTTTTATTTTGTTAACGTTGGAAAATGGAAACTAAAAAGGTCTCTCAATTTTGAGTGTGTTTATTTTAATTTAAAACACTAGAAAAAATGCGTAGTTTTGATCTTTCAGTTTGTTTATTTTTGGCTCCAAGATTTTTCAAATGTGGCTCCATACCGGTTATAAAAGCTGCTAACGCATTACAAATGTCAAATTTTCTCCAGAAAATAATGTCGCGGATAATAAATATGTGCGAAAAGCGAGTAGATATCCAAGCAATCTACAATTACCCACTTTTCGTCATCATTTCGCAGCAGCAGCGTACTGCAAAACGAAAAGGACATTCGTTGTGTAACTTTTGTATTGGTTAGATGCGAAGTTAATTAGACTACACCAACACAGAAACTTATTTTGGATTTAGTTCTCTGAGGTAAACATAGATTTGCTCAACAGATTTATTATTTATTTTTTGTGAGTGAGACAATAGTGTTGGAGAACCACAAAAAAAAACGCGTTATTTTTTGAATGTTGTACAAGTTATAGTCTTACTGTAGACGAACACTCTTTGAATTTTGCGAATAATTAAGTTCAAATGAAATTAACGACATAAAAGAAAACTGTCATTACTTATTAAACATATAATTTTGTATTATTAAACCTTTATAAAAAGTATTTTTGATTGTTATGTTTGTATGTCATTGATACAGAATGGATCCGAGAGATAAAATGCAATGCCCTCCCAGAAATAAATCCTGGATCCGCCCTTGGGTGCAATTATATGCGAAGTGTTTCTATTGTGAAAAATGTAAGTGAATTTCGAATACTTAATGTTAACAAATTACAATAAATTTGTTTCTTTTTTTAAGGTCTCAAGCCATTTGCTTGAGAGCAAATACGGATCCTTTTAACGTTTATGCAACAAAATACGAATACGAAAGTTCCAATGAAGTAAATATTGAACTTCACGTACTTTGAAATTGCACTTCAAGTTTTTTTGTTTTAATTTATTTCATATACCTACCTATTCTTTTTTCACTAAAGTATTTCATTTATTTGGAGTTCAAGCCGATGTGCATATCTATGAAAATGACACAAATGTATGAAAGCGACACCTAAATAGGTGTCGCATGAAATTGATGCAAAAAAGCGATTGTCAATTTGATAATCACCTTACGTGGACGTAAGTTGGCTTAGCAATAAAAAAGCAACAAGGCCGCCGCCTCTGATGGTTTACCAGCGGAGCTCTTGAAATACGGTGGTGATGTTTTGGAAGTGCGCATGCACCAAATCATAAACCAAGTATGGGTGGAAGAAAGTATGCCCGATGACTGGACTATCAGCTCCATATGCCCTATCTACAAAAAAAGGCGATCCTATGTCTTGCAAGAACTATCGAGGCATATCCCTGCTTTATTTTGCATACAAGATCCTATCCAACGTACTGTGTGAACGTCTCAAACCGTTCTGCAACACACTAATCGGCACGTACCAGTGTGGCTTCCGGCCCGGCAGATCAATTATAGACCAAATTGTCACACTGAGGCAAATCCTGGAAAAGACCAATGAAATTCAAGTCGAGACTCACCACCTATTCATCGACTTCAAAGCCGCATATGATATTTCGAGGTAGTTAAGGAGTTAATCTACCTCGGAGTAAACATGAACTCCACAAATGACATTCTAGTGGAGATCCGGCGAAGAATTACCCTAGGAAACCGCTGCTACTTCGGTTTGGCAAAACAATTGGGTTCAAAACTCCTAACTCGAAGGACAAAATGTATGCTTTACAGAACCCTTATCCTGCCAGTTCTGCTTTATGGCGCCGAGTGCTGGACGATAAGCAGGAAGGGAGAGCTGATACTGGGCTCCTTCGAAAGAAAAATTCTTCGGCGGATTTTTGGTCCTGTGTGCGAGGAGGGCGAATGGAGGAGAAAATACAACCGCGAACTCTATGAGCTATACCAAGTTGTGGATGTAGTCCACAAGGCCAAGATACGTCGACTACATTGGCTCGGCCACATCGAGCGAATGGACAATAATGCTCCAGCTAAGAGGATCTTCGAATCCCAGCCGCCAAGTTCGAGACGACAAGGAAGACCGAACCTCCGTTTCAAAGACCAAGCAATCGCGGATGCCAGAGCGCTTGGTCTGGATAACTGGAAGCAGCGTGCCCGGGATCGCAGAGGATGGAAGGCTGCAGTGTCTCAGGCAGAGACTCTCCACGGGTCGGGAGCCCGTTAAGTAAGTAAGTACTAAAAAATGTACCACAATTATTTTCGTTATGTATGATGTATTCTTTTTTTACAAACGAAGAGAGCGACATCTATCGAAAAAATATGTAAATGAGCTGCTCCATCGGAAACATGTTCTAATCTAAGATAATTTATATTTGAATACGTTGCTATGGTAATATGGCGGCGAAAAATTGATTGTTACCAAAGTCCATGAATTACCTGTTTTGTATAGAGAATTCATAACTTAATTTTACCAGCCTTAATAGCACATCTATGGCACAGTACCTTTCAAATAACATAAGTTTCATTCTCCTCATTTCATAATAAATACTTAAAAAGTGGACCGAAACTTTTGATGTTCACGTAATTATATAATGATAATAATTGTTATAATTGAGTTACTTTATTTATTCTATGCATGACGCATTATACAATGTATTTGAATGCTTGTTAGTAATGACTTATTTAAATGTTATCACCGAACAATTGATTTATATTTACAGCGTTGGAGCTAAAGGCGTATGCAAAACTCGTAAAAATAAATAAGTGTTATTATAATTCATGATTTAAGAAGTCTACCGTAAAAAACATTACTTATCAAGGACACTACATACCTACTAATTTTTATTTTAAATATTTACAAAAATAAATGTTTCTTATTTACTATGTATGCGAAATTATTTTATATGCATAATAATTTATAAAATATTTATCACTACAATTTTTAACCCAACTTTAGTACACATTATTCTTATAATACTTTTACAAGGGCAGAATTAGTATATAAAAAAAAATATTTCACGCGTTTTATTCAAAAATGTGCTACAACATTTTCACGAAAGCTTTTTATTTTTTGAACAAAATATCCTTCTAAACTTTCCGCACATTTATAAAATGCTGACTCTTTAGGGTTGTAATAACGGCAGTTATCGAATATCTTCGTCATGTCACCAATGAACTCCGACAATTTAGTATACACCTGAGCTAGTATTTTTTGTTCAATGTTTTTTAAATCTAGAAAAGAAAAGAGCAAAAAAATGTATTCAAATAATAGAGTTGGAATTTCAAAATTACCCATTGGCTCTTTAATAACATTGTAGTAGTCGGGCGCCTCCCCTGGGTCCACTGGTTCCATAAACGGCCATGCGTTTTTGTGATTCTGTAAATAAAATACTAATTAATCATTATAATAATACTATTTCTAAACTCGGCTGGGATGCAAACATTATTTTAGTGATTTTCTGAAAATATATTAGGTCTGTTCCTTTACTTAGATAGATAGATAGATAGATAGATATAATTTTTTTCCATAAATTCAATACAAAATACAAGTTTCGATATAAGAAAGATTATTATAAGTGCTTTCTTTAAGTATAGAATTTAAGAAAAATAGATCAATTCGGTATTTTGTGCACTGAGTGCAAAAAAATGGTGTCGAATGTCACTTCAAAGAACTATTTCAAATTTCATATATTTAGTTTTGGGTGGGGTGACCCTATAAAACATTAAGCAAAAGGATATAATAGAAATAAAAAAAAATTTAGCACAACTAGAATTAAATAATAAAGAAATGGAGTAAGCACTTAAACTCAAATAGAATAAAAGAAGCAGATTACTTTAAAGAAATTCAAACGTAAGTGCAAAAAATAATAAATACATACATAATACGTTGAAGTTTAAACCAGAGTGTCTGAGAGTAGAGATTCTAAATTAACAAAGCAAAAATTGAAAAGCCAGCGTTTTACATGGCTTAAAGGCATTCCAGTCGTCGATATCATCCTTATTGACTGAGGAAGTTTATTATAACAGAATAAAAATTACGATATGCGGTAGTATGGAAACTTGGAACAGATACCATATTTAAAAAGTTTCCACGTAAATTGTAGTTTGAAATTAATCCATAATTACGATTCCCGGACTTCATAAAAAAAATTTTCAAAACCTTAAAACAAATGACGAACTGGAAGAATTTCTGTTCACAGAACAAAGGAAAACTAGGATGTCTTCTAGGTTTGCGACATATTTTTCGTAACATACATTTCTGAAGAATTGATAGTGGCTGAATTTTGTTTAGATAAACACCTCCCCAACATGCAATACCATACTGTAGTTTAGAATGAAAAACACCATAATAAATTGTTTTTAGGAGCATGGTGGAACAAACTTGTTGCAAGTAGTAGAAATGTCTAAGTGTGCAGCGAAAATACTTCCTCAGAGTCTCTGCATGATTTGAAAAGCTCATTCTAGCGTCTATGGTAAGCCCCAGGTATTTAAATTCGTCAACTCTTTCAATTGGGAAGCAGTTATCACTACAGCTTACATTGTCACAAAAAGAATAGCTATATCTGCAGTAGCAATTTAAAAGTTTATATTTTAAGCATTCAGGTGCATGATATGAAACATTAGCTTCCAAACGGTTTATCGATGATAAACTGAAAAAACATGACTTTAGTTTTTGAGCTTAGAACCAGATTATGTTCAGCAAACCACATCCTTAACAAATTTAGATCCCAATTTATGTCCGAGACTAGGTCTAAGGTACTATTCAAACCATAAGAATAGCCTATATCTGCAAAAGCAGTTGGTGAGCCTTTAAATTTAAGTGCAAACAGTGAGTTGCTATAGACAAGAAACAAAATTGGCCCTAAAACAGAGCCTTGGGGTACTCCCAAATTAAAGAACCTAATTTTGCTCCTTATCTGACCTATCCTTGCGACCTATTTTTTAGGTAAGATTTAAACCAGTCAAGAATGAAGCCACGAAATCCAGCTTTTTCTAGTTTGTGGTTGACCATATCAAAAGCTTTGGTTACATCGATAAATAACCCAGCCGTGCACTTTTTCGAATCTAGGCTTAACATTAATTGACTACAAAATTGTAGAAGAGCATCTTCAGTAGACTTGCCTTTCTGAAAGCCAAATTGATTATCATTAAAGAATTTACTTTTACTTAGAAAACTAACTATCCGCTTTTTTCATAAGATTTTCAAAGATTTTGCTGAAAATAGGGAGAAGTGATATGGGTCTATAATTACATATTTCAGTAGGAGAACCTTTTTTAAATAAGGGAATAACATCCGCGCATTTGAGAACATCTGGAAAAACCCCCTCAAAAACGCAGCGATTAAAAATATCTGCTAAAACCTCTACTATGAAACATGCAATCTTTTTTACAGCCAAGACAGAAACACCATCAACTCCAGATATGTTGGAATTTTTTAAGGAACCAATTTCTTACTTCTGTAGTAAGAATGGAAAAGACTGTCAAAATGGCAGTGGTGGGGATACATTTTCATAGAGAGAGAGAGACACTAATGTCGTTTTCCATTGGTTTCACTCGGGGATCCACTCATTCGGAAATCCAATGGAACAGCAAAACTGCTTCTGACAGAATCCACCAAAGTATTGGTGAAATGCCAAAAAATAATCTACGGCTGCTGTCAGCTGACTTGTAATAAATATATAAATTGCACTTGTATGAGTGCTTCTGACTTGAAATCGAGAAGCGAAATTATCTTCTCGGAATCACCAGAAGATTATTTTTGTGCCAATGGAACGGCATTTTTTCGATTCCGGACTCTCCCGGACGCTTCTTTTTGTCCAATGGAAAACGACATTATGAAAAAGTTAGGGAACGCTTAAACGCTTTTAGTGCAGCAGGTACAGGTTACTCTGTCCTGCCAACCCGCTAACCTAACATAGCGAACACTTTTATAGTCTTCTATGAAAATGACAGATACATAATTCAAAAATTCACAAAAGTAGTGCGAAAAGTCGTTAAAATCTATATATTACCAGCCTTATTTATTAGAATTAGCTAAACACGCCTATACACCTGTATAGTTATGCAGTGTATAAGAATTTATACAGCCCTTATACACCCTTCCAAAAATTCTTATTTATAAAACATTTTTCCATGCATACTAGTTATAAATACAAGGCTTGTGGCAAAAAAAGTACTGAAAAAGAGAAATCTATTACATTTATCTGTCCGAAATGATAAAAAAACCTAAGCAGCTTGTAGAAATACAAATTCAAATACAAATAGGAATAACAAAATGGAAAAGCAAAAAGAAAAATATGGGAGATTTGGGACTCCATGAAATGGTGGTCTAATTCAAATTTTAAGAAAAATTTAAAACAGCTTAAAATATCTCATATCTGCATATATTTCTTGTCGAGAATATTTGTAGAATCCTTAAAATTGAAAAAGAGAACTGGAAACAATCTATTCAATTTATTTTTGATTTTGTTTGAAATAAAATGTGACAAATTTTTTTGAGTCAAAATGACATTTCGATACTATTCCACCTCTATACAAGCTCTAAACAACGTCCAAGTGCGTTTAGCTCATACAAGCTCTGTACAACGTTGAAAAAATTTTATAAATAAGGTTTTTGCGTTTAGAGGCATTATAGAGCGTGCATAACTTTACACACTCTTTATAATACGTTTATAAATAAGGCTGTACATGTTTAAAATTTGAGCCTTAAAATTTTATTGAACATACCTATTTTATTTCATATATCCACTATATTAATCGCCGACCCAATTTCTTTCAGAACATATTTACCCTATTTAATGAAGTAAAATTTAATTTTTTTTTTACCAAATTGAAGCGTACAGCTCATAGATCGGTCGAAAAGAATTATAATTTCAAAAAAGTTATTGCAAAATAGGTAAAATAATGTTTTTAAATTACCTTGGTTACAACAACAACATTGTAAACATACAAAGAAAGATAGCTTTATAGCTTCGCTATCTGTGCGGCGAATGTCACGTTTGAATGATGGGAGTTAAGCAAAGAAAGAGAGAAAAGTATATGCGCAGGGGTGGGTATGGGTAATTGGATAAGTCACATTTTTCTTTCGCTCAGTCGAAGTCCTGTGACTGTCTCCTTCTATTGTATGAATCAGAAATTAAAAAAAGAGAATCATACACAGAGAACGTTTCTATATGCGTATGCGTTGCTATGCTATTATTATTGACCTTATTTGTATAGTGTAGCACTATACATAGAGCAGCCACTGAGCCACCTCACCGAAACGAAAGTGTTTGGCGTGTGGGGGCGTGGCGGATGAATGTGTGTCGTGTTCGTTTGTGTTAAGCGAAGAGAACTTATGCGCAGGTGTGGTTGCATTAGTCTGATTTGGCTTCCGGTCATTCGAAGTCGGTTGTATCCTACACGAATTATTAGATAGCCATCCTACAACAATTGTGATTTCACTGTACTCTGATCCTGGTTTTGGCCAATAATTACCTACCTATTCTTTGGTAAGTCATTTTGATTTATTTTTTTTATACAATTTAGGTATAAGAGTTTATTTATTGTGAATGCTTATTTATTGATTTCTTTTTTTTCGATGGAATATTAGGTAGATATGCCTCGGCAAAGAACTTTGACGGGTAGGCGTGAGAGGGAAAGAAATAGAGTTGATTATTTGTTACGTCGCGAAGCCGTACCATACGGCGATAATGATGATAATAGTTTATTTGATAGCTTTACGGATACATTTAAAATCGCATTAAATTTAGTACCGCGCAATTTCAATTCCTTTGATATTGGTTTGATGAATGTACGATGTGTTCTGTGTAATGCGATACATTTTAGTTCAGAGACGACTGGTAAGGATCGAAATATTTTTACTTCTTGCTGTCATAAAGGAAAAGTGTTCATACCGCCTTTAAGTCAGAACGCTTTCATAAATAAGCTATATTATGACCTTCGATCAAATGATCAAACTGATAAAAACCGTGCGAATAATTATTTTGCTAATATTCGCAGTTACAATTCTGCCTTTGCAATGATTTCCTCAGAAGCAAAAGTCTCACAAAATGTCACGCAAGGTGTTTATCACTTTAAAATTCATGATACGTTTTATCATAGAATGGGGCCTTTGACTGTTTCTTTGTACGGTAATCAACCTTCCTATGCACAGTTATATTTCTATGACGTTGATACTGCCAACCAATTCCGATTAAATGTTCAGTCTAATCGTGACTGTGATCGTGATTTGATGCATTCTATATCTAATGAATTGAATCGTGTGAATCCATTTGTGCACTCTTTCACATCTATGAGGGATTATTGTAATAGACCTGGTAATGAAAGTAGAGAAGTTTGTATGGTCATTAAAGTCAATCGTGATCTTGACATTCGGCGTTTTAACGACGCGGTTGCAACTGATGTAGCTGTAATATTCAACACAGTTGATGGTGAGCCACCTTTTGAGCGTAATATGATTGCTTTTCAAAAAGTTACTGGTGCGATTCGAAAAGTGTCTGTTTTGGAACCTTCTCTCGATCCATTGGCCTACCCTTTGTTGTTTCCAAATGGAGACACTGGGTGGTACACTAATATGACTCACAATATGCCAAGCACATCAAGAGCAGCTGCACCCCGAACCAAAATTACAATGTTGCAATATGCAGCTTATCGTCTTGCCATCAGGAATGATTTTAGTCTTTTACACCATTCTCAAAAACTTTATTTGCAGTGGATTGTTGATATGTATGTACGCATAGAGGGCACAAGATTGTTCTATATTAGGAACAATCAAAAGAATTTGCGCTGTGAAGTATACAATAATTTAACTGATTTTTTGGAAACGAATTCGAATGAGCCCGTCAATATTGGTAGAAAAGTAATTTTGCCATCATCTTTCTCCGGTTCGCCCCGGAATATGTATCAGAATTACCTGGATGCAATGTCAATTGTACAGCACTTTGGGAAACCATCTCTATTTATTACAATGACATGCAATCCATCGTGGCCTGAGATTGCTGCTTGCTTGGGGTATGAATCTTCTAATTTTCGTCCCGAAATTATCGTTCGTGTTTTTAAAGAGAAGTTGAAAGAATTGATAGATATAATTGTTACGAAGTGTATATTTGGAAGAGTTATTGCAATAATTTATACAATCGAATTTCAAAAAAGGGGTTTGCCACATGCCCACATTTTAATTACCTTGCACGAGAACGATAAAATCATTGAACCAATTGATATTGACAAAGTTGTTTGCACTGAAATACCCGATCCTACCACACATCCCAAGTTACATGAATATGTCAAGAATCACATGATGCATGGGCCATGTGGTGCACTTAATCCAAATTCCGTGTGTATGATAGATGGTAAATGTTCGAAAGAATTTCCAAAAAAAATTCAATGAATTCACACGTGAGTCTGTAAATGGGTATCCATTGTACAAAAGACGTGACAATGGTTTGAGTGTTGATGTGAGGAGAGCATCACTTGATAATCGTTATGTAGTGCCATATAATCCATATTTACTTGCCAAATTCAATTGTCACATTAATGTTGAGGTATGCACAACAGTAAGAAGTGTGAAATATATTTACAAATATGTTTATAAAGGGTATGATAGTGCTACCGTTGAAATCGGAACTGTTTCGAATGCTGATTGTAATAATCCACCAGTTCAAATTGACGAAGTCACAAATTTTGTAAATGGCCGTTATGTTGGGTCTACTGAAGCAATGTGGCGAATATTCGAAATACCCATGCATTACCAATCACATTCCATTGTCAGACTCGATATTCATTTGCCGTCTCGGCAAAATTTGTATTTTAGAGAAGGTCAAGAAGCAAATGCAGTTCAAAATGCCAAGCCAACAAAACTGTTAGCATTTTTTGAGTTGAATCGTACAGATCGAACAGCAAACCAATATAAATACACTGAAATTCCTTTGCATTACACTTGGCAAACGAGCACACACACATGGCAAAGACGTTTGCGTGGTGGTGATAAGATAATTTCACGTATGTATGTCGTATCATCAAAAGACATTGAACTATTTCACTTGCGTTTACTCTTATTACATGTTTGTGGTCCTAAATCATACGAAGATGTCCGCACTTACAACGATGCTGTACATAACACATTTGTTGAAGCGTGTCATGCACGTGGAATTGCATCGAATGATAATGAATGGCGCGAGTGTTTGAATGAAGCTAAAGAATTTCAACATCCAAAACAACTGCGTGAATTATTTGGTTTTATTTGTGCACTGAATATGCCAGCCAATGCTTTAGCAATTTGGAATGATTTTAAAGTTTATATGAGTGAAGATTTTGCAAGAGATAATGATGAAGAAGTTGCATTTAATCGAGCTTTACTTGATATTCAAGAAATTTTGAATGCTCATAACGTGACATGTCAATCACTTGGCTTACCAACTCCCACTGTAATGCCTGAAATAAATGATTTAGTTTTTTTTGATCAAGATGAAGCGCAATTTCTATTCGATGAAGCTTATGCCAGTTCTAATATTGAACAAAAAACCATAATCGATCAAGTGATTCGTGAAGTTCAACATCACGACACTGGTTCAAATGTATTTTGTTTAACTGCTCATGCAGGTTGTGGGAAAACATTTACACAAACTGCAATTATTCGGAAGTTGCATTCACTCAACCTTCGATGCATTGCAACAGCTTTCAGTGGCATTGCTTCGACACTTTTGATTGGAGGTAGGACATTGCACAATGTCTTCAAATTGCCCATTCCAATTTTGGAAACTTCTGTGGCCAATATTACTTCTAATAGTGACCAAGGTCGATACATAAGGTCTTCGTCCCTTATCCTAATTGATGAAGTGTCAATGTGTCCACTTCAGGCCTTGAAAATAATTGATAGATTATGTAAAGACTTATGCACCAATGATATTGATAAAGCTAAACCATTTGGTGGAAAGACTATACTTTTGTGCGGGGATTTTCGTCAAACTTTACCTGTTGTACCACATGGTTCCCGTGCCACTTTAATCGAGAATTGTGTGACCAGTTGGGATCAGTTTTCTTTGTTCCATCATGTCACTTTGACACAAAACATGAGAGTTTTACCTCATGAATTAGAATTTGTTGATTTCTTAAAGAAAATTGGAAACGGAGAAGCACCTGAATTTCCACAGTTTGGTGATAATATCATCGAAATACCGCAACAATTAGTTGGTGGTTTGAATAATGTCATTAGTTCAATTTATGGCGATAATGGTAATGATATATTGTCTGACCGAATCTTGAAATCTGTTATACTAGCGCCAAATAATGAAGATTGTGCTTTGGTCAATAAGGATGTGCTTAGCCGCATGCCTGGCGAAAAAAAAAGTTACCATAGTTATGACAAAATTATTTCTGATAATGAAAACGATATCAATCATTATCCAGTTGAGTTTTTGAACTCAATAACTGTGAGTGGCTTGCCACCACATATATTGGAATTGAAAGTTAATTCCATCGTACTTTTGATTCGCAATTTAAATACATCACAAGCATTGGTTAATGGTACCAGAATGCGTGTTAAGGCTTTGCATAATAATGCTCTTGATTGCGAAGTTTTAACTGGCACAGCACGCAATAAGCGAATTTTGATACCACGAATAAATTTGACATATAGTGGTACTATTTTGCCTTTTGACTTTCAACGAACGCAATTCCCAGTCATTCCTGCGTTCGCAATGACAATAAACAAGTCACAAGGTCAAACTTTTGATAGAGTTGGGATTTTATTGAAAAGACCAGTTTTCACGCATGGTCAGTTATACGTTGCTGCGAGTAGAGTTCGATCATTCGACGGTTTAACATTTTTCGTTTGTGAACATAGTGGTCAAGGTAAATTGGCAGGTGATCAACGAGTTTTTACCAAGAACATAGTCTATAGGGAAATTTTGAATCCTAATACATAAATACATAAATTTTGAATATGTTAATTTTAAATGTTTTTGTTCTTTTTTGTATCCATTTTAACTATTATCATCATTCGTTTTCTTAGATTAAGTTAGGCAGAGTTCTTATCTCATTTTAGTGCCAATATCTTTCTCTCTTTCCTTCTCATTGCCTTGCTCAGCAAGTTTATCGTAGCGGTGAACTACACTGGATAATTTGAAGAAGGGCGGTAACTTCGGACCGTTCCTTGCAATCGTTCGAAATTTCAAATCGGAAAGGGATGGCCTTCGTAGGAATGTTTTAGCAGTGAGCAGTGGCATGAAGATATTTTGTTTTCAAATTTAAAAATAATTTTTTTACTCTTTTTGGTCGCAGGTACCTAACCTTTTCTGCCATATCTGGACTGGACTGGAAGAAGAATGCTATTATTTTATTACTCTTCTATTGTGTGCATTTCGTTATCTCATAGCAAAAAATTTAAAATATTATTGAATAAGAAATATAAAAGTACAGCATGAAAAAAAAATTAATGCAATTTGTTTCATTTCAGTGCTATTTTTGTTTTTTCAACGTTATAGAAGTTAAGAACAATATTAGTTAGTTACTATCTATTCCAGAACTGACACGAATACCTACCTACGATCAGTAATTTTTAAGATTTCTTTATTTAAAGACAGACATTCAAATTCGCTTCAAATCAAACAGAGCTACACCAATTCTATTTATCTACATAGTAATGATATAAAAAAAAATGTGTGCTCGATTTTCGAGCACTGGGCGAACCTAGTATTTATTATTACAAAGAATGGTTTCACAGTAAGATTACATCTCATAAGTTGTGAAGGCTTGACAAAGATTCAAAAGCAAATTTAATATTATGAATGATTATATGTAATTTAGTTGGAAACGTACATAAGTAAAACCAATTTATAACAATAACAATATGTAAAACTAAATGAAATATATTATTTATATTTATATATCAGTGATACCTGTGTTGTAGACCCCCGAAACCCCTCAATTTAAACGAAATGTTGTTCATGGTTGATTGCAGCTTAAAGGATAGGATAGTTTTGGTGGCCACCCGACAGGTGGCGCTGTTCTCAATCTCTGAAACCGCTCAACTGATTTCAATGGGATTTTGTGGATGGGTATTTTTGGTTCCATCTTAAAGGGATAGTTTTGGGCCCGATAAGGGGCGCTGTTGGCGATTTTGAAACCATTCGCCGTTTTCATTAAAAGGATAGGATTGTTTTGCACCTAAAAGGTGGCACCTATATCGAAAGTGAAGTGCAAAAAACTTATCCGAACGGTGATTCTTACGTCCCGAACTTCTTCAAGCGACCGACTTGACATCACCACACGATCTTTCAAACAAAACGATAATTGGCTTCATCATTCAGCACAATGTTTTTGAACAATCGCATTTTTGTGTGTACCTACTCGATCAAACGGCAGAAGCGAGGACTGCCAATTGTTGATTTAGAAAATCTGACCGGACCAACTAGATTCAATCATAAGCGTGGTAAAAAAACCAACCAGGAGAACGATCCGGAAATCTATGAAGTACATTGAACTCAATTTAATTCCAAGAAGTTGTAAAGGGTGGTTAAATTTTAAGGGCCGATGTGAATGTGAACCACACCTAAACGTCAAGTTTTTTTCAGCATCAATTTGAACTATGGAAAGATACACAATCGAGCAACGCGTTAAAGTTATTCATTATTAAATGGTCATTCAAATCAAAATGCATATCGTGCACTTCGAAGAAAATCATCTTCAGTGATGAGGCGATAATTCGGCACATTAACGGCATAGAACCTCAATTATGCCTCAGCGTCATCGAAAATTTGGACCATCGGATGGAGGTGTGCCGCCGAGGTCGCGGCGGCCATTTGGGCGATATTTTGTTCCATACATAATTTAACCATACCAATATTATCATAATAAAAAGAAATGACAATAATTTCCTAAATAATTTGTGTATTATTCAAAATGAACATCGGCCCTTAAAACTTAACCACGCTTTACTTTTACCACCATAGGAAAATCATACTGAGACCCCAACCAAATTTGAAATGTTCAATCTGCTGGCCCTATATTTTTCTTTTCAAATTCCTCCATTTTGTTTTCCTATCGGTGTTATGTCAATTAGAATCCGTGGGACATGCAAAATCATAAAAAAAATTCAACCACCCTTGGGGGACACAAGCATGGTCTGAATACTGTCAATCTATCGATTCTCTAAAGGAATCTGCTAGACTCAGTAAGATCCTATCCAAAGAACGCTGTATTCCTTCTTTTATTAAGAGATCGAATGTAACCTGGACAGAATCTACCGATGAATCTTTAGAGCTTCTACTCAACACTCACTTTCGTGGTTGTAAAGACTATTGCGATATTTCGCCCAATTCGCGGGGGAGTTCTCCGTCGTACCGGGAAGAAATTGAACGCATTATAACCAAGGAAAAGATCTCCTGGGCCATTAACAGTTTTGCTCCGTACAAATCACCGGGGCAGGACGGCATTCTTCCCATCATGCTACAAAAACATGAAGGGATAGTGCTGCCCATACTTGTCAAAGTTTACAGAAGCAGTATCTTACTTAATCACATCCCTCAGTCTTGGAAGTTTGTCCGAGTAGTTTTCATACCGAAAGTCGGCAAAAGAGGTCACGAATCCGCGAAGGATTTCGGACCGATTAGCTTAACCTCCTTCATACTTAAAACTCTAGAGCGTATACTCGACCTTCACATAAGAACAGGCCTTGAAAGGTCCCCCTTATGTCATTCACAACACGCTTACCTCAAGGGCAAGTCGACGGAGACTGCTCTTCATGAAGTAGTGCTGACAGTTGAAAGGTCACTCTCTCATCACCAATATACCTTAGCTACCTTCTTAGATATAGAGGGCGCTTTTAACAATGTCCTCACTGAATCGATCCAGGAATCTCTATTAGAACTTGGGGTAGAGGATTTCGTCACTTCATGGATCATTTCCATGCTCCAAGCAAGGATCATTCAAGCAAAACTTGGTAACACCCTTTTAACCAAATCAGTAAGCAGAGGTACACCTCAAGGTGGGGTGATCTCACCACTCTTATGGGTTATGGTACTCAACAAAATTCTGTCAATACTCGACAGGGAAGGGATTAAAGTTGTTGCGTATGCGGATGACGTGGTCGTTCTAGTATCAGGAATGTTTCCGAACGTGATAAGTGAAATCATGGAAACAGCACTGGGTAAGATCAGCGGTTGGGCTACAAGTTGTGGCCTCAGCGTAAACCCAAGTAAAACTGAACTGATGCTCTTCACCACCAAAACCAAAATACCAACCTTCTCACTTCCCCGCTTGAATAACCAATATCTTACTTTATCCACCAGTGCCAAATACCTAGGAGTCATCCTCGACCCTAAACTCAACTGGAAGTCAAACATCGAACACCGAGTGAAGAAGGCTAGTATTGCCTTCTACACCTGTAGTAAAACTTTCGGCAAGAAGTGGAGTCTTCAACCAAAGATGGTTCGTTGGATGTACACAGCAGTAGTACGTCCCATCCTTACTTACGGGTCGCTGGTATGGTGGCCCGCCTTAAGCAAAGCTTATAACATCACTAAATTAAGTAGAGTCCAAAGAACAGCTGGAATTGGAATCACAGGATCAAGTCCGACCGAGGCGCTCAATGTCATTCTCAATTTTCTGCCAGTGGATCTGCATATAAAATACATTACAGTGTGCAGTGCAGTTAGATTGAAGGAATCTAAATGTTGGTCCAAACGGCCTTACGACCACTCCAGCATCCTACTTTCCCTTCCTGACGGCATAGGTCGTCTATCTACGGACTACATTGTACCCAAACTCGACTTCCATAAAAACTTCTCTGTTAGATTCCCCTCTAGATCAGAATGGGAGGAAAATGCTGTCGTAAACGAATTCGACATACCTATCTTCACAGACGGTTCCAAAATGAACTGTGGAGTGGGAGCGGGCATTTTCTTAACAGAACTAGACATCTCCAAATCTTTCCGCCTCCCGAACGCAGCCAGCGTCTTTCAAGCCGAAGTACTTGCAATCAAGGAGGCGTGTAGGCTGATCCTTAATATTATTACAACCAGAAAAAAAATAGGCATCTTCGTAGACAGCCAGGCCGCGATTAAGGCTGTCGGTTCTACTAAATCAACGTCAAAGCTTGTTGTGGATTGTAGGGAGATATTGACCAGGGCTTGCCATCGGTTTGAAATCACTCTCGTCTGGGTTCCCGGCCATAGGAGGGAATGAAAAAGCCGATGAACTTGCCAGACGTGGCTCTGCTCTATGCGTATCTTATGCGGAGGAAGTATTCCCTCCGCTGGGTTACGTTAAGAGAGAAATCCTCCTACACTGCACCTCAAGAGCGAAGACCAGATGGTTGAACCTGACGAGCTGTGTCATTTCGAAGAAGATCTGGTCAACCTACGATGATACCAGAACAAACAACCTCTTAGCCAGAACGCGTATAGATGTCGCCAGACTAACGGCAATTAGTACGGGTCATTGGCCTCTAGGAACCCACGCAGCCAAGCTTGGCATCCCCCATAACACCCACTGCCGTAGTTGCGCTGACACAAACAAGAGTGAAACAGTGTTTCATCTTCTTTGTCCGGCCCTAGCCAAAACCAGACGCAGTGCTCTAGGTCATCCCTTTTTTGATGACCTTTCGGCCATCCATAGTATCCATTTCAATAGGATAATCAAATTTTTTAACTCCTCAGGCTGGTTGTAAGTTTTCCTATCGTCCGTCTCCTCCTTTATTTTTTCAGGTTTTCCGTGAGTTGTGGTCCCAAAACGGCGCTCTATGCGTTATTTGTGTTTTTCCCTCGTTCGGGAAATACAGCCACTTAAACCAACCAACCAACCCAACCTTGGGGGAACGTGATAGAGTTAGGAAATACGGGTAAAGGGATTTAAATTTTTTTTATGAGGTTTTTATGAGGAGCAAGTTCGTGCATTTAAAAATATTTCATTTTGAGTGTGGAAGTCCAAGAAATTCAATAATTAGACTTTGAACACAAACGAGTGAACTTCTCCTTCGTCTATTAATTCCAGCTTTATCTAAAACGCGCATCTTTTAAGTCCAAAATTTGGTTTCTATTTGCTATATCAGCTGAGCAATATTAACAAATCCTTTTTTATCAATTTGTTAATTGACCAAGATTTTCAAAACGATCTCGTAGTGGTAGTGGTTTCTATTTAGTTTTCTTTGAGGTATATTTGTATTTTTTGAGAAAGCGGAAAGGTTTTTTTCATATAAATACTCGGAATCGGAACTGGAGCCGAATAGATTTGGTCTGCTCAAATGTTCATGCGTTTAAGGTTCTGCGGATTCCATTTTTTTCAGTTGGGTAGAAGATTATGTATATGCTGTACATTTGAGTGGGACGGAGACGGAGATCGAGTGAAATAGCAAACAAGATATGTAATCTGATATGTGATATTAAGTGAAGTGAATGAGATTGCGAGAGGAGAGAAAAGAGAGCCACATACACACAACACCAGAAATTTAGTTCTTCTCATAATATTTCTCCGGCACAGCGTTCTGTTTTGATTTTTTATATCTGTTCTTTCATACTACATAAAAATCAATTGCTGTGCTTTAGTCGGGTAAAAACTTAAAAACGACTCAACGGACCTGAATGATTTTTTTATTTTGTTTGGCTTGAATCAGGTAGGGTTTAGGAAAAATAAGAATTCGGAAAATTCTCAACAACACTTTGTTTTTTATCTATCTCCTTCAATATATAAATCAAAATAAGTCGCATTGTGTTTGAATTGATGTTCACTTAATGCGTGAACCGATTTTGTTTCTGGAAATTTCAAATAAAAGATGACGTCAATATCAAGGTGGTGTATGTATATAGGGGATTTGTACGTTTATTTGTTATACGAGTTATAGGCATTTTAGTATACATCCCAGTGTTGTCGACCTTCGAAACCCAATAACCGATTTAAATGAAATTTTGGGGGTGGGTATGGTTGACCCGATAAAGCTGCTCTGGGGGACACAAATCGCAAGCATTACAGAAAATGTTATGTGATATAGCATATCGTTTGGTAGAAAGAAGGGGAGATATATTGTGTTCGTTATTTGTATACTATCATTTTTACAAATTGACAACTCGCCCAAGAAGTCCCGCATACTAACCGCTGAGCCACCGTGTTCACAAGTCGCAACTACTGATACTCGCATTTACTGTTGCCTAGCGCCTTTATCGAATTCTTTCTTTCCCGGACTTCTTTGAAAGACCGCCATTATATCCCCGCACGATTTTTCAAACAAAAGCTCAAAACGATCATCGTTAAGCACAATGTTTCTGGGTGTAGGTATTCGGTAGAATGGCAGAATCGAGAATTGCCTATTGCCCACATTCTGCTTTGGTTGATTAAGAACATTTGGCGGGACCAACTCGATACAATCATTAGCGGAAAAAAAACAGTGCACTCCGGGAATGCCGACAGAAGTGAAAACTTGGACAACTACGTGTATTTTTTGAATCGTCAGGCAATATTTTATTGTGCAAGAAATACTTTTAAATGCAGTGTTTTCTAATTCATTATTATAAACTACTACTACAAAAATTATACTACAATTTTCATTTTCGTTTAATGCGCTATTGTATACATGAGTAAACCCAATTCCAGTGGTGCCAGGAATGAAAGGCTGAGGGTTTTATGATCAGTCGTATACCAGCCCCTTCAGGTGCCTTGGCAGGCCTGTCGTATCCAAGTGCCTTACCCCAGCAGAACGGGCTATGTTGTGGCGGACCATTCTTCATCGGCTTACTAGTGGGAATTATATGGACCTTATAAACAAAAAATCTAACAACAACAACAACAAAACTGACCTTCAAGCAAAGAATACAGGAAACTGACTTCCAACAACGACGATGACTCCACAATCCCGTCTGACTCGGATTCAAAATCCGCTGGCGCGTCTGTTTCGGACGCGGATTCCAGGCAACTCAGTGCTGTATCGTCGCATGTTTGGCGCGGGAAAAACAACTCACCGAGCGCCATAAAACACGAACAGATACGTGCAGCAAAACATAAACTCGCCGCAGTCCTGGCGAAAGCAGACAGTTCCTGGGATCAAAAGAACAGGGACACGATTCGTTGGGCTGGCGAAATTTTGAAGGGGGACACAAGCCAACCTGCTTCGGGTACGCAGCATCCCTCCTCAAGTAATGCCACCCAGCCGTCTTTACTTCCGAGCGGCCCCAGTAAGTACAACCCTAAAAAGAGACCCCCTCTTCGCAGGGAAGGACCTACAAAATCCTTCACTCCTGTCTCAGTACAGACTACAGTTTGCGGCAACCCGAAAAATCTTCCTGCTTCGGGAAGACCCTCGGTAGTTCCTGCCAAAAAGGTCTCAACGACCAAGCGACCCAGATCTTTTGAGGAAACTTCCGCGACCTCAAAGAAGGCAAAGAATGCTGATACGGCACACAGACCCTTCAATGAGGTCGTGAAAGATAATATGCTCTACGGCATTTACGACAACGGAAATGACGGGGAGAACTGGCTAATGCTCAAAGCTATTCTAGCCGGAGAAGTCCTAAAATTCCTGGACGGAAATTCTTCGGCAGAACCGCCGTCCTTCGTGGATGGTGGCTGGTTCTCCAGTGGCGTTAAACTTGTCAAATGCAAGAATAGTAGTGCAGTAGATTTTCTTAAATCAACGATACCGAAAATCAAACCGTTGTGGACTAACGCAGGGCACCAAGTGATGCACTGGAGCGATATACCAGTCCGCCCCAAAGGTCGTGTCTGGCTACCACCTGGACCGTCAACGGAAGCGGATATCCTAAGGCTGATCCGTCTACAAAACCCCGATCTACCAACGAGCAATTGGAAGATCATTAAAGCCGGGAACCGGAAGAAAGAGGCAGGCTGGTATCATTCCTCATGAACAAGGAATCACTCGATCTGCTTAGCAGTAGGGGATATAAATTCTTCTACGGCATGGACGAGCTTGTTCTTAGAGTTCAGAAGAAGGAAGAGAGACTTTGTCGGGTGTGGTACCCATGCTGACTAACCTCGGCCTGGATGCCGAACTAGACGGTCTCTCTCCCGTCTCTGTAGAGGAAGGATACCGGGTTGTCGCAAAGCAGCCAGCTGTTACGGATGGCAGCAAGACCAGCGACAGTACACCCATGATTAACCTCAGCGATGAGCTTTCTTCTAATTCGGAGGAAAGCAACAGGACAGTGATAGAGGCATCCGTATCAGTCAGCAACAATGCTAAGACTGCTACAGATTAACCTCCATCACTCCAAAATAGCATCAGCTAATTTACTGCTTCGTCTGCTAACGGGCGGAGAAGACGTGGTCCTTATGCAAGAACCTTGGGTGGATGTTAAGAATACCATACTTGGACTAAGGGCAAAGAACTATACGTTATTTTACGTAAAAAACTAAGGTAAACCTAGATCCTGTATATTGGCAACGAACAGTCTAAAAGCTCGCCTTATACCCAATTTCAGTGATCCAGATTTTGTCTGTGTGGAGATAGACACGTGCAGCAACAAGCTAAGGTTATCAGCCGCTTACATGCCCTACGATGACACAGGGCCCATCCCAGCAACAAATGTGCGCAGAATGGTAGAAGCAGCTGAGAGAGACAACACTTCCCTCGTGGTGGGCGCGGATGCCAACGGTCATCACACCCTCTGGGCTAGCAGCGGCATAAATAACAGGGGTGAGCGTCTTTTTGATTACATTATGACAACTAATCTCGTAGTATGTAACAAAGGTTCAGAACCTACCTTTACCAATAGGATTAGGCAGGAAGTCTGTTAAAGATTGAATTATTTTATTCAACCTGTAGGGTCATAGGTACATGAACCTAGACTGTTGTGCTCGTACAATTCGATACTTGTATCGACTATACAGTTATAAAGTCCCCAAGCAGACTCACTTGAGGTAAAGAAAAGGTGTCTTGACTGGTTGTTCTGATACTAACACTTTATTTGAATCATTTTACTCTTTTTATACTACTTAACAATCTATACGACAATCCAATAACGCTAAATTAACAATACAATATCAATAATGCTTAATTAACAATAAAATATCAATAGTGCTTAATTAACAAAATGTAACTTCAATTTAATATTGCTTAATTACCTTAAACCTAAAGTACCCCAAATTCGATATCGCTTAATTAGCATAATTGCAAATTCAATATAACTATTGCGGACTAAACAAAGTCTTAGATATGTATTACTCTAGCTACTAACTCTCCTAAACTAATAATTAGCAACTGGAAGGTCTCTAGAGACGTTTCTTTCTCGGACCACCATTATATCCAATTTAACATTGACCTCATTAAGCCTCCACTTGAAACTTTCCGGAATCCCAAGAGAACCAATTGGCAGGTATATAATTCCCTTCTAAGGCAGAAGCTCGGCAACTTAGGTAATCAACCGAATTCATCATCGGATATTGATTTTATGGTTGACAGAGTCACCAAATCGATGAATGAAGTCTTTAAAAGAGCTTGTCCGATCAGTAGACACAGAAAAGGGAGCAAACCACCGTGGTGGAATGCTCATTTATCAATGTTGCGCAAAGCAAGTATAGGAAATGCTTCAATTTAGCCAAGTCCTCTCGACTACAAGTAGACTGGGACACTTACAAAATCAGTCTAAGGCAATATAAGGCAGAGTTTACAAAAGCCCAAAAGCAATCATGAAGACTCTTCTGTGGCAACATAGAAAGCACTACCGACTCGAGCAGGCTAAGGAAAATAATTTCCAAATCTCCACCCATGCCTAGTTTTATCCAAAAACCCTGCCGCAATATCAATGGGCCGTCAACAGCTTCCTTCCGTATGAATCTCCTGGACCAGATAAAAGACCACCAGTAGAAATACAGAAAGCTATAGAAATTCTAGCTCCCTGGCTTGTAGTGATCTGCCGAACTTGCCTCAAATTCGGATACACTCCTGCATCATGGAGAAGGGTTAAAGTAATCTTTATACCTAAGTGTGGCAAGGACTCACATGTTTCGCCTAAGGATATTAGGCCGATCAGTCTATCCTCCTTCTTCCTGAAGACACTAGAAAGACTCATTGATACATACATTCGTAAGAACTTATCAGCAAACTCCCTATCAGATTCCCAACATGCCTATCGCAAGGGTTTCTCTGTGGAGACAGCTTTACACTCACTAGTAGGTACCATTGAAAAATCGCTCTCAATAAAGGAGTTCGTGATGGTATCCTTCCTAGATATCGAAGGCGCCTTCAATATTGTCAAAACAGAAGGCATCTCTAACGCACTCCACAGGCTGGGGGTTGACAGCAGCTTACGCGTCTGGATAGAAAACATGCTTAGCAGCAGAGTGATCCTATCGGAACTAGGGAGCTGTCAATCCAAACGGTCAGTGTGCAGGGGTACACCCCAGGGGGGGGAGTGTTGTCGCCACTTCTTTGGATCTTAGTAGTTAATGATGCACTCACCACCCTGTGCAACATGGGTTGTAAAGTTATAGCCTATGCAGATGACATCGCTATCGCTATATATGTAAAAATTCCGCAACACAATAAGAGACCTTATGGAATCCGCTCTCCACAAGTTAGCTAATTGGACGGATACAGTCGGACTCGATGTTAACCCATCTAAAACAGATCTAATCCTGTGCACAAACAGATACAAAGTTCCCAATTTAACTCCTCCAAAACTCAAAAACAAGGAGCTAAAATTTAGCAATCATGCCAAATATTTAGGCATAATTCTTGACAGTAAGCTTAACTGGAAGCTTAATATTCAGGACCGCACAAGGAAAGCTACGGTTGCTATCCATACCTGTAGGAAGGCCCTAGGTCCAAAATGGGGCCTTCAGCCTAGAGTAACAAATTGGCTCTACACTGCGGTAGTCAGACCAATTCTCTTTTACGGAATCTTGGTTTGGTAGCCCGCACTAAAGAAAAAATACAATTCTAGATCTATGGAACAAGTACAAAGATCAGCCAGCATATGCATCACGGGGGCACTCAGACTACTACACCTTCTTCCTGTCGACATCTACGGGAAACTAGTCGCGTCTATGGCGGCCTTAAGACTCAGAGAATCTCAGAAATGGACCAACTATCTATAGGCCATACGGACATTCTTCCTGATACAATCCCAAATATAACGGATTATACTATTCATTTTGAGGACTTGAACATAAAATACAGAGCAATAATCCCAGAACGTTCCGAATGGGAGAATTGCACAATAGGTAATAACTACGCACTTTAAGTATATACAGATGGATCCAAAATGGCGGCAGGTACGGGTGCGGGAGTTTATTCTCCATCACCCGAAATCAGCGTTGCCCTACGCCTTCCAGACCTCTGAATTAATGGCTATACGCGAGGCAGCCTGCAGACTTGCCTTGTTTGCGATAGATGAAAAAGCTATCGTACTATACATAGACAGCCAGGCAGCAATAAAAGCCCTGATTACACCAACAACTAGATCCAAGTTGGTAAAACAATGCCGGGAATCTCTGAACGAGATTGCAGACAGATATTCATTAACCCTGTGTTGGGTTCCAGGGCACAGTGACACTCCTGGCAACTGCAAAGCGGACGAATAAGCCAGACAAGGAAGCGGCTTTCACTCGAACAACAACAGTGAACCGTACGCTCCTATACAATCCATCAAATTCTTTTTATTTAAAGAGGCAATAAGGGTCGCAAATAACAGGTGGAATAGCATTGATACCTGCGCCACATCAAATCAAATCTGGCCAAAACTGGATGCTAAAAGGACTCAGAAACTTCTCTCCATTAGTAAAAATAGAATCAGCTCCGTAGTGGGAGCATTAACAGGACATTGTCTGATAGGTAGATTAGGAGCCCCCTACAACGATTTTAGCAGAAGCTGCATGGATGAGGAGGAAGAGGAAACCGTTCTACATCTTCTGTGCACTTGCCCGGCTCTCGCAAAATTTGCGCAAAACACACTTAGGAAAATTAACTTCGTAGACCTAGTGACTAGTCACAGACACACGCAACATCAGCCAATATACTCGTATTACCAAGACCAAATGGCTGCAATGATCTTTCACATATATTCAGTATTTTAGCAGCTGGCCCCATCAGTTACTATTTTAGATGGTTTGTTTATGGATGGTAGTGGAGGGGAAACTGCCTCGGTCACCCCTTCGTTCCTATCTTATACCAACCACCACTACAATTCATTATATACCCTATTCGATAAGTTACCAGAGGATACAGGCGAGGGTACTACCGTTTTGGTTGGCACCCGCCTATCCGAAGGCTAGCTGGCGACCGGTCACTTCCTCCTTGACCAAGCTTACTAAACATCTAGCAAGTTCTCGCAAAGAAAAGGGCCGATCTAGTTCACAGATATTGGTCAATTTCGGACGAGAGGTCGGAGGATCAAAAGCGGAGGGTACACTGTTTCGGTCACCCATCGCATATCCGAAGACATATCGTCTAACTCGGGGTCGTCCGAGGTTGCGGGCAAGGGGTAGACTGTATCGACACCCTTTCCCGATCCAAGGACAAACCACCCCGGGTTCCCTTACAGCCGCAAGCAAATCGCCATAAGTATTAGGCAGCAACAACGAACCGACTAGCATGTCCGGTGTAGTTTATTACCCTGGCCTTCTACTACTACAGAAACTACAGAAATAATAATAGAGTGGATGGATGGATGGATGGACTATTTTACACACACAAATTGCAATCTACTGCTTGAGACGTAAATTTACAAATGCATGAAATTTATTGGTATTGTTTAAAATTAATACAAGTGAAACTTATGAAATCACAAGCTCCCTCGCACACCCGATTGCCCCACAAATTTTAGAAATAAAATTCTCTCTGAAATTACTTTAGCATGACAAAGGCAAACACACTACCCCACATTAACATTAAAAACATCTTGTAGGCAAATTCTCTAAAGTTGTCTGAGTCGTCAAATGTGGTTGGCAAATGGCAACGCATGCACTGGTATCACACACACACTTGTAGATAAATTCTCTTAAGGCGCGTTTTGCCATTGTGTATAAACATTAGTTGGGCAAAACAATTCTCTTAAGTTGTCTGAGCTGGCGGCATCGTTGCCAACTTGAAAAACAGATGCCTTTTTGAAAAAGAATTCCTAAAATTCTTTTTTTTTTGGGTAAAGTGGATCAGTAAATCAAAAATTAAACAAAAATATAGAAAAATATGTGTCTGTTTAATTTTTGATTTAGGTTCTATTTAACTTTACAGAAAAAAAAATATTTTAGGCATTCTTTTATTGGAAAAAAAGGTGTCTTTTTTCAATTTTAGCAGTTTTTCGTTAAAAGAGGCTGGCAACAATGCCGCTGATCTTAACTTAAGAGAATTGTATTGCCCAACAAATGTTTATATACAATGGCCCAACGCGCCTCAAGAGTCTTCACGAACACTGGTGTCGCAACATTGGTTACCAATGTTGTGTCGCGAGTTCAATGGTTTTATCCCATATCAAAAGTGCTCAACGCGCCTAAAGAAGTTATTATGATCAAGAAGCCCACCCGGAAATCTATGAAGTCGTGTCTATGCATTGAACTTAATTTAATTCCAAATGACTTTTATTCGTTCAATAGAGAGGTTCGAATAATTTTATCAATTTAGGCGGAACGAAGTTCGCCGGGTCAGCTAGTCAAGTATATATTTTTAAAAGGCGAACAATTTTATTTGTTTGGTTAAGAAAATTATCGAAGGGAGATATTCTATATATTAGAAATATATTAGGACAAACATGGTTGTGTGTTTTCCACTTTTCATTCATTAACTTCGATTACATTTGTATCTTTTCTTAAACCTACCCTGAAAACAGTTAGAGTCTTTGGTGAATGCATGCCGAAACAACCAATAGTAATAGGATCTAATAATTGGTTGTGATATGTGATACCAATGTACATAATACAGTGCGAAGCAAAACCAACGATAACTACAGGGGAACAGAGCCAGCCTTCGTGGATGTGAGACGGAAGGAATTGATTGATGTGACCTAATGTAGTAGCAGGATAATTGAAAGAGTATCAAATTGGAGGGTAATGGATCAGGCTGTTAAATATGTGTACCGAGTGGCTTGCACTCCTACTAAAGAAAGCGGTGAGGAAGGCATAAATATAGGGCGAAAAAGAAGAAAGAGGTCAGTAAACTACAAAAGATTGTCTTCAGAGATCCAGTTTTCCAGATCCGACTCATTCGTAACAGAACGGGGGAGATAGTGGAAGCACTGGATCACACAAATGAGGTTTCGATAGACTTAAGGCGACTGGCATTCATACAGTGGGTTATACCGACGACATAACGAAAATAGCAAGAGGTGGATTCATAAACGTCATCGCAGATACCAGAAGAAATGCACTCAAAGTGGTCAAACGGTGGTGTCTGGAACGAGGGCCTTCTATTAATGCGGAGAAAACAGATCTAATAATCTGTACTAGGAAAAGAAAAAAATTGAAATTTAAGCACTTAACACATTTCGGATTGGAACTAACAATGATCAAGAAGGTTAAGTATATGAGAGTCTATCTAGATTCCCGACTTATTTGGAGCCATGTTGAGAAAAGGTCCGGAAGGCAAAAAGGGTTCTACATCTGTGCAAACTTGTATATTGACAGAAGTGGGGACTCTCACCTAGGTCGGCATACTGTATACGATAATAGCTATACCCATTATCACCTAGTTACGCCTCGGTTGTATGGTGGGCAAAAGCCTCTCAGAAAACTGTGAGGAAGCACCTGGATAGGGTTAGACTAGACTTATTTATTAGGAAAACAGCGGCCAAAGCGGCACTTCGTTTGCTTGAGATGCGAAATGGCACAATCGTGGTACCATCTATGGACATAGCAATCACTTCTATTACAGAATCCCTCGTAATAAGGTTACGAATTCGGATCTACGATACGAATACGAAAAAATCATAGAATCCGAATGTAATCGCAAAAACCATTACCGCACTTAATAGTCATATTCGAAGTTTCGAAATCAGCTGCTTAACGTCAAAGTAAGCGAGATTGAAAAAATAAATAAACTATTAATCGTGTTGTTTTGTGTATTTTCAACAAAAATATTCCTTAGAAATGGATTCAGTTGCATTTGCAATTGTTGCTAGTGAGGAGGAGAATATTCGACGCAAAGGTAATTTAAAAATGCAGCGCAAGATACTGAGGGATGTATGTAATCCGTTTGACCCCGAGGATCAAGTGTAAGTCGTTGCAGAACAATTTGTTTTATTTCAAACTAAATTAAAGTTTTCAGATTTAAAAAAAATGTTCGTCTCAACAAACAAGCATTTAAGTACATATGTATTGGAGGAAATAGAACAGGAACTTGGTCCTACTTTTCTTTCACCTTCTTTTGGGCGCTTTGTAAATCATTGAGCAATTCCAGGATTCCAGCTCCACCATTCTCTGGTACTGCAATTTATTAGTTTAAATTTTCGACCTTTAAGCCTGAACTAAATCAAAACAAAAGTGAAGAAAAGTACAAAAAGTGAATAAAAATCGGACATAATGCTTCATCGCATAGTGCATAGCTTCTAATGAGCTATGTGGCATAGTAGGATTCGAACGGGATATATGACTCTTAGTTTTTTGAATTTTTGTTTTTGTATTTTTAGCTAACTTTTTTGGTCGTAAAATAAACTTTTTACTTTGTGCCACATTTAGAGAAGAGCGACAAATAATTTTATTATATGTGTTGATAGGTCATGAACAAACGCTTCTTTTGATCTACATGGAATAGTAGAATTGTAACGGAATCTATTTTTTCTAATTTTCCAAAGTGTTTGTTTTTGGTGGTTTAATTTTACCGTTCTTGGCTCATTAAGCGAAGCGAGTAGTAGGCTACTAATATACGCTTCTTTTAAGATATGTTGCGTAGTAAAATTCGAATTGGTTAATTTTTTAATATTATTTTTGCTTTTCCTTGAAAAAAAAAAAGTTTTATAGCGAACTGACCGTTACAAAAAAACGCAAATTTGAAATATTGGGCGAACGGCTTGTCCGATCGAAAAAAAGTACATTTCCCCAGAGCAATTAAAACGATGACTGGTATCCGCAAAAAAAAAATCCTTCAAAAGTCAATGCGGCCAGCTTTACCGGTAAGCTAGGTCCACCACCAAATCTCTCACTTTCCGAAGAGCAAAAAAAAATCAAGAATAGAGCAATTAAATAGTAAATCCCATGGACTTTGTTTGGCGAAAATCCAATGTGGCGGACCCAGCTTTACCCACGTGAATTTAAGGCATTTTGCGGACAGTGCAATTTAGTACTTTTCAACAGCATTCCATACTGGCCTCAACAAAATGGAGAGGTTGAAACACAAATCGAGATATTTTAAAAGGATTGAAAACGAAAGGACCTAAAAGAATGTTTGTGGAAGTATTTAATGATTTATAATAGTACACCACACTCAACTACCGGAAAAGCACCCTCTGAGCTATTTTTCAACAGACTAAACAGAGACAAGTTACCATCACTTGAATCCATAGATAAGCAAATTACCGATTCAGAAATAAGGGATAGAGATAAAGAGCAAAAAGAAAAAGGGAAGGAATATGCCGATAGGAAACGAAAAGCTAATGTTCAGATTTTGATATAGGTGACAAGGTATACGTGACAAATTTGGTCAATAAAACAAACTTACTCCAGACTTTAGCCCTACTCCTCACCCAGTAGAAAGTTCCCAAAATGGGCATATAAGAATTATGCAATTCGTTGTAGTTTGAATTTGAATATAAATGCTTAATTTGATTTGTACTAAAGTAAATAAATGATTTCGAAATTGTAAAAGTATATATTATATTATTGAATTTTTTGAACCGAATTGAAATCCTAATTTATAGTACTTAATAAAAAATTATTAAATATGAAAGAGATGTAGTGTATTGGCAACATTCTGCATAGCATGAATCATGCTCTCGGACACAAGTACATATATGCGTAATGCCTGATTCACAACACAGCGTTAGCACGAGGCGAGAGCGATGACGAGTCTAGCGCGAGTTGTCATTTTGAAGTTCGCCAAGTTCATTTGAGGGTCTCTTTCGTAGCTCTCTGCGGTTTTCGTTTTTGCGCGCCTTTTTGGAATTACATATACTAAAAATGAATAAGCTATTAACATTGGAAGTTGAAAAGTTAATTGAATTCATTAATTCATTTGCTGCCAAGAAGATAAATGGCAACATGAGTTGTTCTTGTTTTGGTTGTCTCCTTCCGTCAAAAAAACCTGTCCGACGCGTCATTTTTCATTGTGAGTTGAAGGACGATGATAAAGCGAGAGCTAGGCGACAGCGTTTGTCGCGTCGCTCTCGTCTCGTTATCTAGTCCGCATTGTGAATCAGGCTTAAGTACAACGACGAGGTGAGCGAGTTGTCTCCAAACAGTCTCCACTAGCACTGAGAGCATTCCTATGTTGTCTCGTGTGCATGTACTATCCAGCGGAATGGGCAGTGATAACCGGAACTCATATAAACAGATGCTATCGTTAACACCAGGGAAAAACTCGGGAGAAATCCAGAGAGCTTATCTGGATAAAATTTATAGTAGTAGAGAGACGAAAAGAGACCCGGCAATGGTGGTCTGATTCGAATATCTCTCGAAATCTACATATATCTTTTTTCTAATACCTTTTACTTTGGTTAAATGACAAGCAAACTTTGAAACTTGTTTTAAAAGACATACTTCCAGAATATAAGGTACAGAAATGTACTTACAAAATAATCTACATCAACAATCATTTTGGATGCGGTGCAGTTTCCACTTTTCCGAATGTAATGTTAAAATAATAATAGTAATAATTTGACAACTGTAATATGCGCAGACAAAATAAGTGCAGTGATACTCTTTAGTAAGGTTGATATTCGAAACACAGAAAATTACAAAGAGGTGGAGTCTCATCCGCTAGAACGGATCCAACACAACGCGAAACGCAACTCGACTCTTATTAAGATTTGGTCGGACGAGTTTCTAAGGATTTCCAGGCTTAAAGGTTCTACAAATAAAAAATGTAATTTAGATAGCCTTACCTGCATCTGTTTTATGAGTTTTTTAAGTTCGTCATATTCATTATTTGTAAGGCTTTTCATGTTTGCCGTATTAACCGCATTGTTACGTTGACAGTCTGGACATATATACTCATCAATGAATTCAGCTTCACTTTGAACAATGCCAACGCAACGACCATGGAACCAGTCTTGGCATTTATCACAACATATATAAAACTGCGATTCATCGTACGGCTGCTTACATGAACAATAGAGTTCTTGTGTATCTCTTGCACGACGACATTCTTCGCATATGAATTCGGACAACTTTTTCGAAGCTTCTTCAGTAATTTCTACGCATTCTCCATGAAACCAATTGCTGCAAAGGTCACATCCAACGTAAAATCTACAACAAAAAAATATATAAAAAATATTTGATTAACTTATTTCGATATCCAACTTAAACTGATGTAACGATATTTCTGAATAAAAATAATAAATACAAAATAAAAATTTACTCAAATCTTACTCTTCGAAAAAGTATATAAAATCAAATGCAAAAACATGAGAGGATAGTACGGCTGCTTATCCGGCAAACATGAAATGCATGAAAATGATCCGGAATTCCATTTCCACCTCGGTGGCTACGTCAACAAGCACAATTGTCGCATCTGGGGCTCGGAAAACCCAAGAGTTATTGTTGAGAAGCCTCTCCATATTCAACGTGAGGCTATCGAGGACATAGGGCAGCCACTTTGCGATTTGGTTATGGAAAATTTCATGAAAAGGATATGGTCCTGTATGCGGTCTCGTGGTGGCCATTTGGCTGATGTTGTTTTTCATTATTAACGGCATACCTTCCTCTTTATTATGAAATAAACATGCGATCATTTATCTCAAAAAATTGCATTTTTCTTTGAATACCAAAATACACCTCTTATTGGAAAACCCTTTACAAGTAGTGCAAATTCAGAAACATCAAACATTCGCGCAGTGATGCGGCATCACTGCTTATTTGCTGATTGAATATGACTTTTGAGTTTTAGAACGTTTTGTTTACATCAAACATTTTAATGTCAAGATGGAAGTCGATAACTATGATCGGAAGACGATAAATTTATTTTCATTTATTAGTCTTGTCGTTATTATGTAAAAAAATAAATGTTTGTGAGAAAAAATAAAATAGAGAATTCAACAACAATTTATAAATTTTTCTGTCAAAAACATATGTATCTATATAAAAATGTTTATTTACTTTCTTTTTTTCGCTTCCGACATTTTTCTTACTTTTTTGCCGGCAAATCAACAACGCATTAGGTATTTCTGTGATGCTTTTTTCGATGTGTTTGCGCATCAGTTTGATCATATTTGCAATAATGAACACTTGACGTTGAAAGTGATGCCAATAGTTGCATTAATGAACATTTTGCAAAGCATCACGAGCATCATGATGCCAGTGATGCGTTACTGAATTTACACGTAGTTTTTTTATGTTAAGCGGTATTTCCTTAACACTTAGAAATGGAAAAGAGTGTTAAAAAACAAAGGCAACACTCATAAAACAGTATTGGTGCAGTTTAGAAAGCCATAAATCTTTTCCATCATATTATTTTTATGGCTTTGGAAAAAAATACTTTCAAACTAGATATTTAGAAAAAATAAATGTACGCTGAAATTTTCATATTTGCGTTTTTGAGAACATTTAAGAAATACGGAAACTATTTACTTTGTAATTTTGTAAATTAAATTGAGTGATTAGTTTTTAATTTATGATCAATTCCTTAAAATAATTTGCAATAATTTCTTAATTTTACTTTAAAAATAATTAAATCAAGTTTGAAATGCAAATTCTGTAAAATTAAATTATGGCGTTTAAAAAAATTAAAATGAAAAATCCTTACATAATAAATAAAGTACACCCCAAGGTCGAACGAAACTTTCTCGTTCATCAAAGTATGGTTGGTTGTTTTCTTATTTAATTAGGTACGTAGAAAAAAATCTGAGAAAATCGATAAAAGAAACAGTGCATAGAATATAGGAAAACGAATAGAGTTAAAACTCTGATGTTGCTGTTGGGCAACCAGAGGAACAAACAATTCGGGTACCCACGACCAGAGACAATACTGAGACCACCAACTTCGGCCGATTTCCCGTTACTTAGCCTACAAGCTATATTTCTATGGGGTGGCAAATGCTAAGTGCGCTTGTATTGTTACATAGAAATTCGTATTGACAAATGTCACGTAACTTCAGAAACAAATACACTCGCACCTTGCATATGCCACTTCCGCTTTGAGCAAAGTGGCTTGCAGCGTTCATAGAATTTTATCCGTTAAATTTAAATTGTTCGTTACGTGTGAATAATATTTTTTTTTAGGAAAAAGTGTACATATGCTAAAAATATTTACGAAAAATTAAGAATGTAGTTTGGTTGAGGGAAAATAAAAACATTTTGAGCAAATTTTCCTTATTATTTAAGAAAAATTTACCCGCGAAATCGAAGTTAATTGTATCCAAAAGCGGAAAATACACAACCGTATTTGTCCTAATATATTTCTAGTATGTAAAACATTTCCTGTGATAGTTTTATTAACCACACAAATCAAATTATTCACCTTCAAAAAATTTATAATTACTAACCAATGGCATTCATTTATGCTAAAATGTGGTATTCCCGAACTCTTTCACATTTCCCCACAGTTGCCGAGGTTGGCAGCATTTATTTTTGTATTTTTTGTATGTTTTTGCATGTCACACGGATTCATATTTGACATAACACCGATAGGAATACAAAATGGCGAATTTGAAAAAAAACTGAGGGGGCCAGCGGCAAGAGGATTGTGAGTTGGGGGTTTCAGTATGGTTTGTCTATGCCCACGACAACAACACTTCTTGTGCCATAAAGCCAAATGTGACCCTTACCTCTTGGTCTGCTGACGGGCAACCAAACCAGTTAAAAATAGATAACAATGTCATGAGGGCTCCATCTATTAGTCAGGGATATGACAGAATCCAGCGCAGGGAATCATCAACATCCGATTCCGACACATCCACTATAGTTGACTCCTGTAGTGAAGTATCCGAGAAGTCGGTATGCTCTTCTATTGGGAAGAGTCTGGCTGAACTACAGGTTTAACAAAGTGGTTTCCTAAAGCTGAGTGGCTTCGAAAAGACACTTTAAAAGTGCCCTGCGACGAGGCTTAGACAGAGAAAATGCTCTCATCGTAGCCAAATTCGCTTCCAAAGATAAGCCGATCTCTAAACTGGTTAGGTCGGACAATACCCCACCGGCATCGGCTGCCAAGAAGGTTAGGAAGGTCCCTTACCTGAGGTCCCCACCTTTAGCCGGGTGGCGAACATAGTTAGGTTGGGTATCCTTCCGACCGCCTTGGTTAATCAACCCCTCTCTTCTGAGCAAACGGCTCTTGTGCAGGAGGCGGTCATTGACACCTCGATTTTCATTTGCACAGATGGTACTACCGCGGGATGGATGCGCTCAAATTTTGAGAGTATCAGAGCCAAATGTGGTCTGGACCTGACGTTGGTGAAAGAGGATTCTTTTCCAAAGCCACACATCGTTTGTGTTACTTTCCGATAAGCCTGGAACTCTCAAATGAGAAAGTGCTTGCCACCCTGGCGGCTCAAAATGTCGCATTAAAGGCTAACACCTGGACGGTCGTCAAGAAGGTTAAGGATGGTGCATTCCTTCACCTTGTTCTTCAATTGACGTCGCTTCCATGGCCAAGCTTTTTGAGCTGAAGGGTTAAGTCTCCTACCTCTTTGGGCAGATTAAGTTGATTTTTAAGAGCTCCGACAAGAATCTTACGTTTGACAATGGTACACCCCCGGCAGGAGTAGAAGCCAGCTCGGATTAGGCACCTTTCGCTGGAATCGTGCCCTCCCAACAGGTACCTGGAGTTACGAGCAGTGCCACTATGCCGTCGAACACGAGTGACGAAAGTAGCGGAAAGGTGACGGAGTTGAGAGTTGACGTGGACCGTACACGAGAATTGGTACGGTAATGCTGTTCGGCATACCACTCTTGGTGGTTCTGGGTGTGGTACAGGGTCAGCGACCGGTGCTTTACCAGCCCGCCCCTTTTCCCAACCAAAGGGCCCACAAAACTAGTGGTAAAACCGGCCACCTGAAGAGTAGCGCATCCTCTGGGCGCGTTACATGCAGAAAGAACGACGAGTCTGACAAGTTCAGGAAAACAGGTCGTCCTGATCAGGCTGCTTGCCGCAGAGGAAAAGGCCCCAAAAAGGCCCAATTATTCAGGCAAGCCCTTACCAAAAGGTTCGCCGAGGAAAAGATAGCCCTGGGCCTCATCCAAGAACCATGGGTTATCAGCGGACTTATAAAGGGTCTTGGAAATAAAGCAGGTGAGCTTATTTACAAACAAGATGAGCCAGTGCCACGTGCGACCTGCTTAATCGACAAAGATATCAACTTTCTTCCAATTCCAGAATTCATAACAAAAGACTTGGCGGCCCTCCTAATAGAAATATTAACTGAACGGGGAACACATAACATCGTTTGTGCCTCAGCGTACTTCCCCAGCGACGACATCAATACTCCGCCCATATGATATACCTGGTCACACTTCCACAAAACAGATACAATCCCAATTCGACGAACATGCTCCAATTGAATCCATATGGGACCTGGATGAGGCTGCTTACCAGCTCAACAACACGTTGATAACCTCCTACCATGGTAGTTGTGTCAGCAAAACCAGTTTGAGTAAACGTAAGGTTCCCTGGTGGAATGGCAAACTTGCCAAACTCAGAAGGAAGGTTAGAAAACTCTTCAATCGAGCAAAAACAAACAAAATGTGGGACGAATACAGATCCACTCTCACAGAATACAATTAAGAATTGAGACGATCTAAAAGGGCCTCCTGGAGAAAATGCTGTGAAGACATATCAAATATGTCAGTGGCAGCTCGTATCCACAAAGCTCTGAGAAAAGATCATTCTAACCGTGTAGGCCTATTTAAGAAAGCAGATGGAACCTACACGACGGACAAAATTGAACGTAATTTTTATTACTAAAAATGGCAATAGGCCATGTGAACTACATTAATCATATAGACCTATCAGTCTAACATCATTTGTTCTTAAAATAATGAAAAGACTAATTGATGTTCACATTAGACGTCAGATAATAATATCTAACCCTCTACACTCAAGTCAGTTTGCGTACAGAAAGGGCAAGTCCACTGAGGGTGCTCTTCACCTCGTCAAAAAGGTAGAAGACGCCTTTCGCCAAAAGAAATGACTTGGCCACATTCTTAGATGCTGAGAGTGCTTTTGACAATATCGGATACGACTCGATTGCTAGGGCAATCAGAAGTAAAGGTATCGAAGACTCGACTAACCGATGGATTCGAGCCATGCTGGAAAGTCGGGTTATTACATCCTCGTGAAGGGGAGTGGCTGTGTCGGTAACAGTAGTCAAAGGCTGCCCGGCTGCCCCCAAGGGGGCGTGCTTTCCCCGCTGCTGTGGTCACTCGTCATAGACAGCCTACTAGTCAGTTTGCATAGTCCGACAGTTTGACAATTGTCATTAGTGGAAAGCTTTGTGCTACCATTAATAGTAGAATGAGAAATGCTCTATTACATGTTTTGGAATGGTGTAATACGAAAGGTTTATCCATCAATCCAAATAAAAAGAAAATATTTGAACGAACTACGGAAAACAAGCTTTAGAAGCTTCAACGAATTGCCTGTCTCGGCATCACAGGTTCTATGCGCACTTGCCCAACAACAGCACTTGAGGCCATTATTGGTTTATTTCAGTTGATCATGTGGGTTATCTGAAGATACTTAACCTTACACCAAACTTGGAGATGTGCCGTCCAGTAACGGACATTATGGTTAGGGAGTACAGTTTCTGTAAATTATATGAGGTAGAACTACTTGAACGCGCTAGTTGGGCCAGTGGAGTTCCGACACTGAACCCAAAACGCTTAATCTGGTACACCGACGGATCGAAAATGGATTCCGGAGTTGGACCTGGTGTCTTTGGACCCAACACCAAAGTCTCGATACCCATGGGAACGTGTCCTACGGTTTTGCAAGAGGAAATCCATGCGATAGAAACTTGCGCTGATCTAATCTCCAAAAAAGGTATGAAAGGTGCAATCATTAAAAATTTTCCAGACAGTCAGGCAGCACATTTTCTGTGACTGTCCGGCTTTTCATTGGTTAAAAAAACGTGTCTTTAATAGAAAGACTCGTACGCCAGCAGATATAGCGCACTCTGCTACTAAAGACTTATTGATTGACCTATTAGGGAGGTCGCACGTTTCTTATATTAACTTTACCCCATTGATACAATAGATCTTACAGGTCGCAGTGTCAGCCAGCTGGGCAAGGGTATAATATAAAAAAAAAAATATATAAATTTTAAAGCAAGTTCTGGTTAGAGAATATTAAGACCTACGTAAAGTTAGCGCTCACTTTTTCTAGAATGAAAAACGTGAAATGCAGTTCGATAGACATTCGTTTGCACGCAGAAATTTTGACCTTAACCGAGTGCGATTTTTGCTCGGTTAAAAAAAAAATGGGTTAAAATTAGCTAAGAAAATAAACAAGTATTTGTTGTTAAAATCTAGAGAGTTAAAAAGGTTAAATGCTAACTGTAAAAAACAACACTCTTTATCAGTTGTTATCAATCAAGTTAGTAGATTAATATCAACCAAACAGTCTTATTTTGTTTTTTTGTTAAAATCTAATGAGTTAATTGTTTGGAAACAACATAGTCAATTCGAAGTTTTAACACAACGATTGGTTAATTATAACCGTTCTTCTTATCAATTTTTAACCAATTCAATGTTTGTTAAATTCGAACAACTTCTCTGTTAAAAGAACTAATAAGTCTTGTTTAAATATAACCAGATAGGTCGGCGCAGTGGCTTAGTGGTTAGTGTGTTGGACTACTAAGCGAGGGGTCCCAGGTTCGAATCCCGCAAAAACCTTAATTCGAACTTAAGGTTTTTTTCGCTGCGCCACCTCTCGCGAACATCTGACAAACATCCGAGAGTATATAACTGCCATGAAGGAAATTGTAGATCTCTGCCATTCGTCCCAAAAAATGAAAAAAACTCACACAAAACCAATGGTTGTCAGAAGCTAGGAACTGTCCCTACGGCCCTGTTGCGATTTCTTTTTTTTTAAGGTGGCTTGACTAATAATAACAGAGTAAGTTGTTTAAATACTACCAATTTAGTTTGTTATTTACGACTGAGCAAAATTTGGAGAGGAGCTTTTAAATGAAAACTAGTCGGTTGCATTCGAAATCGTTTGTAGTTGATTGTAGTGAAATTCTTTTTCCATAAAAATGTCTTATTTCGGAGATATAAGGACATTTGTGTTTGCATCTATAACTCCGAATTTCCAACAGACAGAAAACTATCTGTATCCTGAGGAACAATTTGGCTTCAGGTGCTTTCATAGTGCATCCCATCAAGTGCTTAGAATTTGCAATCACGTTAAAGCACATCTTTCAATAGGCAAATCAACTGGTATGATCCTACTGCATATAGAGAAAGCTTTCGATACCGTTTGGCATGACGTACTTATATTTAAAATGAAAAATTTCAACTTTCCGTCGTATATTTGTCAAATTGTCCGTAGTTTCTTATCAAATCGTCGTTTTAAAGTGCACGTTAACAGTGGTGTATCTAATGTAGTATATTTTCACTCAGGTGTCCCCCAAGACTCAGTTCATGGGCGCGTTTTATATAACTTGTATACATCGGACTTCCCATGCCTACCTCACTGCGAAGCAGCTATCTTTTCCGACAATACTGCGATATTTTCATCACATGATGACGATATTAGAGGAATATTACAACAAATGGAAAATTAAAGTTAATCAAGGAAAAATACAAGCAATCTTTTTTACAAGAAAAAGAAAAGCTTGTTATCTTCCCAGCGGACCGTCACAGGTGAATAGTATTTACAAGTATTAGTTGGGAACCTGCCGTAAAATACTTAGGAATTTATTTGGACACCAAGTTGACTTTTGGAACGCATACAGCAAATACCCCTAAAAAAATTGCAATTGCGACGAAGATACTGTATCCTTTCATAAACCGAAAGTCGCAGCTTTTAAATGAAAATAAAATGATCATCCGCAAAGTAATTTTTCAAGCAATTTTACTTTATGGGTGCCAAGTATGGGGAAATTGTGCAATGTGTCATATTAAGAAACTACAGGTTTCTCAAAATAAATTATTAAAAATGCTGCTTAATATACCGTGGCATCACTCGACCCTGGATACTCACGATAAAGCGAATGTTGAATTGATCTTCCAAAGAATTAAAAAATTAAACCAACGTTTTCTAGAACGCTGTGATTTTGCTGATAATCCTCTAGTAAATATTTTAAATACGAATTATATCTCACTCGATAGTTGCTATCGCCTTTTGTTTTTTGTATTATTGTTGTTATTTAATATTGCTATTGTAAATATTTATTTATTTACTCGATTTTTGATAGGCCTCCAAAAGTTTTACATGAACCGTTTCAACCAGGCGGTAGCAGGACGGATTCGACTGATTGAGCTTTTTGCCGCTATTGATCCAATTAATCACTGTTGCTGAATCTGTCATTCAACATCCCAATACGGCAGCCATGCATAGAATAGAAACAATTCATAAGTAGGCTGTAGGCAGCTGTACAGTATGCTTGTTGGCTGACATCATTAAAAACATGAAGCTGAATTTCTGACGGTGTCTCTCTAATCATAGCGTAACATTGCCTGATGTTGATTTTTGTTACATCTCTGAACATCCAATGTTGGCTTGAACCGGTCATCCCAGCATCAGAATGCGTCCTTTGATAGTTATGGGTGTGATACCACCTACCGGATCGTAGACTGATATGACGGCCTTGAGAACATCCCGCTTCGCCTGCGCTTGAAAACTGTTCTCGAAAAATGTTAGCATTATAATTTCGTACAAATTGCTCTAAAAAGGGTGACGAATTTGTTCCAAACAGCACTGCTTTCATTTGTTCCACAGCAACCAACCAACCAGGTGTCCGCATAAGCAATTTGTATTCTGTTGAATTTTCTCGAATATCTCCGGCAAACGCTACGGGATGTTTTCTAAATCTAAATCTATGTTAGCCAATCTGTTCCAGTAAGAACGATACACCAGCAGCGTCAAAAACAATTCTCGATTTTAACGGTTCGCTAGGGTTGACTATTACGAAGTGTGGTACTAGAGGCGTGGCTGATTTTTCAATTGCTTTGGCGAAACTTTCTTGGCGTAGGCCTTGTCGATTATTTTTTAAACTAGATTGTCATTTTGCGGAGTTTGTTTTTAAGGCACTTGAACCTTTGCATGGCCATTGGGCTTGCTATCTGGTAAAAAACGACCCTGCAATCTCAATAGCTTCTTGACGTCTTTAGATTTTGTCGTGTCAACTTTTGGCAAACATGAACGGAAGCTATCGAGTGCGAATTGGTTTTTGATAAACTTGTCTAGATTTTTCTCATTATACGAATTCATTTTGCTTACCTCACCCCTTCGTCTCAATGATTAAGATAGTATCGGTTCATCGTCGCTTGTTTGGATTACTTCTCTGGTAGCAATTAAGTCAGCATGTCTTTGGCCAATCAGTAGTAATGGTTTGTAGCATCTTGTTCGAGAATGTTGCTGAATGTGTGGAAAAGTGGTTACTATTTGGTTGTAGTTGAAATTTTGCGTGGGTAGATCTAACTGCGGAACTGTTTGAACGTCCTGAATGTCATTAAATCTATCGTTTGGATCCGGGGCAATTCTTAACGACACGGTTTTTTGGGCCATAGATACTTCCTGCAGCATTTTTAACAATACTGATTTCTTGTTGTCATCTACGCATCCTAACACTTCTGGGTTTCCTCTTAAATTGTGTTTCACTGATTTATAAAGAAGTTGATGGTGAAATCTCGCACATACATTTTTATTGCATTGATCTTGCGTTCTGCAAGGCCCACTGTGCCTACGAAGACAGGTGAAAGAGCTGTTGGAAAACTTGTGACACTTGTGTAAATCGTGCTGATCTTTATGGTAAAGCTTGCATGTGTTTCTTTTTCCTTTAGTGTTGAACTACCATAACCAAATCGCAAAGTGGCTGCCCTATGTGTTAGATAGCCTCACGAATTTTATATTTGAGGTCTTGAATCAACGCTGGGTTGTTGGCGTGACGTTGTTGATGATCGGCCGGCTTGAGTTCTTGTGTTAACTGAACTTTATAAGCCTTAAGACCCAAGTCTTTATGCAAAAAACGGTGTAATGACGTTTGTGGAATGCCCAATTCCAAAGAACAACGAGGAATGGACAAACCTGGGTTTTCTTCAACACTTTGGGCTACAGTAGCTATATTCTCAGTTGTTCCTGAGCGACGTGACCGGATTTTATTCTTCACATCACTATTTTGTCCCAAAAGCTAATTATAATTAGTACCTACTTGAATAATTTCTTTCGATCCACATAATTGTCTTTGCAGTATGTGGATAATTTTTGTCGGATCTCTTACCGAAATAACCATCGTCACTACTTTTTCTCGAGCTTTACCACGGAAATGTCTGTCCAGATGTATAGCATTCTCCTCTGGTGAGACGTCACATTTTTCAGTTGTGATTGGGTCAGAAAATGTTGCCATGACAGTCTGCCTTAACAACATTTGAGCTACTGTTTTTTTTAAATTGTTAACAGTTTCTGGACCAACTTCTCCCAATTTTCCGTAAAATCGGACCTGTTCAAAATTGATTGGCATCAATTCAGTTCAACAGTATCAAACTTGTTTGAAAATAAACCAACACATAAATGAATAATTGTTGGACTCTCAAAACTCACTTAAATTCTGCACAAGCGATCTATCAGATATCAAAACCGAACTTGCTAATATTAAAATAAATCAAGATGTACAAGACAATAAAAGGGTACCCAGTGACGCAGTCATATTTGGTATCCCCCACACCGCAGATGAAAATTTCAAATCCTATTTAAATCACCACTTATCCAAGACATTTTCCGTAGTCGCCCGAAAGCTGATGATAACTCAGTGATCGTTATCAAATTCCGGTCACGATACGAACGCAAATTTGAGTTAAAATCTATAGCCAAATACAAAACAAATATGTCTTAAGGATTTTGGTCTCAGCTCTAGTTCTACGATTCTATTCTCCGTGTTTACGCTACGTGGTCTCGTGTATGTCAAATGTCATTCAGATGACAAAGCTTTCCACATTGCAAACATCGCAAACTTGAATGAATCAGCAATAGCTGATTGCTTTTTTATTCTATTTTTTTATTATTTTTCTTTTATATTTTATTTTGTTTCTATTTTCCTTATGGGTACTTGTCTTTATTTCATAATTAAACACTCTTATAAAATGTACATATCTCATTATCTTCACCACAGTTGTGTACTATGTACTGTTTATTCTTCTTCCTGTTCAGGTCGCGCTGCTTGGTGTATCGCCAGGGAGGGCGTGCCTTTTGGGTGCCACCCACACAAACATTTATGCTCATAGTATACGACCCAAGTTGGATGAATTTAGATACTTTTTTGAAGGTTCGAAAGTTGATATGGTGTGCATTTCCGAGTGTGCATTTCCGAAACATGGCTCTCTATAGCGATTTTAGCGATAGTTTCTGTTGTTTGAACGGTTTTCACAAACCTTTTCGGTCGGATTGATATTTTTCGTGGGTCATATTTATAAAGCCCTCTACTTTAATCAAATCATAGTACCATGCTTTTCGCGCCATGATCATTTCAACCAATTCCTTTATTTTTAATAATATCAATAGTGTCAACCAAATTATGTTAGAGGATGATCTTATACCATGTTCCCACCAACGTGATTTAGCCGAAGTGATTTATAAATCACGAAAGGCGTCTCCACCGAACTTTACGTGTTTAAGTGTGACATTTTTGTCAACTTTCGGAGCAGATAGTTTTTTTTTGTTTTGTTTTTTCTGTTTTGTTGCCATACCTGCCATGAATAAACGAATTTTTAAATGTATGCAATTAATAAAAATATCAAAAACTCACCGAAACATACGAACAAAATTAGAAAATTGAATTTGCAATAATTTTTTTGACAGTTTTTTGTATTTTTTGTTTGCTGAATAAAGTGCTGAAGAGAAAATAGGTATGTTCGATTTAATTTTTTGTGGATTTGCGACAACAGATACGTAATTAAAAATTAAACACGTCTAAATCACGTAATTATTAATCACGAAAATGTATGATAAATCACGTAATTTATGAGATGTTTTAGCTAAATCAAGTCGATTTAGCTAAATCACGTTGGTGGGAACATGGTATTATACTATGTTCCCACCAACGCGATTTAGCCGAAGTGATTTATAAATCACGAAAGGCGTCTCCACCGAACCATACGTGTTTAAGTGTGACATTTTTTTCAACTTTCTCACCAGATAGTTTTTTTTTTTTTGATTTTTCTGTTTTGTTGCCATACCTGCCATGAATAAAAGAATTCTTGAACGTATGCAATTAATACTGTAATGACCTGATTGAAAGACTGGTTTCCGATTGTATGTGGTACAACAAACTAAGCTTTATTCACTCAATTACCAAAATGTACAAAACCACAATTCACCAAATCTATGTAATCGATGTTTCACTCGCGCAGTTGCCAATCGACTGACTCAATCAGTCAAATCAAGTCGATTTAGCTAAATCACGTTGGTGGGAACATGGTATTAGATCTACTCAATGGTTTAGCCGATTAGCCTTCATTGAAAGTAATATTCGCAATCTCTTCAATATACATATTCCACTCATAACCTTATCCAAATCCGGTAGTCCTTACCTTATTGTTGTTTCACACAAACTATCCAGTGTTTAATCAAAGAGCGTGACAAGGCTTATAAGCGTTGGATGCGTGTTCGTCTTGACGATGTTTATAAATTGTATCGTAGGTATTGGCTGGCATACGAGTTTACAAAATAAATTGACTTATATGTAATTGTACACGAATATATAGAAAGAGTATCGTCGTACTACTGCGCGTACGACGGTACCTCTCTCTTGTGAGGAACTTCACTTCACTTCCAACCTGCCAGCAATAAATATGGGTTTTTTTGAGCAACGCTCTTTTTCCCATCAACAAAGTTCGGTCGTTTTATTTCCTTTTTTTCGTTTTACAGTTCATTATTATACATTTTGGTCCATGTCGAGGCGGATTTTTGAGCCAGCGGCACAGCACATGGATAGCGGAAAAACCAAAAATTAAGCTAATTGGTGCAAACGTGCCGGGATAGCTAAAAAGTGTCAGCGTAATAAAACCCAATTAGTGAAAGCGTGTCGAGAAGTGCCTAAAAAATTGGAAACACAATACAGCAATGCTAGTGCAATAATTACAAATGCACAAATGCCAGTGCAATAATACGCAATGGACAACAGCGTGACTCACCCCTAGCTAGCGCAATGATGTCTGGCCCAGGCCCTCAGCAAAGCGCTTTCCACAGCCTTCGAGAGCAAATTAGAAAACTGGTGGATATGCTAGAAGATGGCAAAAGGCGTTCGATTCATCAGCCGACTAGGGATGCCATCGAAAGTATTAAAGCGCTGTACGAACTTTCAGCCATATGAATGAAGGACGGAAACGCGAAGGAGGTTATTAGGAAAAACAACTCCTCGCAGTCCTCCCCTTTATTGAAATGTAGTCTGGAGCCTAAACGCAGGCAGCCACTAGACAATGAAACACCAGACCCAAAACGTAGGCAGAAGCACCCTCCGCCACTCAAAATAAATGAGATGAATGGAGCGACTGGATCTGGAAACCCTGCAATCAAGGAGAAACTAAATAGAGTCACCTCTAACAAAAACCACATTGCAGGAGAAGACGAAGCCAAGTCGAAGATAACTAGCGACGAGACTCTCTCGATTAGAGACAAAAACACCACTACAACATAGAGGAGGAAACAAAAAAAAACATAGGAGAGGAGAGGACGAAGGAAACAGAGAAAAACTCTGGCCATCATTATTGAGGCAAAGGGGTCACTATCCTACGCAGATATACTGGGCAATGTAAAGGCAAACCCCCATCTGGAAGAGTTCGGTAAAGCGGTGTCCAGAATAAGAAGAACCAAACAAGGCGATCTTTTACTTCAGCTTAAGGAGACAGGGGGAAAGGTAGCCGAATACAAAAACACCATCAGTGAGGTCGTAGAAGAGCAGGCAAACGTAAGGACTCTCATGCATCGTACTACTATAGAGTTTAAATACATGGATGAAGTTACTACAAAAAAAGATATATGCGAGGCAATTAAAACCCAATTTGGCATCGAAGAAGTATCACTGGCAGATATATTGTCAATGCGTGCATCTTCCAGCCCAGAACGCGAAAACCTCTTAGAAGCAGGAAAAATTAAAATCGGCTGGGTGGTCTGCCGCATCCGCGAACGGACGCTGCCTACAAAATGTTTTAAGTGCCTAGAGTTTTGACACATAGCCAAACACTACAAAAGTGAAGAAGATAGATCCAAGCTATAAAGAAGATGTGGAACGCGAAGAATTGTGAGATGTAACCCTCATGTATGTTCTGGAAAAAAGATCACCCAGCAGAAGCGAAGCACATAGCCGGCAGTAGGAACTGACCATTCTTTAGGAGAGCTATCACAAGCAAGGGATCATGAAGGTAGTCCAGATAAATCTAAATCACTGTGAAGCAGCCCAGAACCTCCTGGGCACAGTCAGTAAAGGACGAGGGAGCCGACATCATCTTGATCAGCGAACCGTACAAAACCCTCGATACCAATGTATGGATCAGCGACAAGACAAACCACGCTGCGATATGGATATGCGGAAGACAAGCTTTCCAAGACACATACGACCATGCTGAGGGCTTCGTACGAGCTAAAATTAATGGAATACATTTTTATAGCTGCTACGCTCGACCCAGCTGGACGTCGAACGAATACCAGTCGATGCTAGACATCCTGGTCAATGATGCTTCCGGGAGGACTCCAGTCATTATTGCCGGTGACTTTAACGCGTGGGCAACAGAGTGGGGGAGCAGACTTACCAACGCCAGAGGACGTATGCTCTTGGAAACATTTGCACCCCTTAACATAGGCATAGCAAATAACAGTCGGGCATTTACATATCGGAAAGCAGGAAAAGGCTCGATAATAGATATACAGGGTTATCGCAAATAAATTCCGATGGAAATGTTTCCCTTGTCAGCAATGTAAATCAGATTGCTGAATGGGAAACATTCCCAGGGAAATTTTATTCCCGATAGGGGTGATAACCTTTGCTAGTATTTCCCTCCTGCGGAATATGAAATAGCGTGTCAGCGAAGAATATACGCAAAGTGACCACCAGGCAATAGTATTTGAAACAGCTGAAAGGACAAAGGTACACCGTAGCCTAGTGGGGCCAAAATGGAAGAACACCTCTTTGACGAGGATATGTTTGAGGAAGTAGTGAGCACTGGCAACTAGTGTAACAACGGAACCGCTGAGACCCTGTCGCTTCAACTAATCCGCACCATCACCACAGCGTGCGATGCGGCAATGCCAAGAAGAGTAGGGAGAAAAAAGGGCCCACCGAATTACTGGTGGAATGAGGAGATAAAAACACTCAGAACAACGTGTCTAAAAGCTCGACGCAAAGTCCAACTATCCAGGGGGAGACCCAACTTCCTACAACTATTAGAGGGGTTCAGAACCGCGTGGTACGCGCTTAAAAGGGCCATCAAAGAAAGCAAGACAAAATGCTTTAAACGCATGTGTGACGAAGCTGATATCAACCCCTGGGGAACAACATACAGGATGGTTATGAAAAGGCTGAAAGGCAATAGATCCCCTCAGATAACATGTCCAATAATGTTGAAAGCTATTGTTGATCACTTGTTCCCGCAAAGACCGTCGATTGTATGTTACATAATCAGAACAAATACAACGGAGAATATACCAATTGTTACACCAGAGGAGCTCCTCCAGGCGTGCAGGAAGATAGGCGATAAGAAAGCCCCTGGACCCGATGGCATACCAAATAAAGCACTAAAAGTTGCTGTTCAAAAAAGGGCCGGAGCTTTTTGTAAAAACGATGCAAAAGTGCCTAGAGGATGGTGTTTTCCCCGATCCATGGAAACTGCAACTTTTAGTTTTGCTACCAAAAGGGAACAAGTCGGGAGGAGAACCATTTTCAATACCGTCCAATATGTCTACTAGACACAATGGGGAAGATCCTTAAGCGGATAATATACAATAGACTACTCACTGTGGCAGAGGCAAAAGGAGCATTGTCGGAATATCAGTTCGGATTCAGGAAGTCGCGATCTACCCTTAACGCAATAAAATCGGTAGTTAATATAGCTGCTAAGGCGATAGAAGGAGAGCGATGGCGATTTGGGACCAAAGAGTACTGTGCAGTAGTAACGCTGGATATAAAAAACGCTTTTAATTTAGCTAATTGGATATTCATTAGGAGATCACTAGCCAGGATGGAAACACCATACTACAGTGCGACCTCAATAAAAGCAACTAATAGAAATTTGGGCAGTTGCTTATATTGAGTTTGTTGCAATAATCGAGACAAAAAATTGTAGGTGCAAACAAACAAAACACCTCAGAATAGTAAAAAAAAAAAAAGACGTGTCTTGCACTGGTAAAGAGACCAAAACTGATCATTTAATTCGTAGGTATTAGAAATAAAAAAAATCAAATTTTAATTGTTCATGAACCGATAGTTGCTTTTATCGAGTTACCTTTTTTTGAGGAGTTGCAATTACTGAGCCAACAATGGTAAGATTTAAGGTGTTGCTTTTATCGAAGAGTTGCACGTATCGAGGGTTGCTTTTATTGAGGTCGCACTGTACTTGCAAAAAATAGTGACAAACTAGGCAGCTACCAACGAAGCCATCGTACGTATTAAAAAGTGGCTAGAATCAGCAGGCCTAGAACTAGCCGACCATAAAACCGAAGCAGTTCTTATTTCTAGCCGGAAGGCGGTAGAGAACATAACCATTCGTGTTGGAGGCCAGTCTATAAGATCAAAAGAATCAATTAAATATCTTGGAGTTATGCTTGACAATAGGCTAAAGTTTAAAACACACGTGGACTACGTAAGCAGGCAGCGCTCTCCCGGATGTTGCCGAACACAGGAGGTTCAGGATATGCAAAAAGAATTATCCTTTCCAGAGTGGTCAGTTCGGCACTACTGTAAGCTGCACCAGTTTGGGCAGGAGCACTAGGAGTAAAAGAGACCAGGAGGAAACTTACATCGTCATATAGGCTTTGCGCATTAAGAACGATTAGCAGTTTCCGAACTATCAACCCTATTCTGCTATTCACGTGAATCGTAGATTCGATTCACCCATTCGATTCCCTTTCACTCTGTCTTTCCATTCTGCTATCCATCGGGTATGAACAAAAAGGTATGGATATTGTTGGACTTTTTTTTCTACTGGAATAAGAGAATCATCAAACATCAAAAATTAAAGCAGTGAACTAGTCTCTGTTTGGTTTTCTTCTCATTAAAATAAATAGTCTTATTTACAAACAAATAATCAAGCAATAAATAAGTTTTAGCTAACATTTTATCAATCACCAACCAGAAATACCATCCATTTAATTTCAAATCTGCAACATTTGTTATGCGGATCTGAATTGTATAGAACGTATGCGTTCACGTGAATAAGAGAATACTGCACAGAATAACCGACGTTACCGACACTAACGAGGTGAATCCACATTCGATTCAAATGAATAGTAGAATAGTGTTCAGTGGAAATTGAAGAAAAATTCCCCCGATGAATAGCAGAATAGGGCTGTATATCGGATTAGGCAGCTTTTGTTATAGCCGGAATGATCCCTATCGACATCCTTGCAGACGAGATGCAACGTATCTACACTAGAAGAGTTTTAAGTCAACAAGGCGCTAGTGACATAAAAACAATAAGGAATGAAGAGAGGTCAGCCTCAATAGCTATGTGGCAAGCTAGGTGGGACAATACTGCAAAAGGCAGATGGACCTATAAGTTGATTCCAATCATAGAAGTGTGGACAAACCGAGCTCACGACAGCTGCAACTATCACCTGACGCAGTTCCTGTCCGGGCACGGCGGCTATCGGAAATATTGTTGAAGTTCATGTATTTACTTAGAAAATTATTATTATTGTAGTAAGTTTCTAATTTCTTATCTACTTTTTAATAAAATTACTTCATAACTGTTCGTTCTACTAAATAGACGTGTTTCTATTTGGTTGTGAAGATACAATCAAACTGCTTCCACAAACCATACTAGTTCAACAGGTTATGGACCCAGGACACACGGTTAAGTTGCAGTACAATAGCTGTTTTTTATTATCAGCTATGATCCATATAGATCATCGATTTACATGCAATTACAACAACTGCACATGATCCTGCTTCTCATCGAGATCATGAAACATGATCTGAAAATTTTTTCCACTATTTCCCACTAGATGGCTTGTTTCATTTTTAAGTGTTGGTGTGCCTGCAAACGATAACCACACAATCACGTTGCCAGACTAAAAAGTGGAAAAAAAAATCAATTGATTTTTTCGCATTCGAGCTCCGAGTTATTTTTTTTCATTCTTTAAAGGTATATATGCAGACCAGCCAAACACTTGATAAACAATTAAATACCTACATATCTCATAAATATTTCTTAAACATTTATTAAACAAAACAATTTTTATGAAATGTTTTGCTGGTTTGAAAACATTTATGAAATGTTTCACAGTTTCCCAATCGTGATGGGAAATAATTTTTGTTTTACAAGTTTCCCTGCAGAAAGTAAGTGCTGTTTTTCGATTATTTTTTTGTAAATAAAATACAAATGTCAAGAAAAGCTTGTGATACCTACGTAATGAGAAAGTGATGAATGAACAATTATTTGAATTAAATTGCGTGCCGCGTGATTCCCTAATCTAATTATAATCCTACCACATATTTTTTTTCTTATCCAAAAAAGGATGAAATTTAAATACATATTTCAATAACATTTAATAAATGAATTTCAGAAATCTTTTACAAATGTTTATGAAATATGTCCGATTTGCTTCATAAACATTTCTGAAATGTTTGGCTGTTCTGGACACACCTTAATATGCCAAAATAAACTCAAGTGCTAGCTGCAAAATATTGTTCATGTGTTGCATAATTGTAGATATATCAAATAAATTTGTGATTAAAAAAAAAATTGGAAAAGATAAATTATGCAAATTCCATTAAATATGGTAACACCCCCGATATTTCAAGTGAAATGTCAAGTGCCTTGTGTGACGTCACGTTGAGCAGAATATTTGCAATATGGCTGGCAGCGATATGAAGTTTGTAATACCCCTCATTATCTGCTTTGTTTTTGAAAGCAACTGTCGCCACAATTCAGAAATTAAACTTTTCAATGATCCGTATTGTTTTATTATCGTGATCTGATCCGGATCAGATCACGCTGATAATAAAATACGGCTAATATATAAACGAATTTGAAATTTTTTTTGTCTTGCCCCGTTAGCTGATTTTTTTTCCACGGCTATAAAATGGCATCCGCTTTACCAATTCCAATGATGGAAAAATTTAAAGGAAGAGAAAATTACGATAATTGGAGCTTTGCTGTTCAAACATATTTGGAGCTTGAAGAACTCTGGAATTGTGTTCTTGAAACTGAAGTGGATATAAAGAAAATCTCCAAGGCAAAGGCAAAAATTATTCTTCTTATTGACCCAATAAATTATGTGGATATCAGGACTGCGACAATGGCCAAGCAAATTTGGGACTCCTTAAATACTGCTTTTTTGGATAATGGCCTAACTCGTAAGGTTGGCTTGTTGCGGAGTTTAATCACAACTTCTTTAGAAAAATGTGATTCGGTTGATGATTATGTAAACAAAATAATCACAAAGCACATAAACTACGAGGCATTGGTATGAACATCTCTGAAGAATGGGTAGGAACTCTTTTATTAGCTGGTTTACCGGAAAAATATGCGCCAATGATAATGGGCTTCGAAAGTTCTGGAATTGCTATTACGGGAGATTCAATTAAAATGAAGCTTTTACAATATGTTGAGGTTACAAATGAATGTACTTCTGCACTCTTTGGTGGAACTAATGACCACAGAAATGATAAGGCGAAGAAACATCGAAAGCCTAGCGTTCGTTGCTTTTCTGTTAACAAGTTTGGTCACTACTCGAAGGACTGTCCAAAAAACAAACTTTAGTCCCATTGGTTTGGCTAAATCGGAAGTTGATCATTGTGTATACTATCGAATCGATGGTCTGAATAGATTATATGTAGCAATATACGTCGACGATTTGATCATATTAAGCAATAACAAAGAGATGAAAGCATCACTAAAGGAAGCTCTAATGCGAAGATTTCACATGAAAGATTAGGAAAGGCAAAACATTTTTTGGGCATGCAAGTAGTAACACATAACAAAAAATAAAATCACCCTCGATCAACAACATTACATTGAAGATATGTTAAGGAAATTTAATATGTTTGACTGCAATGCTGTTTCTACGCCTATGGATCCTGGTCAGAAGTTAGTTAAGCCAACAGATCAAGATTCAAAACAAATGACAGACATACCATACCGTGAAGCTGTTGGAAGCCTTTTGTTTATATCGCAAGTCTCCAGACCTGATATTTTGTTTGCTGTAAACAATGTAAGTCGCTTCAGTAATGATCCTACCAAAACACATTGGGAAGCTGTTAAAAGAATATTTCGTTATTTTCTGCGATGCAGACTGGGCTTCAGATCCCGATGAAAGACGTTCGGTCAGTGGCAATGTATTCTTGCATCAAGGAGGGGAAATCACTTGGGGAACAAGGAGACAGCCAACTGTTGCACTTTCAACAACTGAAGTTGAATATATATCACTCAGTAACGCAGCTCAAGAGGCAATGTGGTTCAAACAACTTCAACAGGAACTCGAAAGCAAAGATTCATGCAACATAACTCTTTATTGTGATAATCGAAGTGCGCTTTTCTAAGAAACCGCAAATACTTTTCATGCCAGAACTAAGCACATAGATGTTTGTCATCACTTTATAAGGAAACTAATAGCGGATGGATCGTTAAAAATTGTACATGTTTCAACCAAGGATATGATTGCAGATGCTCTAACAAAAGCTGTGAACAAAGACATTCTCAACAAATGCTTGAAGGACATGGTCCTAAATAGATATTAATTTTAGTGGGAGTGTTGGAGTTCATGTATTTACTTAGAAAATTATTATTATTGTAGTAACATAGAGTTTCTAATGTCTTATCTACTTTTTAATAAAATTACTTCATAACTGTTCGTTCTACTAAATAGACGTGTTTCTATTTGGTTGCGAAGATACAATCAAACTGCTTCCACAAACCATACTAGTTCAACAAATATTTATACCGATTTGGACACGACAAAGCTCACCTCTTTGTCCAGAATGCTCAGACGATGAAGAAAATACCGAGCACGATGTATTCTATTGTGAACGCTTTCAACAATGGAGAAATAATCTGCCCAGTCCGTCAATAGTTATAAATGAGATGGTGATCTCGGAGTATAAATGGATGGAAATTTGCACACTAGAAATTCATGTGCAAAACGAGCTGCGGAGAATAGAAAAACGAAGGCGAGAAGAAGTAACGAATTCAGTGAGCAGAGCATAAATTGCTAACCAACCCCGCGAAGTAATACCAAACGGCAGTCCCGCGGGGAGAGTGGTGGGAGGGTGTGGATTAGTACGTAGGCGCACTCCTGGCATCGATTATTCGGGTTTGCGAATCGTGCATGTTGGTAGCACGGGCTACCGCATCTTTAGAAGATTGCCACATCCAAGAAAAAAAAAATTTTGAGACGTCCGAGGGAACAGTCATAAGCAAATAAAGAAAATTTAAATTAAATTCTATACAAAAGATGAGCAAAAATAAAAAGTAAGTGAATTACTAATGTGGTATGTGCACTGAAAACTTAAAAGAGGCAAAACGAGCAGTGGCAAACGAGTGTTTTTAGTTTATTTGTTTTTCGGTTTTCCCTAGGTAGTTTCTTCGTGAGTTTAGTTGTTGTCATGTGAGGATACAGACTAAGGGGTTAATGTAGCAGCGTTTTTTAATATGGTGTTGTTTTCTTTTTATTTATGCCGTGGTAGGTAGGTGATAGCGGAAAGAGTACGATAGCGAGCATGATTCATTTAGGATATAGGAATAGCGATAGGAACAGCGATAAGAATAGTGATACGGAATATGGATAGCAGTACGAACAGCGAGCAAGCGAATTTTCTGTGATCTGTGTATCATCCAGACACAAGGGCCAGCTTTATTTTCTGATATGCGCATGTCAAGGTTACGTAGCGTACAGCTCAGCCAGCATACCGAATTATCAGAATCAGAACAATGAAATTCGAGAGAAAGCAAAAGTATAAAACACGAAAGCATGCCTGCAGGCGGACAGCGCAGCCAGCGATGGATTTGAAAACAAATTCAGGAAAGCGTATGCTCGTTTTGTCACAGATAGCGAAAAGAAAAGCCAGCTTAACGGAAAGCGTAAGGAAAGGGTTAGTTAGTTTTCACTCGTTTTGCCACGGACAGCGAAAAAGGAATAGCGAAGCCAATCTCTTGCCAGCTTCTGGCAGCGTAGCTAGTCTTTGCTTACAATTTCAACTGGCAGACGCTGCCAAGTTCATTATAATTGATTCAATACATTTTTTTCTTCACAGAAACACCGCCAGCGAGACAGCGTTTAGGGTGGCATTTAATGCCATACAGCGCACAGCCAGCTACATCAATAGCGTAGGCTTTTCTATAGAGGACAGCGAAGGGTTGACCGTCCGCCTTGAGAGGCTAGAGGAGACATGGATTAACCTAGGAAAGACCCATGCCAAATTCTTGTAAAGCGAGTCAGCAAGCCTGCAATATTGAGCCAGCTTCGACAGCAAAAAAGGTAATAGGGATTGATGGGAATCCTATTACACTACGAAAGCGAGCGACTGTGTGTGTGACGCCTTGGTTTGAAACCAACAGATGCATCAATGATGAATTTTGGGTTCTACCAAAAGAAGCCAGCTAGACAGTCTATACTCCGCAAGCAAACGCGCAGCCGATAGCGGGAACATCCAAGGTTCCACTAGCAGATCCAGATTACTGGAAAAGAGCTCCATTTGACATACTCTTAGGCGTCAGATTCTTCGCAAAAATGTTAGCCAGCTCAATCCCAAGATACATAGGAGATGTGGCGATGATAAAAACTGCCTTTGGAACAGTGATTTTCGGTTCTCATCCGATGAACCTAGACAGCGAAACAGGGTATGTTATGTCAGTTGCAAGTTTCAGTGACATGGACAGCTTGGACAGCATGGTGAGACGACTCTGGGAAATGTACCAGATCGGTTCTCACCCAACCAGAACGAGAGAAGAGCAAGAAGTTGAAGATAACTTCATTCGTACAGCTAAGCGAGATAAAGGGGGTCGTTTTGTTGTAACAATTCCACTAAAACCAAATGCCAGCGAAATTGGAAGATAGCGTTAGAAAAATGTATTTGTCCAGAGCGAAAGCTGGGAAGGGACCCTGTATTAAAAGAAAAATACGTGGGCTTCAGCGAGAGTATGAGTCTTATGGACACATGACGAAAGCGAACCGACCGTGTTACAAAGAAATTCGGATTGATTTTTGATTTCAGTTGTCAAACGGACAATGGAATCTCACTCAACGAAGTGCAACAGCTTGGGGAAAAGTTACAGAGAAAGCTGCAAGAGACAGTGATGCGTTTCAGACGGCATCGGATAGCGTTCAGCGCGTACATCAAGATTATGTTCCGGCAAGTGCGAGTGGCAACCCATCAATGGGATCTGCTGAGAATATTTTGGCGTGAATCACCAAAGGAAAAGCTACAAGAATACTGGTTGACAGTAGTCACCTACGGCATGACATCGTCAGCGCACAATGCTGTACGAGCCGTCATACAGTGTGCAAGGAATGCAAGCGAATCATTTCCGGATGCAGCGAAAATAATAGAGAATGACATGGATGACTATGTATCAGGTAGCGACAGCGAACAGCAAGCGTTTACGACAGCCAGCGAAGTGAACAGCGTATTAAGGGCAGCTGATTTCGAATTAAGAAAATGGAAATCGAACAGCGTATGGCTAGCGAATAAGTTTAGTGCGGACAGCGAGAGAACAAGGATTTTCGAAGAGGAGGAACGAGCTACTGTCTTGGGTCTACAGTGGTTGATTGATTATGATCAATTCACATTTGTATTCAAGACACCAGAGATAGCGGGAGAGATTAGCAAGCGAAAGATACTGAATTGTATAACAACGCGTTGTGGTTACACGGGCCAGCGTGGTTGACTAAGAAGGAGAGCGAAGGGCCAGCCTGCCCAGTAGTGCTGAAAGAGCCAGCAGCAGCATCTAAAGAGATGCATGTATGTATAGCAGTGGCGTGGCGTCCATATAACCCGATTCCTACCGACTTACCTTTTCAAATCTCCACCAGTCAACACAACACACAACATGAAACACAAATGAATTTTTATTCACAAAATGGTACACACACATAACCCTGCAAACCAAAAGTCAGTTAATAAATAATGTTGTGTGTATCCATTTTCATTCAATAACAACATCGTCATCGTCTCGTCACGACAAAGCGAAGGGAACCCAAAATATGTCGGGTTATTAAAGCTCTCACTTGATAGTTAATTTTGAGAGAATATAAGCTTGTTATCTCTTTTTTTCTTCCCTGAGCACTGTGTCTGACACCTCTTTGTTCAACACCCACTTGGTTATGTAGAAAATAACGCGCTTTTCTTCGAGTTATTCTCAGTTCTTACTATTTACTGTTACTACGTTAATTTTGAGTGCTGACGCTGAGTGAACATTTGTATCTATCTCTTTTTTTCTTCCTTGAGTACTGCGGTGGGTTTTGGGTATGTGTTTTACACCCACTTGGTTATGATATGAACAAAATAACACGCTTTTCTTCGATTTTCCTTTACTTCTTCTTTTCTTATTGTGTCTTGTGTGGATAATTATAGGTACTATGTTAGGGTAGGTAGGGTAGGTGTTTTGGTTTACAAATACAGTTGGCAGATTGCAGGGCGTAAATTGTATATTTTAAATATTGAATAAATATTGACTTGAAGTATAAAAAAGGTCGCTTGAATTGATTTTGCTTAGTTGATGCAAAGCAAATGAACAATGTATGATTTTGTTTCAAGGTACACAGATGTAGAGTTTTTTTACATTTGTATGTGATTAGTTTAGCTTCGACTTCCCATTTTAAAATGTTCACGCCACGCTACTGATGTATAGTAACAAAATGTATGGAAAGCATTGGCATTTGGATGCCAGAGCAGCAAGCGACAGTCGCAGTAGCAGAATATGCGAGTAAGCTGGAAAAGGCGTTAAGCATTCTCGGATACGTTTTCCGATTTATGAATGCTCTGAAAGCAAAGGGGAAAGCGAAGGGACAGCGGCAATCGAAAAGACGGCGAATGGGCGAGTATGCCTCGGTGGCACTTCAAGTGCAGGAAAGGGTAGAGTCTCTTAGACCCGTGTTCGATAGCGAAGGTATCCTACGTGTTGGTGCGAGACTACATAGAGCAAGCGGAGAGTACGAAATGTGTCATCCCGCGATAATTCCTAATGGATAGCGATGGGCATGGTTGCTCATTGAGCAAGCGCATCGAATGACAAAACATGGTGGAGTACAGTTAATGATGCAATCCATCCGCCAGCGATATTGGATTCCGAAGTTGTGAAGCCAGCTAAGAAACTATTTGTATAAATGTGTGATTTGTGCACGGTATAATAACCGACTCGAACAGCAGCTAATGTCTAAATTGCCAGAGGATAGAGTGCAAGCGGGAAAAGCGTTTCTAAAGGGCACTGAATGGAAGTTCATGGTACCAGATGCCCCACACCAAGGTGGCATATTATACGAAACAGCGGTCAAATCGATGAAGCATCATTTAAAGCGAATAGTAACGCCAGCTCTTTTCTTGGTAGGCGATCCAATAGTGCTGCCACCTCCAAAAGCGACAATGGAGCCAGCGTATACGAAAGCGGTTAAAATGTTAAAAGAACGGCAAGCGATGTTGCAGCATTTTTGGACAAGATGGCGTGAAGAATATCTTGTGACGTTGCAAGAGCGAAAGAAGTGGAGGAGGAAGAAGGAAAGCCTGAAAGTGGGACAGCTAGTGTTGATTAAAAGCGGGAATTTCCCGCCAGCGCAATGGTCTTTGGGACGACTGTGCCAGCTAATCATAAGCAAGGACGGTTTAGTCCGGCCCGTCATGATACAAACCGAGACAGGACAGCTAGCGAGACCAGTACAGGAGATCTGTATACTGCCAGTTGTTTTCTCACTAAGGCATATCCTCTGGTACCAGACGGTAGCGGAGGAGTTCCCTAGATGGAACCAACGGTGGCGTCTACAGTTCCAGTCAGGCCGAACTATTTAGTGTAATCCCTATAGAGCTGCTCTGACAAATTCGGATACCAGGTCTATAGGGATTCCCAATACAGAGTCGGGTGTTGGAGAAGAGTTGGTGGCGGATGAACCCTTAATGGGCCAACGGCAGCGCTCACATCCCAAAGTGGGTTAGTAGCACTAGGTTTCCAAGGCTAAGGATCCACACAGCAACCTGGCGCTCTCCAAACGGTCGAACCGCCAACCATATCGACCATGTGCTAATCGACGCGAGGCACGCATCCAACATTCCCAACATGCACACATTCCGCAGGGCAAACGTCGACTCTGGCTAAGTTCAGAGCTCGACTATCCAACGATAAGTTGCGTTCCGCCCAGAAGAAGAAATTCGACGTTGGACGCCTTAGCACACCTGGAGTAGCCAGAGTGTACAAAGAGCGCCTGAGTGAGAAACACTCCGCAGTGTATTGACCTACTACAGATGCCAACACCCAGTGGTCCTAGCATCGCGACATCATCAAAGAGGTAGCCGAAACCACCTTAGGGTACCAGCCACCCCAGAGAAAGAGCCCGTGGTATGATGATGAATGCGTACGCAGGAAAAAGGTGACAGAAGATGCACATATGAAGGCTCTGCAGCGCAAAACAAGGGCAGGGAGAAGAATATCCTGCGTAGAAAGAAGAGGGCCTACGCAGTCTCCCAGCTCAAGGAGATCGAAGAGTCCCGCGATCGATGCAACATCCGGAAGTTCTACAAGAAAGCCAAGCAACTGGTTGCTGGCTTCAAGACCGGAACGTAGGCTCTTTGAAACAGTGATGAAAACCTAGTCACCGAAGCGCAGGGAATAGTAGATGTGTGGAAGCAGCACTTCCAGCAGCTGCTAAATGGGCATCATGTAGAGAGAGTGATAGGGCAAGAAGAGAACCCACGTCCAGTCAATGAAGATCCAGTTCCACCCACCCAGTATAAAAGAAGTTGGCTTAGAAATAAAAAAGCTAAAGAACAACAAGGCCGCCGCCTCTGATGGTTTACCAGCTGAGCTCTTCAAATACGGTGGTGATGTTTTGGTAGGGCGCATGCACCAAATCATCAACCAAGTATGGGTGGAAGAAAATATGCCCGATGACTGTACTATCAGCTCCATATGCCCCATCTACAAAAAAGGCGATCCTATCAGTGGCGTGATTCCTACTGACTTACCTTTTCAAATCTCCACCAGTTAGCACTATCTATCTACCAAAAACCAAATATACCTATATATGAAACACAAATGAATTTTTACTCACAAAATGGTACACACACACATAACCCTGCAAACCAAAAGTCAGTTTAATAATATTGTGTGTATCCATTTTCATACAACATCGTCATCGTCTCGTCACGACAAAGCGAAGGGAACCCAAAATATGTCGGGTTATTAAAGCTCTTACTTGATAGTTGATTTTGAGAGAATATTATTTTGTTATCTCTTTTTTTCTTCCCTGAGCACTGTGTCTGACACCTCTTTGTTCAACACCCACTTAGTTATGTAGAAAATAACGCGCTTTTCTTCGAGTTATTCTCAGTTCTTACTACGTTAATTTTGAGTACTGGCGCTGAGTGAACATTTGTATCTATCCCTTTTTTTCTTCCCTGAGTACTGCGTTGGGTTTTGGGTATGTGTTTTACACCCGCTTGGTTATGATATGAACAAAATAACTCGCTTTTCTTCGACTTATTCGATTTTCTTTTACTTCTTCTTTTCTTATTGTATCTTGTGTGGATAATTGCAGGTACTATGTTGAGGTAGGTAGGGTAAGTGTTTTGGTTTACAAATACAGTTGGCAGATTGCAGTGTGCAAATTGTAAATTTTAAATATTGAATAAATATTGACTTGAAGTATAAAAAAGATCGCTTGAATTGATTTTGCTTAGTTGATGCAAAGCAAATGAACAATGTATGATTTTGTTTCAAGGTACACAGATGTAGAGTTTTTTACATTTGTATGTTATTAGTTTTGCTTCGACTTCCCATTTTAAAATGTTCAAGCCACGCCACTGGATCCTATGACTTACAAGAACTATCGAGGCATATCCCTGCTTAATGTCGCATACAAGATCCTATCCAACGTACTGTGTGAACGTCTCAAACCGTTCTGCAACACACTAATCGGCACGTGGCTTCCGGCCCGGCAGATCGACTATAGACCAAATTTTCACACTGAGGCAAATCCTGGAAAAGACCAATGAAATTCAAGTCGAGACTCACCACCTATTCATCGACTTCAAAGCCGCATATGATAGCATTCATCGTCAGGAGCTTTATGTGGCGATGGCCGAATTCGGGATCGCGGCAAACTGATCCAGCTATGTAGCGTAACGCTGGAGAACACACGCTGCAATGTGCAATTTGGAAGTAGTACCTCCGAGCTATTCCAAACATGCACCGGATTTCGGCAAGGAGACGCACTATCATGTGACTTCTTCAATCTCGTGCTAGAGCTGATAGTGCGCAGGGCACTATCTTCAACAGATCCGTCCAGCTACTGGGGTATGCAGACGATATAGACATCATCGGTCGCTCCCAGCGTTCCGTGATAGAGGCTTTTACGGCGATTGAAGAACAAGCGAAATTCGTTGGTCTTGTAGTAAATGAGGTCAAGACTAAGTACATGCTATCAACAAACAAACAAGCATCTGTCCACCGCCTAGGACAGAACGTCACTATTGATAGCAACAATTTCGAGGTAGTTAAGGAGTTTATCTACCTCGGAGTAAACATGAACTCCACAAATGACATCCTAGTGGAGATCCGGCGAAGAATTACCCTAGGAAACCGCTGCTACTTCAGTTTGGCAAAACAATTCTTCGGCGGATTTTTGGTCCTGTGTGCGAGGAGGACGAATGGAGGAGAAAATACAACCGCGAACTCTATGAGCTATACCAAGTTGTGGATGTAGTCCAAAAGGCCAAAATACTCGACTTCATTGGCTCGGCCACATCGAGCGAATGGACAATAATGCTCCAGCTAAGAGGATCTTCGAAGCAAGCGAACAGTATAGAAGTGGCCACCCTGCGCAGCCAGAAGCGAAAGACGACAGCGACCGTACTAGCGAAACGAGCATTTAGAAGGAAGCCAAAAGGAAAGCATTCCGTTTTCGGTGGCACTATATCGTATTGGCATACGAGTTTACAAAATAAAATGACTTATATGTAATTGTACACGAATACCTTCATAGAAAGAATATCGTACTTTTGAAATATATGAAGCAGAAAGACGCTTTTATGCTCCGCGACTAAGTCCCTCTCAGGCCACGCATAAGCTTTGAAAGAACATCAAGAGTATTGGAATAGCTAAACAATCTAATAGTTGTCAGCAGAGCATTGATGCCAATGATCTCAATTTAAAACTTAACATATTTTCCGTTCCCTACAATTAATGGTTCTTTATTATCCGTACCAAGTCCCAATAGCTTAAACAATATTACCTAGAGGTGTTCCTAGTTTTAACTTTGAAACTGTTGATGATGACGAATCTGTTCAATACCATCATCATGACGGGAGTTTTTCCTACAACCTGGAAAAATGCTAAAATCAGACCTGTTCACAAAAATCAGAACGAATTTCGGCCAATCGCTTTACCATTTTTTTCTAGGGTCTTAATTTTAAAATCACAGATCCAAAAACATCTAAAACACAACAATCTGATTTGTGGAAATCAATCTGGTTTTCGTTCCAAACAAAGCTGTACAACTGCTCTAATTAATGTTGTTGAAGAAATTAGACAAGAATTCTGCGCAGGTCTCTGCCTTATTACCACCAAGTCCAAATGTTTGGTTATCTCAAGAAGATCCATTAATACCACTAACTTCGATAATGAATACCTGAAAACTCGCCTATTCAATTCGTTGGTTCAGCGAAAAATCTGGGTATAACTTTCAACAAGATTCTTTCTTGGAATAATCATATCAGATTGACTGTATGAAAGGTTTATGGAAGCCTACATATGTATGCTATGGGCAAGTAAGAAAATAACAGATCTGAAAAATATAATGATTTTAGCTAAAACACTAGTCATACCAATAATGCTTTTCGGTTGTGAAATTTTTAGCAATGGCCATTATGAACATAAAAGAAAATTTAATATGGCATATAATAGTATTGCGGGTTATATCTAAGAAATAGACTAAGAAAATACGACCACATATCTCATTTCTCTTAGCAAATAAATGGCGTAACGCTCGAATACCTTTTTAATTTTAAAACATTACCCTAGCTTGTTTTAAAACATTGTTATGCAAACACATCAACCGACGGACCTTTATAATAAGATTTGTAACCTGGTACCAATTTGCTATACGTATCTAGTATTAACCCGACAATTCTTTGTGTCTTCTTCCTTCTGAGTAAAAGGGGCAGATCCGACGATGTCGTTGAACCGAGTGCGGCTAAAAAGGTGAAGGCTGGTACTTCGCCTGTGGCGCACCCGGTTTATGACCCGAATGACGTGCTCCTTGTCGCTATAATCAATGAGCAGGAGCCGAGCGGACGCCTGACCATGAAGCAGTGATTATCTGTCGAGGAGAAGTTTCAGGACGCTCTATGGAAGAAAACGTCTTTCACGGAGAGGGGTGACCTTCTCTTTGACGGCGCTGGATGGGATGGCGGCCGCAAGGTTGTTGCTTGTGGGAACAGGGAATCCGTTGGTACACTCCGCCCAAGGCCTGGGTTTGGTCCCGTTTGCCATACACTTGTCCCGACAAACTACTCGGCCTTCTCCACATCCAAAATAGCGAGTTAAAGGCCGGCACATGGAGAGTGGTCAAGACAGGGCACCGAAAGGCAATTTGGACTGCACTTTCTGCTGAGCCTAAAAAGGGAATCGCTCCCATCCCTTGAGAAGACAAAGGCGATGGTAAGGTACAGCATGGGGAAAGTCATGATGAAGATCATGACTAAGGGAGTGGAGGCTGAAGATAAAACCGCATCACAGTAGGGCTGCGACGGCGTGCTTGATCAACTACATAATCAAGCACGACGTCTCAGCCATACTGATACAAGAGCACTGGATCAACAAACATAACCGGATCCAAGGGCTCTCCATAAGGAAATATACGCTTTACTTCAAAGCTAACAAAGGCAAAATTAGGGCTTGTATCCTATTAAAAAACAATATAAGGGCATTTCTTTTGAATAATTTCAGTGACGGAGATCCAGCCGCAACTTCTTGCGAAAAAGAGGGAAGCAAACCGGTGTGCCTGATATTGGCTTATCTATATCAAATACATAAAAGAGTAGAGTGATTGAGTTGACGGACATCGTACAGGCCAAACCGCTAATTGTAGGTTCATGAAACTTTCAGGATATGTTCCACTAGCTGTGTAGACGCTCACTAAGAAGGGATTTTTCGATACGACTCTCCCTGCCCTTTTTAGAGAGGATTGTTACTCACAATACGTTAATCGTATAAACTTGAAAATTTGTAAGTTTATAGAAAATAAAAAATCATCGAATACCTATTATAAAGGTTGAAAAAGAGGATGCAAACTTTTTTATTTAACCTAACTTCAGTCAACCTGCTATTACATTTATAAGGCTTGGCCAATCCAAAAATGCTTAAAATGCTCTTTCGTCAGTACTTCCTCGAGTATTCTAAGCCATCATTTATATTTCTGCTCCTTCCAGAGGCAGAGCTAGAAGAAATTAAAGACAGATCTATTTGATCTGCAAGAAATTTAAATTGATTTCTCGATTGCCAGCTCTGCTTGGGGGTGAGTGGGTTGAGTATATCGTAGCCATGGAAAGCATAACAGATGGATACACATATACATACCCACAGCCACAGTGCGTTCGGTTATTCTTTACAATCGTTCTTAATATTGTTAGGCCCCAGTTATAGCTATCATTGAAATGCATCATTGAAAATTTTGATTTACGATTTTAAGACCATTTATCAAACAATATTGGCTTTAGTTGGTATCAAAATAATGCTAATCAATTGTGGAATTTTTTTACGAAAAAAAAAACTTAATTCTGATTAAAACTTTTCTTTAAATCCACTTTTATTATTTCACTGATTGAAATCGATTTCAATGAACAGCTGATTTTCGTTTCTCTTATTTGGAACCCATTCGTTTCACTGATGTGTTCGATTCTCTTTCTGTTCTCAGCTGTCAGTTTTGCTTTCAATGATCAACTCCAACCTCGAAACCGAATTGTTTATTGCAAATTGTTCTTTGGTTGTGCTTGTTTTGGTTATCTTTAAAATTTAATTAACATGCCATAATTCCGATTACTAAACACTTTTACTTGCTTTCCAATTTTTCGAGTTTTCTCTGTTTAATTTAACTGACAGGTACTTCCACTGACAGCAACTTTTCAATGATTGCTATAACTGACTTGTCAAAAAAATTAAAGCATTATTCCACTGATTTGTTCCAATGACGCATTTCAATGATAGCTATAACTGGGGCCTAACGACTTGATGTTCCATATTCCATTCCGTATCGGCTTTTGACTTTGGGTTGTGTGCGACGGGCATGCGAGTGAGTATGACTGAAATTAATAATAATCGCAGTGCAGTCTACTCTACGTCCATAGCTAGGGATGCCAGATGGCGGGACATTTTTGCATTTAAAGTGAATTTTTTTTTTTTATTTTAGATTACATTTTATTTGTTGTAATAAGTGATCTTTGGTTTAAGTAAAAGTCCTGTAACTCTTATTTGTACATTTTATGTAACCTTTTCAAATCAAATTTGTACAATTAATTTAGTTTTCGGAATTTTTCGATAACTAACAATGTTAAAAAGCAAAATTTCAAGAACGACCATAACTTAATCAATAATAATAAGCACTTTATATTAAGATTATATATATTATATATTGACTAACTTAACTTAAAAGTTACGATCGTAACACGTTTGTCAACCCTGGTTCAGAGACGCACTGAACTATCATCATTCGATTAAAGCGCACTTCACAATTTGCTATTGATATAGCTGTGCTAACTAGTGTTAGCTAGCGCTTAGTGTCTATATCTTACTAATTGCAATTTGTTTTATTAAATAATGAAGTAAGGGCGACAAGTTAAAAAGCGGGACATTACGGGACAAATTGTTCGTTGCGGGACAATTGCGGGAGAAAAGCCTTATATCGGGACAGTCCCGCACTGAGCGGAAAATCCTTTAAAAATAAACACTATTTAAGTAACAATTTTTCTAAAAATTTTCATTTTAATAGAGTCCCACGCGGACGAAGTCGCGGGTAACAGCTAGTACAATGATAAAGGGTATCAGACCACCTATGGCCGTTGCCAAAAGGGTTATCTTCCTCCAATAAAGCAGCCACAAGATGGTCAGACTTAGAAGGACACAGGGTCTCAAAGGCACTCTGGCCTGTCTTAAATAGGAAAAAGTCTGAAGAACTACTAAATCTTAGTAGAACAAAGTTAAGATTAACTGGACCTACAAGTCACGGAAGATATCTCCCACCTTTTGTGCGAGTGTCAAGCAATTGCTCGGAGTAGAAGGAAGCACCTAGGCAGGTACTTCTTGAACAACTAAGAGGAGGTTGATTCCTCAAACAATATCGGGGCAATAATAAAATTCTGCAGGGAAATTGACTGCTTGGGCGATTTGGTTTAGCTTTTTAAACGTAATGGTTCCCTGGGGATGGCGATGGGCGTACCTGGTGCCTGGTCTTTTGTGAAGATCTCACAAAAAATTTTATTACCTTTTTAATTTTATTCCTTTTGTTATTCCTACTTTTCTTTTCTTTTCTCAACGAGTTTAATTCCAACAACAATTGCAATAATTACTATTAAATATAAAATTCTAATTGTTTCCTACCAATCGCACGAAGCTTTCGCTTTTTATATTATATCTTAAAGTGTAAAGCAATTTAATGAAATGAAATAAATGATGCTCTCGATGAACCCGAGTTGTTGGAATTCGGCTTTGACATTGTCGCTTTCAACGAAGACTTTTTACTCATTTTACTTGAAGGAAGCGCGTCCAAACTCTCGTTTTTGTTGTTTCAGATTTTTGGAATCCTCTAGGATTCTCTGTTGCATTTCATTGTCGATGTCGTCGAGTTCTTCCTTTTCTACGATTTCGGTCGTAAGCTTCATTGAATTTGTTCGAAAGAATTCACTTTTTGTTTTGCATTTGGTTCTGAATTCTTTACTGATGGCGTTTGTGGGGTAGATACTTCAATAGTTGGAATCTTTTCTTCTGCTTTTGGTGAAGTCAGTTTGTTCACAATATACGTCAACATATCCCCAGCAGATATATTGTCGTCCATTTGTATTTTGAGTATCTCGCACACACCTTTCGGTCCTAGAGGACTGATGCAATTCTCGGCAAACTTAATCTTGATTTAAACTTCACTTTCTTTAAATCCAAAGAATTTGCACATAATAAAAGTACTATTATATACTATACTACTATATTACTCGCAATATGCAAATCCACTGGCTTTGTGCCTCCACATTGCCTATTAAATCGCAGCAGTTTTGCCAAATTCGCCCGGAATACGACGCCATTGTTGGTTAATTTTTCTTTTCTGATATTTCCTTTGACTTGATTTGATTTATCTATTGTTTTGACTTTAATCCATTCGCTGATTAAAGATCCGCATAGAAGGACCACTTATGTCGGGAAATATGAAATTTTGTTTCTCCAAATTATGAAAAAAATCGCTTCTATAGTTATCTTAAATCTTTATTAATCATAAAAGGGTAAAAAACAGGAAAAAGAAAAGGTACGCCAGTGCGAGATCTTCAAGAAAAATAAGGAAAGATCCAAACTTATTGCTCTCAATAAATGAGCATTTGCAATGAGAGGAATAATGGTGGGGTTAGTATAATTTCCTTGTTTGATTATTTGCGAAATCGTGTTAGCGAGAAATAGACAGCTTTCCCGGTGTAGTCGATTGGCCTCAGCCATACTACATTTAGATTCGATCGTGAGAACCTCTTTCTTTTGAATTACCTTTGGGCAAATAGTTAGTTCAATAAATATATATATATTGTCATGGTTGGGAAGAATTTGAGCAGAAGAGATCTACCATTGCCGAATCTAAAGGAATAAATTGCAAAGCCTCTTAGCAAAATTGTTATACTTTTGGCTGTTTGTCAAATGCTCACAGATTACGCAGTGATAAAAATCCATAAGTTTTAATTTGAGCCTTATAATTCAAAGAATCTTACTATGCACATAGTTTCAAATGATTTAAACAATTTATCCATACACATAAAACAAAAGAAAAAAAAAACAAATGCGAGTATCACTCGCGAACCGAAGGTTCCGTACTACGATAGAGTTGGAAATTGCGAAGATACTTTTCTTTTTGTAAGAAAGTGGGGCATCAAAATGATGTGTGTTGGACTTTAATACACTAAAACCATCTCTGCCTCCATTACCATTTTCCGGCGGAACCATTGTTAGCCGACACATATTTTATGATGTGTGTGTTTGCCTTAGTTCATTCCTTTATTTTTCGCATGACAACGTAGCTCCCCTCCCAGTTAAAAACACAAACATAGCGATACATTGCAGATGAGGTAAACTCCATACACATTACATTAATATAAGTGCAAGAGTGGAGAATACGCTCTAATGAAAGAAATGACCGATAGCTTGTTTTTGCACAACAAACTGCCAATATATGTCAAGTGTCATGTCTTAGGAGTGCATCAGGAAGAGTATTCATTGGAAAAGTTCCAATGGAAAAAGATTAAGAGAAAACGATTTAATGAATGGGGAATTGTAAAGGGTGATTTTTTAGCTGGTTTGGTTTTGGCAACACTGGTTTTGACAGCTGACGTGTGTTTAGTACCTTGTGTCACTGTCAAACAGCTTCAGTTTGGTTTGCAATTTAACCATGGATCGTCTTACAAATGAACAACGCTTGCAAATTATTGAATTTTACTATCAAAATTCGTGCTCGGTTCGAAATGTTCATCCGAGCCGAGGATCCCCTTTTTTATCGAAAAATTGTGTTCAGCGATGAGGCTCATTTTTGGTTGAATGGGTACGTAAATAAGCAAAATTGCCGCATTTGGAGTGAAGATCAGCCAGAAGCATTGCAACAGCTACCAATGCATCCCGAAAAAGCCACTGTTTGGTGCGGTTTATGGGCCAGCTGCATTATTGGGCCATATTTCTTCAAAGATGATGCGAATCGCAGCGTTACTGTCAATGGTGAACGCTACCGAGCGATGATAACAAACTTTTTTTTGCCCGAAATGGAAGTTCTTGACTTGCATGATATGTGGTTTCAACAAGACGGTGCCACATGCCACACAGCACGCGAAACAATGGCGCAATTGCGAGGCGAGTTTGGTGAACAGTTAATTTCACGTTTCGGGCCGCTCAATTGGCCGCCTAGATCGTGCGATTTGACACCATTAGATTATTTTTTGTGGGGGTATGCCAAGGCTAATGTGTATAGGGACAAGCCCGCTTCGATTGACGCACTGGAAGCCAACATCCATGCATTCATTCGTGAGATACCGGCCGATATGTGTGAAAGAGTATGGCAAAATTGGACTCAGCGGATGGGCTACCTGAGACGCAGCCGCGGTCAACATTTGCATGAAATTATCTTTAAACATTAAATTGCAAGGTTCAAGCTATCGATTCAAATAAATATTTCATTCATTTTTTCGAATTTTTCGTGTTTTTTTTTTTAAAAAAAGTTCTAAACCTCTTAAAAAATCACCCTTTAGAATGGAGATGACCGAGCGCACAAACACTCGTGTGGAGTGTGTTCTTGGTGTGTATTGAATTAGACAATGAGTAGAGTTCAGTATGCATTAAAAATTCTAATTGGAATCGATTAAGAGAACACACCAATAACGAATGAAATATGGTTAAAAGAAGCGTACTTTATATAGTGATCGACAGTTTTTTGTCAATATCTTTTAAAATATAAATTTTTCCACAAAACAGTCTTCGCCACATATACAGCCACGAGCATAATCTAAAATTATGTACTCTAAAACCAGTCGATGTATCGCTACCATTTGTCGTTTAACTAGAAGTTATACTGGATGTTGAGTGCAAATTTTAGCCTTCTAAATCAGCTAGTTTCTTAGGAACAAAATTGGTCTAGTGGGTTCGGGTAGACGGACATTCTATTGCTGTTTTTGTCTGTTTTGAATCAAAATGTTTTGTTTGATCCGGTGTGATTTCTGCCCAAGATACATAATTTATAATTTTTAATTTAATAACACAAACAAAAACAAATTATTAGTCGGATTTAGTATTAGACTTACTTAGTATCATCATATGGTTTTCTACATATGCAATATAATTTCTCACGCTTCTTTGTTATTCCGGGAAACTTAGAAAATTTTTTCACTTTACTTCCGAAAAGCATCTTGCTGGATGTATACGCTTCATGATTGTTATTATGGGGTGAGTGCCTATTAAAATATGTTCATTAGTTTCATATAGTTTAATTGGAACATTTCAAATATGTACTTCTCAATGCCGATTCCAGCTTTGCAATAACTCGAGATATTTAAATCACTTGTATCTTGCTCTAGTACTTCGATTGACAGTTCCCTCTGAATTTCAAAATGTAATGTTCTTTCCAGAATTGCTCTCTTCTTCAATATATCTTTTTTTAAAAGCTCTTTTTGTCTATGCAAACGCTAGAAGACAGTAAAGAAAGGAATAAATAAAATTAAATGTTTTAGTGTAGAACAGGACGCTACAAAAATTAATAACGTCGCCAAGATATGTGATTCTCTCTAATCGCAAGAATTAACAAAATGGATTAGGGCGGTTTTCACGGATATTGTCTGCATTTCGCGATAAAGGTTTGCACGTACTCTTTTTTAAAGGTAGCAAAAAAATAGGCTCCTGCCTTGGATAACTTGTTAATAAAAAAAATCATAAAAAAAATCCAAGTATTTAATAACCATTAAATAAATATAAAAAAAAAAAAAAAAAAAAAATTGAGATAAAATATAAAGAGTGTACTAAGTGATGGCAAGCAGAAAATAGGTGAGCGGTAATTCTTTAGCGATTAGTGCTGAAAATGTTGTTTTAGAGTGGTCCGCAGCAAATGTTTTAATTCCTGATAGATCAATGGTAGTTGGTAGTGGACTGTTACTTTATTGTTACTTGATTGGGTTTTTATACATAAAAAATGCTTAACTATTCTTATTGATTAATTGGGTTACCTAAGTGCACTGTCATTTGCTGATAGGCAAATCTAGTGTGGCAATGCACTGAGGTTACCTTACATGTGTTGATTTTGTTTACTGGGTCACTTCAGTGCAATGCTCGTGTTGCTACATATGCATATTTGTCGCATTGCCCTGAGGTGACCTGGGATAGTGTTTATGTGTAAACATTTTCCGGGCCCTCAGATGATGTCGTCTGTTGTGTATGTCTCCTGGGGTGATAGTGTACTTAGGTTAAACCTTCGTGGAGTAGCGGTCGGTTGATTGTTGTCGATGGTCATAGATGATGATTGGATCTGTTGGCCTTGGTTGGACTTGGTCGACGTAATTTGTCGCTTTCGTAACAGGCGGTGTCTATAGACTGCTAGAAGAAGAATCATGGTTACTGTTAGCGTGAGTGATCCCGTAGCAGCGTGATGACCTATTGTCTTCCATACGTGTGGTTGCGTAGTCTGCAGTTGATTTTCGTCTTGGATTATTGTTGTGAAGCGGTCAGTCGTTTTCAGAATGGCTTCCTGACTTAATAAGGACGATCGTGTTGCATCTATGCTCTTGAGTTGAGACACGTTAAAGCTTAATGGATGGTGATACGTTGCTTTTATAAAGGTTGTATCCGTAATTTCAGTGGTCAGTATGCTCTTTTTTGTTTTGATTACACAGCCGTTGTCTATCTGTATTATTCCGGTGTCTCTTAGCTCTACATCCTTATATATGCCGTTACATATAACTGCGGCTGCCGCTGGCTTGTTGGTGATAAATAGCCAGGTATTCATTTGGTAAACGTGTTTGAATATTATTTTGGGAATCTTGATCTCCTGGTATATGCATTCAATTTTTTCTTGCCTCTTGTATATCTCATCGATGATGCAGTTTGGGTTCGTGTCTATTCGGCTTACTACTGTTGGTGCACACAAAAAGCTGTGTTTCTCTTGATTAATGCATTGTAGAAACTCTCTCTCAGACAACTCAAAGTAGGTCTGGCTATTGTAATCCGTGGCTATGATTGTGTTGATGATGGCCGGAGCTACGTATGAGTCGTTGTCCAGTCTTTTTGGTATGGGAGTGATGTTGACCAAGTTATATGTTGCGGACGAGGTCAACGGGAGGAACCAGTGGGCACTTATATGTGTTCGGTTTCTGTTTATTACCATTCTGCGTTCGGGCTTGGGTAATATTCTAATATTCGATGGGAGCGCCTTTGCAGCTGTTTGTATAACCGCCATGAATTCGCCTGGTGTAATACTTTCCAGTACTTCTGCTCTCTGTAGTATCACCTTCATAAGTGTATTGTATCTGGTCTCCAGTTCTTCTAGTATTCCGGTAGCAATGTTATACGCAATCAGAAATTGAACGTCAATTCGGTTTATATTGATTTTTTCTGAGAACCAACCTTCTACTTTGGTTATTTCTGTCGTCGCCTGGTTTAGTTTGTTAGTGAATGCGTTAAGCTTCTGCTGGGTTGTGCTTTCGAGATCGCGCATTTGAGCCGTGGTTGTGAGCATTAGCGTTGTCTGATGTTGACTTGTTTGCAACAAATTCCGTTGGTTCTCATTAAGAGTTTTTATGTCGGTATACACTTCATCGTTTACACCGAAGACTTCTTGTAGAATGTTTCCGAAAATTCCCCTTGTTCTTCTCGCATGGGCGGGGTTCTGAATTGTTGCTAGGGCTCTGAGAATCGTAGACTGTTTTTCCCGGAGGTGTCGTATGAGCATGGTGCAGTGAACTTCTTCATCACGTTGTTTTGCTTGCTCACATGTTTTACTCATTTGTGCTATAATGTTATTGATGTCTTCTATGTCCTTAGTGGTGTTGATCGCATAGTTGACTTCCATTCGTAGCGTGCCTCTTTGTATCATGGCTTCACCCATATGCTCGATGTATAGTCCCGGAGATGGGTGTGTTATGGTGTACTCAGTTTTGCCAACTTTGGCTAGAAAAAGTAGTAAAAGAGTACACAATAACCTGGACCGTTGCTCGTGCCTCCTTGTGCGATAATCTGCTATGGTTATGCGGCTTTGGCCTGACGGCGTTCGTATGTCTTCTAATTTTCGCTGTTTTTCACTGGGTATAAGGCTGCTATACCCAACTACTGGATTGATGCGTCTTTTCCTTGTTACCTTGTTTGTTTTGGCTGTTCTTCTTGTCTCAGAGTCTCTAATGTGGTATGCTTGCGTGACTGCTGCGCGCGCTTCTTCAGCTTCGCTCTCCTCAATCGGGAGTTTACAGATTTTTGTTATAGGTCTCGTCATCATCGAATCTCCTTTGCATCGAACATCAACTACTCTAACCTTGTTATCGGGTCCTGGATGTGTTTTTGTAATTCGCCCTAAGAGCCATTTGGCTGGGGGAAGGTTTTCATCTTTTATGAGAACTAATTCTCCGACTTTGATGTTGATGAATGGCTTTTCCCATTTGATGCGTTGTTGTAGTTGATGAAGATATTCTGACGACCATGTTTTCCAAATGTCTCTGGTCAATTTGTCCACCAATCTCCAGCGTTTGAGTGGATTGACGCTCTTGCTGTGGTCTTGAGGTTGCGGTGGACTTACAGGTGCTGTACCCATTAGAAAGTGGCCCGGAGTGAGTGCGTTGTAGTCCCGTGGGTCGGCTGACAATGGACTCAGAGGTCGGGAGTTGAGACATGCCTCTATTTGGTAGAGGATTGTGCTCAGTTCCTCAAAGGTTAGCGCGACCTCTCCAACTACTCTTTTCAAATGGTGCTTGATAGATTTAACTGCAGATTCCCATATACCTCCAAAGTGAGGGGCTGCAGGTGGATTGAAGTGCCATTGTACACCGTCTGTGGCGAAGAGTTTCGCTACATGGTGCTCGGAATTTTCAATTGTTTTCCGTAGGTCTTCAGTTAGTGTTCTCCGGGCCCCAACAAAGTTCGTGCCACAATCGCTGTACATGTGAGCACATAATCCTCGCCGTGCCGTGAATCGCTTGAACGCAGCTAGAAAGGTGTCGGTTGTCATGTCACTTACAGCCTCGACATGCACTGCCTTCGTTGCCATACATATAAAGACGGCTATATATCCTTTGTATGCGGAGAGTCCTCTTGTTCTAGATGTCCGAATTTTTATTGGACCCGCATAGTCTACCCCAGTATGGGTGAATGGTCTGGACGGGGCAACCCGAGGAGCTGGTAGAGATCCCATCTGTTGTTTCATTGTTACTGCCTTGAATCGGGTGCAAATGACACATTGGTGAATGTGACGTCGTATAGTATTTCGCCCGTCAATGATCCAATATTGTCTCCGTATGAAAGCTAGTGTAGCTTGATTTCCACTGTGTAGTGTTTTCAGGTGGGCGTCTCTCACTATTAGTGTAGTTAAATGACTTTTTCGTGGTAGTATGATCGGATGTTTTTCATCGTATGTGAGGAATGATTGTTGTAGTCTGCCACCCACGCGTAGAATTGCGCTGCTGTCTAGAAACGGCATGAGTGGTCTGATTTTATTTTTCGGCTGGAGGGGTCTGATTTGCTTCAGCCTACTGATTTCTTCATGAAATTCTGCTGCTTGCGTTATGCGTATGACTTGCTGTTTGGCCTGGGTTAATTCTTCAGGAGCTAGACACGTGGATTCGTAGATTATGTTTGCATGTTTACATTTGTTTATGAACCGATTACAGTATGCCACGACCCTCAAGAGTCGATTAAGGACTGAAAATCGTTGTATTATTGACTGATCATTTTCTGCTGTGGCTTCTTTTTGGTATTCTCTGGTTTCAATGTTTTGTACTGTAGATGTTACGACTTGGATTTTACTTTCGTGTTCCGTATGTCTTATCCATGCTGGGCCATTCCACCAGAGTGGGTGATTTCTCAATTCGTCGGGGTGTATTCCTCTTGACGCGCAATCGGCTGGGTTCTCGTTAGTCTTCACGTAGTTCCACTGATCGGGTTTGGTTACTTGTTGTATTTCAGCGATCCTGTTCGTCACGAACTTCTCCCATTTCTGAGGGTCGCCTTTGATCCATGCCAAAACTATTTGCGAGTCTGTCCATAGATGAGTGGCGGATATTGGAATGGCCATTGCGTTGGCAGCATGAACCAATGCTTTGGTTAAAAGCAGCGCAGCGCATAGTTCTAGTTTTGGAATTGTCCTTTGCGGTTTTATTGGTGCTACCTTTGATTTTGCCGTTAATAGCCGGATGACAACTTCGCCTTCGGAAGTTGTTACCTTACTGTAGATAACTGCTGCATATGCTCTTTCACTTGCGTCACAAAACCCGTATAGCTCGATTTTTGCTTGTTTCGCATCTGTGCAGATCCATCTCGGTATGGTGATTTCTTGTAGCGTGGGCAATGCTTCTCTGAACTTGATCCATTTTTGCATGAGGTTGTTGGGAATTGGGTCGTCCCATGCTAGTTCTTCTTTCCATAGTGCCTGTAGCATCGTTTTTGCAGTGATTATAACTGGTGTTAACCATCCCAGTGGATCAAATATTTTGGCTATTTCTGACAAGAGTAATCTCTTTGTTACCTTGATGTTGGATGGTTGGACGATTACTTTTATTTGAAATTGATCAATTCGTGGAGACCAATAAATTCCTAGAGTCTTAATTGTTTCGTCGTCGGTTATCTCAAGGATGCCCTTTTCTCTTTTGCTGGGTGGTATTGACTTTAATAGATCAGCGCTATTGCTCGTCCATTTTCTCAGCACAAGACCTCCGGACTCCATTAGTTGGCATAATTCATGTTGTAGTATTTTTGCCTCGTGAAGAGTATCCGCTCCGGACATCATGTCGTCGACATAAAACTCTTCTTGAACTATCCTGGCAGCCTTCGGATAATTCTTTGCTTCATCTTTGGCGAGTTGGTGCATGGTTTTAATTGCAAGATATGGCGCAGATGAGGTACCATATGTTACTGTGGTTAGTGCAAATTCTTGAATCGGTTGCTCCGGGGATGCTCTCCATAGTACTCGTTGATATTTTTGATCTCGCTGATCGATTTTTATTTGCCGGTACATTTTTTCTACATCGGCCGTAAACACGTACTTGTATTTTCGCCAACGAAGCAGTATTGATGATAGGTCTGCTTGTAAGCGAGGGCCAATGAGCATGTTGTCATTTAGGCTAACACCATTGTCTGTCTTGGATGACGCGTCAAACACCACGCGTAATTTTGTAGTTGTACTATCTGCCTTTATTACTGCTTGGTGAGGCATGTAGTATGTTTCTTCCTCCGGTCGCGGACTCTCAACAGGTTTCATGTGTCCCAAGGTGATATACTCCTGCATAAATTTTCTGTATTCCTCTGCCAGTTTGTTGTCTACCTTGAACCTTTTCTCCATTTGCAGTAATCTTGCAGCAGCTCGTCTCCTTGAGTTACCCAGAGGTTGTTTGTTTTTCTTGAATGGGATCCTGACAGTGTAGGTCCCATCCTTATTCCGCCTATGAGTCTTATTGTAATGGTTGTCTTCAACTTCTCCCATCTCTGTTTGTGGTTCCTCAATTTCCTAGAATTTACGCAGTTGCTTGTCTAGCGTGGTTAGGTCCAGTTTGGATATCATTGCTACCACCTTTAATTTGTTCTGAGGTGTTGGCACTCTTCCAGAGATGATCCATCCCAATTCCGTGTTTTGTGCAAGAATGCCTTTTGCTGTTTTTCGTATACCTTCACGTACAATGTATGTGTATACATCGGCTCCTATGATCATGTCAATTGGTCCGGGTTGATTGAACGTTTGGTCTGCTAACACACAGTTTTTCCATGGTATTGTACTACTGACATGTGCGTTCGGAAGTTGTTTAGTTAGTTTTGTTAGGATCAGTGCTTCAACGTTGGTCTTGAATGAAGATGGAAACTGTGGTTGAATTTGCACTTGTACCTTTCCTAGAGATGTAGCGGCGTTCGTTGCTCCCACTCCAGATACCTTGGCATACGTCTTTGTCCTTGGGAGTGATAGTAGTTGAGCAGCATGCTCTGTTATAAAGGATACCTGCGACCCTGTGTCGATTAGAGCGCGTAGTAATTCCTGTTTTCCATTTAGCGATGTTGCTTTGATGACCGCTGTGGCTAGCAGTACATCCGTGCTTTGTTCAGCAACCGTATTCTGAACTTGAAGTGGCATATTTTGCCCCTGCGATTCTGGGTGAATCAGAGTATGGTGTAGTTTTCGGCACTTGGCACATGTGCGCCGGCTATGGCATGTTAGGTCTGTCGTGTGGTTTAAGCAGTTGTGGCATAAGTTCAGCCGCCTTACTGCATTAACACGTTGTTGAATGTTTAGTGTCAAAAATGCATCGCAGGTGTAGATGTTGTGCGCCTTTTGGCAGTAGAGGCATTTTTGCTCGGCCGTTGTAGCGTAGTTTCGCACTATAGGACCTTTTGGGTGAGTTTTGTGTGTCGGATGGTCGCGCCTCTTGTTTTCCCCTACGGCTTCTAGCGCCTGAAACCTAGTTGTTAGGAAGTTGTAGAATTGTTCGAAGCTTGGAATCTCCTTTGTTTGGGGAAGCGATTGTTCGTAAAGTTTTAATGACTCATAGTCGAGCTTTTGAATCATAAGATGAACCACTATGGGTGCCCATGATGACGTGTCAATGCCTAGGTTCGCAATTCCATGTAGACATTCTTTTGTAGTGTCGTGCATTCTTTTTAGTAGACTACTTGATTCTGCCTCCATTTTTGGTAGAGTGAGTAGTGTTTGTAAATGTGTAGAGAGTATTCTTCTTTTATTTTCATACCTTTCCTTTATTAACTTCCAAGCCACGTTATAATTGTGGCTGCTGACCTCCAGGTGGCTTAAAAGTTTGGCGGCTTCTCCCCTCAGGTTGCTTTTAAGGTATCTCATCTTTTCTACATCAGACAACCTTCTGTTTGTGTGGATTAGCTGATTGAATAGGTCTTCGAACTCTACCCACGTATTGAACTTTCCTTCGAACGTGGGTATTTGAAGGCGTGGAAGTCTAATCTCGTTTTCCACTTGTGTGCCTCGCTCTAGGCTTCCTATTTCTCGAAGTGAAATCACTGCCTCCGAATACGCCCTTCGGAGATCGTCTACTTGGTTAGTTAGTAACTCTGAATCGCTCTGGTTTTCTTCATACATGAGTACTTCCTCGTATATTGCCTCAATCTTTTTCCATTCCTCAGTCAAGCTGTTAGTTTGGAATTCAATGATGGCATTGCTTATATCGCCACTCAAATTCACAAGTTCCAACTGTTTGGAAAATGATGTAATGCGAATTTGAGCTCGCTTCCGCCTCAGTGAATGTGGGTCAGTGTGTGAACCACTCGCTCCCATTGCTGATGGGTAATTTTTGGGCGTGTATGTTGGTTTGTCACAGTTTTCTGCTGGCGCGTCAGTTTTTCGTTCGGTTATTACCTTGAGCTGTTCTGATCGCTCCAATGCAGTTGTGTATGACGTAAGTTTCTGATTTATTTTGCTTACTACTTGCTCTACTTGGTTGAAGAATTTCGTAGTGAAGTAGTCGTGGTCGGGTTGGTCAAGTTTTTCAATCTCTGCATGCAGTTGAAGGAAAATCTCCCAGAGATTGTTCACTTCTTCTGTCTTCCTTAGTATGAACTCTTGCGTCCTTCTTGATATTGGTTCCTTTCCAATCTGCTCCAGCAACTTGGTGATGGCGGCGCCGATCTCTTCCTGCTGGTTGGTCAGATTCTCCATAGTACGATGCGTCTGGTGGGCACTGTATGGTGAGGTAACAGGAACTTTATTGGGTTGAACTCGGGTGGTTTGTTGACGTCTCGAAGGACCAATGATAGATCAATGGTAGTTGGTAGTGGACTGTTACTTTATTGTTACTTGATTGGGTTTTTATACATAAAAAATGCTTAACTATTCTTATTGATTAATTGGGTTACCTAAGTGCACTGTCATTTGCTGATAGGCAAATCTAGTGTGGCAATGCACTGAGGTTACCTTACATGTGTTGATTTTGTTTACTGGGTCACTTCAGTGCAATGCTCTTGTTGCTACATATGCATATTTGTCGCATTGCCCTGAGGTGACCTGGGATAGTGTTTATGTGTAAACAATTCCTTTTAACAGGGGAATAAGCTTTATATGTTAGAAAGTTTTGTTTAAAACGAGGAATAAAATTAACTCACAAAGCACCTGCAACACCACGAGCCAGTGCGGCAAGACTCGTTCGATTTTATCGTGCAGCTTGACCGTGTTCTACTGATGAAAGAAAGCGGCACAGTTATTTGCACTCTATTTAGTGGGGACTAAATTCAACAATAAGAAATAAGTCAATTAACAAGTCTCCAAATGAATTGCTTTTTGGTAATATGCCAAAGAATAGTAATGATCTTTTTTCAAGCGAGGTTTGTATTGATATGTAAATGCGTGATAGGTTGCAATTACGTGAAGATGTGAGCAAGTATTAAAAAAATCAAGCAATTCAAAAAAAGTACTTGATAAAAAGAAAAAAAAAAAGATGAGAAATATTAAATTGCCAACAGGTTGTTCTTAAAAGGCTAAAAGGGTCTATTGACGGATGTAGCAAAAAACGTTTGCCAAAACGTCACAAGTCATTTGAGGTGGTCAATGTTCTGGATAGTGATAGATATGTTTTAAGATCTCTGTTAAATTGAAACCATACTTGCTTGAAATAAGTAGTTATAGTGATTCTCAAACGTTGAATTCTTGAACGAATCTCGTAAATAAGCTTTATTTAGTAAAGTGCCAACAGTAGGTAAATTTTTGTCTGTGAAATATATATACTAATCAAAATTGAATTGCATCCAAACACCCACACACGAAGTTTCCTAGGTATAAGAACAATTGTTATTCAAATAAAAGCACGCCTACCTCAAAGACAGATTCACGAAACTACTTGGAATCACAACAAAAAAAATAATATCATTAATATCATTAGGGGTATTCGCGTACTCGGTTGAAATCGAACACAATCGATCGCAATCGCACAAAGTCTATACACGTAGTATTGAATGCATTCTTACTGCCATTTGACTAGAAAGAGAAACACACAGAAGTACAAAAAAAGATACCTAACGCGCAAAATATACCTGCTTGCTTACACTTACACTCTACTTTCAAGTTTTATCGCATTTGTTTGCGCTTACCCTTCCGTATATATTCCTGTGCTTTGCTTACGACTGGTAGAGGTAGTCAAATTCCACACTTATACAGATTGTAGGAAATTCGGTAGCGCAATTTTTTACGCTAAAATGCTACAAGCAGTAGACTTTTCTATGGGAGTTTTAGATTGTGTGTGTGCGTGCAGGCAGGGAATTTGCGGTATCGCAAGTTGTAACGCTAAAGAGTATTTCAAGTGAAAATTATTGCATGGGAGTATTGTGTTGTGTGTTTGTGTAGGCAAATATTATTTGTAAATGATAGTTTTTTTATTTAGTATGTCATTGATTATTGCAATTATTAATCTTCATAATTACTTTAACCTCGTTATTTGCTGTATTTTGCCTATATGTATTTCAATTTATTTTCTTGGTTTAGCGCCGCTAAACTAGCTAACTGAGAGGAATCGCCCCTGATAGTTGCATCCGAAATTGCCACTGATAACACAACATGCATGGGTTATGCTGTATGCACACAAGTCAAACGGATATTTATAAATTGGATAATTTGCTGGAATTCCTCGAGAAACGAGCAAAGAGTTTATCTTTGACATTATTTATTGGCCTGCAATTGATTCATTGCAGCGGCGTTTAACAAATGCACCACGGTTGATGAAGTCCAAGTAAAAAGCGACTTTGCCTGGCAATTTTGCGACAGCAATTTTCATCTCATCAGTAATTGTCAGACATTGGCGACTTTATCTGTGTCTGAACGGTTCAACAAACATGCAACCAAGGTGTGTTCTGCGCTAAAAGGCGTCACTATCCCGATATCCGATGAAGTCAAATATCTGGGAGTAATCCTCGATAGAAAGCTTCTTTGGTCCAAGCATGTTGAATCAAAAACCGATAAAGCGCTGTAAACTTTCTGGCAGTGCAAAGGCGCTTTTGGCAAGACATGGGGCTTATCTCCTAAAAGGGTCCTTTCGATCTATACGGCAATGATAAGACCACTTCTCTCATATGCATAGGTTGTATGGTGGAACAGGCTTTCGCGGAAACGTGTTACTGCCTCTCTTGCCAAACTTCAAAGAACGGTTTGTCTTGGATGCACAGGGGCCTTCCCTAGCACTCCGGGCTCTGCTCTAGATGCTATGATGAGTTCTACTACAGAGATCTTAACGATCTAAAAAAAACACGGACTTTCGTAATCTCCTACGCTTCATTAGGAGCCAACTGGTTCAACCAGTAGGACGAATTATATAAATATATAGATTCATGTGGTATCACAAGGGACCTTCTTATGGTCTAAGCGTGTCGGCTAGCCGACAGTCACTTGAACCTAACCTAACTCAGTAGTGTTGTAAATCGCACTGATGACTTCGATTTAATGAAATCGTTACCCAAATTTAAAGGCGACTCCGCCTCATATACTTTCCGGCGTACAGCCTCGCCGCGTTTTGCAATGGACTATTATCACGAAGGATCCGAAAATAAATGTATTGCCAAGAAACAAAATAATAAAATTTCATAGCGCATCTTTATATGCTTTTGACACAGTGCTCAATTTTAATACGATCATTGGTCGATTCAAATATCCAGTATATTCGGACAAAGGGCCATTACAATTGCATGTCCTTTAAAACGAACTCAGTATTTTGCGCCAAGGTAACATGTCCATTAGTACATACTACGATGCAGTTGATGCTAATTTAACCCTAATAATGAATAACAATATTATGGCACTAGCGGTTACAATGAGGTTATCGCTGCCCTAAACGAGCGTGCCAGGGAGAATGCTTTACGTATTTGCATTTCCGGTCTACGAAAAAACTTGTGCGCCTAATTATTTTTCTCCAGTAGATCTGCCGCCAGCTCTTACAGCGGCACATGAACTGGAGACAAACCATACGCGATACGAGTTTGCTCGTACGTTTGCGGCAGGCAGCTTTACAAAAAAAAAAAAAAAAGAAGCGAATCCCAGTTTCAAGAAAATCCTAATCCAAACATTCGCAATTACCCACAGTTTAGGCGTGTTCAACGAAATAAACCAGTTCCAATGAAAGTAATCGAACTTCTTATCATAGGAGACGAGCTCATACAGGGAATCTAAATATATAAAAGAAAGTGATGCTTATAACTCGAGAACGCCTGGACCGATTTCGATGATTCGCACTAATTCTGACTGGTTTCCGACCAAACAAGAAGAATACCCAAGAAAATTCCCCGGAAAAAAAAATTATGAATAAAATAAATTTTCCCATACATTTATGACTTTTATTTTTACTTTACTTTCTGAAAAATTTGTTTCCCAATTTTTTAAGGCAATTATTTTTTCACAAAATATGTGAGACAATTGTTTTTGTATCAATCAAACCGTTAATTTCGAATTGTTCAATTAATTGATGATTTATCCTTTTTTCATTAAATTCTATTTTCAAACGGTAAGTTAACAACGAAGATATTTATTTTGTGAAATTAAAACATCCTATAATTCTCAGTGTTATTCACAATGCCGCGAGCCAGAAGATCTAACCTTTCGCATCGAACCCGTAATGCAAGTAGGTAGAGCTCGGAATATCGCCAGTCAATTGAATACGAAAACCGCATTATAACTCAAGAACGCCTGGACCGATTTTGATGATTCGCACCAATTCGGACTGGTCTCCGGCCAAACAAGAAGAATACTCAAAAAATTCCCGAAAAATCCCCCAAAAAAAAAAATATTTTTTTTTTTTTTCCCGAGGGTAGGTGAAAATCTTCCAAAGACACTATGAGAATAGCAAGCGCGTGCTCATAGTAGTGTCAGATTTCTACTGACTAAAAACACCACCCTTCGATAAATTGTTAGATACTGCAACTAAGATAAAACTTATCAAGCAATTTTTCTATAACGAAATAAAAACACTTTTGACAGGTTACTTTCCACTGAAAGATCCTGCATGTTCCGCAATTAAGACGCGGTTCATCCTTATCTTGCCAAGTCGAAAGGTTTCGTTCTTTGTAGTCGGCGCAATAAATTACTCTCATCCAAAATTTGTCGGACTGTATTGTTGATATGCCCGATTAGTCGGTTTCTATGCTTTCGCGCGAAGCTTCTAGTTTCAGCTTCGATTGTAGGAATTCCGAGATCCCTGTGGATATCGTCGTTTCTAGTATACCACGGTGCTTGGACAATTTCTCTTAGTACTTTATTTTGAAAAGTTTGTAAAATATTGGCATTTGTTTTCTTGGTACAACCCCAAAGTTGTATACCGTAGGCCCACACCGGTTTTAGCACTTGCTTGTATAAAAGCAGTTTGTTCTCGGTACTGAGCTGGGAATGTTTTCCGAGTAACCAGTACATTTCTCTATATTTGATATCGAGTTCTTTACGTTTCATTTTCACGTGCGAATTCCATTTCAGCTTTGCGTCGAGTGTCATTCCCAGGTATTTTGCCTCGTTAGCAAAGGGTATTCGAGCCAAGTTTAGGAAAATTGGCAAGTCATTAGTTTTCCTATATGTGAAATTTACGTGAACAGATTTAGTTTCGTTGAGGGCGATCCGCCAGTCCCTCGTCCATTCATTTACTTTATTCAGTGTGGTTTGCAGCTTTGCAGTCGTTTCTTCGATCGTATTACCTACTGCAAGGATAGCGGTGTCGTCGGCGAAGGTAGCAATGATAGTGCCATCTTCTCTTGGTATATCGCGAGTATACAACAGATACAGAAGCGGCCCAAGGACGCTTCCTTGCGGTACGCCGGCCGAAATTTCTTTAAGCTCCGAGTATTCTACACCATGTCTAACACGGAAGAGTCTGTTCCCGAGATATGATTCTAGGATATCATATAGGCTTACGGGGAGAATTTGTTGTAATTTAAATTTTAAGCCGTCGTGCCACACCTTATCAAAGGCTTGTGAGACGTCGAGGAATACGCTTGAGCATATCTTTTTTTCTTCAAATGCTTTTTCTATTACGTCAGTAATTCTATGCACTTGGTCAATCGTCGAGTGCTTGGTTCTGAACCCAAACTGATGGTCAGGGATTAGATTATTATCTTCTATAACCGGTTGTAGGCGCCTAAGTAATATCCTCTCGAAAACTTTAGATATGACTGGAAGAAGCGAAATTGGTCTATACGATTTTACTTCATTTGGCGGTTTTCCTGGTTTTAAAACCATAATGACTTCCGCGACTTTCCATTGGCTCGGCACGTGTTTAAGTCTGAGCGCAGCATTTATAATATATAGAAGCTTAATTAATGCTTTTCGAGGTAGAACTTTGAGAACTTCTCCGGTGATCAAGTCATAACCAGGAGCTTTCTTAGGTTTTAGAGATTCGATTTCACGTTTTAGTTCCCTTAGCGTTGCATATGTGAGTGAAAAATCGTTAGATAGTAATTCCGTCCCACCATTGGTATTGCCGTAAGCCGCTCGACCATCGTACGGTTTAAAGGTTTCTTGTAGATGGGCGGCAAAAACGTCCGCTTTTTCTTTATCTTCCCTTGCCCATTCGTTTTGATTTATTTTTATTGGCGGCGATGGGATTTTGGGCCTTTTGGTGCCTTTTACAGCTTTCCAAAGTGAATAATTAGAATCTTTTTTGGCTGTTAAACTTTCAAGGTAAGAACCTATCGCCCGATTTTTAAAATCCTTAATAGCTGTCTTCAACAAATTGCACTTATAATTCAAATGTGTTTTATGTTGCGGAGCGCGACTCTGTTGCCATTTTTTACGCGCTTTCCTTTTTTCGTTGACCAATTCTTTTATTTCGGGCGGATATCGTAAACCGTATTTGGCCGGCGTTTTTCTTGGGTTAGGCGTATTATTCCAGGAAGCGAGCTGAACGACTTCAACGAAGCGATCAACTTCAACCTCAAGTTCGTAAGGTGTCGTAAGTGGAACGCTCAGTTCAACATTCTCTTCAATTTCGTTCCTAAAGTCTTCCCAGTTAGTTGTTTTACCAGTAAGTCCAGCTGGCTCTTGGTTATTGACTAGTTTTGCGCTCAATGTTAAAATAACCGGTGAATGATCAGATGACAGATCAAAGCTCTCTTCAACTTTAATGTGGTTGGTAGATATTCCTTTCACGATGAAAAAATCTATCAGATCAGGTATTTTTGAAGTATCAGTTGGCCAGTAGGTCGGTTTGCCCGTCGAGTGGAAATCACAATTGTACTCCATACCTGCCCCATAGAGCATTCTACCTTTTCGCGAGATGAATCTAGAACCCCAGAACGTGTGTTTCGCGTTAAAATCGCCGCCAATAATGAAATTTGGTTTGAGCGATTTAAGGAAGTTAGTATAATCACTTTTTTCAAGCGCGGAGCGTGGTGGACAGTAGATAGATGAGATTCTAAGAGTACGCTGATTATTTTTTACTCGAATCGTGCACAGTTGCATAGTTTCAAGCTCTATCTTCAGGTCTTCATATTGTTCAATGCAGTCTTTAATAAACAATGATGATCCACCTCTCGCGTTTCCAGATGGGTGACAAGCGTGCAAATCATTGTAGCCTTTTATTTTTAAAATTGGTCGCTCTTTTACGTGGGTTTCAGAAACTAAGCAAATGTCAATATCCTTTTCACGCATGAATACTTCCAATTCATCGAGTTTTTGCAAAAGTCCATTTGCATTCCAAGTACATATTTTTAACATTGGTTTGTCATTCATATTAAATTAGAAGTACGCGTTTTCCTTGAATTATTTTCGAGCTTAACCAACCGATCGAGAATAATTTTATTTATTTTGCTTTGTTCTTCAAGTTTCCCGAGAATTACTGAGAAAACATGAGAAACACTGTCTGGCGAAGTTTCAACGTTTTTTGGTTCTTCGAATGCCACAGCCTGAGCGTAGGTCTGCACTCTGGCTGTCCGAGGACCACTATTCGGTGGCTTTCCTGATGGCAATTTTTGAATAGGGTTTCCTTTGACAACAGAGGTCGAGGGCATTTCTGCCGTTTCCCTTTTTTTTAAATTCTTACGTTCAGGAACCGGAGGTTTTAGATTGTCTACTATCCCCTGAACAGTCTTACGCTTTGTCTTAGTTAGCGGTTTTGATTTAGCTTTTTCGGGCTTAAGGAGCGCATCTCTCCGTTTTTGCAACTCCTTAGCTACTTCACAGCCTCTATAATTTGCCGGGTGCTTTCCCTTGCAGTTAGCACAGGTAGCGGAGGACTGTTTTTTAACTCCACAGTCTTGGGAGAGGTGATTTCCGGCGCATTTCACACATCGTGGTTCTTTTTGGCAATACATTTGTGTATGATTAAATCCTTGGCAACGTTTGCACTGTGGAACTATTCTTACATTTCTACGCATGGGTTCGATTTTTACCACGATATTTAATATTGTTTTAATTCGGTAGATATCTTCGATATTATCTGACCTATCGAATGTAAGCATAAAGAGCGGAAGTCCACGTCTTACCACGATATCCTTATCGACTTCCGTTTGTTGCTTCTCCTTCTTAATGATATTTACGGCATCAAGAATTTTATACCCTTTGGTTTGAAGGTCGTTTACAACCTCGTCTTTGGTGCATGAGGGGTGGAGTCCCCTTGCTACAACACGATGTGGCCTTTCAGACTTTATTTCGAAAGTATACCACTGGATCTTCTCGGTATTTAGCTTTTGGGATACTGCCCGGTAATCATCGTGGTTATCGAAGTTAATTTTCCACGCATTATTCCTTAAAGAAGTAACCTTAAATTTCGATGTTATCGTTCCTTTAAGGAGGCTATGCAACTTATTATATTCCGTCACCCCAACGACGTTTATGGGAGGCGGTGCCCGAATTTGTGATCGAAGTTGTTTTTCTTGCGGTTCTTTACGCTTTTGTTCTTTTAGGGGCTCGACCTCGGGGGAAGAACCGGCTCTCCTTTTCTTACTAGGTCTTTTCTTAGCGACCTGATCCGTTTCGCGTGCTAGTTCTTCTTCGTCGGTGTGGTATTCCTGACTAGCTAAACGTGGTGGAGTACATTCGCGTTCTTTCAGCAAACGATTGCTCCTTAGAACCTTATTTTCTTCTTTTAGCAGATCTATCTCTTTCTTAAGATCTTGATAGAGTAGGTCCATTTCCTTAAGCTTGATTCGGAGTGCTTTATTTTCTTCCTCAAAACTTTTATTTTTCACTGAGTCCTGTTTTTCAGGAAGAAAATTAATTTTCCTATACGTTTTGTATTGAGCGATTTCACGACGCCATTTTCATGATAGATGACGTTTATGTTTACGTTACATATTTGTTTTCATAATTTTTTGCGACAATTGTTTTTGCAACAAATTTGTGTGACAAATTTGGTTTTTGTAGCAATGTTTTTTGTCACAGATTAAAAACGAACATGATTTCAAATGCTGGTTCCGGTATTGCCTATATATGGCGTTATGTGCATCAACGTTTGGCAGCTGATTCATTTGCACAGTCTTTCAATTGCATACTATTGTGCTAAAAAGACGTGCGTTGCGATTTATCAGTATTTTTTCCAAGTTTTATCAAATTTTAATCAGCTTTTGACAGTTATTGTAATTCAATTTGATTAAATATATGGTTTTGAACCGATTTTTTGTGAAAATTACCAGCGAAAAGTGATTTCATGGAGGTGAGTTTAGTTTGATGAAGTGCACACTGCGAATGGTTATATTCGTGTGCATCGACAATCAGTCCAAACGTTAATGTAATATATTTACCTCTTGCGGTTCACAAGCTCAACCAATCTTAACAAATGGCGTGTCAAAAAAAAGAGATTTTCTAAGTTCTTATTTTTACTTTTTGAAAATATCAACAATTGAAAAAGTTGAGTTTTACTACATTAAATTTTATATATGCAAACTCTGTATACTACAAACTATGATTCAGGGTAATACTTTTATTTCATTCATCCTGCGCGTACAAACGACGCAATGTAAGAGAGTCGACGGCAAAATGGATTACAGATACAAGAGTATTATAGTGAAAACATGATACTCTTATGACTTTCACACGTATTCACAAATCACAATTTCACATTTCACTGTTCACACCATAATTTGCGGGGGAATTGGGTAGGAGCGCTGGAGCTTAGTTTATGAACAACATTTTGTGTAAGGTAAGGTGATAGATGATACTTTTGTAATAGTCAAATACTTCAGGTGATCACAAAATAACTGTACGAATTTGGCATCACTTTGTTATTTCAAAACATAGTTTTGTTGTTAGTTGTCATTTGCACTGAAAATTCAAGGTAGTCTTGATATAAATAAATGATATAAATGCGAAAGTCAGATTGTTTCCTTTTCACGGCCGCAAGACCAACTTTTATTAATTTTGGTACCTATAGGGATAGATGGGGCCTCTGAGAATAATGACATAGGACATGCAAATTTTAATTGAGTTACTTGAAGTACCTAATAATTCTACGCAGACGAAGTCGCGGGTACCAGCTAGTAGTTAATAGTGTGAACCTTGCATATATGCAGACCAAAAACAAACCATAGTTACGTTAGACTAAAAACAAAATTAATTCAATGTCATTAGAAGGTTCTGAATCATGTTGGGATAGTTCTTCGGAATGTCAGTCAGATGACCAAATTGACGATGAGATACATTTTTTAGTGTAAAATCACTCTTGCTGTTTATTACTAAACACACAATAAATGGACAAGAGATGTGAATTTAATTCGACACTGGAACCTCCAAGAATTATATAAGATGCATGACTTTCTAAAGGTAGCATGTTCATTAGAAACCCCCCTCTGATGCTAGGTCTGTCAATCACCCTTATTCCGAGTGGCGTTTACGACGATTTATGAATCGCCAATTTGAATTTGGAATTACGAGAGGCGTTTTTGAGTCGTTGAACGCCATTTGTCACTGAACGTCATGTGGAACCTATTGGCGTACGACGAACGTCATGTGAGAAACTTCACTGACATTCTGTAAGTCGTTGAACGCCACAAAACGAAAAGAAAAACGACGGTATTTGTCGTTTACAAGATACTGAACGACAAGTAGTGAACAACGGCTGAAAATGTAAGTTTTCTTAAATTGCTAATTTATTCAAATGACTAGACTAAATTAGATTAATTTCTGGGGTAAAAATAACCAACCAGAAATATCTTAAGACCTTTATATTTTAGGGCCACCATCAAGAGATGGAAAAGTTCAATGCGTATACGAGTTAATTTTTTCTTATATTATCGTCGTCATAACTTTCGCTACTCCAAAACATTGCTACACTATCAATTTTTGGGATACAACTTACAAATTTCTTTTAAATATACAAACACCATAAACTGATACCGCCATTTATCTGTCATTTGCACATATCAGCTCGTGTGGATCGTATGTGGAATGTGAACTACTTACCGACGACGTTTTACCCTGTCGTGGAAGTTAGGGAATAAGTCTTCTAAAATGAAACGCCTGAAAGAACGACAAACGTCGTGAAAGTAAAACGCCACTCGGAATAAGGGTGAATGGTACAAACTACAAATCTCATTACAGAATAATGCAAAGTGAACATCTTAAAAAATACTTGAACCTTCTTTTTATTCCCTTCGACGGGATATCCAAAATAAAATTTTATTTATTTTATAGGCATGGTTAACCTAAAATGCAAACGCATTCGCAGAACCAGATAGGGCATTATCTTATAATACTCGTACATATCCAGATTAAAGCCACCATCCGCACAACTACCGACGATCCTGTCTGTACTAGAAGTTACCCTTATCATATCTCTGCAACGGAGTTCGTATATACCGAAATAAAGTCACTTTTGCAAGACGGAATCATTCGAACATCATGTTCACCATATAATTCCCCAATTCATTTAATTAATGGCAAGCCAAAATTACGAATGGTCATCGGTTTCAGGAAAATAAATGAGATAACCATAGCCGACCGATACCCCATCCCCGATATATCAGTCATACTACAAATTTGAGAAAATCTAATTACTTTACTACACTGGATTTAAAATCCGGGTTTCGCCAAATCATTTTAGACGAAAACGATAGACAAAAGACAATGACAAATATGAATTTTGCCGCCTGCCATTTGGCCCAGACGAGATGACACATTTAACACATATAAATAGAATATTGAAAAAAACTTGAACAAGCCGGAATGCAGGTTTTCACGGAAAATCTAAATTTTATAAAACCGAAGTAGAGTTTTTATGTTTCTTAGTTTCACAAAAAGGTATTAAGACTTGCCCAGATAAAGTTCGGGACTTTTTAAATTATAGAACACCAGAGACACTTCGAGCATTACGTTCGTTCTTGGGATTATTAAAATACAGTGCACTGTGATCTCCCAACTCTGGCCCTAGTTCAAAATACCACAATGCAAAATTTTCTGAACGTTAAATTTGTTCACACTCAAAAATTAATTATTGACCTTCTAAACATAACATAATCGATCCTTCAGGAAAACTTTCACATTAAGCAAATGCTCAACACTACTATTATGAATTGTAAATATTTGATTTGGAAAATAGATATCAAAGAAAACCTCCTAAGCCAGTTATAGCCGCAACACCGTTGCCTAGTCTTCCTGGAGAAACTCTACATATCGATATTTTCATTACAGATAAGCAGAATTTCTTATTATGCATTGTGGGTTTTTCAAGTTCATAATAGCAACACCTATAGCCTCTCCTTCTTCTATTGACTAAAAAGAGGCATTGCTTAAATATTAGGAAAATTCAAAAATATGAAAATAATAGATAAACTACAATTTCAACCTAAAATTTATACACCACAAAGATTTTGAACTTTTACTGACGAAACAAAATACACTAATAGAAAAACCAAAAATAAATTCGCAAGTACAGGATTAAATAAATGAACTTGACAGATCAATGTCATAGTTTCACAACAAGCTGTCATTATAAACCTTCATAGTTAAAATTATTATATTAAAGGTCCAAGTAGAAATTTGTAACTACTATCAAACTTAAATTTAAATTATGGTTACCACACGGTAAATTTGACTCAATTTTGTGTCGATAAAAGCATTCCGATAAGATGGTCAATATTAACATTTTTGTAACCATTACACGACTCAAAGATACAAATGTCATTTCAGCTACGCAAATTGACTGCGCACAGTCTGATTTGTGACCATTAAATAGCATTATAATATTTTGGCGCTTTTTCTGCAAACAATCAATCACATACTACAAACTAATGTCTGCTGTAGCTGTACACAGACGAAGTTGGTACAGCATTTATACTCACACATACACCATGCACCTTTTAATGTTGGTATAATTATATGAAATTCCATATTAAGCGCAAAGTATCTCCACAGGGTGGCGTAGGAAAAAAATTCTTGAATTGTGTTGATGTTTGATGAATATCTTAAAGGAGTCGATATATGTAATTTTTTTTATATTTATAATTATAATATAATTATATAATATTATGTTTTTCTTTTAACTAATGTTCCCCCAAAAGTATTAATTTACATTTGAAACATTGTATTTAAAATAGCTGGCCATTGTAGTACAACATTAAATACATAAACTTTTTTGTTTACTTTTACTACTTGCGGCGCACTTTCTTCATTTTTGTTTGTTTTGGCGTTTTTTTTTGTTTTAACCGCATAAAGACTACTGATTTCCATGGTATACAACAATAGTACGAGATCCAACAGTTGCTTTAAGTCATGGAAATCAATGATCCATAATTATAATATATAATGTGGGCAAAATCATATGAAAACGCTTTCAGGTTATACTAAATAAACTGTAGTACATTAAAAACAAAACAATTAATAAGTGTGCAAAATAAAATGTTGATGTGAAAATAGGAGAAATTTAAGAAAAGCTAGATTATAGCAGAATTTTTTTCCCTAAATATGTTACTGAAGTAATTCTAAAATTGCCACAAACATCATATTTATTAAGTTGCACCTAAGTATATCATACCCACATTTAACTGTGTTCACTTTATTATGACGCTATTAACAAACCAGACTAGCAGTACCAAAAGATAAGGGTAAAAACATTTAGCATTTTTTTAATCCATTTCTTATTATTTTAACCAAACTTTTGTTGAATGTTCTCACACTTTCAAAGTATAAAATCGATAGAATGAATTATTTAATAAAAATTACGACCTGATAATAATAAACGCAACAAAAAATAAACATTTCCTCAATTTATGTACAATGTAGTACAAGTACATGCACCCTGTGCCCTTACCTAAAGAAAGGCATATGACGGGCAAATGGCCGCTTTATGACTCTAATTGGGATCCATTATCAACAAAGAGAATTTTATTTTTGAATAATTGATATTCGAAACTTCTTTTGTTTTAATTTAATTTTACAGCCATTGTAATGAGTTTGAACGTCCCCGGGGAAATAAAAATAACTTGGAAATTAAACTGAATATTATAAATACTCAATATTTCTCGAGCGCGTGAGTTTTTGCCAATACAACTTGTTGGTATTTTAGATAATATTTTGCACTCGGGTACGAAAAAATGCAACTTAATTCACATAATATTATCTGCATTACCATTTTCCTGATATGATCTTCCTTTAGGTATTTTAGCATCCCCATTAAAGTGGAAAGTTATGTGTACATATAAAATTATATACGCTTTTTTATTTCCCAACCAACTTACAAACACACGAAAACAAATTTGACAGCTGACTAAAGTCATAACTAAATATACCATTATGTGTGTTTCCCAAAATAGTAAATTAATGAGCTAAAACTAACTCCCCACTTTGGTCACCGTTCCATCCTGCAATGGAAACAGTACGCACTTTTAAACTCTATACGAACTTTTACTGTGTCGGTTACATATCTCAAATGTGGTAACAGCGCAACAACCATCAATTTCTGCTTGGGGGGAATGTGTCTAATACGCCAGAAGTCAACATTTGCCTACCTACAACCTCGGAAAGCATCATGCAGCTGATAAAAAATAATACTGCTCTTTGCGCCTCTCAAAACTCATCTGCCCCTTGTGCAACAGATTGAGGGTGGCGGTGGGGTAATAATCGCGAACGATGTACCGAAAACAGTTCAGTTGGGAAGATAGGGATCGTGCCTACTGACATTTTTGGATTCGATAAAGGTGAATGATACCGCATAATAAGAAAAGAAAAAAGCCGCTTATATCGTACCGCATACCCCTAAGGCCCTTTCAGTAACACACATCGAATATGGAAAGAAATTATGGCTTCCATACTTGCATCATATCCATACCGTCCACACAAATCATATCGAAACATTAAAGGAAGAAATAGCGACTCGCACATTCTCACACTAATTCTCCTCAAACGCAAAAGGCAAAATACCGTCACATCAAACCAAATAAATTCTTTAATCACGCAAGAGGTTAAAACAAGGACGTCCCGAGTTAACACGCAGAACCAATGACCTGCAACCTAAGCGAAGCAGACGACAAGTCAGCAACCCAACACCCAGCCAGGGATCCCAGATTAAAAAAAAATCCTCGTTTTTCAACACCAAAACGATATGTTTTCCCCTGTTTCAAAAATAAAAATCCATTTTTTTTCCCCAAAATCAAAAAACACTTAGTTAAGGTTTATTTTAACATTTTATGTTTTATTGAAATACATATCTCAGAATTAAGCACACAAAAGTAATAGGAACGCATTAATTTCAGTCAGTATTATGAAATACTAATAAAAAACAAACAATTCAATATAAAACAAAGTTGTAAGTGAGACATGGGCCCATTTAAGATTATGATCATTGAATGAGTTTTTTTTTAATATTACCGACTTTTCCTCCAATCTGAGATCACTGCACCCAGCACGGGCGCATGGCATTGAACCAACACCAAATACTACAGCAGCATAGAAATAAGTACAGTCAAAATCGGTTATAACGACCTTCAAGGGACTGACGATTTTGGTCGTTATAAGCGATTGGTCGCTGTAACCGATATCAAGGTGCATACGTAAATTAATCTGTTTTAAATTTTTTTATTTATTTTTATAGTTTTTATTTGTACCAGATATATACATACGAGAACTATTTACAAAGTACATATATGTACATTTATTATTTACTAGCTGGTACCCGCAACTTCGTCTGCGTAGAATTATAGTACTTCGAGTAACTCAATTAAAATATTCATATCAACAACACCGCCACTTATCGGGTCCAAAACTATCCTATCTTTCATTCCAACCAATCAGCCCTACACATTTAAATTCATTGGTAAAATACGCAGCAATAATATATTTATTTCTTACAAAGAATGGATACCCATGATGAATTTTATTATCCCTAACTTGAGAAACTTCATCCTCTTCACGTTTTGTCTTCACGACAAAAAGTAGCCTATGTCATTCTCAGAGGTCCCATTTATCCCTTTAGGTACCAAAATTTGTAAAAAAAAATTGGTTTGCGGCCGTGAAAAGGAAACAATCTGACTTTCGCATTTATAATATTAAGATTATTCAAGCCTACCTTGAATTTTTGGTGCAAATGACATCTGACAACAAAACTATGCTTTGAAATAACAAAATGATGCCAAATTTGTACAGTTGTTTTGTGATCACCTTACGTATTTGACTATTACAAAAATGACTATCACCTATCACCTTACCTTACACAAATGTTGTTCATAAACTAAGCTCCAGCGCTCCTGCCCAATTTTGCCGCAAATTTTGAAAATTAAATTCGCTTTTAGATTTCCTATCTGTGAACACGCGTGAAGAGTCATAAAAAATCGTTTCAAAACAATGTATTAAATCAAAGTGAATTACAATAACTGTTGAAAGCAGATAAAAATTAAATAACACTTAAAAATTTTTTGATAAATCGCAACGCACGTCTGCACAGCACACAAAATAGTAGAGAAAGACCATGCAAATCAATCAGCTGTCGAAATTTGATGCACAAAACGCCATATACTGGCAATACCGGAACCAGCATTTAAAATCATGTACGTTTTTAATGTGTGACAAAACATAATTGGTACAAAAACAATTGTCACACAAATTTGGTAAAAAAAAGAAATTGTCACAACGTAAACATAAACGTCATCTATCATGAAAATGGCGTCGTAAAATCCCTCCATACAAAATGTATGGGAAAATGAATTTTCTTCATAATTTTTTGTTTCGGGAATTTTTCTGAAATTTTCTTGGGTATTCTTCTTGTTTGGCCGGAGACCAGTCCGAATTGATTCGAATCATCGAAATCGGTCCAGGCGCTCTTGAGTTATAAGCGTAGTAACTATACAGTTGAGACTCGATTAACCGGAATGGCTGGGACCGAGCCCATAACGGATAATCGAAAATCCCGGTTAATAGATTTTTCTCTAAATTTATAAAAAAAACTCTAAATTTGATGACACTTTATTTCTTTACCTTATTAAATCAAAAAAAAATATTAAATTCATCAAAAAATACAACAATTCATTTTAAATAAATCACTTTAACGATGAAAGAAACTACATACAATACATACATACAACGATATCACGGATAGCAGAGGTAATACCGGATAAATGTGTCTAAAAAACAATTCAAAATTTTCAAAATTCAAAGATACAAAATGGAAATGTATTTGTTTCTTTACGGATAATAGAGTATATGCCGGTTAGTAGAGTTACGAATGGGAAATTTATTGAAAATAAATTTGCATAAAAAATGCCGGTTAATAGAATGTCCCGGTTAAAAGAATCCCGGTTAATCGAGTCTCGACTGTATATAGATAGAAGAAGATTAAAAAAAGTAGAAATATCTGATTGTTTAGTTTTTGTTGATATGAACTTTTTTTCAATTGCTTTTTCCATCAATACAATATTTTCTGTAAAATTGTTGTCACCAAGATCATTAACCCTTTCGGTATTTTGATGCCATATGGCAATAGGAATTCATAACGTCCATTCTCTCTCTTTGAGTATATTTTTTCGATTTTCTTTTCTGATTAACTTCTTATAGTATCTGATCAATCAGTAGAGGCAAACAAACTGGTTGATATGGTTGATACATTGTGCTTTTAGCTTTGGTGCAAGGAAGGTCTGTAGAGCTCGAATTTTTTCCTCGGAAGACTAATTTTATGATTTCATTTTTACATTGGTAATTGACAAATACATTATCAATTTTAATTTTATTTAAATGATAAATAGCAGGGATACAATAAAAAAAAATAAAATAGACATGTTGTCCTTCGTTCTGCTGCCACTAGAGACAATTGATGTCATTTGGCAACGTTCCCAAAAACCACTTTAGAACAAATACTTAACAAAAATAATGTTCCAATGTTTTTAGTCTGAGCCTCCGTAACAACAAAAAGAAAAAATATATTTTCTTAACCTTAGAACAAAAAAGAAGTACCGAAAGGGTTAAATAAACAGAATGTACTTAAAGTTCGTACAGAATTTAGCGCTTCCTCGATTGTTGGCTGAACAAATCCCATTTTTGAAAAAAAAATGTTTTGTTGCATTTTGACCGAGAACATAGCTGTCGCACCAACAGCTGCGTCGATCTTAGTCGTTATAACCAATATTTTATTTCAAAACAAGGAAAAAATCGGTCGTTGTAAGCGATGTCGTTGTAAACGATTTGTTATTCAATGGGTTTATAATGGAGCTCAGCCGGGACCTAAGAATTTGGTCGTTATAACCGATGTCGTTGTAAGCGATTTTGACTGTACTTATTTCTATGCTGATTTTTTTGATTTTTTTTTAGATTGGGAAACGGTAGAGATCTTAAAATTTGTTTGAACTTTCAAGTAAGTTGTGAAAATAAGAGCTTACCGAAAAAAGGCAAAAAGTAAGTAAAATCTGTATATATCTGTATATATTATTTTTCTGTCGGCGCAGTGGCTTAGTGGTTAGTGTGTTGGACTACTATGCGAGGGGTCCCAAATTCGAATCCCGAGAAAACTCAAATTTCAACTCAAGGTTTTTTTCCACTGCGCCACCTCTCGCGAACGTCTGACAAACATCCGAGAGCATAACTGTCATGAAGAAGCTTCTCAATTAGCCGTCTGGACTCGGCATAAAATTGTAGATCACTTTCATTCGTTCCAAAAATTAAAAACTCACACAAAACGAATGGTTGGGAGAAGCTAGGCCGAGGGTCCCACCGACCTGTAGCGCCAACTATTTATTTTTTTTTTTTATATTAAATATTTTTTTTAATAAAGATTGATTGTCAAAAACTTCTGCCTTGCAAAAAAAATACATAATCGCCAAATAATACAACTCAAACGTCAACAAATAAATAAGAGGGGATTGGCAGAAACTTCGCCAGATAAATTCGACACTGAAAAAAGAGGCTCTATCTATCAATGATAATATTGGTTTTGATAGGGAGTTATTGAAAGAAATCTTTCAAGAAAATAACAAAAGTAAATTTCAACATTTTTTCCCAGAAATTACATCATTAAAAACGAGACATGATGAAATTTCAGTCAAAGTTCTGCCATTGGAAGAAAAGAACACACAAGAGAAAGCCACATCGGTAAATCAATGCTAAAAAAAAATACCGAAAAAAATCTAATAGACTACACGTTGATAATAAGATATTCAGCTGGGATAACGTCAGGGGGTTTAAAGTGCCGAAATTTATAGATAGAATTCAAGTACCAAACAGTAGGAAATTTATCAACAGGTGTAAAAAATACTATAAGAGATCTTACGAGTGGAAACGTAAATAGCAACAGGTTATTCTCACAAGCTCAAATTTATTTACTTAACAACTTGAGCTCAACAAATCTGGTTCTCACTGGTGATTTTAACGGCAGAATAGAACTTTCTCAAAACGACTTCACTTTGGGAATTCTACACTTTTGACCACACATCGTCAATCCAAAGATACGAGTATGTCATGTATGACACCAAAGGATGTAAAATACTCCAACTTACGGATCCTTTTGACTGTCAATTTTGAACGTGGTGAGCACACATTTATAAGAGGAACTTCATATTCTGTAATAGATTACTGCTTTCTTACTGGAGTTTGGCACGATATACTTACAAACTTCCGAATAGGAAATAGAGCCAAAGAAATTCCTTATCCAGAAGGCAGAACCGCTTGTGTAAGAACGATTCCACTATGCGTTCATTCCTCGCAGGTCGCAGCTTTAATTTTTTCAGTGAAAGAGAATACTATATTTTCATAAAATACAATCAAAAGCTTATTGCTCTCTTTGTAGCTGTAAGAGAAATTTCTCTTTCGTAGATGAGAAGTCCCATGCGATCCATATCGATCCCGTATGTCCAAGGTAAAAAAACCTGCACGTTCAGACACATAGGATTTCGTAAGAATGATTTTTTTGTTTGATTTTTTTCATATGTAACTTTTTTGTTTTGAGATTTTTGAACTAGACTCTTTTGCAAAATGTAAGAGGATGTGAAAGAAATATAGGTACCTACACGAACAGGGCGGAATACTTTCAGATTAGGTAGGTAAGAAATTAATTGCATAGGCCTAGTGGGATATTTTATTCTGCGATATTTTGAGTTAGATTCTCCTTGAAGTTGCAGCATTGTAATGGATGTGAGTTAATGTCCAAGAAATAATTCAGCACACGTGTGATGGATGTTGTTATTTTGGGCTTATGGGCTTAAATGCAAATTGTATAGTATTAGTTCGAGAAAGATAAAATTAATTTTTCTTTCCTAACTATGCTCCCCCAGAATTTGGCGCCCTGTGCATTTGCACATCTTGCACATATGGTTGGTCCGGCCCTGCGGGTCAACTCCGAGCATTGGTCAGCTAACAGCCATTATCAAGAAAGCTGCACCAAATCAAAAAATTTTGAGAATAAACGGAAGCAGCAAACCAAAATGGTTCCATAAAAACCTACGTGAAGTTAGCGCGCACTTTTTCTAGAATGAAAAACGTGAAATGCAGTTCGATAGACATTCGTTTGTAGTTGTTTGTAGTGAAATTTTTTTCGTTTGTAGTTCAACCGTTAGAGAGTTAGAAGCATTAGAAAAAAATTTCAGCGCGCACTTTTGAGCTTTTGAAATGTAAACTAGCCAGTTGCATTCGAAATCGTTTGTAGTTGTTTGTAGTGAAATTCTTTTTTCCCAAAAATGTCTTATTTCGGAGATATAAGAACATTTGTGTTTGCATCTATAACTCCGAATTTCCAGTAGACAGAATTTTTTTGAAATTACTGTTGCATTAAGCACATCCCAACTTAAATAACTGCATTTAAAATTTCTGAATTCACTCAAGCGTTACTTAATAAAACGCAATTAAAGTCAAAAAATGCATCATTTCACGTTTGCATCCATCATATCGATTTCCCAACAACAACAAACCAACGGTAAACACATTTCCGCAAAGCATTCATCCGTGTCCATCGATATGAGTCATAATTTGTCAATTAGCAACAACAACCAATCAATAAAGTCCGATTTTATCTAAGAATTTTTTCTATTCCTTTGAATAACCTTAAAAAACGACCACTTTTAAACAATTTATAGCAACAAAAACATATATTTTGCAAACTCTGTACTCCTGGCCATCTAATCCAATTCAAACGATTTGGTTTTATCACAAATAACAAGATTTTGCTGCAACTTATGCAAACAGTAGTTTTTCATAATAAACTCGTATCAATATTTCGGTTATTAAGCAACTCAAAGAAGTGAAATCTATTTTTTTTTCTAATGCTTTATATTAGATGCTTCTAGTGAAATAAAAATATGTGATCTTTTTTTCATAGATAACGCTTTATTCAAAATATAAGAAAATCGGTGAAATCTTCCGCGCAACCCGATTTTGGGGGACGGATATTTCAAATGCTGGACAACTACAAACGACAAAAACTGGTTAGTTGGTGGTAGAAAGCATGTATGCTCTATCTAATAAAACCAAAAATAGCTAAATTGTTCCAACCAAAGAGAATATATATGCAATTTAAGCAGTCGACCTAAAACACTCGTTATCTCCGAAACGGTACAAAGCCAAGTGATGAAATTTCCTATTTTCAAAAGTTTTCCACCTAACCAATCTAATAAAACACAAATTGTATCCATCCGCCTAACGGTTTACGATTTATATCAAATTTAAGTGAAATTGAAACTTAATTTTTTTTGTGAAGTTAGCGCGCACTTTTTCTAGAATGAAAAACGTGAAGTGCAGTTCGATAGACATTCGTTTGTAGTTGTTTGTAGTGAAATTATTTTCGTTTGTAGTTCAACCGTTAGAAAGTTAGAACCATTTGAAAAAAAAATCTCCAATCCCTTAAATCCGTGTTATCTCCGAAACCGTAGCAAGCAGAGTGATAAAATTTTCTGTATTTGAAAGTGTCCACTTCACTAATCTAATAAAATTCAAATTACGTCAATCGGCCTAACGGTTTATGATTTATTTGAAATTTAAGCAAATTCAGACCCCAATTTAAGGGGCGCATTACTCAAAAACTGTTGAACTACAAACGATGAAATTCTACATATCTATTCTATACACCCTTCTTTACCTCTGATATAAAATAGAAGACAATCCCCATTAGAGAAAACTTTTTATTCGCAATTTAAGGGAAGCCTTAAATGGACTCAGTCGCTTATGGTCTCATTTCACTCATTTTTAAGCGATTCGATAAAACGTTAACCGTTAGTGGAAAATGAGTTTTAATGACTTTGTTAGAAAGAGAAGGGTAGTTTCATTAGAAAAAAACATATTTCAAGCTTCAAAGCGTTTTAGGAATGGAAATATCGAATCGCTTAAAAATGAGTGAAATGAGACCATAAGCGACTGAGTCCATTTAAGGCTTCCCTTAAATTGCGAATAAAAAGTTTTCTCTAATGGGGATTGTCTTCTATTTTATATCAGAGGTAAAGAAGGGTGTATAGAATAGATATGTAGAATTTCATCGTTTGTAGTTCAACAGTTTTTGAGTAATGCGCCCCTTAAATTGGGGTCTGAATTTGCTTAAATTTCAAATAAATCATAAACCGTTAGGCCGATTGACGTAATTTGAATTTTATTAGATTAGTGAAGTGGACACTTTCAAATACAGAAAATTTTATCACTCTGCTTGCTACGGTTTCGGAGATAACACGGATTTAAGGGATTGGAGATTTTTTTTTCAAATGGTTCTAACTTTCTAACGGTTGAACTACAAACGAAAATAATTTCACTCAAAACAACTACAAACGAATGTCTATCGAACTGCACTTCACGTTTTTCATTCTAGAAAAAGTGCGCGCTAACTTCACAAAAAAAATTAAGTTTCAATTTCGCTTAAATTTGATATAAATCGTAAACCGTTAGGCGGATGGATACAATTTGTGTTTTATTAGATTGGTTAGGTGGAAAACTTTTGAAAATAGGAAATTTCATCACTTGGCTTTGTACCGTTTCGGAGATAACGAGTGTTTTAGGTCGACTGCTTAAATTGCATATATATTCTCTTTGGTTGGAACAATTTAGCTATTTTTGGTTTTATTAGATAGAGCATACATGCTTTCTACCAACTAACCAGTTTTTGTCGTTTGTAGTTGTCCAGCATTTGAAATATCCGTCCCCTTAAATCGGGTTGCGCGGAAGATTTCACCGATTTTCTTATATTTTGAATAAAGCGTTATCTATGAAAAAAAGATCACATATTTTTATTTCACTAGAAGCATCTAATATAAAGCATTAGAAAAAAAAATAGATTTCACTTCTTTGAGTTGCTTAATAACCGAAATATTGATACGAGTTTATTATGAAAAACTACTGTTTGCATAAGTTGCAGCAAAATCTTGTTATTTGTGATAAAACCAAATCGTTTGAATTGGATTAGATGGCCAGGAGTACAGAGTTTGCAAAATATATGTTTTTGTTGCTATAAATTGTTTAAAAGTGGTCGTTTTTTAAGGTTATTCAAAGGAATAGAAAAAATTCTTAGATAAAATCGGAGTTTATTGATTGGTTGTTGTTGCTAATTGACAAATTATGACTCATATCGATGGACACGGATGAATGCTTTGCGGAAATGTGTTTACCGTTGGTTGGTTGTTGTTGGGAAAAGCGATATGATGGATGCAAACGAGAAATTATGCATTTTTTGACTTTAATTGCGTTTTATTAAGTAACGCTTGAGTGAATTCAGAAATTTTAAATGCAGTTATTTAAGTTGGGATGTGCTTAATGCAACAGTAATTTCAAAAAAATTCTGTCTATTGGAAATTCGGAGTTATAGATGCAAACACAAATGTCCTTATATCTCCGAAATAAGACATTTTTGGGAAAAAAGAATTTCACTACAAACAACTACAAACGATTTCGAATGCAACTGGCTGGTTTTCATTTCAAAAGCTCAAAAGTGCGCGCTGAAATTTTTTTCTAATGCTTCTAACTTTCTAACGGTTGAACTACAAACGAAAAAAATTTCACTACAAACAACTACAAACGAATGTCTATCGAACTGCATTTCACGTTTTTCATTCTAGATAAAGTGCGCGCTAACTTCACGTAGGTAACAATCTGAGCACGCTCAGAGCTCAGCTCTGAACTAAAAAAGAAAAACGCCTAAAGACTGCATGAAGGTAAGAAATCAGTCGTTTGCTTTTCTTAAACTGCTTCGAAAACGCAACACCCTTGTTTTTAAACGGCTTTATGCTGAAGACAAAGAATTTAAAAAAGCATGACAGGCAAAAAGAACAGCGTTCGAATAGCAGAATATTGCGAAAACTAACACTGCTCGATCTTCTGCGGACTTCTGGAAAGCAGTGTCTTGAACCAAAAAAAAAAAAAAAACGATTTCAACAGGGCCCCAAGCACTTCAGACCACTTTTAAACACCACACAAACTTTTCCAAGATTTCAATATGCAGAGCCTCGCTTTATTGACCACCATACAACCTCGCAGAAACGATCAAGTCATCAAAAATGCTAAAACCAACAAAAGCACCAGGAACCAGGAACATGGAACATGGAATTCCTTCCGAATTCTACAAAAACTGTACCAGGGAATTCGCACAAGCCCTTACGGATGAGTTTTTTTTTTTAACCGAATATTTGAACATGAAGACATCCCACAAAGTTTAAAAAAAGCTATAATATTTTCGCTTCACAAGAAAGGTGACTATACAAACTAAGTAAACTATAGAGGCAGATCTTTCCTAATCACTGCATCCAAACTATTTACTGCTTCTAGTGAAGGAGCTGCTTCTCTGAAAAATAAATTCGAGAACATCACAATAGCTATGTAAGTGAATCACAATCTTCTCAGCACAGGATGTAGTACACCACGATAAGATACGATAAGATCTGCAGGAAAATATATACTTTTTAGATAGGAATAAGTCAGAAATGATAAGAGGTAAATTGATGGAGTTAAACTACGTGCCCCATAGACCTGAGCTTCCCATAATTTGTGATCTCTGCAACTGAAATGATAGGGAGTAAATATATCATCTTATTGCTGTGTGTACCATGTGTCGAGTAAGAACACTTGGAGCAGATGAGCTGAAGCGTATGCTGAATGGTGAACGTGGATGGAGTGTTCTTTATATGTACCTATACTAAAACTGCTCTTGAATACAGAAGGCGATTTTTAATTTTTATTCAAACTTATCAAGTAATCTTATTTTTAAAATCATGTTATTTAATACAAAACATGTTAATCCTTTAAGCCAAACTATACGAATTTGTCTTTTAAATAACATTGAAATATTGTATTACTACGTTTTTCTAGTATATTTCAATAAAAAAGTTTTTAAAACTTAACTTGTTATCAAGTCACGAAAGAGAAGTGTAGTTTTAGTACCTACAACCGGATCTCTCTATTAAAATAACATACCTACACAGATTATATAATACTAGTATCGCTTGTGGTCGAAAATCGACCATACCTTTTATAAGTACGAAATACGAAAAGAGCGACATCTAGATATCGAAAAATACGAAATTGAACTGCTCCATCGGAAACAGGTTCTAATCTAAGATGATTTATATTTGAATACGTTGCTATGGTAATTATGGCGGCGAAAAATTTATTGTCACGAAAATCCTTTCAATTACCTGTTTTGTATGGGGAATTCATAACTTAATTTTACCAGCCTTAATGGCGACATAAATTCACGATTTCTTATTTGTGCACATCTTTGGTACAGTACCTTTAAAATAACATAAGTTTCATTCTCCTCATTTTATAACAAATACTTTAAAAACGTATCGAAATTTTTCACGTATTAATATAATGATGATATATATAAAATATAATTATATAATAACGAGAACATAATGGTTCTACGCTGTTATGTAGCAGTGGCGGTTGTACTTATTGGCTAACTTTTAACATTTGCGACGCAGCACCCTCAATCAAAATCTCGCAAAACCCAAGAAAATGGAAATTTATGAAGTAGAATCGAATGGCTCAACAAATGGCATCATTACCGACGGCACGGGTTTGTTGCATCTCCACACCTTGTGATCATCTGGCATCTGTCAACATTCGCACAGCGTACACAAGAAAAACAAAAAACATATGTGGTCATCTTCGTCTGCATGGCAACCAATGCTGTCCAAGTCGAGCTGGCAGAGCATTTATCAGCAAGAGTATTCATCAACGTTTTTCCACTCTTCGTTGGTCAGGACAGGGAGTTTTTTAGAGGTATAGAACTTTAAGTTGCCAATACTATTTTAATTGGCGGCCATTTTGTCAGCTGTCAAGTGATTTATTATACCCTCCACAGGAAGGTATATTCACTTTGCCAAAACATTTGTAACGCCAAGAAGGAGTCACCGGAGACCTCATAAAGTATACATATTCTGAATCAGGATCACATTCTGAATCAATTTAGCCATGTCCGTCTGTCTGTCAGTCTGTTGAAAGCAAGACAGCGCCCAAAGGAATTGACATAGGCGAATGAAAATTGTTGAAAGGACTTCTTTTAATCGTCCGGTTGGTATTGAAAATGGGCTATGTCGGTCAAGTAGTTCTGGTACCTCCCATACAAAACCAATATTGGACCCATGTGTCTCTCTCTCTGTTGAAAGCACGATAGCGCCCAAAGGAATCAAGCTAGGTGAATGAAGTTTTGTGAAAGAACTTCTTTTATCGTCGTTAGGTTGGTATTAAAAATGGGCTATGTCGGTCAAGTAGTTCTGGTATTTTGCATGACTTGTATGCAGTGGAGGGTATCCAAACATCGGCCAGGCCGATGATAACACTTTTACTTGTTTTTAGTTTGGTTTGGCATTGCAACATGAATAGACTGACGTTTGAGCAACGCTTCCAAATTGTGCAAATTTATTTTGTAAACCATGGTACGTATCGCGCACTACGTTCATTTTACGGTCAACATAATCGTCCATCAGAGCAATTCATTCGATTAACTATGGAACGTTTTCGCATCACGTTTACTCTAAATGATAATATGCATCCACAGAGACGTCGTATAGTTCGTACAAAAGAAGTCATTGCTGCTGTAGAGCGTAGCGTAGAGGAAGACCCGAATCAGTCTATCCACCATCGTTAAATGTTTCCATCCAGTTTATGGAAGATTTTGGTTTGCGTGCTTACAAAATTCAACACAGGAGCTGTGGCTTTAACAAGACGGCGCAAAATGTCACAAAGCTCGTGCCACAATTGATTTATTGAAGGAAACGTTTAGTAACCGCATGGTTTCATGTTGCGGACCCGTGAATTGGCCTCCAAGATCGTGCGATTTAGCGCCGCTTGAAATTTTTTTTTTTTTTGGGGATATGTGAAGTCGGTAGTCTACCACTTGGAGGACAACATTCGCCGCGTTATTGCCGATATACGGCCACAAATGTTGGAAAAAGTCATTGAAAATTGGAACTCCAGATTAGACTACGTCCGAGCCAGCCGTGGCGGCCTGAAGATTGTCTTTCGAATAAAGTAAATTTCATTTCAATTAAAAAAAAAAATCATCTTTGTTTTATTCCATTTCAAAGATCTATACCTCTAATAAAAACACCCCTTACAATGGCAAGCAGTTCAAAAGAGCGAACAACCTTCTTCAAATTTATTTGGTAGAATGGCACAGTAAATATCAAATCAAATATCAATCATCAAGGCGATTAATACATTGCATACATACCTACATTGCTTGTGCGAAATGAGGCTTGATAGAATTCTCTACCGTTGACTGCGGTACATGATGGCGTGGGCGACCGTTTGACATTGTCTTCGGCAGATTTTTTGATCGGTGGCATTTCTTGAACCTACTTGACAAGTTGGTTGGCTTTCATTAAATTTTCTATGACCGTTTCGCATAAGTGTGTCAGAATTTCATTAATACACCTCCAATTTCTTCATTCAAGGCGTTGGTGGTCGTGGGATTGTTTGTATAGACCTTTAACTTTAAAAAATCCCAAAGAAAAAAGTTCAATGGCGTTAGATTGCAAGATCTGGATGGCCAATTCTGATCGCAAAAACGGCGTATTACACGATTAGGAAATGACTCATGCAGTACTTGAATTGTTTCTGCGGCTGTATGTCATGTGGCACCGCAGTGTTGAAACCACATATTGGTCACATCCATATGATGTAATTTAGGCACTAAATACTGGGTTATCATCTCACGAAAACGAACACTGCTACTGCCGCCTTTTTGAAGAATAATGTTCCGATAATGCCTCCAGCCCTAAATCCACACCAAACAGTCACACGTTGTAGATACATTTGTTTCTTAACAGTTACTCTTGGGTTTTCTGAACAGCAAATGCGACAATTTGACGATTAACGAAGCCAATAAGATGAAAATAAGCTTAAAGACGATTTTGTACGATAGAGGCGGACTGTAGCCTTCATTCAGCCTTATTGTGAGTTTCGCCCGAACAATATTCCACCCGAAAAAAATTACATTTCAGTTCTGAAATTAAATTTTTTTCGGGTGAAAATCACAATAAGGCTGATTATTTTTAAAATATTGCTCAACAATGAAGATGGGCTCCATTCGTAATAACCATGAGCTAACACATTGTTGTCTTTTTTCGTTGGCATCACTGTACTATTAAATGATGGAACACCCTTTATGAAACCAAGTTGATATTTTGTGCATTTACGTATAAATCATGTAAATTTCAACCAATTTATTTGGTTTTTCTTTTAGACATAGGCCCAAGAAAATGCAAAATGTACATCTACGGACACATATAATTCAAGACGAATGATATAAATTCTGTTAACAAAACATCGAAATACAAAACATATGACATATCATTAATTGATTTCGTCGGTTCCCAGTCTTATTCGATCACGCCGCCGTAATGTACGACGTATGGTGTCCATGAAAACGAAAATCCAGTCGAAGGCGATAAATAATCGAACTGACTTGTTCAGTCGCAATTTCGAGAAAGATTTTCACAGGAACAACGTGCGGTCGTCCAAATTGGAGAAAGTATCTACATCATACAGAAAACAGATAACGCTGCACATCGACTTGGACATTTGCTGATGATTCGAAAAACAGACAGATGGTGGTTGATCTAATTGCCATTGCGCGACATGACAGCTGTCCTTTTCGTTTCGTTATTCCAATTGAATTGGACGGACTTAGACTTGAAAAATTGTATTGTGAAGAGCTAGGTTAACCAACTGCAATTGATTACGTTCCGGTTCAATTGGATTTGGGTAATTGCCACCCAATTGAAAGTCGGCTCTGTTATAATTTTGTTCCGCAACCTCTTAATGCACAAAAACTTTGTAACGAAACTCGTTGATTGTGGAGAATCTCTAATAAAATTCAAGCGACGATTTTGAGGGGAAAATTAAAGGCGAATATGTTCTCATTTCACGGTTCCGTAAGATTTGACTATGGTATTTAAGCTTCTTAAATTTCCTGTGCGTCTCGCTTTCACTATGACAATAGCTGTTTGTTAGTGGCATCAGCTTTAAATTCCCATACTTCTCACATGGTCAATTGTATGCGGCTTGCTCGGCGAATATCCGCGCCCGAGAATAGAACGGAAAAAGTACCATAGAGCAATAAAAATAAAAAAGCGGAATATTAGCCGACACGTTAGTCATTCCGGTTTGATTGAAACACATCGACATTGTTATACTTCAGTTTAACTTTTGAATAAAGAACTTGAATTGACGGAATTACATGAAGCAGCATAATGCATGCTCGGAATAATTATTTTTATTACATTAATGGGCCGAACGATGTTCTCTGGGTCACCTAGTTATACATAAATGCCAATCAAAACTATTACCTATTAGGAAAATAAATAAATTTTATTAAAAAAAATAATTTGCTATAGGAGATGAATTTTAGTGGATGCAATATAGTTTTAAGTAATTAGCGATTGCTTACAATATTGCGTTTTTACCACGCATAAATAAGTCAGAAACATTAAAAAGGAAAGCGTAACGTGTGTATGTATTAATGAACTTACAGTAAGCAGTACTGCTACCTTTTTCTTGTCCACCTCTTGTTTCCCTTTATTTCCACTTAGAGGTAAATTGACTTCAACATTCGTATTTTCTGAATTATCTGTGTTCAAAGAGGATAAGCCGGCAGATATGCACAATTCTTTTGATTCCCTCTTGAAATCAACTTCTTCATTAAACTTATACCGTTTTTGTGTTAAAGTTGGCATCTCAGTTGACGAAATTAAATGTATATCCGAATTGGAAACTAAACTCGTTGTTGGATCTGATTTCATTTGCCGTTCCTGATATTTTTGCAAGTTTATCAGTTTTTCTTCTATTTCTGGGTTCAGATTTTCTTGTTTAAGAGCGTTTTTAATAGCTGCAAAGAAATTATAAAATAAGCATTAAGTAACATTAATAATATTGACCAACAACATTTTGAATTAAGTTTCAACAAGACATTCAATGAATAACATTTCAATTACATATATGTCTTCACCACTTCCAACTTAATAAGCTACAGGGTCCCAAAGTATTTAAACAACAGATTCAATATAGTGTAATTTTCTCACTTTTCTTATGAAACCCACTTACTCGTATCTTTGCTATCGAAGCATTAAAAGTTTCAGCAGTTAAAAAAACAATTTCAAAAACCGGGTTCTAAATGCCTCTTCATATAAAAGAAAACGAACGAATTGATAATACGCTAAAAACGGAGTACAAACGGTAAATTGAACATTTTTGAAGTCCAACACACTAACCACTAAGCCACTGCGCGGGTACGCACGACCAATCAAATGTATCACGTGAATGGTCTGTTAAAATCCCCCATATTGTATGCCTTGTGTCGTCGCATCCCATCAGTATGCTGTCCTTTCCTGTTAATATGGCTATGAGTTGTTCAATTTCTACTGGCACGGTCATTACATTACATTACATTTGCTTTTATTGAGCTTTTGGTATGTACAATTTGACTTAAACTAGGTAACAAATGATGGTGAATAGTTAATATTTAAATGTGTTGGCTCAACAACAGAGGCCCAACGGCATACAGTAATTGTTTTTTTTATATCTATTTTACATAAATTGTGGTTGTCTTCTCGAGTTCATACTTGTAGTATGCCTCTTTGTCTGGGTTTACCTCAGGGTGTTAAGATCCGGGTGTTGATTACTGGCATGGTCTTTTATAAGCCATGCATTAATACATACTATGGACTCGGCGACTGCTTCAAATACTTTAAATTTACTACTATGATTAATATCTTTATTTGCAAAGCATTTTTTTCATGTCGTATTTATAGCTGTTTTTGCTATGTTAATAAGCTTTCCTTCAGGTGCTTCTTCTCCATACCTAAATTCTTTGTAAAGTACATAGCCAGATACTTGTACTCGTTCACAATTCCGATTTGCTGCATATTGAATATCTATTGTTCGTTAAGTCAGTTTCATCCTACGCCATTTTAAAAAATCATCACCTTGAATTTCTCTAACTTGACTACGAGACTTCATAAACTGCAATATTCGGCTAATCAGTTAGATCATCAGCTGCAGAGTTGCAGGGGGAACATGCTAGGAGCACAATGTCGTCAGCAAATAGAAGGACCTTAAATAAGGTACCTGCGTACCGTATTCAAAACCTCCTGGTAAACAGTCAACAATGTCCTCGATGAATAGCGCAAAAAGGACCGGACTAAAAGTACAACCCTGTCTGACTCCTGATTTTGTCTGGAACCACTCTGATAGAGTGTGCCCACTCCACAGTCCACACCGCTGCCCAAGTATCATTATATAAGCTTTTGAGAACTCTAACGAATTTGATTGAGAGTCCCATATTAAAAGTTTTAGTAAAAGAGCGTTTCGGTCAACCGTATCAAAAGCCGCCTTGAAATCGACAAAGAACGCGTAAAGATTTTTTTTTTTTTAACGAGAAAGGACTTAACAATGCTTCTTAAAGACAAAAATATGGTCAACAGTTGAATACCCGGGTCTGAATCCTGTTTGATATTCCTTAAAAAGCATATTTAAATTAACTAATATAAACATTACTTTTAATAGTTTAATAAAAACATTGGTCCTATATCAATCCACTAAGTTATCCTTTTTTGAAGTATCGCAGTAAAGATTTTGAAGGAGGCGTTTAAGAAGGAAATTCCTCGATAATTGCCTGAATCTGATTTGCTTCCTTTCTTGTGAACCAGAAAAATTAATGCTTCCTTAAACTGTTGTGGAATAACGCAATAATCCAATATACTATTAAAAATAGTTTTTAGAATTACCACAAGTTCATAGATTCATATTTGTACAATTCGATCGGATCCTGAAGCCTTACCATCCTTTAGCCTACTCAATGCCGTTACTATTTCTACAGAAGTTATCGTAGCATCAAATAAATCACTTTGTAATCACTTTTTTGTCGGAGGTTGTTTCTATCCGATGGAGCACTCAGACACAACTACTAGTCTATTGTACTGCCAAACAGACACCTTACTTTATTGTACTTTGTTTTCCCGTCTTTCGAAAAAAGATGAGAAGGAGCTTCAGTGACGAACAGCTTATGTCGTTTTCCATTGGACAAAAAGAAGCGTCCTGGAGAGTCCAGAATCGAAAAAATCACTTCTAAAACCGTTCCATTGGCACAAAAAATACTCTTCTGGTGAATTTCGCTTCTCGATTTGAAATCAGAATCCACTCAAGAATCACTCACACAAGTGCAATTTATGTATTTATTACAAGTTAGCTGACAGCAGCTGTAGATTATTTTTTGGCATTTCACCAGTACTTTTGTGGATTCTTTCAAAAGCAGTTTTGCTGTTCCATTGGATTTCAGAATGAGTTGATCTTCCGTATCATCCTCCTCTCTACATGCAGGACAGATGGTGGTGTCGCTCAAACCCAATATATTAAGTGTAAATTCAGTAACGCATCACTGGCATCATCATATTCATGATGCTTTGCCAAATGTTCATTAATTAACTATTGGCATCACTTTCAACGTCAAGTGTTCATTATTGCAAATATGGTCAAACTGATGCGCAAACATATCGAAAAAAAGCATCACAAAAATACCTGATGCGTTGTTGATTCGCCGGCAAAAAAGTAAGAAACATGTCGGAAGCGAAAGAAAAGAAAGTAAATAAACATTTTTATCAATAGATACATATGATTTCGACAGAAAGATTTATACATTTTTGTTGAATTCTTTATTTAAATTTTTATCAGTCGATTCTCCTAAGAGACCGAAGGAAAGACGCGGATGTCCGGACGCAGTCGTTTGGTCTGTCTACACCCAGCACAGTCACGCAACCGACACTCGTGTGCACGAGAAACTCAAGTATCAATGGCTGACCTAACCACAGATGCAGGCAGACGCAACGCAGGTTCAGGTCCTGAGAAAGGTTCTTCTGAACCCAGACCAGTGTGACCTGGGACCCAAACAAGATTCATTGTGTTTAGCCTTCCAACCAAGTTCAGAGAAAGCTTGAGTTCGAGCACTAACTTAGACGAGGTAAGAGGCAGCGCTTATAATGCAGCTTGGCTATCACTGCAAACGCAGTTATATACACGATGGCATTCTTTCCCTTGCTCAGAGTCTGGCCGAAGCCATTCCGTTGCCTGCGGAAAGTTTACGTTGTACTGATGGAATACTTCCTACCGTTGAGATTTCAAGCTAGTTTCCAGAATTTTACTGCGTTGTTACAAAGTTCTAGTCGGTTCTAGTCGGTTAGCCTTAGGATAAAACCATTGAACTCGCGACACCAGTGTTTGTTACCAATGTTCGCGTTGCCAAACAGCTTTCAAATTTGTTTCCAATGAAGGATTAGGCAAAGACTTTTATTTCGTCCCATATTTCCACCATATATCTCTTTATCTCTCCTAGCACCATCTATATGCCCGGTTGCTGTACTTGCGTATTCGAGACCAGAACCTATGCTATCAATAATAATTATCGGAGAACTAAGTGAATATCGAAGAAAATATCGAAATTTCTGATGGACTTAAACAGTTCGAACTGCAATTCCTGTATCGAGTAAATAAAAACCTTTTTCTTCAAAAAGACATCTTTTTAAAGTGATAACTTCAAAACTTGGGCACTTTTGATATGCGATAAAATTATTGAATAATGCTAATTTGACATGTGGAACAATAAATCAAAAATAAAAGATTTTTTTAAGAATGTTTAATAAAATTATATGTGAGTATGTTTTTTTTAAAAAAAAAATTAAAACATATTTAAGATAAAAATTAAGCCTTTTTGAAAAAAATTACTAAAGGTATGAAAAAGCCTTAGTTGGCCTAATTGCCTCTGTATATAAGTAAGAAAAAGAGAAAGAAAAAGACAGGTAAATGACTCATCTGATGATGGAAAAGTAAAGGGTTTTTTTAACAGGGACGCTACAAAAGTAGAGCGACAGGGAAAGCAAACGACGCCGAATTTCTTGCCGCTCTTTTGACATTTCTCTTCAGTAAGGTTTGCCATTTCATGATGGAAAGATATACGAGCCAACGAGTCAAAATTATTAAAATTTACTACCGAAATTCGAAATTTAGTGGCCTCAACGTTAAGAGCGCCAATTTATGGCCGTCATAATCGTCCTAGCAGATCAACAATTGAGCGTCTAGTGGAAAAATTTGAATCCACAGGCACAGTTCAAAATGTTCCCGTGCCAGTGAGACAAAGAAGTGCCCGTAGTGTCGAGAATATTGCTGCCGCTGAGGCTTCAGTTGAAGAAAGCCCAAATGTGTCTCTCACACGTCGTTCTCAAGCGTTGGCTGTGACGTCGTTGTGGTGAATTTTGCTAAAAGATCTTGGCCTACATCCTTACAAGATTAAATTGACGCAAGAACTGAAGCCGCTTGACCACCAGAAGCGTCGTATGTTCGTGAATTGGGCTGAGCAACAACTTGAAAATGATTCGGATTTTCATCGAAAAATCATCTTCAGCAATGGGGCTCATTTCTGGCTGAATGGCTTCGTCAATAAACAAAATATGCGGTATTGGTCAGGCAGCAATCCACACGTACTTCATGAGTCATCATTGCATCCCGAAAAAATTACGGTTTGGTGTGGTTTATGGGCCGGCGGAGTCATTGGGCCGTACTTCTTCCGTGATGATCAAGACCGGCACGTTACTGTGAATGGGAATCGCTACTGTTCAATGATAATCGAATATTTTTGGCCCCAATTGGATGATATGGACTTGGAGGACATGTGGTTCCAACAGGACGGCGCCACAAGCCACACAGCGAATGTCACAATCAATTTATTGGAAACCAAGTTTGGAGATCGTGTTATCTAACGAAATGGTCCGGTCGCTTGGCCGCCTCGGTCGTGCGATTTGACGCCGTTAGACTATTTCCGGATTACGTTCAAACTTCGGATTTGTAGTTTGGGGGCTTACAGTTCGGGGCCGTTTTGTTTTGCACGGTAACCTCAATATTAATGGTACTTCCCATATAAAATGTTCATACCAGTTTGATTTGTTTGAAAACGGCTTTAACGATTTTAACCAAATTTGATATTTAAGCTTAATAAGGTGAGGCTAACGTAACTGTATACTCAGTTTTCCGCTAAAAAAAAATCGAATAACGGTACTTTTGAAATTTACATAGGTTTATATCTATGTAAAGATATCGGTCCAACGCGAACCCTACTTTCAATCATAGATACCTTAAACCAAAGTTACTAATATATTCTAGTTAAAAATAAAAATATGTATTAGCAGATCAGAAAACAGAAACCACTGCCACATTTCGCCTTGTAAAGTGTAAGAACTTATAAAATAGTAGATACTGTAGACGCTTTTAACTCTTTAAACAAAACTTGTGAGTATTTCCTGTTACAGACAGCTTCAACTTATAAAAACTCACATCGTTATTTATGTAGGTATATTTATGAACTGCCTATCAGATGAATAACCCAAAGTGAATTTTACACTACATATTCCTTTACTTATATTATATTCAACGTTACTACTTAATAAATAAGAAAACAATCTACCAAACTTTTGAGAACTTTATTTTTTTTTTGCCTCCCCGCGAAAAAACTTTAGACAGGTAATTTTCGTCTTGAAATTTCGCATTCAGTATCAAACGTATTTAGCAGATCTTATAATGCGCGGTTTGGGTTAGATGTTTTTATAATTTCTTCTAGAGAGTAGAAATTGGCTACTTGTTGTTTGGATAACTGGTGGTTTAAGTTTCCCCTATATATTTCTGCGTTCTTATCCTTCCACAGTAGCTCCATATTTTTTACTCTTTCCCGCTAGTTAACAGCTATGTTAAAAGATAAAATTATAGGAAGATGCTCTGAATAAGTAACAGTTCCTATCTCTAAGTCCGTAACAAGATCAGCCCAATTACCTGCTATCAGTCTGTAATCAATAATTAAGTCCCTTGCTGTCAAATAAATGTGAATTCATCGTCCTTATCTGAACTACTTGTTCCATTTAAAAATATAATAAAATAATAAATGAGCTGCAGAAATCAAGAAATTTGGATGCTTTGGAGTTGCAGGTAGTAGGTATCTTTCGATTTGCTAGTTATACCCCCTTTAATGTTCTCACATCCCATTTATCTGCCAATTCTTGCATTAAAATCACTAAGAACCATTAAATTGCCAATACTGTCAGAAACTGCTAGCTCTTGCAATTTCTCAAAGTCTGTATTCCAATGGTTGCAGTTAACGTAATCTGGAAAAATTCTTAGATTTGTTTTTTTTTCCGCTTTTACGTGAATGTAAAAGTTTACATCTTTTATGTTAATGTAAAAGCTTCCATGTGAGGGAATATAATCGCACTATTTACCTTTGAGATCTTTCTTGTAGCGGATATAACAACCCCCACTTGCTCGTCCCCTATTAGCCGTTCTGCGTGCTGGTATCAATTTAAATTCATATAAAGGGTGATTTTTTAAGAGGTTTAGAACTTTTTTAAAAAAAAAACACAAAAAATTCGAAGAAATGAATGAAATATTTATTTGAATCGATAGTTTGAACCTTGCAATTTAATGTTTAAAGATAATTTCGTGCAAATGTTGACCGCGGCTGCGTCTCAGGTAGCCCATCCGCTGAGTCCAATTTTGGCATACTCTTTCACACATATCGGCCGGTATCTCACGAATGAATGCATGGATGTTGGCTTCCAGTGCGTCAATCGAAGCGGGCTTGTCCCTATACACATTAGCCTTGGCATACCCCCACAAAAAATAATCTAATGGTGTCAAATCGCACGATCTAGGCGGCCACTTGACCGGCCCGAATATTCTTCCGAATAGACTGCTCAGAAGGTCGAGAATGCCGATCATAAAATGGACGCAGCGCGCGATGAACATTTCGAACCGAGCACGAATTTTGATAGTAAAATTCAATAATTTGCAAGCGTTGTTCATTTGTAAGACGATCCATGGTTAAATTGCAAACCAAACTGAAGCTGTTTGACAGTGACACAAGGTACTAAACACACGTCAGCTGTCAAAACCAGTGTTGCCAAAACCAAACCAGCTAAAAAATCACCCTTTAGTTATTAAATTTATTTGCAAGCTTAAAATCGGATTTCGAATAAAAATATAAATTCAAATCGGTTTATAAAGTTGAAAAATTCGTTATAAACAGCTTTATTTTTTTTAACATGATACATTGTAAGAGAGAATTGTATAGTTATTAGTTTTCAAATTAACATATTTATTAAAATTGTTTCTTCTATGACAGACGGCATTACAATCAAAAATTACGTTTAACTGAAGTTTGACCTGAACCAGTAAAAACAGTTTGGGAGCCCCTACTCCTATTGTCGCTAACACCTTCTCCAGCTAACATTAAAGTCAGATGACTGCCATCGCTGTCACTCAACAACTGATCAAGAACTGTCTTTCCATTTTCACCTTCGCATTTCAAAGTATTGATTTTATCTTAATAAAATGATTTGCCTCCAAACTCCAGTGTTTGACCTTTAATAGGTTCTTAAATTGGTTCAACAGTTAGTTATCAGTGCGCTGATAGTGTCATACTCATTTCACCTCTTGCTTTATTTTCATTTTTATCTGTTAAATTTGAGTTACCAAGACGCAACTTGTATTACACTAAAATCTCGTCAAGTTGTTTCACAGTTTGAGATACCTCGCGAGTTGTGCTGCTATTTATTTTTACTTAAAAAGTGTTAACAAACAATTTAATTTAATTTTCATACACATTTTTTGCTGTGTGTATATTTGAGTGATATTTAATCACCCATCTCCTTTTATCACATTCTTTTAAAGCTGCCTGTCTCGTTTTTCCCGGTGAGCTCTAACGTTTAGTATTTGTTCTGCCTTTGAAGCAAATTTTGCTGGCCTACACTTAAAGCTCAAAACGGTTGTCTTTACATATTTTAAACTGCATCAACGTTTAACGGCTGCCTTTGAGTGAGAAAGTGGTTCTATCCTTTTCTACCATTTTGGAGTACACCTGCATTCTTCCTACTTTCTCCACCGTGTCAGTACAACTTTTGGGTGTATGTTCTGCCATCTAAAGCAAGTTTGATATTCACCACATCTTTATATATATACATATGTATATATAATTCTACTGTACGTGTGTTGTGACTGAACTCCTCCTAAACGGCTGGACCGATTTGCATAAATTTTTTTTGTATGCGTTTGGGTTGCGCCCCGGGTGGTTTAGATTTACAATTCGGTCCAATTGGACAATGGGGCGTGGTACCTCCCATACAAACCACAAATTAAAAATCTATTATTTCTGCTGCTGATAACGGTAATTGCACAAAATTTGGTACGTCGGTTTGGTGTGCATTTTTTAAGTGCTGCTGCAAATATGGGCGGGATTGTACAAAGGGGCGTGGTACCTCCCATAAAAAAAAAATTAAGAATCCAATATTTCTGCTCCTGCTAACGGTTGGTATTTCGGTTGAGTGAACATATTTTAAGTTCTGCTGCAAATATAGGCGGGATTTGATAAAGACGCGTGGTACCTCTCATACAAATCTTCTTTATGTATATATGTAATTCTACTGTACGTGTGAATGTTACTGAATAAATTTTTTTTTGTCATCGAGCTATTTGTTTGCTTTTATTTTTTGACATCTCACAAATTCGTTCTCAATTATTCAAACAAAAGTAAATTTTAATTTACGCAAGAGTGGTTTGTTTTATTTCGAATTGCAAGACAACGAGTGTGGTGTCATTGAAAACAACACAAACTTGAATCAAGCAACAACTACGGCCACACGTAGGTATTCTAATTTAAGTGTATTGCATTAAGTGCGTTTCGTTATTTTCATATTTAAATTTTTTTGTTTCTTTGGTGTCGCATTTTCAGTGAATATTAAGTGTATTACATTCACATATAAGTTACGTAACTGAAACAATGCCACGTCTTCGTGGACGAGGAGGAAATATTGGTCGACGGACTATCCATTCACAATTACAGCACAACCATCGGTTAAATACATCGGCACAAGATCAATTGACGGACAATGGAAATGTAATAAATCCAACTGCAATCATACGTGCTAATGAAAGTCAAGAGCACCGCAATGAACGCCTTCGAGCTAATGCATTGACACAAAGACTGGCCCGTCAACGAGTCACCGACACTTTCAGAACACGCGAACAACAGCGTTTGCAACTGTATCGCACATTGACACGTGTATCACTTCTTCGCCTTGCGTTTGAATATAAGTCGGACATCGACTATTCGTCACATTCACAAATTCTAATCGGTGCTATGAGCAAATAATGCCAACACTGTCATGCACTCAAATACAAAGGTGAATCGGCCGGTTTCTGCTACGCGTCTGGAAAAGTTGTATTGCCACCATTGAATTCGCCGTCAGAACCATTGAAAGCATTATTGGCTGGAGGTACATCTCAATCTAAATTGTTGTTGCGTAAAATTCGCAAATTCAATTCGTGCTTTAAAATTACATCATTTGGAGCAACAAAAATCGTTCAAAAATCGTTCTACTTCATGGGTGATGAGGAGCAGCAAATAAACGCACGCTGCCAATACAACCATATCGAGCAGATGGAGGAGCGAGAAATTGTGGGTATTTTAGAACCGTTTTCACAGAATCACAACCAGTTGGTCCAGTTGTTCAATACCGTTTCAAACAAACTGATTGAGAAAATCTGACAGGACCAACTCGATTCAATCATTAGCGCGGAAAAAAGAAGCTGACCCTGAAAACTATATCTATGCTTTGAACTTAATTTAATTCCAAGGAAGTTCCATTCGTTCAATAGAGAGGTTCAACAACTATCAAAAGTGATGTTAATAATTTAATCGATTTTAGGCGGTACGAAGTTTGCCCGGTCAGCTAGTTTGTTTATATTTTTATCTTCTGCACGCACCTCATTTCATCATTTTCATCAACCTCATTATCTGCTGTACTCTTAATTTGGTTGTTGTACTTTCTACACTACGGAGTTGCCAGATCATGAGTAACCCTGATTGTTACATTTGTAAGAAAAACACAAACGATGTGAGTGTTTCGTGTGGAATATGTCTTGAACCTGTTCATGCAAAATGCGTAGGCCTAAAAGGAAAAGATGTAGATAAAATCATTTCTACTCCTGGTCTATGTTTTTATTGTGAAAATCATCGAAATATCTCACCTGATGTCCTTCATTGGAAACTAATTAAGGCGCAAAAATGTATTAAAAATATCGCATCTATATTTGCCGAACTACAGAAGACGTTGGATTTGACTCTGCGAATATCGATAGGATGCAGCATAGTTTTGCAAATATTGAGAACACTTTACATCAACAATTACCACAATCTAAGGATATTATCGTTAATTTGCTGAGTCCTTTATCAGTTCAAGAGCCTTTACGCATTTTACCAACACATAATACAAAGGAATCTAATTCTCACCAGCAGTTGGGCAATGATCTCTCTGTACGCTTAAACACTGAGGCTCAACTTTTACAACCAAAAAGGATTCTGCGTTTTCTTCTTTCACTGCCGCTTTCGGATAGTCCAAATGCATTGATATTCCTGTATTCTGCAATCTTCACGTTCTACGTCGTTTCTGCTAATCATCTCCACAGCTAGTTGGATATTTTGGCCCCTTTAAAATGGGTGTTTTTTTAGAGGTTGGTTTTTCGAATAGAGATAAAACTGACATTTTGTGGTCAAATCTGGCAACTCCAATGTCATTTATGTTCAGTTTGGTTTGCCATTTCATCATGAACAGTTTGACAAATGAACACAGCTTGCAAATCGTGCAAATTTATTTTGAAAATAATGGTTCAGTTCGCGAAGTTTACCGCAAGCTCCGTTCATTTTATGGTCGACATAATCGTCCATCAGAGCAATTAATTCGTTTACTCTATGTGATAATACGCATCCGCAGAGACGTCAGTGCGCACCGAAGAAACAATTGCCGCTGTAGAGCAAAGCGTTGAAGAGGACCCAAATGAATCGATTCGCCACCGTGCACAGCAATTGGCCATGATAACCGACTATTTTGTTCCCGAATTGGATGGCATGAATGTGGACGAGATGTGGTTCCAACAAGACGGCTCTACATGCACGGCTCTACGTCACAATCGATTTATTGAAGGAAACATTCGATGAGCGCATAATTTCGCGGAATGGACCTGTCAATTGGCCACCAAGATCGTGTGATTTGACACCATTGGATTATTTTCTTTGGGGATATGTGAAGTCGCTCGCCTACGCCAACAAACCAGAAACGTTAGGGGACTTGGAAGCCAACATTCGTGGCGTTATTGCTGACATACAGCCCCAAATGCTCGAAAAAGTGGTTAAAAATTGGACCTCTAGACTTGGCTTTATTCGAACCAACCGCGGCGGCCCGGAATCTTATTTAAACATTAATGGCATAAAATTATCCTTCCAATAAAGCCAAATTGATGGACATTAAAACGATTATCTTGCGTTATATTTCTAAAAAAACCTACCTCTAAAAAAAAAAAAACCTTTATAATGTTCGCGCTGCAGTACAGTTATGGTACATGTAGGAAAAAAAGGACAGATTTGTATAATGTAGTGATTTTTCAATTTTTAAAATCGTACCACACACCCGTTTTTAGTCAAAAAATATTTATTATTGTTGTTTACCTATTTTATTTTGCTCTTACATTCTTCGATATTCGCTAAGGAATAAAATGAGATGACTAGTTTGAAGAGTAATCAAAAAGGAAAATATTATTTGGGGTTGAGATAGCGTATGAGAAGTTTAATTCAATTTTATTTGTGTAGATATGGATAAAATAATTATATGGAGAGATTGTAGTGAAAATTATTCGACGGTGTAGGGAAAAAGTAGAGATTTTCTTTGTGTACTGTAGGGATTTTTTGTTATTTTATGTACCATGACTGCTGCAGTAACCTTAGAAGTATCGGTGGTGTTCAATACTTGTACACATAAACTCCTTTTTCGATTGGCATGTGGACGATGACGTTCCTCTCATTTGCTTTCTTTTCTAGAAACTCGACCTAACGTTCCAGTGAGGTGCATCGCAACTCCATTTTTTGTAATACATAATTGCTCCTCGAAGGCTTTGTTGTTGCGTTGCAATGTTTGCAATTGCTAATTTATATTTGAGAGATCGGTTTTCGTTGGCAGATTTTGCACCTTGTCATCGGCTTTTGACATTTGCTGATCGTTTTTGTTTTTGCCTTAGTTGTAAACACTTCAGCTGCTTGGTTGCCGAATAACAATAATCATATTAGCCGATGCAATGCATGTCAAATAATTTTCTGCACATCTGTTTTACTTGCAGGACTGCATTATGTGCTGCGTCCAGAATTTCTGCACATGTGTTTTGGGCATTAAGGTATTTCATGTTCCAGGCTTACCGACAAGCAATACGACCTTGTTTCTCTTGGAGCCCTTTTATGAACGATATCAAAAAGCCACTTAATAATGTTCAATAGGGCTCTGCATATCCCTAGTATGATTCACCAGAGGCAGGAAGTCTAGATATATTAACTCTCCATATTAAAAAAAAAAAATTTCGGTGAAATAGTTCGTAAGATTTTTTGCGGTAATACAATTTTGCCATTTCAACTTTATAGTTCAGGAAAAGGATTTCTTACTCATCAGATTTTTAGATAAAAAATCTTAATTTTAGTTTCTGCGAAAAGGAAACTACCAAAATATACAAAGGAACACTCTCTGTGCTACGGTTATCTGATGATGGTTTATTTTAAAAGTATACCAACAGCAGCAATGTACAGGAATATTGGGTATATGGCTCCATCATTAAGGGCCTAAACAACAGCCTATTATACAGCTTCTTCTTTAAAACCACAATAACATCAATTTATGGTAAACCAAAAATCTACAAAATATATAGAAACAAAAATCAGACTTCCGAGCAATACACAGGACACAGGTGCTGTGTAACGACTTTCGCTTATGATAGCGTACATAGAAACGAGCTACACAAAACCATATCAGGTTTCTGCATTCTAAACTCGTTCGTCTAGGATGACAACGGAGGAATCTTGCTGCTCCGTCAACATTTGCAAGAATATTACCGAGCCCTTCGATACAAATATTTGTCAAAAGTCCATTCTATTGCTTCTACACTGGTGATCACTAGGATGAGGTCATACATTTTGCAATCGATTTTAACTTTTTATACCCGTTAAAAATTGTTTACCCGGAAACTTTTATTACCTGTGAACGGGTACATATTTTCCCAACAGCAAGTCATAAACTTAAAGGGTAAATAAAAAACTACGCCTGGAATTTTCCAAGAACAATGAACTACAATGAACTAAAGCTTATGAAAAGATGCGCCACTAGTATGAGGCCCTTTCGAAAGAAAGGAAAAAATTAATAAAATGTTTAAATTTTATGGTTCTAAAACATTTATTTATATTAAGTTTTTCTACATTAATAATAAGTATCGCTTGTGGTCGAAAATCGACCATACCTTTTATAAGAATGTAATACTAAACAAGTAAAAGTGTTATCATCGGCCTGGCCGATGCTTTGATACCCTCCACTGCATACAAGTCATGCAAAATTGGTTTTGTGAGGGAGGTACCAGAACCACTTGACCGACATAGCCCATTTTCAATATCAACCTGACGCCGATAAAAAGAAGTCCTTTCACCAAATTTCGTTCACCTACGTCAATTACTTTGGGCGCTATCGTGCTTTCAACAGACAGAGAGACATGTGGGCCCAATATTGGTTTTGCATGGGAGGTACCAGAACTACTTGACCGACATAGCCCATTTTCAATACCGACCTGATGCCGATAAAAAGAAGTCCTTTCACCAAACTTCATTCACCTGCGCCAATTACTTTGGCCGCTATCGTGCTTTCAACAGACAGAGAGACACATGGGTCCAATATTGGTTTTGTATGGGAGGTACCAGAACTACTTGACCGACATAGCCCATTTTCAATACCAACCTGACGCCGATAAAAAGAAGTCCTTTCACCAAATTTCATTCACCTACGTCAATTACTTTGGGCGCTATCGTGCTTTCAACAGACAGACAGACAGACAGACAGACAGACAGACAGACGGACATGGCTAAATCGATTCAGAATGTGATCCTGATTCAGAATATATATACTTTATGGGGTCTCCGGTGACTCCTTCTTGGCGTTACAAATGTATTGGCAAAGTGAATATACCTTCCTCTGGAGGGTATAAAAACGTAGGTACCACAATAATTTTCATTATTATTGTATATGTATTTTTTTTTTACAAACGAAAAGAGCGACATCTAGATATCGAAAAAATACGTAAATGAGCTGCTCCATCGGAAACAGGTTCTAATCTAAGGTGATTTATAATTGAATACGTTGCTATGGTAATATGGCTGCGAAAAATTTATTGTCACCAAAATCCTTTCAATTACTTGTTTTATATGGGGAATTCATAACTTAATTTTACCATCCTTAATGGCGGCAAATACCCAAGATTTTTTGTTTGTGCACATCTATGGCACAGTACCTTTCAAATAACATAAGTTTCATTCTCATCATTTCATAATAAATACTTAAAAAGTGTACCGAAACTTTTGTGTTCACGTATTAATATAATGATGATTATTCCCGCCATTTTTCGATATGACCTCTATAAGACGGCTTGGAATAGAATCATAGAGTTTTCTTTTTAAATAATTAAGAGAACTTGGGCCCAGTCATCACGAATAGCTTCGATTAGTGTCCTTGTCTTTAAATTGTCTGCCGCCTTCATACACTTTACGAGATAACCATGCCCAAACATTTTCGATTGTGTTTAAGTCCGGTGAATATGGCGGTCCCATTTTCCTTAGGTGATACCCGAAATTACCACCACCCATTTCAATGTTCTTCGACTTATGTTTTGAACCCTTCTATGAGTGGAGCAGGTCGGCCACTTTATTGCCATTTTAGCTTGTCTACATTGTTCCAAGGTTGACCACCTTCTCATGTGTTCTGCCGTGATCCATTTGTGAATCAGCTGTTCTACCATTCCTCTGCCAATTGAAGAGAATGGTTCTGGTCCCAGCAACTTTTCAGTTGACCCCTGTTTTGCAAGGGACTCCGCTTTTTCGTTGCCTTCGATCCCTATGTGTCCTCGTACCCAAGTCAGTGTTACTTCATTTTTATATGAACACTTATTGAGCTTAAGTACACATTCCAGTGCCAATGATGTTGTGATGCTTGTTTGTTCCATGCATCTGATCACCGCCTGATTGTCCAGTGCTATTAGGATATTTCTTCCTTCCACCTGACTCTCAAGCAAGAAGTCCAACGCATGAAGCAAAGCAATCATCTCAGCCTGGTATACTGAAGTGTATTTCCCGAGGCTAATGTGACGGGCAAGTTCCAGCTCTTCTGAATAGATACCGGCCCCCGCTCCGCCATCCATCATGGATCCATCCGTGAAAATCACTATTTCACCATTTCTTTTTTCTGGAAGTAATCCGTTCTCAATACGAGTTTTGTGATTTCTTTCCATAATACGCACCCTTGTTATTCGATCCATAGGCATGTTTAGCTCAATAATCTCGTTTTTGGAAAGTTCCAGGATGTTCCTATGTCCATAGATCGTACCACGATTGTGCCATTTCGCATCTCGATGCAAGCGAAGTGCTGTTTGGGCCGCTGCTTTCTTAATAAATAAGTCTAGCGGTAAGATCCCCATGATGACTTCCAATGCGCATGTTGGGGTTGTACGTATTGCACCCGTAATTCCTATACATGCTAAGCGTTGAACACTATCCAGGTGCTTCCTCACAGTTTTCTGAGAGGCTTTCGCCCACCATACAACCGAGGCGTACGTGATAGTGGGTATAGTTATCATCGTATACATCCAGTATGCTGACCTAGGTGAGAGTCCCCACCTCTGTCCACATACACGTTTGCATTGATGTAATAATGATGATGTTTAGTACCCTTTTTGCCTTCCGGACATCCTCCTCAACAGATAATTCCAACTAAGTCCAGTATCTAGATAGACTCCCAGATACTTAACCTTCTTAGTCATTGTTAGTTCCGATCCGAAGTGTTAAGGGCCGAAATTCCAGATTTTTCCTCTTCCTAGTGAAGACTATAAGATCTGTTTTCCCCGCATTAATGGAGAGCCCTTGTTCCAGACACCACCGCTCAACCACTCTGAGTGCGCTCCTCATCATATCTGCGGTGACGTCCGCGAATTTGCCTCTGGTCTGGTCATTATTGCTACGTCATCGGCATATCCCACTGTGTGAATGCCAGTTGCCTCAAGTCTGTCGAGAAGAGAGTCCACCTCCACAGTGTAGGTGAGAGAACACCTCCTTGTGGGCAACCTCTGCTAACCCTTCCTCTGAGTTTTAAGGTTCCCGTCTGAATGTTTATCGCCCTTGTATTTAACATATTGTCCACCCATCTTACTATAAGTGGGTTAAACCTACGTTTTTCTAAGGCTTGTTTCAGACTTTCAAAGCATGTCTTATCGAAGGCACCTTCAATGTCCATTATAGTGGTCATCGCAAACCCCCGGTATTAAGCTCTTCCTCCACAACGCGTACTACTTGATGTAGCGCTGTTTATGTAGACATGCCTACCCTGAATGCATGCTGTCTACTATTCAAAGGTTACGTCCTAAGCGCGGTGCTTTCCATATAGTCCACTATCACCCTTTCCATTGTTTTTAAAAGGAAGGATGTTAGGCTGACTGGTCGGAATGACTTTGCCTCGGTGTAGTTCTTTTTTCCCAGTTTTGGAAGGAAGACCACATTTGCTTCCCTCCATGTAATCGGGATATACCTCCGCTAAGTGCAGTCACGTTGACGTGGTGCGGAGGCTTAAGTCGCAATGATTCAACAGGCTATGCTGTCGGAGGCGGTAGTCGTCTGAAGGGTCACCCATGACAGACAGGCTGTTTTGAAGAGTGACGAACTAAGAACTGCCAACCTAACTCCAGTGGTGGCGTGAGTGCACACAAACCGTGCCGAAGGATGAAAGGTTGGGGGTCAAACCAACCGATTACGAGCTCCCTCAGGTGCCCAGGCGAAGACCTGATGGTAATCCAACGCCCTACCCCGGTATGGCGGCGCTGCCGGGGCGGACCATACTTTCCGGCCCTACTCGTGGGATCAATATTGAAAACTCAAAGGAAAAAACTAAGGATGTGAGAGGTGAGGGTACGATAAGTACCGAGAGTGTGACGGTGGCCGACACATTAATCGTGGAGCCATACGATCTCACCAAAATCCAAGAGGCTCTAGAACTAGACGCCGGATCTACCGAAGGAGAGATCTCGAAAGAGGAGGAGGAGAAGCTTCTGGCCGAACCCTCTGATGAGAGACCCGACGGAGGAAAGACGAGGAAGAAGAAGGTGCCCCCAGGCCTGTTAAGGAAACGGGAATACCTAAAGGCCAAACACTTATATGGCATCCTCGTCGCCAAAGAAAAAGGCTCCCTTACGGAAAAGGAGAGGGCCTCCTTGGAATGGGCCAAGGACACAATTGCGAAAGACGCTCTTACGAGGCCTGAGCCTAAAAGACCATCTGACGCAATTGTGCCGAACAGCAGATCAGTCCCATGTAATACACCGCATGGCGCAAAAAGGCCGAGGGACGATGTCGCTAAGGCAGACCCCAAAGCCCACCGCAGCTCCTCAGCGAAAAGGGTACCAAAGAAGGAACACCGGGAGACCGACAATAAGCCGGGCCCGAGTGGACTCCAGAGGAAACCCATCACTGAGAGGCTCGGTAACAAAGAGCTAGCCTCGAAGAGGTTGAGGTCGCCAGAGGACGCCCCCAACATTCCAAAGAAGGTGAAGCGGAGCGAGACGAGCGTGGGTAGCCCCAAAATGACTCCCATGTGTATCGGCAAAAGCGGGAAATACAACGAGGTGACCAGGAATCCACTGCAGCTAGCTGTGGTGGACTCTAGGAAACCAAGTGGCCAATACCCGGTGGAATGTGGCAGGATAATCGAGAGCACACTGGGTGCTGCGATTATCTCCCACATCCGTGCGAAGACTGGCGCAACGGCCCCCGCTTACCGCAAAATGAGATGGTCCAAAGGCATCACATACATCGACTGCAAGGACCAGGCATCAAACGACTTTGCCAAGACCGTGTTAAACGGAGCAAAACTATGGGAGGGAGCTATATTGAAAGCTGTACCCATAGAAGAAGTCCCTGTAAAGGCAAAGGGTAGGATATCCATCCCGGAGATAGGGGTAGGACGCGAAGAGATCCTTAGCGTCCTACAAGCACAAAACCCCCAGATCCCGATGAGGGATTGGGAAATTGTGTCCGAGGAAGAGCCGAAGAATGGTGCAAGAGGGTACATCATCATATTTGATGAGCCCCCTGCAGCATTGAAAAAGGATTTGCAGATGCCGCTATCGTTTGCAGCAAGCGAGGTTACTCTCAAGCTCCTAAAGCGGACTGCAAACAACGCAAAGGCACCTGAGACTGTGGAGGAGGCGGCTACACCCAGGAATGAGGGTAGTCCAAATAAACCTGCATCACAGTAAGGTAGCCTCAGGCAACCTGAGGCTGTTCCTTGAAGAGGAGCAGCTGGATCTGGCCCTAATCCAGGAACCATGGGTCAATAAGGATCGGGTGATGGGATTAGGGTCGCCGAAATACGACATATTTTATGTCAAAACCAAGGGTAAGATAAGATCGTGCATATTGGCAAAAAAAGAACTTCACGCACTAATACTGCTTCATTTCAGCACAGGTGACGTTACGGTGGCGGAGATCAGAGGCAAGGGCGAGAGCTGTACAGTGGCATCGATTTACATGTCAAACGATGACGATACATCAATCCCCCCCGAACCGGTAAAGGCGCTAGTAGAAGCGTCAGTAAAAGGTAAGAAAAACTTAGTCTTAGGCTGTGATGCTAACGCCCATCATACTATTTGGGGTAGCTCAGACATTAATGTTAGAGGCGAGGCTTTGTTTGATTATCTTCTTTGCTCCAATCTGCTTATTTGTAATCGGGGAAATGATCCCACTTTCATTACGGCGAGTAGAAGGGAAGTTCTAGACGTAACCCTTGCATCCCAAAACAATTCGATCCAAGTTACTAATTGGAGAGTGTCCGGCAAGGCATCACTATCTGATCACTGCTGGATACGCTACGAACTGAAAATGGTCCCTCAAGGGAGAAATCATGTCAGGAATCCCAAAAGGGCGAACTGGGTAAAATTCAAAGAGGAAGTGCAGAGTTACAAGAACCTTTGTCCATCAAAGGAACTCACATCTGCTGAAGAGGTGGGCGCTGCAGTCGAATCTTTAACGGACGCGCTCTCCAGATCCTTTGAAAAATCCTGTCCAAAAAGTGGAACTAGTGGGAAAAAACGCCCTCCCTGGTGGAGTCCCAAGATCGCTGAACTAATACGAAGTTCAAGATCGAGGTGGAATCTCGCAAAAGAGGGCCTTATCGAGTGGTCAACCTACAGGGAGTGCGTCAGAACCCTGAAAAAGGAGATTAGATTCGCAAAGAAAAACTCTTGGAGAATCTTTTGCGAATCAATTGAATCCACAACTGAAGCATCTAGACTGAGGAAAGTTCTTTCAAAGGCACCGACGCCGATATCTTCGCTAAGAAGGAGTGACGGTAGTTGGACTGAATCGCATAAAGAGACGCTGGAAATACTAACGGAAACTCACTTCCCAGGATGCACCGTGTCTGACGGCTACGATGTGGTAGCACCAGGTACGAGGGAGGGAATGGAGGAAAAAACAATCGCTGAAATTATAGACGAGAGGAAAATAGCCTGGGCGATCAATACATTTGCCCCTTTTAAAGCACCTGGAACAGACAATATCCGACCAATAATGCTACAAAAGTCAGAGGAAGATATTATTCCGTGGCTAAAATGCATTTACACGTGCTGTTTAAGGCTATGCTACGTTCCTAGAGCATGGCGAGAGGTACGAGTGATTTTCATCCCAAAAGCAGGGAAGGCTAGTCACACCACTGCCAAGGACTATAGACCAATCAGTCTGTCGTCATTTATGCTAAAGACAATGGAACGATTAATTGATCTGTACGTACGGCATGTGATCGGCGATAACTACTTATCAAAATCACAACATGCGTACATAAAAAGCAGATCTGTTGACACGGCGCTACACAGGGTAGTATCTGTAGTGGAAGAATCACTACAGCACAAAGAATACACACTGAGTGCGTTCCTAGACATCGAGGGGGCTTTCAACAACATCGAAGCCGACGCAATTATGCGTAGCTTGCGCGGAGCCCAACTAAATAACAGCCTATGCGACTGGATTGGACTCATGCTAGGCACACGTAGGATCAAGTCGCAGCTAGGAGACGAGAGCACTGAACGCAAGGTCAGTAGGGGAACACCGCAAGGTGGAGTCCTCTCACCGCTCATATGGATCCTAGTAGTTGACGAACTGCTAAAAATACTGGAAAGAGAAGGTTTCATTGTGAGCGCATACGCAGACGATGTCGTCATTCTGGTCCAAGGCAAATTCACTCCAGTCCTCAGCGAAAGACTTAGTTACGCACTCCTGCTAGTCAATAACTGGGTTACGGGCCGTGGACTTGGAGTGAACCCATCGAAGACGGAAATTCTACTATTCACGAGAAGAAGGGCGATCCCCGCCTTCAATCCCCCAAGGATGGGCGGAGTGGACCTGGAAATCTCGAGGACAGCTAGGTATCTGGGCGTAATCCTAGATTCCAAACTCAGCTGGAAGGAAAACATAGAGGACCGCATCAAAAAGGCATATGTGGCACTATATGCCTGCAGAAGGGCATTCGGTAACACATGGGGATTCAGGCCGCACGTGGTGCACTGGCTATACACAGCTGTAGTGCGGCCCATCCTTACCTATGGTACAACAGTGTGGTGGAAGGCCATTGAGAAGAAATACCATCTTGCAAGCCTAACCAAAGTACAAAGGGCAGCATGCATCGGGATGACGGGCTCCTTACGGACCACTCCCACCGCAGCTATGGAGGTGATGCTAAACCTCACCCCTCTGGACATCTACTGCAGCAGTAAGGCGGTTAAAACCGCAATCAGATTGAGGGAATCAGGACTGTGGTCATCCAAACCATATGGTCACGCCTCCATTGAAAGTCAATGGGAAGCGGCGAAGGAGAAGGTGACTACAGACTACATACCCACCACCCTCGTTTTTGAAAGGAGATTCGCTACTAGAATTCCCAACAGAAGCGAATGGGAGAACGAATCAGTCACAGACGCAGAGGAGATAGCCCTCTATACCGACGGCTCCAAGATGGATATCGGTACGGGCGCGGGCATCTTCAGCGAAACACTGGGCCTGCAAGAATCGTTCCGAATTAGCGATAATTGCAGTGTCTTTCAAGCAGAAATAGCTGCTATTACCCAAGCGGCGAAATACCTTAAGAGAAGAAACATTGTCAATAAACAAATCACCATTTACTCCGACAGCCAAGCGGCCATAAAAGCCATGGAGTCGGTTGTGGTGAAGTCAAGGGCAGTAAGTCATGGTAAGAAATATCTGGACAAAATATCACAAGACAACACGGTGACTCTATGCTGGGTACCAGGACATAGGGATATTCCAGGAAACGAAAAGGCGGATGAGCTTGCAAGAAACGGGTCGAACTTACATACGTCCATGGCCCTAAAATCAGTAAGAACTCCGCTATGCACGCTTGCAAGGAAGATTGACATTGAATCCGGGAGTAGGATTAACCTACGCTGGACAAATCTCAATACCTGCAGGCACACTAAAGAATTATGGCCAGAGGTGAGCCAAAAGAGATCCAACTATATGATCGGACTTAGCCGCAAGGATATTCGCATACTCACGGGAGTCATTACTGGACACTGTGCGATAGGCGTACATGCGGAAAGGCTAGGAATACTGCATAATGACTTCTGTAGAAGCTGCAGGGACGTTGAAGAAATAGAATCTGTTCGCCACCTGCTTTGCGAATGCCCAGCCCTTAAGGACAGCAGACAAAGGATCCTCAAGAGTTACTTCTTCGACGACTTAGAGGATCTGAAGAATATCGACCTTAAAGAACTCCTGAGATTCATACTTAAATCTGGGTGGTTCTAGTAGATGGATAGACTTCATATCATCAGGTACTCGTAGGACGAACCAGAGGATATGGTACAAAAGAGCTTAAGAACCCATGAGATTCTACTAAATCTATGTGGCTCTGATTATAAGCGGTCTATCTCTTGTTTTTAACAGGTATGGATGGTCCCCAGTAACTGGACACAATGGACCCAACTGATGGTCTGTGTGAAGCTGTGGCGGAGGCCACAAGAGCACCCTTTTACCTACCTACCTACCTAATCGGGATATAGCCTATTGCTAGGCATGCAACGTATATATTCCTGAGCCTTGGTGCAATTAAGTCTACACCCCATTGCATTAGACCTGGAAATATACCATCTGGCCCCTCAGTTTTGAAGGGTGAGAATGTTGCTATCGCACCCATGACCGCTTTTGGTGTCACGATCCGTTCTGCTTCCGTTCTATCCATCATATTCGCTCCTTGTTTCCTTGGAGCCCAGGGCTGATCTGACTTATAGCTTCCTGGAAAGTGTAACTCCATTAGGACCTCATTTGTGTGATCCAGTGTTTCCAGCGGGGAGACCGCTCTATTACGAATGAGTCCGATCTTGGAAACTGGATCTCTCGAGACAATCTTTTGTAGTCTACTGACTTCAGGTGTACTCCTCATATTTGAGCAAAAGTCCCTCCATGACTCCCTTTTACGTCCCTGTACCCTGATCCATTACCCTCCAATTTGATACTCTTTCAATTATCTGGCTACTGCACAGGGTAACATCGATCACTTCCATTCGCCTCACATCCACGAAGGTTGGCTCTGTTCCCCTGTTCAAGATAGCTAGGTCCTTGCATGATACAAATTCGAATAAGGGTTCTCTCTGTAATTATCGTTAGTGCTGCCCCACACTGTATTATGTGCATTAGCATCACAACCAATTATTAGATCCTCGTTCCTGTTAATGTATGCATTCGGCAATGACTCTAACTCTCTTGTCGGAGGAGGTTCTGGAGAAACTTCCCGCACCTGATCCTACTCGTACTGTTGCAAGGTCTGGGGCACAAAGATCCGGCAATTTATATGCTTGAACTCCGTGCCTCACCAGGATACAGGACCTAATTCTTCCGCTGGTTTGCGCATAGTGCAGCTCAGCCATGCTATTTGGGAGTCCTCTAATTTTTCCTCTAAAGATTCAAGGCTCCTGTATCAGGGCTATGTCAAACGAATCCTCATCAAAACATTTAGTCATCATTGCTGATGCCGCTTTGCTGTGATGAAGGTTCAATTGAATCACCCTCGCCATCTTTCACTTCCTACTCCGTATGTACCTATTCACAGGTAGTAAAAGTTCCCACGTAAACAAATTTCAACGGGTATAAAAAGTTAAAATCGATTCGAAAATGTACGGCCTCATCCTAGTGATCGCCAGTATATATGCTGGCGATTTAAATTACCGGAAGATCGAAGCAAGATGACAGTCGTGCATTTGCAAGTATTGAAACGGTGAAGATGGGTGTGATGCAACTGTAAAAAAAAGTAAAGTGAGAATTTAAAGTTGTCGAATTAGAGAATATGTGGTGCTAATATGCTGATGGGCTGAATTTTTCACGACAAAACCACTGAAATTTTTTTGCTTTATTGATGAAATTTGGGAGAAAAGATAGGCTATTTGAAGAAGCCGCAGTGGCTTAGTGTGTTGAACTACTAAGCGAGGGGTTCCGGGTTCAAATCACGGAAAAATACGAATTACATATTAATGTTTTAAACTGCCCCACCTTAAGCGAACGCCTGACTATCATCCAAGAGTATAATTGGAATGAAAGAGCTTCTCCATTTGACGTTTTGGCTCGGCATAAAATTGGGCCAAAAATGAAAAACTCACACAAAGCGAATTGATTGTGGGAGGCTAGCTCTAGGGTCCTTACGGACTTGTAGCCAACGCGGCACCATCTAGTATAATAAGGTAACACCCCAACAATTATCTTTTCAAGTAAGGAAAGCTTTAACGGTCGGAAGGATGTTACTAGGTTATTAAATAAGTCCGTAAGTAAGAAAAAAAACAAAATTTTGACAAAACTCGATTTTATTTTTCAACATAGTTGCCTTCGAGGGCGATAAAACGAGTATAGCGATTTTCTAACTATTCGATACCACTTTTATAGTACGATTTCTCTTTCTCGTCAAAATAGGCCAGTTTCAGCAATTACTTCATCATTGGACTTTTTTTCAGCAAGCATTCTGATATGTAATAGTGACGCCATTCACCCATTGTCATATATAGACAATAGAATTCGATTTTATTGTAAATAGTTTAACAGCGCCAAACACTCCTCTGAAGAATCAGTTCGCTGTTGTATTTGGTCGACTGCGAGCTCACGCGGCACCCACTTTGCACTGAGCTTTCGCATACCCAAATGTAAATTGGTAAAAACACTACCATCTGGTATCTTGCCAGCTAGCTCGTGCTCCTTCAATTTGCGATCATTTATAACCAATTTGTGGATGTTTTCTGGAATAACAGCCTCATTTGGGCGTCCACTGCGATCTGAATCATTTGTGCCGGTACGACCACGTTTAAATTCAGCAATCCACTTCTTTACCATTTGTCTCGATGGAGCAGAGTCCGGATAATGTTTATCAAGCCATTGTTTGGTTACCACTGAATTTTTTTCACTTTTTTCCATTTTTTTTAATAACAAAAGTTGGTTTCACACAAAATGCTGTAACTCACGAAACAATAGATTGCTGTCGAATTTATACACTTATCGTTTGAAGGTTAGTACTCGTACTAAATAAAAATCATAAGGAAGAAACTCTAGTAACGCCATCTATGTATCATTCTATGGACTTTTTGAATGGACTGTTATAGATAACATATACATTGTGACTGGATATTACAGCGCAAACTCGGCGAATATTTTCAGCCAATTATAAATTACCGGGCTTACTACTTTTCCTAAATACAAATAAAAAGTTTTAACTGAAAAAAATTAAAAAAATCCCGAATATAAAGTTATTTAAAACGTATTTGCGGTAACCTAACAAGATAATTCTAATGACAAAGACCAATTCTTTTTTAAAAAGTAGTTAGCTATACATTATATATATACATATATAAATACATCATATAAAAAATAGAAGCAAACAGTAATATCTTACTTTGTTGTATGTAGTCAGGAGTAATGACAAATGATTTGTTTTTATATTTCTTGACATCTTTCGGGTGTGATTTATTTTGTTCGTTTTGATTTTTATAAATTTCTTTTTCATTTTTATTTTTACTTTCCATGGTCATAAGAGCGAAGACTTCATTTGAATCACTCTCAGTTCGATCATCCTAAGAAGAAAAAATAGATAAAAAAATTAACTTTAAACACCATCATGTTAAAATTTTGAATTAAAATAATTAAAGAAACTAGTTTTTGTGAAGATCCGAAATATTTTTTTTTTTATTTTTTAACGCACATCATCATATAAATAAAATTGGTGTAGTTCTGTTCGACTTCGATTGAATTTGACTGCATGTCTTTAAATGCAAAAATCTTAGAAACTACTGAATATATTCTGGTGCATTTTTCACAGGCCTATAGAGGATACCTAGGCCTACAATCTCCACTTTGTTTCAAATCTATATCTTTATAAATTCCGGAAAAAAATTTACAAGAGTAGTTAATTTTTTCGTTTCGCTTCGCTTTTTTCTTTGTAACGATTTCCGTTCGAAAACACTGGGAGCATTTAAATATAGTAAACACCATCTTATAGAGGACATCTGCGGGTACAACTTAGGATATCCATTAACTCGAAAACTTAAAAGGTTTTTAAATAAAAAGGCAAAATTTAAAACATTTCCACGATTTTCACCTGCGTGAGTGGATATGCACTTCACTCTCAAATCAAACATACTAACCGCGCAGTATTTTGATATCTCTTTTAACCTTATTATTACTCCTGTAAGGGAGAGGGAGACAGACAGAGGCAGTGTGCTGTTTGGTTTGTTAAGAAAAAAAAGAAACCCATAAATGAAATGTCAAATATCTAGGAAAGGTTTGTTTATCTCTGTTTTGCTTACAAAGAAAAAAGTATTTTTGAAAGAAATGTCAAATATTTATAGGTATCAGTGCAGTGATACCAGATCGTGGGTAAATTAGGTACCCATTTCGCGGGAATTTTGCCTTTCAAAAAAAGCTAAAAGAGCGATTAAGATGAGGCAGTAAATTAGCCGCTCGAGTTTTTAAATAGCATTAGAGCGCATAAAATTTAATTAAAAGTTCGAGGTCCCATTATCGCAATTTGAATGCCCCCAGAGCTTTGTAATGGAACCAGATTAAGAGTGATATCGTTACAGAAAAACTTTATGGAGGCGTTCATTTTAACTGGGTGTGGTAAAGGAGAAACGGTGTTTATAACAAGAATGGCTACAAATAATTCCCAGCAGTTATTCATTTCAGTTTAAACGGATTCAATTTCCTATTAATGTTTGTCTTCCACGACAATCAATAAGGCACAGGGTCAAACTTTAAGAAAAGCGGGAGTTGATTTAATATAGAATTGCTTCACGCACGGGCAGTTATATGAAGCGTGCTCCAGGGTAATTAATGCAGGAAATATCTCTACCTATCTTATCCGATAGAAACAAAACCGCTAACATAGTATACAAAGAATCGTCACATTAATAAAAAAAAGTTATTTAATCAACTAAAAATTATTTTCTTTCATTTTCATTGTCCACTCAGACTCAGCCTTCGGGAGTTTTTTTTTAGATCGGGTTCAAGTCCCTCACTATTGAAGAAGGCTTCCTCACTTTATACCTCCACAATGTCTTTCGATGATTTTTTGATTTTTCCTTCCAGCGATTATCAAAAGAAATAAAAAATTGTGTCCCCTGGAAGACAGTAAATTTCTTAAATTTTTTTTCCATCAACTATTCTGAAACCACATTTTGCACGGGCGAAGCCGGGCGGGTACAGCTAGTTTTAAATATAGTTGATGATTGTGGGGGTCGACATTTCAATGACAACACATTCAGTTTAACGGCTGTAGTTTTTCAACAGTAACAACAGACTAATCCAGTTGAATATATCTGGCATAAAATAAGAAGAAAGGCTTATTATAATGCACAGAAATAGAGTAGAATCCTGCTGTTATTCAAAACTAGCAGTAAGTCAATGTCAACAGATATATTAATTATTTAAAAATGCCGACGATAATTACCCCACATGAAATTAAAAGTTATTTGAAGTGATCAAAGTGCAAAGTTAAGTGATATCGATTTTATGCCTCAAAAGGTATCCTTCATAAACGAAATATTATTGAAATTCGAAAACGAGGAGGTTGAGGCAACTTCTTATACAGATCATATGCTACTTTCTGCCTAGACCATAAGGGAACGGTAAGGCAACTCACTACGAAGACTTAATTTGTGGACTTAATAAGGCTGTCCCGGAACCAGTACTCTGAAGAATGAACTTGACCTGTTAATAAGAAGAAAGACTCCACCAACTTTTGAGGGAATAACTGTAAAGGTGATAGCAAACTTAATTACAAAAGGAATGTCAATGAAATCTCAATCTTATACCTCTAGAACAGCTATACTCAACCTGCGGCCCGCCAAGCTTTAAGAACTGGCGCACCTGACACAGTTAAATGATTTTCCTTGTCAAATATATAAATTTAAAATTCGCACTGTCAAAAGTGTCATAGGGATCACCCAAACAAGTATCTGGAAAGTATACAATCTTAGGCATGCACTGATTTTGGAGAAAAGAGTATGAAATGTTGTCTTTTCTCTTACTGGCTTTGAGGCTGTTGAATAAATATAACGAATTCGTAAAGAAGACTGTAGAGTTTTCATTTAGACTTTCGCTTACCAGAGGTAAGAGGTCTTATATACATTTTCTAAAGTTTTATGGCTAAAAAAAAGCAATGTAGATAATTACACTTTCGGAAAAGCTGGAAAAAAATAGGGACTTTATTTTTGGTAGTGTTCAATAACCCACAGAGTGTGTAAAAGTGTAGAAAGAGTTCAGGGGTCTTAAGGTTCCTATCCAATGGTCACGGAACCTTTTATGTTCATTAAGTCAAGGTGGACAGTTTTTAAAAATTGGGATAAATCATATAAATTGATAGAAATATTCGAAGATGCAAAACGATCCCGGATTTTGAATAAGTACATTCATTGGTGGAAACAATTGAACGCCGATGAATCACAAACACTCTGTTCATGGAATTATTTTGCAAACAAAATATTAGAGCAACGATATGCAAAGTTGAATGAGTTCGAATCTATCTATATATATAAAAATTGAGCCTAAAATTGTGTTGGTTTGTCGCCGATTCACGCTTTAACGCATCTACCGATTTTAACCAAACTTTCACACATCTCTTGTATTGGTCTCTATATCATTTTTGTGAAGTTTGGTTGAAATTGGAAAACGTATGCGTGAGTTGTGCGTGCTTGGAAAAACACATGAATTTCAGTGCATTTTGGTTTTTGAATGATTTTTTTAGTGATTTGACATCTTAAGATGTCGTTCGAGAAGCTGAAGACTACTAATTGGAAGATTATGACAATTTGTTTACCAAAACCGGAGGCAAAAAATGTGTTTGTACTGTAAAATACGTTTTTTGTTTTTATGAGGAATCAATTTTTATTTTGTCAGAATACTTTTTCGAGTTTTCAATCAGGTTTTCCATGTTTTCCCAACATTTTGAAAAAGTTTAGTTCTGCGGTTCCTACGATGGTACCTTTAACTTATTTTCAAGATTGAAGATAAGATAAATTGATTTCTTATAATTAAATTTTTTCTTTTAGTTTGTATCAAAAATGCCACCTCAGCGAAGAAGTGATATTAGTACTCAGTCGTGTAGAACGCAAAATAGATCAAAGAAAAAGCAAAATCAATCAACAAAGACAACAACGAGCTGAACAAATCATTGATAATGTTGTTTTAAATGGTGCTGGATTTCGATATAATAGTGCCATTGATTATAGTTTGCACAAATTTGTGGTTATTGGCGCAATCAACAAGCTATGTTAATATTGTACCTAATGCATCAAATTTTGGTAATAAAACTTCTGGAATGTGCTTCTGGGAAAGTTTGATTACCAGAATTGCAATATCCACCTTATATTACGATAATTAATTTCTGGCACAACACCAGAATCAAATCATTTTTTTGGATATATAGGTAATTCAAATGTTCAATTCATGCTTCCAAATAACATTTCGGCATCAGGCATTTCAAATGAAACATTGAATTGACCGAATTACATGAAGCAGTATGTCGGCGCAGTGGCTTAGTGGTAAGCGTGTTGGACTACTAAGCGAAGGGTCCCAGGTTCGAATTCCGAAAAAAAAGGAATTCCAAATAACAATTTTTTTTTTCTACTGCTCCACATCTCGCAAATGTCTGACAAACATCCGAGAGTATAGTTGTCGTGAAAGAGTTTCTTAATGGGCCGTTTGGACTCGGCATAAAATTGTCCTTCCCTTCTATCCGTCCCAAAAATAAAAAAAACTCACAAAACTAATAGTTGTAAGAAACTAGGCCTTAGGTCCCTACGGATCTGTTGCGCCAACTATTTATTTATAGTATGTGCATGCATGAATATGTGTCGAATTTGAAGAATCTGTATTTTGAATTTCGAACAGATAGGAAGTTCATTCTATCAATCGAAAGTTCATTTTTCATTCCAATGTTGAGTATATTTTCACTTTCTAATCGTTCGCAACAAATGTCATTTTTCTATTCGTCTGTATTTTCCTAACGCTAAACAGTGATAATTGTTGTTTTTCCATATTTTCTTGAGGGATTTTTTTTTCGGAAATGGATTTGAGGCATCCTCCTGTATGAATTTTTTTTTTCTTTCATCCATAAACAAAACAATCGCCATGTCTGCTGGTATTTGTCACCGGTTATTTGAAGAAAAACTGTATCAAAAAAAAATTTGTTTTGTTTATACAATAACCATATTTAAGAGGTAGTTTGACCAGAATTGAGTTGAATAAATAACTTAAAAACTTGAGGTTCAATATAACATAATACCTTCTTTTTGCATTCTTTACTTCAATTTAAAACCTATTTTAGATAAGCTCATATTTAAACTTCAGACTTTATCATGTCAAAATATTAGTAATAATACATTTTAATATTCTTAAGCCTGGTCCCATTTCAGAAAAGACTTCTACTTCACATTTTTGTAGATCGTAGCATGTATTTCTCAATAAGTAGATAATATTTTAAATATTTGTATAGTTTTATTAAGACAATGAAAAAAGAGCCTCTATAAAAAAAACAACAGTATGTTCACACCATATAAAATAAAAATGTGCAACCGCTGATTTCGAAAGTTGAATTCATTTAAATTCATTTTATGACATTCTCGATAGTGAATATAATTCGTTCGAATCTTAAAATACACAAAGTTCGTTCGAACGAATAGAGACATAGATTATGCGTTCGAATCTGAAAATAGGTATGTTATATTAATTTCATTAACGAATTTGGGCGGAACGAAGTTCGCCGGGTCAGCTAGTAAAATATATATATTTTGAGAAGCATTAAAGCTAAATAGCCCAATTCCGCCCCCATTTGAGAGCAATGCTTGCAGGCAGTAATACGCGATGATATAACATATTCTTTGGCATCACCATTCCCATTGATAGCCAGGTAGTCCCCGCTGCCGAAATAAAATATTAGCTTTAAAAAAGATGTCGCAAGGAACTGAAGGTTCTTGGTATTTAAAGTAAAGTAAAACTATTGTACATATATATAGACTATAGTACTCTCATCAACACGAAATTGATGCCGTTTCGTTTCTGTTGTCTGCACGATGGATTAGAAATATGAGATCAATAATCGCACAAGAGTAGTCAGCTGCAGTGAACCGAAACAGTTAGTGCTATGAATGAATGAGTATTTTCTGTCAAAAAGAAACGATAATAAATTTGTTACTTGGAATTGCAATTCTATTAAAAGCAAATGTGGATATTTTGTTCGTATAATTTTTTATAATGAGATGACGGATGATCTTTTATTTTAGATCTGTAAATTCGTTCTTGTAGATACTTGAATTCAAGCGGAATTTAGTTCAAGTTAACCTTATTTCCGTATTTGAATTCATAATCAACAGTTTAATGATGTTATCGATTTGAAGAAATTTCTACAATTAATTGTGGATGGTTAGGTTAGGTTAGGTTGGCGTGGCAGGCTGCCTCAAGTGCAGCCTCACTTAGGCCAAAGTAGGTCCATTGTGATACCACTGGATAAGTGTACTCATACACTACCCGTTGAACCAACCAAAGCTAAGAATGAAGCGTTGGAGGCAGTTAATTCCTATGTTTGCGAGTTCGCTGAGGTTGTCGAAGAAGTATTCTCCGAGGTATAGTTTTCTGCGGAATGACAGTGCTGGGCACGTGCAGAGAAGGTGAACAATAGTCTCCTCCTCCTCCTCGTCCATACAGCTTCTGCAGAAATCGCTTGAGGGAAGGCCCAACCTGAGAGCATGTCTCCCTATGATGCAGTGTCCCGATATGACACCTACTAAAATGCTTACCATGGGTCTTTTCAGTGTAGTAAGATTTTTAGAGCGCTTGAGATCCAACTGAGGCCAGATCTGTTTCGAGGTGCAATTAGACCACCTGCGGTTGGTAGCTCTTAACTCGTTTTGCATAATTATGAGCTTGCATGTAGCAAGAGGCATGTAGAGATTCTCCTTTTCCGGTAGAATCGACGTAGTAGTGCCTTGTCTGGCGAGTTCAACAGCCATACAATTACCTGGAATGTCTCTATGGCCCGGCACACATATAAGGTGAATTTTGAATTGTCTCGCCATCTCGTTAAGAGATATTCGGCAATTGAGGGCAGTTGTTGAGTTGAAGATGACAGAATCCAGGGATTTAATCGCGGCTTGACTGTCGGTAAAGATGGTGATATCCTTTACAGATATTACATTATACCGAAGCCACGACAAGGCCTCTTTGATCGCCATGATTTCCGCCTGAAATACACTACAGTGATTAGGAAGGCTGAATGAGATTTTGCAATTTACGTCATAAGAGAAAACACTACGGTTGCTTTGGCCGTGCGAGTTTTAGGGTGGCTGGGGTGATAATCTTTCATCATCAAAATGCTCCATTGTGGATTTGTAATACGTTATCAAAGTGCGTGATCGACGTTTATGAAAAAAAACGTTTTCGAACACAGAATAATAAAAGAAGTAGGTATCAATTTACTTATTATATATATTTTCTCGTATTGCTTCAAAAATTGTGTCGGGATATTCAAAATAAACTGTTTATTTCAAAATCTGTATCACACACACTCGCACAAAATAAAGGAATGTTGTTTTTAATAAGTATTGTAAATTTTTGTCAGTTATACGTGAATAGTACGAATGAAATAAAATTTGTATGCGCTCCAAATACATATAGCTTACTCATCAAATTATTAGAAAATGAATGAGGTTAGTCATACTCTAGCTGTCGAGAGCATATAAATAACTTTGGACTTTCGTTCGATGTCTATCTTAATTTGGATAATAGGTAAAGATCTGAGAACCGATGTTTGATAAAAGAAACGGTGAATGGAATATAGGAAAAGGAAGGAATATGTTATAGGCTATAAATATAAATAACAATAATATTTTTTATAAGTTGAAGCTGTCAGTTACAGCCAATCGTCTTAAAGTTCTTACACATAACAAGGCATAGCGTGGCAGTGGTTTCTGTTTCCTGATCTGCATAATGCATTGTTATCGGCCATTCTCTTTGTACTATTTTCTACTGGAGTGCCAGTCACAAATTTTTTTGGGTTACTTTGTTTCGTGTTTCTATGCGTTTTGTTCAAATGTTTCACGTGGGTGAAAGAAAGGAAATTTTGTTGAATTTCGAATTAAATTTGCACCACAAAAAACATTTCTTTTGTTGAAGAATGTAAGCATTATACAAGGTGGGCCAAAAGAGATCACCCTATTGGAAGATGCTCTTATTTTTGCAAATGGCAGCCAATGTCAAATCTGTTTTTACATTTGTGGACTAGACAGATGTAGAATACAAGTGAACAAGCCATGGAGCGATACACTCCCCAAGAACGCGGAATAATCGTGTCGATTTTTTTGCACAACAATTATTCTTCTGTAGTGTTGGCGCAGCGCGAATTCACGATTTCACAGCCGTCCGACACTGACTGCGCCGTTTGGCCACCAACCTTGAAGAGCATGGGACCACACGAGACGTTGCCAAGTGGCCGGCCCCGGAGCGCCCGTTGTGCCGAGAGTATCGCACTGTTGACGAGGATGTCAAACTGTCGCCGGAAACATCGACCAGACGCCGTGCCTCGCAATTAGAATGTCAGGGAATTTCGAAAACAGTCAGGAAAAATTCACTATGTATCCATTTTTTTTTTTTTTATATAATCTTAAGGAAAAATATTTATGTATGTCCAGCTCTGAAGTCTGAAGTACTTGTGTTAAAACCATTTTATATGAAAAAGAAAATAATGAACAACAATATGAAATGTTTCACCTGCTCGAGCTAAATTTTCGCTCCCATACAAAATTCTTGCCAAAATTTAGCTGAGCTAAATTTAAGTGAACCCATTTAACTGAGTGATGTGCAGCTCGAGCTAAATAATTAGACATTTAGAGCTTTTTTAATTATTACATGGACGAGAAGTACCTAGACATAGAAATAGTTAAAATAAGAGAGAATTAAATTTTTTAAGGAAGTTTTTGTCAAAGCTGTTTTCTGTGACACTTATCGACTGCATACTTTATGTCTAAATTTAGCTAGGACTTTAGGTAATGTTTGGAGAGAAAAGTTGGAGACCAGTTAAAATTTGGTTTAGCTCGAGCAGCTGTTCCATCAAGAATTAACAAGACCGGCAGTTTCCTACTTTTTTATTGTTATTTGTTTCCAACAGGAAAATGAACCCTATACAACTTATTTATTTCAAGATCTAGTGTTTAAAATTTTAAAATGGATTGTTTTTTTTTTTTTTTGTATACATATTTGCAAAACTTGGTCAGGGAAAACTTCATAACTGGTCAGGGAAAGTCATAGATTTTATTTCTAATAAAAGTGGCAACCATGATGTATTCATTGGCTCCTCGTGCATTACTCGTGGATTTTCGGTGCCCCAAAAGCGATAGTTTTGCTTGTTCACGTACCCGCTGAGGTGGAAATGAGCCTCATCTTCGTCCTCGAGATGGAGGATGCTTGGGCGTAGGTTGCACGCGTTTGGCGGTTGACAGGCAGCAGCTGATGCACGGATGGACTTTGTACGGGAACATGCGAATTATATTTGTTAGTCGGAATTTTATAAAAAAAATTAAAAAAAGGAAATATGTAATTTTAAATTTTTACTTTATTCTAACAAATGACAATAGTTTTTAGTTTCAATAGGACAAACGTTAGATTCGGTTTGCTAGCAACTACTGTGTCGCTCTTTTCGCGTTGTAGCTATTTATACCCATTTTCCTGATGAGTCGTTTTCCTTATCTTCAGGGTTTATAGTCATGTTGGTTACTTTGTGTAGCTGCTCTTATCTTGTTTGTGTAGGGTTGATCATAAAATCTGTTATGAGTATTTGATATTTTCGTTTGGATGCTTGTGTTGTAGATCTCCTGATGAGTTGTTTCTTATCTTTAATGTTTATTTCTTCTTACTTTTTTTAGGTGCTTGTGTTGTAGATCTCACCCGCTTAAAGTTGCTGCATGGTGCGCTGTTCACGCTGGAGGAGTCATCGGGCCGCAGCTGAAACGACAACAGTGGACGGTGGGCGCTATAGGGCCATGTTAACCTATTTTTTCTGCCGTAATTGGACGAATTAGGACTGGAGGACATGTGGTTCCAATAGGACAGAGCTACGGCACACACTGCACGAGCCACAACCGATATTCTGAAGGCGGCGTCCCCTGGTCGTGGGACCACAATAAAAATTAACAAAAATTTAAACAAAAAAGAAAACAAAAATAAAAACAAAACAGAAAAGGAAGAATCCCTAGCTGCTAACCTTCAGCCAGGAGACAGCAGTTGATCCCTAAGGAGCACCAGCCATAGTACTTTTATAGGCAGTCAACTGCATACTTTACCCCATAGCTATGAAAACAGTAGGGGTCGGGGACACCAGCTATAGTAAACAAAAGCCACAAAACACTGACAAAGCCACAACCGGGAACACTAGCCACAGCGCTTTCTCTTCAAGTCAATATGTAACAGGATTGTCTCCATCCTTGCAAATATTGCGAAGAATGAAGATTCTGCACTCGCGAGAGGGATAAGATAGACAAGGAAAAATACCAAAGGGTGGTCGACGAGTACGTCAACTACCAAAATAAACCAAAGCAACCGCAAGAGAAAAAAGAGAGCGTGAAAAGAAACAGGTCCCAAGATGAAACCTTTCATGCCTCTAAAAAGTCAAAAATTGCCGCTAGACTAACTAGCCACCAGGGCAGATTTTCTTGGGTCATGCATCCCCAAGATTGGTAAAGCTTGGGATGGCTTAAAACTTAAGCTCATCCCAGCCAAGGATATCCCCAAGAGACCCAGGGCACGAATTTGTTTACCCGTAATAAAGAAAGTCTCTGAGTCTTCTGAACCCTATTGACCTATTGACCAGAAGAGCCACAGAAAAGAAGCCTGTCTTACTTGCTGCTCATAAACGAGGAGTTTAGGGGCATTACAAGAGGTTGATTTCAAACTTAGGTTTGGCATAAGACTCGTCAAGCTAAATATTTTCCGTTCGATAGGACCTGAAGACGACACGGACGACGTCGTTGCGGGGCCAACAAGTTGTTGGAGTACCTGGCGATCGCTAACACCCAATAATAATATGCTGAAAGTCATCCAAACGAACCCTTCCAATCGGGTTGTCGCCTTGTCGGGGCGGAAGGGCTTGTAGTAAGTCAACGAGACATGAGTCTCTAGGCCGAAACTAAGAGCGACCCCACCTTTCCATTTACAAGGTATCGGGAGTAAACTCCTGTTAAAACCCCACTTTAAGGCAAGACGTTTAAGGCACCATGTCGAGGGCTGAATGGTCAGTATGTGGTTAAACCAACTAGGCCGCAACGGTCCCCTCCGATGCCCGGGCAAGGTCGGTTGTATCAGTGCCTTGTCCTGGTAAGACGGCTCTGCCAGGATGGACTACTTCCGGTCTCACTCGTGGGAATCAAATTAATACAAACAAAAAAATGTATGAAAATAAGGGAGATAAAAAAACAAAAACAAAAGACAAGCCGAGGTTGCCAGAGGTTGGCACCTCATCGGAGGACGATTTGCTGGCCTCCAGCCAGGAGATAATCGTCCGTCCACCAAGCGGTGAGAGTGCTAAGGCTACCACTCCGGTGGGAAAGCTAGCTATGAAGAGCAAGTACCAGATGGCCCTCTTCGTCTTAGGCAAGATAGCAAAGAATGAGGCTGCCGGAACGGTCCACGAGAAGGACCAGGCGGATAAGGTCAAATACCAGGCAATCGTTGACGAATACAACGAGCACCTGAAGAACCCGAAGCAGGCAGGGAAGCGGGACAGATCTCTTGATGAAAGCTCCCATCCCTGTTTTACAAACATCAGGCCACAGGTAAGCCTAGAACATGCATACTCGCTAAGAAACATCTTAAAGGTTTTTTTATGTCCCAATCTTAGCTCAGATGATTTAACAGTGGTTAAACTGGAGTTTGCGAACCAAACCACATACCTGACATCAGCATACATGGCTCATGAGAAACCACCACCGCTAGTGGAAGTGGAGCAACTCTTAGCCGCAATTGCAATAAAGGACAACCTACTGATGGGCTGCGACGCCAATAGGCATACTGTATGGGGAAGCTCAGAAGATAATGAAAGGGGTGAGTCACTTTTTGATTTTCTTTTAACTATTAACCTATCGGTCTGCAATAAGGGCACGACTCCAACCTTTGTCTTCCCGAGTACGGGAACATTCCTGGGGTGGGAAGAGGTCCTCGATATCACATTAAAAACAAACATCGATAGCTTTAGGGTCGAAAACTGGAGGGTTTCCAATCTGGGGCCTAACTCTGAAACTCGATTCTAAAGTAAAACTGTTCGAATTCGCAAAATCGCAACTATGTAATTCTATAAGTAAGTTATGACATCCAAATTCGAACAGCTCTAGTACTGCCAAGTATTTTTTTGAATTCTTCGTACAAAATTGGTACTACCGTTTCCGAAAGTTAACGTCAAATTCGTTCGAATTCGCAAATAATCATTCTACATCAAATGTGTTTGCGAGAAGGTCGATTAAAGGAATTTTTTTTTCTCAGAATGTAAGTAAATAAAAATTATAAATTAATAATTCATGAATATTTCATAAACATAGTAATATTCATGTATAATGTTTGTTTTTTTGTACAAGGGAATCATTTAAAAGTCCAAACACAAAAGTGTCACAGTTTGAAATAATGGTGCAATACATGACCAGGTATCCAGATTTGTCCAAGGGATATTTAAAAACACCCGAAGCTAGACAAAAATCCAAGCATTTATGGACTAATTTCTTTAAAGATTTGAATGCTGAGGGTCCACCGCAGCGCGATGCAGAAGGTTTGTTTTTTGCGAACACTTAGTTCTCTTGAAATTTTGTTCAACAAGTACATAAAGGCGTCTTTCGAAAGGCTGTAGTTTTTAACAAAGCTGAAATAAAGTTATTTTTTTGGATTAAGAATGCCTTTAAATAAATACTCAATAGAAAAACCTTTTATCGCTAAGCTCCATTATGTTAGATTTATCTCTAATCCGCCTTCGTTCAACTTGTTGAATTTTTTCCTGATTTTCTTCAAACTCTACCCAAATTGCGACACTGTTCATGTTTATTTATTATTATTTGATTGTTTTACGATAAATTTTTGGGATATTCAAAAAATAATGCGAGACTCGTTTGGATTATGTCAAACATAATGCGAGAATCGTTCGAAAATCGCAACTTTGTTGGCAAATAGTTTGGCATTACCGGCATTCGATTCTACTTTCATAGAGAGTACCATTTGAAAGTAGAATCGCAAACATCTTTCGAATAGAATCAACAGTAGAATCGAGTTTCATAGTAGGGCCCCTGGAGTCACTCTCACAACACAGATGGATCCTCTTTGACTTGAGTCTCGAGGCCAAGACTAGGAACATTTTAGAAACCCTTAGAGAGTTAACTGGACCAAGTTTGGCCAAATCCTTTGGACAAAACTCAAAAACACACCTGAAACACATACTTTGGTAGTTGAAGAACTGGAGGCAAAGGTTAAGACCTTCGAGAACGCAATGGATGTGGCATACAAAGTCTCGTGCCTAGTTAAACGTAGAAAAAAAAAAACACTTCCACTATGGTGGAACGAGGATCTCTCTAATCTCAGACAGATGACAAGAGCGATCTTCAATATCTGCCACAAACACAAATTCTGGCAGCCTTATAGGGACTGTCTTAGTCTTTATAAAAAAGCCATTAAGGCATCCAAAAAGGAGGCCTGAATGGATTACTGCCATTCAACAGAAACTCTTAAGGACTCCGCAAGGCTTAGCAAAATCCTGTCCAAGGAACACTCCAACCCTTCCTTTCTAAGAAAGTCAGATGGGTGTTTTTAAATATCCCTTGGACAAATCTAGATGCCTGGTCATGTATTGCACCATTATTTCAAACTGTGACACTTTTGTGTTTGGACTTTTAAATGATTCCCTTGTACAAAAAAACAAACATTATACATGAATATTACTATGTTTATGAAATATTCATGAATTATTAATTTATAATTTTTATTTACTTACATTCTGAGAAGTAGTGCAGACAATTCAAAAATTCTTACACTATAAAGAGTACACCCTAGCCTCCTTTCTAGATATAGAGGGAGCTTTTAACAACGTACACACTGAAGCAATTCGTGAATCTCTGATCGAGCTGGACATGGAAGAATTTATTAGTCAATGGATAGTCTCCATGCTCAGAACAAGAACAATTCAGGCAACAGCCACTTAACCAAATTTTCCCAGAGAGGAACGCCACAGGGCGGCGTCATTTCCCCCCTACTCTGGCTAATGGTTATAAGCAAAATTCTTGTTAAACTTGACAGGGAACGAGTCAAAGTAGTCGCGTATGCAGATGATGTGGCCATACTAGTGTCAGGGAAGTTTCCCTCCCCGATTAGTGAAATTATGGGGCCGCTCTAGAAAAGGTAAACACCTGGACTGCAAGCTGCGGCCTCGGCGTCAACCCGAGCAAAACTGAACTGATGCTGTTCACTACTAAAACCAAAATACCCGATTTTACCCTTCCCTGTCTAAATGGTCAACCACTCACACTATTCTCCAGCGCTAAGTATTTAGGTATCATGCTTGATAGAAAACTTAACTGGAAACAAAAGGCGTGTGTTGCTTTCTACGACTGCAGCAAAACCTTTGGAAAGAAGTGGGGACTTCAACCAAAGATGACCTTGTGGATGTACACAGCCGTTGAGCGTCCCATTCTCACCTATGGTTAACTCGTATGGTGGCCTGCGTTGAGTAAAGGCTACAACCTTACAAAATTAAAAAGACTACAAAGAACAGCCAGTATAGGCACCACGAGTGCAATGAGGTCGGCCCCAACGGATGCCCTTACTGTGCTCCTGCATCTTCTACCTCTTGACCTACACATCAAATATACCGCACTGTGCAGCGCTATAAGACTCAGGTAGTCTGGTTGCTGGAGTGCAAGGCCGTATGGCCATATGGCCAGGAACGTAGTAGTACAGGGTTTCGACACGGTCATATACACTGACGGATATAAGATGAAGTGCGGTGTGGGCGCCGGGGTCTATTCAGAATCGCCGAATATATCAGTTTCATACCGCTTGCCGGATTATGCCAGCACTTTCCAGGCTGAATTACCTACTGGCTATCCGAGAAGCCTGTGTGCAACTAGGGCGTGACACAACACACAAGCAAAACATTGCTATCATTATAGATAGCCAAGCTGCCATCAAAGCCATCGATTCGGCTACCATATCCACCAAGCTGGTGCAGGAGTGCCGGAACGAACTTGCCCGTCTGGGCGAACGCTTCAGTGTCATACTTATCTGGGTGCCACGGCATAGTGACATAACAGGTAACGAGTGTGCAGATGGTGGTGGCGGTGCGGCAAGGGTCCACGTTCCACTAGGAGTGGTCATGGGACAAATCAATTCATACTTCCTACAGAAAGCCAACCTCCAATGGAGGGGGTTGAACAATTGCATCATATCAAGAAAAATATGGCCTGCATACGATGAAAATAGAACAATAAACCTGCTAAACAGAACCAGCCCAGATATTGCCAGAGTCACGGCAATAATCACGGGGCACTGGCCAATTGGAGACCACGCTGCCAAACTTGGGATCCCACACAACCCTCATTGCCGCAGTGGCGGAAATACAAATGAAAAAGAAACTCTCTCCCATTTCCTCTGCAAATGTCCGGCACTAGAAAGAGCCAGATTGCGAACACTGAACCAACCTTAGAAACTTTTCGCGTAAAGAAATATTAGATATAATCTTTCCTAAACTCCACAGGTTGGATATAAGTTTAGAATAAATCATCTCAACAACCATCACAAACTAGGTCACACAAGTCGTGGTAACAAAAAGGCACATCATAGTGCTACTTGGGTTTTCAAGGTTGAACCGCCACTTCTACCTACCCTACCTAACCCATCCAAACGAATCTCCAGCACTCGAAATGTGCATCGGTCTTCCTCAGAGAGGAAGATATTGACCTAGGCATAATTCAGGAGCCCTGGGTTAGGAATGCGACCATAATCGACCTCTCAGGCAACAACTACAACAAAAGAGACGCCACTAAGCCTAGAACATGCATTTTAGCAAAAAAAAAAAAAAATACAGTAACACCATTTTTAGTTCGGGTTACTTAACCGTTGTTAAGGTAGAACACACACAGGGACTTACTTCCTTCATATCGTCCGCTTATATGGCACACGACAAACCATCCCCGCCAGAATCTGCTCATTGTCTTTGACGCTAACGCAAGACATCAGCTCTGGGGCAGCGAAGAAATCGACCAACGGAGTCTATATTTGATTTTTGACTGTCGATCTATTTATATGTGCATTATATAGGTAACACTCCTACCTTTACATTTCCAAGCACGGAAAATTATAATGGGTTGGAAGAAGTGTTAGACATTACACTCAAAACAAACAATGACATCGTTAGGGTTGAGAATTGGAGAGTCTCCAACTTAGAGTCCTTCTCGGACCACGAGTGAATTTTCTTCAATCTAAGTATTAAGGTAGATACTCCAGTTCTATATAGAAATCCGAGGAGAATTGACTGGAAGCAATTCGGTCAGATCTTAAAATCTTAACTTAAAATCTTATCTTAATCCTAATATCCCACACCTAGAAATTGACTCAGATGCAGAACTGGACACAATATCGTTCGTACTAGAAAGGGCGATGAATACAGCCTTTGGGGCATCGTGTAACGTTAAATATAACAAAAAAAACCTTACCGCCGTAGTGGAATGAGAACCTAACCATCCTTAGAAGGATGACTAGAGACATTTTCGATATCTGCTTTAGGCATAAGTTCTGGCAACCTTATAAAGACTGCTTAAAGTTATACAAAAAGTCTATTAGATCAGATAAGACACAAGCATGGTCTGAATACTGTCAATCTAACGATACTCTAAAGGAATCTGCAAGACTCAGTACGATTCTTTCCAAAGAACGCTCTTGTCCATCTTTGATTAGGAGAGCGAATGGAACCTGGACGGAATCAACCGATGACTCCTTAGAGCTTCTATTCAACACTTACTTTCCTGGTTGTAAAGACCCCTGCGAAATCCTGTCCAACTCGCGAGGGAGTTTTCCCTCGCATCGGTAAGAAATAAAACACATTATAACTAAGGAAAAGATTTCCTGGGCCATTCACAGCTTTACTGCGTATAAATCACCTGGGCATGACGGCATTCTCCTTATTATGCTGCAAAAACATGAAGGAACTGTGCTGCGCTTACTCGTTAAAGTTTACAGAAACAGTATCCTACTAAATCACATACCTCAGTCGTGGAAGTAATTCCGAGTAGTTTTCGTACCAAAAGTCGGCAAAAGAGGTCACGAATCCGCGAAGGACTGCCGACCTATTAGCTTAACCCCCTTAATCATACTCAAAACGTTAGAACGTATACTTGACCTTCACATAAGAACAGGCCTTGAAAGGTCTCCCTTATGTCACTCACAACAAGCATACCTCAACGACAAGTCGAAGAACGCTCTTCATGAAGTAGTGTATACAGTTTAAAGGTCACTCTCTCATCACCAATACCTAACCTTAGCTACCTTCTTAGATATAGAAGGCGTTTTAACAACGTCCACACGGAATCGATCCAGGAATATCTCTTAGAACTAGGGGTAGAAGATTTCGTCACTTCAGGGATCATTTATATGCTAAAAACTAGGATCATTTATGCAAAATTTGGTAACACCCTTTTAACCAAATCAGTAAGCAGAGGAACACCTAAAGATGGGGTGATCTAGCCGCTCTTATGGATTATGGTGCTTGACAAAACCTTTTCAAGACAGGAAAGATATTAAAGTCGTTACGTATGCAGATGACGTGGTATCAGAAATGTTTCTGAACGTGATAAGTAAAATCATGAGAGGAGCACTGGGTAAGAATTGCGGTTGGGCTGCAAGTTGTGGTCTTAGCGTTAACCCAAGCAAAACTTTACCAATGCTTTTCACCACCAAAACTAAAATACCAACCTTTTCACTTCCCGCTTAAATAACCAAAATCTTCCTTAACTTGGAGTCATGCTTGACTAAACTGGAAGTCCAATATCGAACACCGAGTGCGAAAAGCTAACATAGCTTTCTACGGCTGTAGTAAAACTTTCGGTTAGAAGCCAGAAGTAAAGCCTATAACTCCATAAAATTAAGCAGAGTCCAAAGAACCGTTAGAATTGGAATTACAGGAGCCCTACGATCAAGTCCGAATGAGGCGCTTAACGTGATTCTTAATTTTCTGCCATTGTAGCGCTGTTAGACTGAAAGAATCTAAATGTTGGTCCGAAAGGCCTTATGGCCATTCCAAAATCCTACTTTCCCTTCTCGGCGGAATTGGACGTATATCTACAGACTACACAGTAGCCAAACTCAACTTCCATAAAAACTTATCTGTTAGATTCCCCTCTAGATCAGATGGTTCTAAAGTGAGCTGTGGAGTGGGAGCGGGCATTTTCTCAGCAGAGTTAGATATCTCCAAATCTTTCCGGCTCCCCAACGAAGCCAGCGTCTTTCAAGCAGAAGTACCTACTTGCAATCAAGGAGGCGTGTAGACTGCTCTCTAAAATAACAACACAAAAAAAAAATAGGCATCTTCGTCGACAGTCAGGCCGCGATTAAGGCTGTCGGTTGTTGCGGAATGCAGGAAGTCACTTACCAGAGCTTGTTATCAGTTTGAAATCAGTCTCGCCTGGGGTCCCGGCCATAGGAACATAGAGGGGAATGAAAAAGGCGACGAACTTGCCAGACGTGGTTCTGCTCTGTGCGTGTCTCAGGAAGTCTTTCCTCCGCTGGGATATGTTAAGCGAGAAAGCCTCCTGTACTTCGCCTCAAAAGCAGAGACTAGATGGATGAACCTGACTTACTGTGTCATTTCAAGAAAGATCTGGCCAACCTACGATAATATCAGAACAAACAAGCTTTTAGCCAGTAAGCGTGTAGATGTCGCCCGACTATTGGAAATTAGTACGGGCCATTGGCCCTTAAGAACTCACGCAGCCAAGCTTGGCATCCCTCATAACACCCACTGCCATAGCTATGCTGACACAAACAAGAGTAAGACAGGGTTTCATCTTCTCTGTGAGTGTCGGGCCATAGCTAAAACCAGACTCAGTGCACTTGGGCATCCCTTTTATGATGGTCTTTTCGCCATGTAAAGTATCCATTTCAACAAAATCATCAATTTCCTCAACTCAACAGGCAAGTTTTGAGCTATCTTAACGTCCTTCTCCCCCTTTATATTCAGCTTCCGTTAGTTGTGGTCTAAAAACGGCGCTAAATGCGTTATTTGTGTCTTTCCCTACGAGGCAATAGGAAATACAGCCACTTAAACCAACCAAGCCATATACCGATGACAGATGACTACTGTGACAGGCCCCACTTTTCGAAAGCGAAGTCGATAAAAAAAGTCAGGTGCACCGATTTGACAAGTAAGTCATTTGCCGCCGTGTCTATGAATGGAAGTAGGGTTCGTGTTAGACCGATAACTGAACATACATATTTATGTAAATTTTCAGAGACTTGTTATACCCTTCACAGGAAGGTATATTTGTAACGCCAAGAAGGAGACACCGGAGACCTAATAAAGTATATATATATCAGGATCATATATAAATATATAACTCAGTATCCATTCTGAATCGATTTAGCCACGTCCGTCTGTCTGTTGAAAGTACGATAGCACCCAAATTAATTAGCGCTCATCGAATGTTTCCTTCAATAAATCGATTGTGACGTGTGCTGTGTGGCATGTATAGGCTGACCAGACGTCCTCTTTTAAGAGGACATGTCCTCTTTTTCTTTAAACAAAAATTGTCCGGTATCTTTTTGAAAAAAAATGCGATTTGTCCTCTTTTTGGGACTTCTCAGTTTGCGGAATTTTTCGACACCACAAAACTACAACAAAACTTTTTTTCAACACTATTTCAGAAATGTTTCGCATCTTTCTAGTGTAAACACGACCTAAAATATATTTTTACCCGAACTCATTTACTTCTGAACACAACACCATCTTTTGTTTGTTTGAACACACCCACTCATTTGACAGCTCAATTGCTGTTTAAAGTAAATATTTACATCGGGTTGTTTTGTTTTGATTTGTTTTATCGTGTGTGTGAAGTGAAGTGAACTGAGAAACAAAATGCCAAAACCTAAATGTACGTTTAACGAAGACCTACAAAAACACTACCCAATGTTTAAACATAAAAATGACAATGAACGACATATTGTCTTTTGCCTTTCTTGCAATTCATCATTCTCTGTGGCAAACAAAGGAAAAACAGATCTAGACCAGCATTTACAAACTCAAAAACACAAATCGAGTATACAATCTGGGAGTTCCGCTAAAAAAGTTACAGAATTTCTCATACCAAAACATTCTAAATTGGAGGACCAGGTGTCTGCAGCGGAAGGTGCACTCGCCTATCATACTGTAGTCCACCACTTTGGTTTTCGATCCGTTGACTGCAGTCATAAGTTTTTGAAATCTATTTTGCCAGATTCAAAAATTGCTCAGCACATTTCTAGCGCAAGAACGAAAACAGAAGCAATTGTTGTCAATGTATTAGCTCCGTTATCCCTAGACTGTGTTATCGAAGATTTTAATGAAATAAATTATTGTTCGATCTCCACTGACGCCAGAAATCATGGAAACCAAAAATTGTTCCCTGTTTGTGCAATATTTCAAAAAGGATTCAGGTAATAGTTTAAAAATGATAATATGAGTTGACTCTATTCAACTTTTTGTTAAACTACTTATAGGTGTTAATATAAAAGTGGTTGATATTCAAGCAATGAAAGATAAAACATCGGACACGATATCCAACTACTTGCTTTCAACTTTAAACAAATTCGACTTATCTTCGAAATGCATTGCAATGTCTGCGGATAATTGCAATACAAATTTTGGAGGTTACAAACGCGCCGGCAAGAATAATGTATTTTATAAATTACAAATTAATGGTTATTCAAATTTGATTGGAATCGGTTGCCCCGCTCATATTTTGCACAACAGTGATCAATTCGGATTTGATGGGTTGCCTTTGGATGTCGAAAGCATTGTAGTAAAAATATACAACCACTTTTCCGTTTTCACCGTTCGAACGGAAAAACTAAAAAGTTTTTGTGAATCTGCTAAAATTGATTATAAAAAGCTTCTGAGTCATTCTAGAACACGCTGGTTGTCACTATACCCCGCCGTTGAAAGAATTTTACAAATGTTTAAAGGCTTAAAGACTTATTTTCTTTCCTTAGATAGTCCACCGCTTATTCTACAAAATTTTTTTGAAAACGATCTTAACGAAGCTTGTATGTGGTTTTTTCATTCACTTATGTATTTTTATAACGAAAACATAGGGGCAATAGAAAGAGAAGAATTCGATGGTAGAAACATTAGAGAAAATTCAACACGTAAAAAAAGTTTTAAATGACAGAATATCCGAGAAATTTATTCCACTAAAAGTAAAGGAAATTTAAAAAAAACTTTGTAGTTAAAGGTGGAAATGTAAATGATGCCTTAAACATGGAAAAAAATCTATTAGAGGTTTACTCAAGGTGTTTAGGATATCTTCAAAAATGGGGCGAATCTCTGGATGAGTTTGATTGTTTTTTATGGATGAATTTAAAGAAATTTCCCAAATGGAGTGATATAGAAAATTCGTTGGTTTATTTGCGAAACAAAGGTGTCAATTTAAAGGAAAATAAATTGTTTGACCAATTTTGCAACCTTAAAATATTTCTAGACCAAGAACAAAACAGTAATAACTTTTTAGATGCACCTATGCACTTAAAATGGGCAGTATATTTTAAAAAAATGTTCAATATTGAATTACATAGTGAACTTTTGATAATTGCACAGTTTGTTTTTTTCAATTCCTGCATAACGAGCCAATGGACTGAAGAACGAAATAGACTTAAAGTCGAAACTGTTAAAGCAATTGTTTCTTGTAAATATAATTTTAGAAATATGTCCTGTTCGGAATTTTACCATTACATTCTAAAAAACCCGATATTTTAAAAAACATACGGTCAAACGACAAATATAATCAAAGCCAATAATTTAATCAGTGACATTATTTTATTTTTATTTTAAATTTAAAGTTACGTAGAATTGACTTACCTACCTAATTTATTTTTATTTATTTTATAGAACTTGTTGACATTGATGTTTTTTGTTTGTTTTAATGAATTAAAAAAAATATAATGTATATATATATACATATATATGTATATTTTGTTATTTTGGTTGTTGTTTTTGGTTCTTTAATTTTTCATTTGAGATTTTTGAAGGTGTCCTCTTTTTGCTGGGCATGGATCTGGTCACCCTAGGCATGTAGAGCCGTCTTGTTGGAACCACATCTCATCCACATTCATGCCATCCAATTCGAGAACAAAATAGTCGGTTATCATGGCCAATTGCTGTGCACGGTGGCGAATCGATTCATTCGGGTCCTATTCAACACTTTGCTCTATAGCGGCAATTGTTTCTTCGGTGCGCACTGATGTCTCTGCGGATGCGTATTATCACATAGAGTAAACGTAGTGCGAAAACGATCCATGGTTAACCGAAATAATTGCTTTGATGGACTATTATGTCGACCATAAAATGAACGGAGCTTGCGGTAAACTTCGCGAACTGAACCATTATTTTCGAAATAAATTTGCACGATTTGCAAGCTTTGTTCATTTGTCAACCTGTTCATGATGAAATGGCAAACCAAACTGAATATAAATGACATTAGAGTTGCCATATTTGACCACAAAATGTCAGTTTTATCTCTATTCGAAAAACCAACCTCTAAAAAAACACCCTTTACATTTAACAACAAAAATTGACAACACGCTGTCAATATTACAACAATAAATTTCGATTAATTTAACAACTTTATTGCTGAAATGAAAGCAAACGCTGTAAAAGCTACAATTAATTGTGAATATAAACGCACTTGCTGTTGTAAAAATTGTAAACTGTAAAATTTACAGTGGACATTTTTTTGGGTGTTGCAACATTTAGTTTGAAAAATACTATTTAGCTAAAAACGGAGATCAAGTTATTGTTCGGGATGTAAGCATTACTTACTTTAAATTTTATCGCTACCGAAAATGGGGTTTTCGAGATATGAGCACGTTAAAGTTAGCGTTTTCGGTGATTCGAATCGAAAATTAAGGACTCAATAATTTAGAAAATATCATTATATTAATACGTGAACATCAAAAGTTTCGGTACACTTTTTAAGTATTTATTATGAAATGAGGAGAATGAAACTTATGTTATTTGAAAGGTACTGTGTCATAGATGTGCACAAACAAAAAATCGTGGGTATATGCCGCCATTAAGGATGGTAAAATTAAGTTATGAAATCCCCATACAAAACATGTAATTGAAAGGATTTTGGAGGCAATCAATTTTTCGTCGCCATATTACCATAGCAAAAGTATTCAAATATAAATCATCTTAGATTAGAACCTGTTTCCGATGGAGCAGCTCATTTACGTATTTTTCCGATAGATGTCGCTCTCTTCGTTTGTAAAAAAAAAAATACAAAACGGAAATAATTGTGGTACGTTTTTTTAGTATTATGTACTTATAAAAGGTATGGTCGATTTTCGACCACAAGCGATACTAGTTAATTTTATTCTATGTTTGTATCGTTCAGGTAAAGAAAACTAAATTTTTAAAAAAATACTTTCCAAAAATACATTTCACAATAATACAGAGAAAACCTGAGTTTGTCATTAAGTAGTAATCCGTAGCAATGATTTTTATTTACAATCGTATGGACCATTTCGAGTGCCTTTATTCTATTTTGCAATGGAAAACTGAGTATGCGGTCATGTTAAGCTTACCTGCTTAAGCTTAAATATCAATTTTGGTTCAAATCCTTAGAGGCTTTTTCGAACAAATCAAACTGGTATACAAATTTTATATGGGAAGTACCATTGCTATTGAGGGTACCGTTAAAAAGCCCCCAAACTCCAAATCCGAAGTTTGAACAAAATCCGGACAGTGTTTTAGGCTGTAGGCCTCGGGGCATATGGAAGACAGAGAGGCAGACACACGGACAACATTTTGCGACCCACTTTTTTGAGTTCCTCCATCATCGTAAAATGTGAGATTTGATTAATATCTCGAATTTGAATTTTTATACGAATACAATATCTTTTTCTTACTAATCGAGAAAGTTAAAATATAGAGGAAAGAATTTATGAGAGCAAACTACAAAACTAACCATAGCTACCTGTTTTTTACAAATCTTATATAAAAACAATTTTAGCATTATAATTATATATTATAACAGACTGCATCTAAGTATTTCCAAGAGAAGTTCCATACTTTTTTATTATAAGTTGAAAGTCCCACGTATAAAAGCGACCAACCTGAATATTATGAAATCAAACCAAAAATGGAGAGAAAAATTAGATTACATTTATATACTGAAATTGAAAAGGGAAAGCTATCATAAAATAGCAATGAATATGCATTCTTTCAAAGATGTTCGTGTTCCACTTGGGTGACTTTCCCTTTGCAATATATACCAGATACCAGTGCTGAAACAAATGCAACCGCCACCATAGAGGATTCTATATCTTCGCCAACCAAACTTAAATTATTACACGAAGTGATAGTACTATAATATTTATATATAATGGTAAAACTCTTCTTGGTCCCTGGATACAATCGGCCTTTCAAATCAAGTCGAATATATTGAAAAACTTTAGAATGGTACGCATTTATCAAAGTAGTATTATACAGAATTTAGAATTATTTCGTTTGTCTGTTAATGAAAATTGTTCAGTTTCCCGTGATTCGTAATTTTGTCGACTGCTTTAAAATCAAATAACAACAAAATTTGTGAACGTCAAAAATGTTGCAGCATATGTCCTAGCCCTGTATGTATGTAAAGGGTGGGCCATCTAGTCGTTTCTTTTTAAATCATTAATATTGAAAACTTATTTCCAAAGTGAGTGCTGTGTAGCAGAGTGAAGTTTTGGCCGAGATGATGCACCCACCGCGCCTGCTTTACTCAAGTTTGTGCAAAAAGTTCGTGAGACTGGTATGCTAGTGCACAGCACTCATGGTCCCCGTCGTCGTACGGTGCGCACAGACGAGAATGTGGCTGCTGTAGTCCTATGTGAGACTCATCATCGGATTATTTTTCTGCGAAAATGAGACTGGTTACTACGTTTCAGTCAAGGGTGGGCGTTACAGAGCCATGTTAACTGACTTTTTTTTTACTGAAATTGAATACATGAATTTGGTTTACCTCTGGTTCATGCAGGATGGCGCGTCATGCCACAATCAATCCTTTGCGCACCAAATTCCCAAATCGTCCTGACGATGACAATTGGCCCCCTCGGAGCTGCGATTATACCCCTTTGGACTTTTTTGTGGGAAACCATGAAGGACCGATGTAATGCTAACAATCCGGAAAAATTTTAAGCACTTAAGGCCAATATCATCCAAGTGATCTGTGAGCTACAGCCCGAAACTATCAACAAGGTCTTGAAAAATTGGAGTGACAGAATGCGCTTTTGCGAACCCAGCCGAGGCAGCCACTTGAAAAAAAAAAAAAAAGGCCATAATACATGGAAAAAAAAAATATTTTATTGCATTTTTAAGAAGAAACTTCTATTTGGCCACTGTCCAGACACACCTATTTCAAACTTCACATTTAGACTTTGTGCGCTTACATTTGAGTGCAAATTTTGTTTTGTATGTAAGCGCCAATATTAACGGAACTTGCTATAGGTACAGATTATGTACATACGGCTTTAATCAAGTTTGATTTTTCGAAAGCGAATTCGTCCAAAATTGATATTTGATTATTTATTATAAAAATTGTTTAAAAATTTGGTTTTCTTGTGAAGTTATGCTTAGATAATAAACCATACACTTTACTACGTTTTAAAATAACCTGCAACAGTGGTTAGGTGTAGTATGAATAGGGTAGACCTGGTGTTGTCCTTCAGAGGTCTTACATGAGCTACTCCGACACACATATATGGCGCAAAAGTCAGCAAGGATTTTTCAGCACTAGTCAGGGTGCTAAAATACGTATAACTCGTAAAGGATCAGCTCTTTATGGGACAAAAGCAGCGCTCATATCCCCGAAGTGGGTTACTGACAACGGAGGTTCGGACCCGCTTTCCTATGGTCAATTTATGACCTGGTCCTCCAGGTTGGAAGTAGTGCCAGGGGTTAACTACCCAACTACGGGAAAGCAACATTGTTAGCAGAGGCCCTCCAGTAAGTGCGGTGGGATGAGCCAGTCAAAAGAAGAATGAAAAACTGTGACGTCTACTACGGTGATTACTACAGGGAAAAAAAAAGCATCTATTTGGACGTGGATTAGTTGTAAGCGGTAGACTTAGGCAAGAAATCTTGAGCTTGACACGTTATTAAACGTCTTACAAGTATCCGCATCAAAGCCAAATTTGGAATCGAATTGACTTTGTTGCGGGAGTAATATTACTTAACCTAGCACACGGTTTCATCATCTTAATATTTACAGAGGAACATGGCGGTCCCCAGATCATCAAACCGTTAAACGTGCCGGCAAATGCATGCTGCAAAACAATGTGCCTACTCGTGAGAGAAAAAGAAAGTGCACGAGAAGCGCGCGATCAAGGAAATAGAGAGGTTTTACTAAAGCAAAAAGGTTCAGCTTTACAAAAAAATAAAAAGAATGTGTCATGGCAACAAGACCCGAGCAGAAACCTGTAGAGACTAACAAGAAAACCTTGTAGTGGAATCACAGTGCTATTTGTGCAAACTGTTAAACGGCGAGGATGACACAAATTCCGCTGTCGGGCAGAATAACCCATACAACCTGGGCAAAACTTCCGTGCACTTGACGAAAATGAAGTAAGGATAGCAATTCGCAAGCCTGCTGGACTAGACAGCTTAAGTACCTGCCGAGTTTTCAAGGCATACCCCAACTCGTCACCAAGATTTGGTCAGAGGAAAGTATGCCTGCTGAATGGGGCCTCATAATTGTTTGCCACATCACAAAAAAAAAAACCTTTAAACTGCGACAACTATAGAGGCATCAGTCTTCTCGAATACAAGATCTTGTCTGCCGTACTGTGTGTACGCCTGAACCCATTTGTCAACGAACTGATTGGAAACTCTTTAATAGAGCCAAATGCATCGGCCAGTGGGATCAATACCGATCTCTTCTTACCCAATATAACATGGAGTTGAGAAGATCCAAAAGAGACATTTAAGGAAACCACTGCGAGGGTCTCGATGAGCTTCCTGCAGTGACGCGCCTGCAAAAGGCACTCTCAAAATATCACTGGAACTAGATGGGACTTTTAACTATACTTGATGGTACAGTCACACACAATCGGGAAGAAACTTTGCACACTCTTCTTCAAGTACATTTTCCTGGGTCTATCATAGACGAATCCTATTAACATATCACGTAGGACTCACGTCCGATTAACATACAAACATCTTACCCCGGATAAGGCAAAATGGGCAATGACTCATTTAAACCACACAAGGCACCAGGTGCAGATGGAATTTTTCCGACTCTTATACAGAAAAGCCTGTAGTTCACTTTACCAAACATGATTGCCTTTTTTAGGTTTAGCTTCAAATGGGGCTACATACCACACACTTGGAGGGAGGTAAATATGTTATTTATCCCCAAACCAGGTAACAAGCCTAATGAGCTACCAAAATCATACCGACCTATAAGCTTGACATCGTTTTCCCTAATAATGGTTGAAAGAATAAGCGATGAACACATTAGAAATTGCTTAGCTCGCAGAATACATACCTCTACATCCCTAACAGAAAGACAAATTGATTGAAGGTACACTTGTAAAGAGATTGCGCTATGCGCATTTCTAGACATAGAGAATGCTTTCGACAATACAGGATCTCCATATCAAATGCTTTGCTTTAGAGAAATATACATGAACCGACTATCATCTTTTGACCAATTTGAGACACCTCACAATTTGCACAGTAAACAGACCGATTGATCCAAGCACCACTACTACTACGCGCCTCGCATTATCTGTCCTATCCGATAGGCTACCAGACGATACAGGCCACGGTCCAAACTCCTTGACCAACCTTATTAAACGCCTAGTAAGGCTACGCAACAAAAGGGCCGATGTACTAATCACAGATACTGACGTAACCGGTATACGCCACTTCGGACGAGATGTCGGAGGATTATAAACGAAGGGCACACTGTTTCGGTCACCCGTCGTATATTCGAAGACATATCGTCCAATTAGCTATCCCCAGTCTCCTCTTTTCAATGGGTCGTCCGAGGTTCACGGGTAAGGGGTAGACTGCATCGGTACCCTTTCCCCCGATCCAAGGACAAAACACCCTGATTCCCTCGACGAGACGCAGGAGTATTGTAGCCGTTGAAAAAAACGCCATAAGTATTTTATGTAGCAAAAACGAACCCACTTGTATGTCCGGTCTAGTTTAAAACTCTGTCGCAGTGGTTTCTGTTTTCTGATCTGCTAATGCATGTTTTTATTTTTTACTGTAATATTTTAGTAGCGCTGGCTTAAGGTGTCTATGATTGGAAGTAGGGTTCGTGTTAGACCGATATCTTCACACAGATATATATGTAAGTTTTCAGGGATATGTTTTTGAATTAGCATTAGCGAATTTAAGCGAATATGCCGATGGGCGTGTTTGAGGGTGCAAATAAAGTTTGAAATTCAGATTGTGTAAGGAAGTGGTTGCAATTATTTTAAGGTGCAGGTTGAAAAAACCCTAATATTTGCTAAAATTAAGTTTTGTGTAGGTGTTATTGCATTTTTATCGGAAGTGGGGCTATTATAACAAAACAATAGCATAGAATTACAAAAAAATTTATCTTTAATATATATTTTAATTAAAATCGTTAGAGCGGTTTTTGAAAAATTTGTCAAACTAAACAGTACCAAATCTTGCAATGTTAAAACCTGAACTACATCAAAACAAAAACGAAGAAAAGTGAAAACATCGAAACTTATCGAAAACACACGCATATTTATATCTACTAGTATCGCTTGTGGTCGAAAATCGACCACACCTTTTATAAGTATGTATGTTGGTTGGTTCCGGATTCCACTGTATGTACTTAATACTAAAAAACGTACCACAATTATTTTCGTTATGTATTATATATTTTCTTTTTTTTTTCAAACGAAGAGAGCAACATCTATCGAAAAAATACGTAAATGAGCTGCTCCATCGGAAACTTTTTTAGCTGAAAACCGAGTATGTACAAGTTATTGTTCGGGATGTAGGTTATTACATAAGCTTAAAAATAATTTGCGTTTTCAATTGTATTTCAATTATCAAGACTTCGAGTTATCAAGTAAAATACAAATTGATAAAATGTGTACATATGTTTTTATATGCTTATTTATAAGACAAAAAAAAAAATGGTAGACACTGTACTTGCCGGAACACTATACTTCACAGTCAAATTTTTCTTTTTTGACCCACTTTTTACCTCTTTTATAAGTTTAAATTTTTCTTCAAGAGATAATGTTTTTAACGTTCGCTTTACCGACATATCAACGTTAACAAATATGTAATCAACTTTTCACTGAACAACTAACAATATCTACACACTCCACTGTTCATACTGTTCATAGGGATCTTTAACTCTGTGTTTTATTTTGTCTTCCTCCTATTTTTTTAGAATTAAAACCAATATAAATACCAACCTAGTAAAGTATGTGGTCTAACCCCTACTAACAAGAAATTTGAAAATTCTTACTCTACACGGTATGTATACTAGGTCATAGGATTAGTTATACAAAATAGATAAATAATAATTGTCCGTTTATCACTTCCGGAAGCCATTTTGTTTTATAGAAAAGCGAAATTTTGTAAGACATTGCTATAAAAATATAAACATGCATAGCTGTCCCATAAAGGGGATATGACTACTCTTATGATGTAGTGTGAAATACACAGCGCGGGCGTTTTTTCATTTCATTTCATTTCATTTATTTCGATATACCTATACACATTAAGATATAATATCTTATAAGCTAGTGATAGGCTATACATTTGACAAAAAAGAGCTTAAAACCTAATATAACAAAACTAAGAGAAGAGAAAGATAGAAAAAAAAAAAAAAAAAAGAAGAGAAAGTGAAGATAGAAGATAGAAGATACGAAGGGTGGTTATAGTGGGACTGAAGCAGAAGGAAAAGGAAAAATAAAAAAGAGAGAGTATTGTTTAAGAAATTGAAAAATAATGTCTTAATTCTATTTGAAATCTTGCTGGATCACTGATTCTTTTAATGTGGCGTGGCAAGGAATTCCAAAGACGAGTAGCGTTAATGAAAAACTGGCACTCAGATGTCAGGGTATTATAACGTGGCTGAATTAATTGGTCAGACCTTACCGATGAAGCCCGCGTAAATCTTTCATACAGGTATGGTGGTTGGTGGGTAAGCAGTACATTAGCAAGCAAAGTTAAAGTTCGAAGCTCAAAGTAGCTTTCGAGCGGCATGTTGAGAAGACGAGTAGAAAAACTCGACAGTCTATTGTATCTACGAAGCCCAAAAATATAACGAATAGTGCTGTTAAAAACGACATTAAGCTTTCTTTTACACACGTAACTGCAACTACTAAAAATTTCACAGCCGTAGGCCAAGATTGGTAAAATTAAGGACTTCACAAGCATAGCTCGCGTTTTTAAAGGGGTATACCGCTGGGAAACCCAAAGAGTGCGAAGTTTATAGAGAGACCATTAAGTTGAGCCCAGTAAGCAACTTTCTCAAGATCCTCATTCACGCAACAAGCACCATTTTCGATGAGACCAAGATTACAACTGTAGTACATCTGTACATCATCAGCATACATATGAGACGAACAGTTTTTGATGATAGATGGAATTTCATTTACATACAGTGAAAACAATAAAGGACCTAGTATTGAACCCTGTGGGACACCATTACTAGTTGGAAGAAAGTTTGATAGGCTATCACCTAATTTCACAGCTTGCATTCTGTTTGTAAGATAGGACAATATAAGTTTTACAGCTTCAGGTGAAAAATTGTAGGCCCGATGAAGTTTTTCTGCAAGTTTGCTATGTACCACTGTGTCAAATGCCTTCGAAAAATCAAGGAGAACAAGGAAGCTTACCTTGTCCTCATCGAGTGCTTGCCGAAGATCTTCAATGACATTCAAAAAAGCAGTAACACAGCTATGTTTTTCACGGAAGCCACTCTGTTTTAAGGTTAACAAATTATACGCCTTAAGAAATTCGCTCATCTGCTTTTTTAAAATCCGTTCGAATACTTTCGAAAGGAATGGTAAAATAGAAATCGGTCTAAACTCATTGCACTTAGCATTTTTAGGTATAGGCAAAATTTTAGCCAATTTCCAATCGTCAGGAAACTCTCCAGTTGTTAAAATGGTATTGAATAAATAAGTAACGTACGGAAGAACTACTGGAAGAATCAGTTTCAGAAAAGTAGGGTGCATTTCATCCAGCCCAATGGCGCTAGACTTAACCGAAAGTATACTTTCGACAATATCCTCAGGTCGAACCGCTACAAACCCAAAACTGGGAGGATAAAGTTCATGTTCTATCAAAAACGTTTATTAGGGAAATGGGGACAGATTAGACAGGAGATACCGAAGCACATTGGTTTGTCGAAGCCAATTAGAATTGTGTATATTGAAATCACCCGCAATGACGATTTCAGTATGGGGGTACAGTGAAACAATTCTTGTTATGGAATCAGACAGCACATTGGACTCGTTACAGGTAGAGCTACTGTTATAGTCAGGGCTTCTGTAAATAAAATAGTAATGAATTATTTGCCTACGGACATAACATTTAAGCCACTTGAAATTGAATTCAGGATTGGAACAGTGGCCATATGATTTTGGAATTTGGTAGGCTATATCATTACGCGCATATATGGCGAGACCGCGATGTAAAATGAATAAAGGCACTAAGCGATAACCAGGGAGGTCGAGTTCTGAGTTACAAGAATTGTCACCCACCTGGGTCTAGCACAGTGCCAAAACAGCTGGTTTGTATTTGGCAATATGGACGTACACCGAAAGAGATTCGATCGCAGGCCACGAATGTTGCTAAAATCTACCCTGAAGTTCCTCATTGAGACAAAAACCAGGCACAAAAAAAACACAATTCCGACATAAACTAAGCAGAATTATGAAGTGAAGATCCTAGTTTAGTTTTCCAAATCAAACTATCGCGTCGTAGGAGTTATGCCCGTACGACAAATTGTTTTGGTCCACCAAAAAAACCTTCAGACACAACCCGCTAAACGCCAGATGATGCTCTCACTCAGTCATTGCAAACGCGCAAATGAAAGAAAAAAAATACATACATACGGCGCTTGCAATGACTAAGAAAGGTCATCAACAAACGAGATGGAGTGGGCCAAGAGGGACGACCCAACGCTGGTGTTATACAACCGAATTCATATGTTGCAAAAAGGTAAGTTATATATTTATTTCTGATATGGATTAGATGTCAAGATGAAAGTGGCTGAAAGTAGCTCGAAGTCTATCCACTTATTTTTGCGTATATTTTTAGCTCTCTGAGAGAGTTTTGCACAATTTTTTTGAGTTTCACAGATTTGTAGTTATTGGCTCGAGAAAGTACGCCTAGTAGACCTAGTTTCTTGCGTTGCTTTTGATTGCGAAATTTTTCTTTTCCTAAATTTTATTTTGAAAATAAAATAAGATATGTATTAATAACATCAGAACAATGAGTGAAAGTGAATTCGAATCGTGATCGTGATCGTGAGAAAACAATAAATTAATTGATATTTCAAAGAAATATATAATTTTGAAGAATTGCAAACGCATATAAATAATTCACGCGACGCCACTGGTATGCAATACTAAAAAAAGGTACCAAAATTTTTGCTATTTATGTTGTTTTTTTTACAAACGAAAATTTATTTTTATTTGAAAATAAGTTGTATCCATTATTTACATTAGTGAGTCCATACGCCGCTGAATTAAAATAATACAACTGCTTACTATTATGTAGGTAGGTATTGTATTCATTATGGGTAAATGAGGCGTTGATGATTTTTTTTTTGTCTGTGCACATCTATAGCACAGTACCTTTCAAATGATATAAAACAAACCATCAACTTCATCCGATTTGGTGCGTTAGTATTGTTAAATGCAAATTCGTATTGACAAATACCATGTAACTGAAAACAATTTTGGCTCACCATCACACTCGCAAAAAATATGAGCCACTTCCACTGTGGGCAAAGTTGCTGGAAGGTTCATAGAATTTTATCCGTTAAATTTTAAATTATTCGTTAAGTGTGCGTAGTATTTTTGTTAGGAATAAGTGGACATACAGTGCACTCGGGAAACGTCAACGCTCGTTTACGTCAACATCCCAAAACGTCAACCCTCTTTCTTTTACATTGCCTACTCTAAAACGTCAACCCAACCACAAAGCTCTAAAACGTCAACTCTGAATAAAACAAAATTTTTAATTTAGCAGCAGTTAAAATACACAAATTTGTACACACACACATTTATTTTATGAAATCATTTCTGAAATTGGTGATTCCCCTTATAAGTAGAGTAGAAAAGTAGTTGCAACTGCACGTATTATCTTTTTATTTATGTTCAGTTGCTTTTTTGTTTCTAGTCAGGTTGAATGCCTTTTTTGTTTCCTTTTTGAATTTGTTTATGTTTGGTTTTAGTGTATAATTAATAAAAACTTCTAAAAGCAGATGTTTTTTCTTTAAAAATTTTACATTCGTAAACGTCAACAATTTTTTAAACGTCAACACCCGCGGTTTTAATTAGTTGACGTTTTCCCGAGTGCACTGTATGCTGAAAATATTCATGAAAAATTAGCAATGTAAAATTGGTTGACAGAAAATAAAAAAAATTTACACACGAAATCAAAGTTAAAGATATCCCAAAACGGAAAATACAAAACACGTTTGTCCTAATAAGTTTCTAGTATATAGAACATCTCCTATACCATACCTTTTATTTATAAGAACGTAATACTAAAAAACGTACCACAATTATTTGTTATTATTGTATGTATTTTTTTTTTACAAACGAAAAGAGCGAAATCTAGATATCGAAAAAAAACGTAAATGAGCTGCTTCATCGGAAACAGGTTATAATCTCAGGTGATTTATATTTGAATACGTTGCTATGGTAATATGGCGACGAAAAATTGATTGCCTCCAAAATCCTTTCAATTACATGTTTTGTATGGGGATTTCATAACTTAATTTTACCATCCTTAATGGCGGCATATACCCACGATTTTTGTTTGTGCACATCTATGACACAGTACCTTTCAAATAATATAAGTTTCATTCTCCTCATTTCATGATTAATACTTAAAAAGTGTACCGAAACTTTTGATGTTCACGTATTAATATAATGATGATGATAATAACTATTCCCGAACTTTATCACATTTCCCCACGGTTGTCTGCGTTTGGCAGCATTTTGTTTTATGTTTTTGCATGTCACACCGATTTTAATTGACATAACACCGATAGGAAAACAAATTGGCGGATTAGTAATCACTTATTCCCACCCACCAGTTCGGGTATAGAAATAAGCATTCGACAATAGACCAAGTACATCGTATAACTAATATTATGGAAAAATCACTAGAAGAGAAACAAGTTTCTTCTAGATTGTTCTTAGACGTTGCACGGGCTTTTGATAAAGTCTGGCATAAGGGCTTAGAGTATAAACTTCATTGGGATCTACCCAGACAGTACTATGAGATACTAAATCTTATATTTAAAATAGATTCTTTAGAGTTCGCTATGGTGCAGCGTATTCTGAACTTAAAGAACTATAAGCAGGAGTTTCACATGGTAGTGTTCTGGGACCAACCCTGTACTTACTGTATACTAGTGATACGATGATAGATACATTCGCAGACGACATTGCTCTACTATCAACTGATAGATGCGTGGCTAAAGCAACAGAAAAGCTGCAAAATGCAGTTAATGAGATATGTGATTGGGCGCAACGATGGCGAACTAAACTTAACGAGTCAAAGTCCACCGCCATATCAATTTTACTAATAAAAAAATAACGAATGTTTCCGTGGTTATAATAACCAAATAGTTTCTTATTCAAACACAGCTAAGTATCTGGGTATGAATCTAGATGCTAAATTCAAATGGAGGGACATGTGAAAAAGAAAGTAGAAGAGCTAAATATTAGATACAGAAAACTTTATTGGTTGCTAGGACATAACTCGGAAATGCCCAATGAGAATAAAATTTTATTATATATAACCATATACTGAAGCCTGTTTGGATATATGGTATCCAATTATGGGGTTGTACAGGGAAAATAAATGTCCAAAACGAAGTCCTTCGGGGAATAGTAAATGCCCCATGGTATATTAGAAATAATGACTTGCATAGTGATTTGCAGATTGATCTTGTAACGGAAGTAATTAAAAAGTCTTTCTTGGATTGGTCATGATTAAGAGGTGTTTTTAGTGCGGTTAGAGTCCCACCCTACTCTGGGTTTCTAACCCCATTGTGTCTTTCGAGATTTTCACCTTCAATAACAAAAAAAAAAAAATTCTACTAACTTCATAAAAATACTAAAAAAGTAAAACTTTAGATGTTTGGTGATTGGTTTAGTTTTACACAATAATTACAAACTAGAGTAGTGACCTGCCTTATATACAACATAATTGGAAAACGAATTAGAAGAAAAAACCAAGGGACAGTCAAGAAACTTGTAGGAAAACAAAACAGATTGTATGGCTGTAGCATAATTATATTAAAAAATTACTGAAAAGTTTATAATAAAGTGCAAAAAAGAGAATAAAAGCATAGCAAACAGAAAAATTATGTTTATGCATGCAATGCATTAGGTAAAAGACGAAGTTAAAGTAATGGGAATTGTGGGCTTTTCAACAATATTTGAACGAAACACTACTCTGGCCATTATATGAATTTTTTTGGCGTTTGAACCAAAAAGATAGCTCATCTGTGATAGGATAAGCTTCGCGAAACACTCTATTGCGATTGTTTCGGACGCGTGCACATTTGAGAGCAGCGAGTTCATTCATTTTGCACAAATCTACAGAAAATACCACCTGAACTTAGTAAAATATTAGCATGCAACGAGAACAAGTGTGCAAAAAATTTTGAAATAACTTTTAAAAAAGAGCAAAATATATTATTGCGAATGCAGACAAAATCTGGAGCGCAGATTCCTGATTGGTAAGTCTGAAGATCGGTTGAAAATCTGCAAAATGCAGGCTGCACTTATCAAAAAACTGTCAAGCACTATAAGTAGTACGCTCCTTTTAACCTTTTTCATTCTTAATGTTATGCTCTTCTTCATCGATTTCCATTGGAACCTTCAATGCATACTCAAGTTTACTCATAATCATCCAAACATAGACAACACACTCCATTTATATTCCAGACTCCACACTAGTGTTTGTCCTCTCATCTCCATTTTCCAATTCTCCATTCATCAAACCGTGTTCTCTTAATCGTTTTTTGAACTTTTCCTCTAACCGTTTATCCGTTAAATTTTAAATTATTCGTTAAGTGTGCGTAGTATTTTTGTTAGGAATAAGTGGACATACAGTGCACTCGGGAAACGTCAACGCTCGTTTACGTCAACATCCCAAAACGTCAACCCTCTTTCTTTTACATTGCCTACTCTAAAACGTCAACCCAACCACAAAGCTCTAAAACGTCAACTCTGAATAAAACAAAATTTTTAATTTAGCAGCAGTTAAAATACACAAATTTGTACACACACACATTTATTTTATGAAATCATTTCTGAAATTGGTGATTCCCCTTATAAGTAGAGTAGAAAAGTAGTTGCAACTGCACGTATTATCTTTTTATTTATGTTCAGTTGCTTTTTTGTTTCTAGTCAGGTTGAATGCCTTTTTTGTTTCCTTTTTGAATTTGTTTATGTTTGGTTTTAGTGTATAATTAATAAAAACTTCTAAAAGCAGATGTTTTTTCTTTAAAAATTTTACATTCGTAAACGTCAACAATTTTTTAAACGTCAACACCCGCGGTTTTAATTAGTTGACGTTTTCCCGAGTGCACTGTATGCTGAAAATATTCATGAAAAATTAGCAATGTAAAATTGGTTGACAGAAAATAAAAAAAATTTACACACGAAATCAAAGTTAAAGATATCCCAAAACGGAAAATACAAAACACGTTTGTCCTAATAAGTTTCTAGTATATAGAACATCTCCTATACCATACCTTTTATTTATAAGAACGTAATACTAAAAAACGTACCACAATTATTTGTTATTATTGTATGTATTTTTTTTTTACAAACGAAAAGAGCGAAATCTAGATATCGAAAAAAAACGTAAATGAGCTGCTTCATCGGAAACAGGTTATAATCTCAGGTGATTTATATTTGAATACGTTGCTATGGTAATATGGCGACGAAAAATTGATTGCCTCCAAAATCCTTTCAATTACATGTTTTGTATGGGGATTTCATAACTTAATTTTACCATCCTTAATGGCGGCATATACCCACGATTTTTGTTTGTGCACATCTATGACACAGTACCTTTCAAATAATATAAGTTTCATTCTCCTCATTTCATGATTAATACTTAAAAAGTGTACCGAAACTTTTGATGTTCACGTATTAATATAATGATGATGATAATAACTATTCCCGAACTTTATCACATTTCCCCACGGTTGTCTGCGTTTGGCAGCATTTTGTTTTATGTTTTTGCATGTCACACCGATTTTAATTGACATAACACCGATAGGAAAACAAATTGGCGGATTAGTAATCACTTATTCCCACCCACCAGTTCGGGTATAGAAATAAGCATTCGACAATAGACCAAGTACATCGTATAACTAATATTATGGAAAAATCACTAGAAGAGAAACAAGTTTCTTCTAGATTGTTCTTAGACGTTGCACGGGCTTTTGATAAAGTCTGGCATAAGGGCTTAGAGTATAAACTTCATTGGGATCTACCCAGACAGTACTATGAGATACTAAATCTTATATTTAAAATAGATTCTTTAGAGTTCGCTATGGTGCAGCGTATTCTGAACTTAAAGAACTATAAGCAGGAGTTTCACATGGTAGTGTTCTGGGACCAACCCTGTACTTACTGTATACTAGTGATACGATGATAGATACATTCGCAGACGACATTGCTCTACTATCAACTGATAGATGCGTGGCTAAAGCAACAGAAAAGCTGCAAAATGCAGTTAATGAGATATGTGATTGGGCGCAACGATGGCGAACTAAACTTAACGAGTCAAAGTCCACCGCCATATCAATTTTACTAATAAAAAAATAACGAATGTTTCCGTGGTTATAATAACCAAATAGTTTCTTATTCAAACACAGCTAAGTATCTGGGTATGAATCTAGATGCTAAATTCAAATGGAGGGACATGTGAAAAAGAAAGTAGAAGAGCTAAATATTAGATACAGAAAACTTTATTGGTTGCTAGGACATAACTCGGAAATGCCCAATGAGAATAAAATTTTATTATATATAACCATATACTGAAGCCTGTTTGGATATATGGTATCCAATTATGGGGTTGTACAGGGAAAATAAATGTCCAAAACGAAGTCCTTCGGGGAATAGTAAATGCCCCATGGTATATTAGAAATAATGACTTGCATAGTGATTTGCAGATTGATCTTGTAACGGAAGTAATTAAAAAGTCTTTCTTGGATTGGTCATGATTAAGAGGTGTTTTTAGTGCGGTTAGAGTCCCACCCTACTCTGGGTTTCTAACCCCATTGTGTCTTTCGAGATTTTCACCTTCAATAACAAAAAAAAAAAAAATTCTACTAACTTCATAAAAATACTAAAAAAGTAAAACTTTAGATGTTTGGTGATTGGTTTAGTTTTACACAATAATTACAAACTAGAGTAGTGACCTGCCTTATATACAACATAATTGGAAAACGAATTAGAAGAAAAAACCAAGGGACAGTCAAGAAACTTGTAGGAAAACAAAACAGATTGTATGGCTGTAGCATAATTATATTAAAAAATTACTGAAAAGTTTATAATAAAGTGCAAAAAAGAGAATAAAAGCATAGCAAACAGAAAAATTATGTTTATGCATGCAATGCATTAGGTAAAAGACGAAGTTAAAGTAATGGGAATTGTGGGCTTTTCAACAATATTTGAACGAAACACTACTCTGGCCATTATATGAATTTTTTTGGCGTTTGAACCAAAAAGATAGCTCATCTGTGATAGGATAAGCTTCGCGAAACACTCTATTGCGATTGTTTCGGACGCGTGCACATTTGAGAGCAGCGAGTTCATTCATTTTGCACAAATCTACAGAAAATACCACCTGAACTTAGTAAAATATTAGCATGCAACGAGAACAAGTGTGCAAAAAATTTTGAAATAACTTTTAAAAAAGAGCAAAATATATTATTGCGAATGCAGACAAAATCTGGAGCGCAGATTCCTGATTGGTAAGTCTGAAGATCGGTTGAAAATCTGCAAAATGCAGGCTGCACTTATCAAAAAACTGTCAAGCACTATAAGTAGTACGCTCCTTTTAACCTTTTTCATTCTTAATGTTATGCTCTTCTTCATCGATTTCCATTGGAACCTTCAATGCATACTCAAGTTTACTCATAATCATCCAAACATAGACAACACACTCCATTTATATTCCAGACTCCACACTAGTGTTTGTCCTCTCATCTCCATTTTCCAATTCTCCATTCATCAAACCGTGTTCTCTTAATCGTTTTTTGAACTTTTCCTCTATCATCGTTATGTCAGAATTGTTTGAGTTACTCATAACCGAACTTTAAAACTGTAAGCAGCAAAACTTAAATGCATGTAAAGGTACAAATCAGTAAATACGTTGAATTGCAATTTTTTTTGATACACATTTTGTTTTTCGTTCTTTTCAGTACATTTAAAAAAAATGTTTTGTTCATTGTATCTATTGGGTTTTTTTTTGTTAAAAAATAAATTATTCAAATTCCCGGATCACGCAATTTTAATTTAATTTGGTTTTTGTTGTTTTCTGTTATTAAACGGAATCCTCACGAAAAGATAATAATTTAGAAATCACACCCATTTAGGAATGTTAATTTTTCATTTTAAATCTTGTGCCCTGCTATTTGAAATTGTGTGCACTAAAACATGTTTACATGAGCTCGGGCCTTTGTCGGTCAAGTAGTTCTGGTACCTCACATACAAAACCAATTTTGCATAACTTGTATCATTGTATATAAACATTATAGTACTATCATTTCGTGTATCCTAGCATTGCGCCACCATCGTCTTCATACCTAAGGTCAAATATTTTAGAGGGTGAAGATCATAGATTTCGTTGGTTTACTTTAGTAGGCGCAGAAACCTCGATGTTGGCAGTTGCATTGGTGTCAGCGCTGGTGGCTGATCCATTTTTTTTAAAGGAAAAGCAACCCAAGTGGAACGCGCTAGAATGAATGCGTATACATTTGCATTGCTGTTTTCTGATATGCTTTCCCTTTCCGATTTCAGAGTGTGGATTAGGGTGGGTTTTGTAGTCTATTCTTTTTCTTTCTCTCCCTTTTTGGTTCGATTTCATAATTTGTCATTTTTGTCGCCTGTTGCTTTTATGAATGAGATGAGCAGGTACCTACTTTGTGTGTCTTTGGAAGAATTTCTGCATTTACGATTCACGAGATTCTTCAATTCTGCTCAAAGCTCAGATGAATTGAGAATTGGATTTCTTTCTTCTATGGATAAATGATTGATTATTCTGATTTACTCGAATTATTTAATTGATTATGGTTATCGGATCTTGAAGGTATGTATTTAAAAAAAAAACTCATGTTCGAAATGTATGCTTGAAGTTATTAATAAGAAGTATGGAACTTTTTTTGAAACAGTCAGTTACAGTTACAAAACTACAATGACAATTTCATAATGTATACGCCGTGCGGGTGGGTAGGTCTTTATTTCTAAAAGTTTTTAAATTGATATTAACTTTTATACCTCCCTTCCAAAGTTGTTTTTCATACTTCTTTATATAACTAAAGACTCGTTCTAAAATACTTCATAAAGCCATGGAATGCTAATTCATAATGTCATTCTTTGGAAATTTAGAAATAACAGCTATAACATGTCTTATATCCGAGTGCTGAATTATATTGGTGCTATTAAAAACTATCATATTGACGCTATCCAAGCCACTAAGGTCTATTTACTAAGGTCTATTACTGAAAAACAGACAATTCGCCGAATAAGTGTCACCGGCCAACCGCATAATATTATGTTTTGTATATTAGTGCATTTTTATATGGGGCCATAAATCTTAAAATCCAAAAATTGTCAACTTATCTTTATAGGATTTCTCTATAACTTTAAATTTTTACAAAATCTAGAAAAACCCAAGTTAATTTTATTGAATTTGAATGCGAATTTCGTAAGAATTGTGAAAACAGGTAGTTCATTTTTATTTTGGGTAATAAAGTAGACTATTGTGTTGGTTACTCTTTTTAATTTGGGCAAAAGCACCATTTTCTATTTTATTTGCAACCCTATCCGTAATTTTTCTGTCGTATTATTGATATCATTGAGGCCCTTATTTAAGTTTTTCCACATTACCAAAACATAGATGACAGCTTGTCTTATTAATCCAAGGAGTCGGTGATAATAATAATAAAATAAATAATATTGCCTACCTACCTTTTTTCTGCGAGAGTATGTTATACGTATTTGAATTTGAGTTTAATTTGAATAAGTAGGAGTGTGTGCATATACGAATTTAATAAAAAACGAGCTCAAAAATAATACCAAAATGATTAAACTAAAAAACAAATTGCCTACCTAGTTTATGCGACAGTGTGTCATAATAACCTTGAATAATGCTGTATTGCTGGTGTTTTAAATAACATATCTAAAATAAGTAGCAAATTTTATTCTAAATAGCTTATATACCAGTTGTAATAACGTGAAAGCATTTTCTTTATTGTCGTTTTTAATGTAGGTAGATCCCCATGCGAACGTTTTTATTCCAAATTTTTTTTTAAATGAACTGACCTCAAAACAATACTGTGTAACTTATTAAAGTTGTCAGTTATTTCTCTACAAAACATAGGTATTTCTTTTTTGAATACCTATGCCATTCTGATTATGACAATTGCAAAACAGATCACTAATGCATAATATACCTATTTATACGAGGATAAAAAACAATCCGATGAGAGATCATCAGCCCATCCACCCTAAAATTTGCACGACCAAAGCCACCTGTAGATCAAGGCCGTCATTTTTATCTCCTTTCGCATATATATAATGTAACATTCACATCCGCAATTGGGGTTAATTAATTGTAGATATTATATCAAATCAATAATATAATTAAATTGTTGGTCATGAATTCATAACTAACAGAAATACAACAAAAAGATTAACTTGAAATATACTCCATTTACATTCAAATATCTACAAGAACGAATTTTCAAATATATAATAAAAGATCAACTGTCATCTCATCATAAAAAGGAACACGAACAGAATCGTTTTCTTTCATAAGCACAAATATCCAGATTTGCCTGTCATACGATCGAAATTCCAAATCAGAAATTTGTCATCATGTCTTGTTCAAAGAGATAGAACCTCATTGTGCGAGTAACAGAGAAAAGAAAACCTTCTGATGTTTTTATCCCTTTATTTGCTACCTACCGAACCGACCAGCCACCACCACCAACCAAATGTTTCTTTTCACTCATCAAAAGTGTGGCTATTCCTCTCTATTTTGGTGCTACAAGAAAGTTAGCAAGACAGCAATGCCATCCGACGGTGTGTCCGGCTAAGAAATTTTCGTGTTGATGATACTATAGTCTCTATATACAATGCTTGTATGCAGTGGAGGCCCATGATAACACTTTTACTTGTTTTGAAATAAAATAAAATCAAAGAGGATAAAATAAAACAATTATTGCACTTGTGCTTGTGTAGCACGTGTTCAGCAAAATAAAATAAAATGAATGCCGAACATCTGATATCGGCAATTTTTAATCCACTTTGGGATAAAAAAAAATATAAAATTTATCACAACAGAATTATTGTTGAAAAGAAAATGAAATGAAGTCATTATGAAGTTATAGGAACCTTTACAAAATTGGTATACTTTTTGTATACTTAACAATTTTATTCATTTTATCCTTTATTAATTAGGGATACTAGTGATTAAACTCCCTCTTCATTTTTAAATACATTTCGTGAACTTTCGCTCTTTTTCTGCTTCTAAGCAATTTTCCGGTAAAAGTTCTTCTTCCGAAGAGGAGTCTATTTTGTGTTGTTAAGAAAAATCGCAGCACAGAAAAGCTTTTACTGTGCGCACCTTGTCGCATATCGCATCTCGCACTGTTTCTCGTATCGCTTTATACCTCGCGCCAATGTACGCGCGGCCTTAGAGCTGCGGCTAGTTTTATAATTGGGGGAATTGATAAAGAGGTTCTGTTGTGTAATTGAGTTCATCCACTTAGTATTTAAATGCTGCTTTATTGAGCCGAAAACTACCATTAAATCTTAAAGTAAAAAGAATTTTATGATGTCTAATGGATTCGATTTGTCTCGCAGTATTTTTCGATCCAATTTGACCGATTCCCTCCTCCAAAAATAAAAATAAAATAAATAAAGCCATATTTATTTAATAAAAGCTAAACAAATAATTTACAATCTGACAGTTAAAACTTTAAAGAGCTGATTTCGAAAATCAAGTTTATCCAGTGAAATCATTCAATAATGAACTCCTTTCCCTCGTAACTTAGAATTTGAGGAGTTCATTCGAGTGAAAGTTTTAAATTCGAGGAATACTCGATTCTATCGAATCTCATAATAAGAGTGATAGTGTCGGGAAACAGCTGCCAAATATTTGGAAAAATAAATGAAAAATTGGAAGTGAGAATGAAAATAACTGGAACGATATTTTTCGCCCCTTCGCATTTTGGAACACGGTCGAAATTAAGGCATCGCTTTTGATACGATCCGCCCCGCATTTGGGAATAACCCCCCTGTTCTTAAAGGACGACTGGTACATATTTGTAGTGGATGGCCTTTTCAAGCGCAGTCCATCAGACCTTGGAAATCCAAATCGAAGACTTATTGGTAGCTAATGGGAATTGTAAGATTAACGATGGTGTCAATGACGCAATCGCAAAGGCGGATGTCATGCTTCCACTTTTTGGATAGATAACCACCAAGGAGTTTAAGGTCATGGAATTGACGACAATCAAACGTTGGCTTGGTTGAGGAACTTCGTCCAACACCAACGCTTTTTGGCCAAATGTTGATTTGCGTGTGGTTGACGGAAGAAGGTCCTCGATATTATAAGACCAAAAGGCCGAATTAACATTCGAGGGCCGTACATACCCGCGGAAAGGATTGAACACTTTCTGCAGTTCCTTTATCCGAAATTTCAAAGCGGGGAGTGGAAAGTCCTGGAAACGGGTGAGAGTACGTGCATAAAGGCTTGGACGACACTATACTACTTAGCCACAAATCGTTGCCGCTGCTCCGTAACCGAGAGTTTAAAGTCCGCGTATGAATAACATGCTCTAATCTCAGGCTGATAGCAACAAACCTTAAGAAAGAAAAATAGGAAAAGGCTGCTCGTGAAGAAGATAGTACAAATAAATCTTCATCGAAATAAGGCAGCTAGGCCCTAATACAGGAACCCCGGACCTTCCGGGGGTATATAAGAGGCTTCAACTCATAAGACATGCTCATCGAAAGCAGTGCACTAGACAATGGTAAGTCTAGAACACGTTTTATCTCCTGAAAACAGATTGAACTTCTTCTCCTACTTAGTATCAGCGATACCGACCAAACAGTTGTTAACAGGGAGGGAAAAAATTTTCCGATACTGGTGGAAATATACTTATACAGGGTCATTCATTTCGTGGTTTCAAGTTGGTAGCGCTGGCATTTGACACCGGTCAAACTCAGCTGTCATTTGAAGTGTCATAATATTAGTTGAATGTTTGCCATTTACGATCTAGATCGCTTAACAATCGAACAAAGCGTTAAAATTATTAAAACTTACTACAAAAGTGGTGATTCAAACGTAGCTATACTTTTCGCGCATTACGCGATGATAATGGTAGTGAGAATCGACCCACTACGCAAGCAATCGGTAAAATTGTGAAGAAATTTGAAAAGAGTGGAAGCGTTACTGATGTTGTAAGGCCTCTGCATCATCGTAATGCACGCTCATTCAAATATATTGCTGCTGCAAATGCAAGCATTGCTGATGATCCGAATTTATCGATTTCGATTGGCCGGCGATTGAAGATCATGACTTGGAGGATATATGGTTCCAACAAGACGGGGTAGCCACACAACGCGACCAATTATGGCTTTATTGCGTGAGAAGTTACCTGGTTCCGGAATTTCAACTTTTGGCGACGTCAATTGGGCACCAAGATCATGCGATTTAGCACCGAAAGATTTTTTTTCCCTGAACTCAGACGAATTAAAAACCAACATAACTCAAGTTATGGCCTAGATACCGCCCGAAATGTGCGCAAAAAGGGGTTAAAAATTACCTCAAAAAAATCGATGCTGCTTTAATCATTAATGTATCGCTGTGTGTATTTAGCTTTACTTTCGAAACCGAAAAATGAATCAAATCTTATTATGTACAGATAAAAGATATCACTGCCTAGTGTTTATTTAACTTTAGTGTTCTTTCTTTGAACTGAGTACTACAGTTAATTTACTGAAACCTTAATTTACTGAAACTTTAATATATAGTTTGTTTGACACTTTAAATTAATATTACTGAGGGCGTAAGAGCAAATGATGTAACCCAAATTTTCAGGCGAGATGAAACAAAAAAAAATATCACCTTTCAATTATTTTGGTTTGGTATAGTATTTCTTTAAGCAATAGAAACAAATTTGAGTTACACTAGCTTTGGTTTCACAGCCTCAATTTTATGTATAAATATTCGTAACATAACGTACCTTTTTATAATATCAGTGGTTGAAATTATTCCAGGAAACCTTTGAAGAAATTTTATGAAGAGGTAAGATTTATTATAATTCTCAAGCAGTTTAAAAAAAATAGATTTTAATAAAAAAATTATTCAACAAATTTTAAAATTTATTTAAAATATTTATTGATTAGATGATGATTACGATGGATAAGCCTTTGTGTTACAATTATTTGGTATAAATTTTGTTTGTGAGATTCGTTGAATAATTTGTTTTAATATTCAACCAATTTTAGAACTGCTCTGTGGAATCTCTTCTCAAAAAAAACTTCAAATGGGTTTCCTTGGTTATATTATCTAAACAATTTATATGTTTCAAGTATATTTGCAACAGACAAAGCATGACGTTATAAAATGAGCGCTTTTTGTCAACACAAAGGCCAATTGCAAATAATCATCAAACTAATATTAAATTTTACTAAGTTAAAATTTCATTTTGCATAGGAGCACAAAATATCATAGTTCGTCCAGAGGCAAAAAAATAAAAACATATATTTATTTAGTTATTTATTTATTCTATAAACGTTTATGCAAATAAATATGTGGATTTATATTTACATATAAATATATAGATATGCAGAATTTAATTAGCTTATTATTTCATTAATTTATTTCAAATCATACTTAAATATGTAACGAAATTAAACAAATACATACCTAAATAGAATAATCTTTATTCGCATCTTAAAGTTTTATAACATAAAAAAACGTGTTGAGCAGATTATGAGCTCATACTAAAAAAACAATGTGTTACCATGCAAAATAAGTAATAACTACAATATTAGTTAGTTGCAAAAAGCGCTTTACAATAAAACATTTTAGTAGGTAATACGAATTATTTCTAACTCTTCCTAACAATATAACGTATAGGCCAGCTTAAAACGGTACCCATTTATATCAAATTTTGTTAGTTTTGTATTTATTGCACAACTTAACAATTGTTGGTTTCGGTAGGTAGTAGGTAGTTAATTTATTTTATAGGTAATTGACAATTTCGTGCTCATTCCTTTACATAGTGCAGAGTTAAGCACGGTTAAAATTTTTTTTTGCTTTCCACGGCATTAGTTCAAAACAATGAACGACTAGGTCACATTAACTTGTCCCTGTAATACAAAGGTGGCATAATCTTAGTCTATAAATGAAACCGAATTTTGTAATCGTTTACTTAGCAGGTTAAATCCAGAAAATTAATCAATAAAATAATATTGAAGTAAAATCAAACGAATCCTTTTTGAGAGTTTGTTAATACGAAACGTATCGTTATTAAAACTGTTTGCTATAACCTCTCTAGTAATAAAGTGATACATACATGCATATAAATATTTGTAATACTTAAAGCAAATTTCAATTATATTTGGTTTTTAGATGTTCTTGATGGTTAGCTGTTTTTAATAACGAGAATATATATAAATCTTTTAATTTACTTATTGAACCTATTTAAGTGGCAGTTGAGACGATTTCACCTTAAGTGATTTATTAGGCACTTAACCTATTTGGTTCAATTATAGGAACGTGATTTAAATAAAAGAAACAATAAACCCTATTTGCAGTTTCCAAGGAGAAACAATGATTGGAACTTTTGATAGTTCAGAGGCTAATTAATTTGATGTTTTAAATAATTCCACTCCATAGTTTTTTCGCCTGTGCGTGTAGAACACTTCGCCATTCATTGGTAAGGAAGAATTAAATAAATGGGTGTTTTCCTGTCGTCTACATGCCGACGAAGGTGAAAGACAACATACTTCACTAAACCACGTCTTCGTTCATAAAGCGGACTAGGAAACGATGGGAGTAAACTCCTACATGAACCCCAAAAAAAAAGGAAACGCTACCAAGCGTCTGATGCAATTAGACATTATAGGCATCGAAGCGTTTCCACGATAGCAAACAAGAGCAGAAGCTTAGTTAAGGAAATAAGGTAAATAAATGTGTATCAGCTATTGAATATTTGTTGTTTACCCTCTCCTCTCTGGAGAGGGGTAACGGGTGTAACGACCCCGCAGACCCCTACACAGCGTCATTTCCCCACGAACGACCCTTTTGGGCAAAGTAAAAGAAGAAAATAATAATGAAAAATATAAGAATACAAACGAGCAGCGGGCATCAGTATATTGCTCTCCTAGCTATAGGCTATAGATAATGATTTTAAAAATATTTTCCGCATATTTCACAGGAGATTAATCGCGGGAGGGAATTTGAATGCCAAGAATAAATATTGGGGAAATAGAAATACTAGAGGCAGAGAACTTTATAAATAAAGCGTTAAGAATGCGATAAGGTAACATTTTTGAAAATTGTTATGTTTTTTATCCGATAAAGGTGTTATGTGACAATTTAAATTTTGGGTCTATTGGAGTTGGATAGGTGTGGTTAAAGGTGGTAAATATAAAAATGTATAAATCAAAAGTGATTATATCTTTTTTTGCATAAAGGCATTAATTTGTAAAAATAATATAATTTATTATAACATTTATTAAATGAAGTCGCGTTGGTTAAAATAATATTTTCTTTATTTACTTTTATTTCGTATTACCGAACTTCAACTGCTTTTATAGGGAGATTTATGGGTAAACAACTTTAAACGTTTTTTAATCGAAAATTTTAAATTTGTCACTTAACACCTTCTCATTAGCTGGCGCGAAATACTGCTCGACGGGAAAACCTACCCATTGGCCAACAGATAGAAACAAAAGCCCGGATTTTGTCAACTTCTTTATATCTTTAAATAAAATAAATGTAGGGTCTTCTTGACCCTGATCTTTATTCAGATCACTCCCCAGTACCTTCTACACTTGGCGATAAAATAATTATGAAAGAACAAAGCCCAAAACTTGTTAATAGACTGACTGATTGGAATTACTTTCGACAGAAGTTGGAAGAAAGTATCCAACTATCATCAGCTATTGAAACAGTAGACGAAAAAGCAGTGCAAATACTAACACTGAACATACAAAAAGCTGTCCATGCAACTCTAAAAAAAAATTAATTTAAAAAAACAAAAAACCCGACCGACTGTAAAAATAAGAATTAAAAAGATATGAACAAGACACATTCAAGTTCGTACACCTAACTTATTGACAATCGGAGACTATATACCTACAAAGCCTACCAAATATATGAGTATTGAGTACCCTCCGACTGCCAAATAGTTAGGTGTACGAACTGGAATGTGTCTTGTTCATATCTTGTTAATTCTTATTTTTACAGTCAGTCGGGTTTTTTGTTTTTTTAAATTAATTTTTTTTCATACGACTTTTCACAATGCTGCAACGGTCACACAGTCTGTGTCGGAGTCGCTTGTGCATGACGAATGAAAGAAAAGTATAGTTTAATTTAATGTAATAAATATTCAACTTTTTCAATTGTTAATATCTTTTTAGCCTATGACACTCCGGGGAGGAATACAAATATAATGACACCTCACTCTTCAAAATCGGTCAAGCCGTTTAGGCTACAGGGCGTCCCGTAGGAACGTACATAGGATACGCGCGAAACACATAACATTCCCTGTGTACAGTCGGGTAAAAAACAGCAAACAAGATTAAGAAAAAACTCATCCCCACGACATATGCGAAATCATTACAGGAAAGAGGAAAGCTATAAAGCGTTGGCAACAGACAAAGGCGCCAAGCGACTAAATAACTTTAACAATAAGCTCAGAAAGTCTATAAAAGAATTCAAAAATGAGTCTTTAAATACTTACCTTAGCCATCTTACAAATGATGCTAGTACCGACTACTGGCTCTGAAGGCAACAAAGCAAATGAACCGAACAATAGCTTAGATTCCTCCAGTAAAAACCAAAGAAGGTTACTGGGCAAAAGCAGCCAAGACAAAGCAAATATTTTTGCCTATGAAGATAAAAGCTACCAAGGAATCGAAGAAAGGTGCAAAGAAGATCGAGCTATATAACCGGAAACAGCTGAAGAACTTGCCAAAGAAATTAAAAAAAATATTTAATTACAGGAGAAATTTTAAAACAATACCCAACAAAAGGTTTTAAACAAAAACCAGAGCAGATTTCTAAATGCTGTATTTTAAGTTAAGGTATGTGTCAAGCATGTGGAGGGTATTAATGATTTCAAAACCAGGCAAACCACCTAGTAAAATAAACTATTGACGCCCAATATCGATACTACAAATGTTATCCAAGGTGTTTGAAAAAATGCTGGTAAACGTCTGCAAAAAATAATTGATGACAAATCGCTATTCCAAATTTACAAAAAAATTAAGGGGTTCTTAATGTACTTGAGCTAGTATTAGACGATATATTGCATCAGCATACGTATCCTGAAAATGTGTCCCAATCACAACATATCGTGTAATAGCGAAATTTCTGTCATCATAATAATGTATGCTTAAACGTGTTTGTTGGCAAAATTTGTTGCCTAGTCAGCATATGTATGATGGCGACCTGAACATATCGTCCATGCACCTTGGTACAAACGTAACGCAGATCTACATAGAGATCTAAATATTGAAATGGTTGAAGACGAGTTTAAAAGAGTTGCTCAAATACACAGACGTAGGCTTCTTAACTAGGTTAGCTTAGAAATAATCAGGAGATAAAGGTGGATAAAACCGCTTGATCTACAAATCCGACAACCGGCGGATTTTTCTTTTTAAATTTTCTAATAAAATAAAAATAAATAGTTGGCGCTACAGGTCAGTAGGGACCCTGGGCCTAGCTTCTCGCAACCATTCGTTTTGTGTGAGTTTTTCATTTTTGGGACGAATGGAAGGGATCTACAATTTTATGCCGAGTCCAAACGGCTAATTGAGAATCTTCTTCATGACAGTTATACTCTCGGATGTTTGTCAGACGTTCGCGAGAGGTGGCGCAGTGGAAAAAAAACCTAGAGTTGTAATTTGGGTTTTCTCGGAATTTTTTGGCAAATTTATATTACGAGAAGGTATTTATATAAAAATTGAGCCTTAAAATTGTGTTCGTTTGTCGCCGATTCACGCCTTAACGCATCTATCGATTTTAACCAAACTTTCACACATCTCTGGTATTGGTCTATATATAATTTTTGTGAAGTTTGGTTGAAATCGGAAATTTGAATTTTTTTCGGATTTGAATGATTTTTATGGTGATTTGATGTCTCAAGATGTCGTTAGAGAAGCTGCGAGAAAATCAAAGTCGAATTCAAAGAGAACGTATGGCCAAATCACGTTCAGGTCATTTTTAACGTTAACTTTTAAATTCGTTTTTATACAATTCATTCATTAAGTTAAGGTCATTCATCTGAACAACGTGAGCATCGTAATGAGCAAGATAGATTGAGAATGCAATCGCATCGCACAACAAGAAATGTTAATGAAAATGTACAAAGACAACAACGAGCTGAACGATTACCAGAGTTACAATATCCACCTGAACCATTACGATCATTACTTTCTGGCACAACACCAGAATCAAAACATTTTTTTGGATAACATTCGAATGTACAATTCATGCTTCCAAATGACATCTTTTGGAGCAACGAAAATTTAGCCTTAAAATTGTGTTCGTTTGTCGCCGATTCACGCCTTAACGCATCTACCAATTTTAAACAAACAAGGTTTGTATGTACATATGTATATAAAGGGTGATTTTTTAAGAGGTTTAGAAATTTAAAAAAAAAAAAAAAAACACAAAAAATTCGAAAATATGAATGAAATATTTATTTGAATCGATAGTTTGAACCTTGCAATTTAATGTTTAAAGATAATTTCATGCAAATGTTGACCGCGGCTGCGTCTAAGGTAGCCCATCCGCTGAGTCCAGTTTTGGCATACTCTTTCACACATATCGGCCGGTATCTCACGAATGAATGCATGGATGTTGGCTTCCAGTGCGTCAATCGAAGCGGGCTTGTCCCTATACACATTAGCCTTGGCATACCCCCACAAAAAATAATCTAATGGTGTCAAATCGCACGATCTAGGCGGCCAATTGACCGGCCCGAAACGTGAAATTAACTGTTCACCAAACTCGCCTCGCAATTGCGCCATTGTTTCGCGTGCTGTGTGGCATGTGGCACCGTCTTGTTGAAACCACATATCATGCAAGTCAAGAACTTCCATTTCGGGCAAAAAAAAGTTTGTTATCATCGCTCGGTAGCGTTCACCATTGACAGTAACGCTGCGATTCGCATCATCTTTGAAGAAATATGGCCCAATAATGCCGCCGGCCCATAAACCGCACCAAACAGTGGCTTTTTCGGGATGCATTGGTAGCTGTTGCAATGCTTCTGGCTGATCTTCACTCCAAATGCGGCAATTTTGCTTATTTACGTACCCATTCAACCAAAAATGAGCCTCATCGCTGAACACAATTTTTCGATAAAAAAGCGCGCGATGAACATTTCGAACCGAGCACGAATTTTGATAGTAAAATTCAATAATTTGCAAGCGTTGTTCATTTGTAAGACGATCCATGGTTAAATTGCAAACCAAACTGAAGCTGTTTTACAGTGACACAAGGTACTAAACACACGTCAGCTGTCAAAACCAGTGTTGCCAAAACCAAACCAGCTAAAAAATCACCCTTTACGTTCTTTGTATTCGTATTGGTTGTACAAGTTATAGGCATTTTAGTGAACATACCTGTGTCAACCTCCAGAACCCCTCAACCGATTTAAATGAAATTTGGTCGATGTGAACGGTTGGTTGCAGCTTAAAGGATACGATAGTTTTAGTGGCCACCCGACAGGTGGCGCTGTTGTCAATTTTGTGGATGTGCATATATGGTTCCAACCATTTTTACAAGTTGACCACTCGCCCAGTAGTCCAGCATACTAACCACTGAGCTACCAGTGGGAAAAAAATTATCCGAACGTTTTTAAACAAAACCTCAAAACGATCATGGACTTTATCGTTAAACACAGTGTTTTTGGACAATCGCGTTTCTGGATGAACACGGTCAAATAGCAGAAGCGAGGATTGCCTATTGCCCACATTCTGCTTTGGTTGATTGAAAAAATCTGACCGGAACAACTCGATTCAATTATGAAGTTGCTTTGCATTCAACTCAATTCAATTCCAAGGGAGTTTCAGTCGTTCAAAAATGAGGTTCAACTATCAAAAGGGATGTTAATAATTTCATCAATTTAAAGCGGTACGAAGTTCGCCGGGTAAACTAGTCTAACAAAGTAATCTCGATCAAAAAAAAAATTTTTTTTCTAAAAGAAAAAATTTTTCTTTTTGCCAAATCGAAAACGACATTAGACTTTACAGTATCAAATTTGTTTAAAGATGTTTTTTGTGACATCATTTCTCTGAATAAAATTTATGTCATTCAGTAATAATTATTATAATTTCTCTTTTAACTCTACGAAAAAAATATCACTAAATTTGTTTGTTGCAAATATAAAGTAAAAAAATAAGTAGCTTTAAAAAAAAGTAAAATAAAATTATTTTTATAAAAATAAAATTATTTTTATATAAATAAAACTTAAGAATTAGAAATATGAGTCGTTTATTTTACTATTTACTTTATAACCTTCTTGTAGGTTTATATATTTTTTTGCATATATTTTATAGCTTTTGTATTCCCAAGTATTTTTGCAATGAGATGAGAATGATCAAGGGCCCATGAACTTTAAAGTTATGTTATATGTGCTGTTAAAAGCTCCTGCGATGTCAAGGATTTGAAGGATTTCTCGATTCTGGCCGATTAGCCTTATTCATGTTCACAATTTATTGTAAAATGTGTTTACAAAATGTTGTAGAAAGTACGTACAACTAGTAAAATACACATTCAAATCTACAACCCATTTAGTCATCAAGTCTGCAACCAAAAAGACGAATTATTTCAGTGCAAAGTTTTTTTTCGAAATAAGTGGATTTAAATTTGTTTTTCGGATAACCAAAAATTATGAATATATTCCATATTACAACCAAAATGCGTAGTTTATACACATAAGTATTGTGTATTTTACAAAGTTTGCAGTACATTCAACAACGAATGCTGTTTTATTTGCAATTTTATTAGTTGTAAAATCTGCATGAAATGCATTCATTTTCACAATTTGGTTTTGGAAAGCACAACCATGTCTCTGTCAAATAGAAAGCATTGGATGTCGGGCCGATTATGACAATGAATGCAGTCGATTTAACAGCGGTTTTTAACGTTTTTACAACAATTTTTTTTGGGTGCATGTATAAAAAACCGCTGTATAGAACGAACGAAGCCTGATTATTAATATAGTTTTAAGCAATTGATACTGCGGAAATATCCAATCTACTGATTTTTTTTTAATGATCTACTGCGCTCTTCTTTTTTAATTTTCTCGATTACGTAGTAAGAGAAAGATACTCAGCCTTATTGTGAGTTTCGCCCGAACAATATTCCACCCGAAAAAAACAGATTTTTGTTCTGAAATGTAATTTTTTTCGAGTGGAATATTGTTCGGGCGAAACTCACAATAAGGCTGACTGTATTCGTACAAAATCTCGAAATTGAGATTTGAATCAATTCTGACGGTCTATCTGTCTGTCCGGATGTCCTGAGAGCTCCTGCCTGAACTGCTGCCCGGATTTCTTTCAAACTTTAGGGACAGTTTTTTTCACGGTCACTTAAATATTAATGGTATCTACTTCAAACATAAAATTTTCATACCAGTTTGATTTGTTCAGCTAAAATTGATATTTAAGCTTAAGTTTGTGAGGTGGTGCCAAGAATTCCGAATTCCGAATTTTGGAACTCGGCGTTATTTCGCATTGACAAAGTGAAATAATGCCGAACATTGTGAAATAAAGCCGAAGCAAATGTTTGCAGAATGGCCGAGAACTTTTAGTATACTCTGGTGGTGTAAAGCAATTCTCTTGTTTGTATGTATGTATGTATGTGTAAAACTGTTAGATACTACGTATAACTTTTTCTTATTGTGCATTACTGCTATGCTTTTGCACTCACATAGCTTTTTTTTTTGAATTTTTTGAATAACTGAAATAAAACGAATGAATAGAAACAATATTTGTATATTTTATTTAACGTTTCGTACAAGTCTCAGGTTCGAACACTATGCCTACGGTCCCTATTATTGATTTTTTTTTTACAAGTACATGGTTGCCACTATTATTTAAAAAAAAAATCCCTGACTTTTCCTGACCAGTTTTGAAGTTTTCCCTGACCAATTTTGCAAATACAGTACTGTCTGGGTAGCGTGAACTAATTATTGTACAGGCTGTCCATGCTAACCAAGTTGTTCACACTATCCAATATTTTACCCACCAAGAAAAATACACATCGACAACAGTTTCCGTACTTTAATTAAAGTTTTACTTATTTTACTTTTTTTTTTTTTTAAATAATGTTTAATACGTGTTTTTTTTTTATTTGCCAGCACCTTCCGCACATCTTTTCACGCATTTTTTTTGTAAACAAGAATATCTGAGTAGTTAGACGTATTTTCTTCAGCATACTCTATCCCCTTATCAAAAATCTGAATATCTTCTGACGCAGTTATTTTGGTTCAATTCTCAGTTTCGTCAATTTCATCTTCATTGGATGTTATTAGCTCGCATTCATCCTCATTTGGCTCTACTGTATCATTTTCACGTTTTCAAACGTGAATCGTTTTTTTTTTTCATTGCAATCAGTACAAACTATATGAACAAAAACGGAGTATGAGATGCAAAAATGTATTTGAATACGTGTGTGTAAGCCTACGATGTTTAGAATAAAGGGAAATCCCCGAAATGGGAGCATAAATTTGTTGTTCATGATATCGAGGTTTTTGTTGTCCACGCTATAGAGTGCTCTGTATAAAACAATTGGTGTTCATGCGAGCCAGGTGTTCACGCAGCCCAGTGTTCACGCTACCCAGACAGCACTGTAATAGTGCTAATGCACCTGCTACAGCATTGGTAAACTACGATGCTGTTGTCAGAAATGTTACAAGGAAAGAGCCAAAAGATGTGGATGTCGGTATTGACAATTTTAGGAGGAGCACTCGGTTTGCACGCTCGCCAACTAAAGCTACTCTCCTAGGAAACAACACGCGTTCGCACTCGGAGTCGAAGTCATCGGCAAGAACTGACGCGGCAAAACCGATTGTCACTGCTCACAGCGCCCAGAATAGCAGTGACAAACACGAGAATACCAAAATGCTACAACTTGGGATAAAAATTGACGGTCTAATTGATTTCTACAGGGACAAACACAACGTCCATGGAGAAATTAAGAAAATGGGTACGCTCATAAAAACCGTTTTCGGCGAGGCGGAATCTGAGGTCGCTGATCTACGGAATGAGATATCTGATCTCCGTGAACAGATAAAGAACCTTAGAAGTAATGCGGAAAAAAACTGAAGTGAGTACATCTTCGCAAACGGATATAATCCTTACCGAAGGGAACACTGTCCGAGAAGGAAAGCAAAAAGCAGTACTAGCGATCGACAAGAACAGATCTTCTATCCCATCCGTCAAAAGAAATAGAGACGCGGAAGCCAATGGTAACCGGCCCGAAGAGCAACCGTCTAAAGCCCCTGCTCCAAAAAAGACGCGGATAAACTCGCCGAAAAAAAACAAGTAGTAACAACTCGGTAAGTCCGCCTAAGCAAATTTCAGAGCAACAGAAACGAACCGATAAGAGTAATTCGACGCAGCCATCACCAAATTTAGAAGCTAAGTCGGCAGAAGTTTGGGTGAAGGTTGTCAAAAAGACTCACACCGCAGATGTTAAAAAACCAATGCGTCCAGATGCGATAGTCATTAAAAAGACCGGCGAGCTATCGTATGCTGACCTACTCCGGAAGCTGAAGGCGGATCCTGCACTTAAGGAAGTAGGGACGAATGTAAGTCGAATCCGTAAAACGGCAAGTGGAATCCGTAAAACGGCAACAAAGCTGCGAATCCTACAACCGCGATCTATAAAGACAAAATTAAAGAAGCGCTGGGTGAAAACGGTAACGTCTGGTCCCTTACACAGGAGGTCTTGATAGAATGCAAGGATAAAGACGAAGCGACGTCGAAGAAGGAGATCTGTTCCGCTTTAACAGATCAAATGAATTTCGAATTCAAAGCCACGATGATCAAACACGTGAGGAGAGCCTATGGTGGAACGCAAACAGCCACCATAAAAGTACCAACAGAAATCGCGAACAGACTGCTGAGAGTTGGGAAAGTGCGGATCGGTTGGGTTTACTGCCGAATACGAGAAAAGACTGAGCTTAAGCGATGCTTTAAATGCCTTGAGTTCGGACACTACGTGAGAGTGTGCAAAAGCGCTAACGACCGCACGGATTGTGTATCAGATACGGAGAAAAAGGCCACAAATTGAAGGTCTGTAAAGCCCGGCCAAAATGTTTGCCCTACGTAGCAAACAATATCGATTATGGACATATAACCGGTAGTAAAAGATGCCCCGAATACAAAAAAGCGGTAGAAAATACTTCGAAAAAAATATGAAAGTAATGCAACTCAATCTTAATCATGGTGAAGCGGCCCGAGACCTCCTATAGCAAACTGTTCGTGAACGGAAGTTTGATGTTGCGATTCTCTGCGAGCCATATAGGAAACTATCTGGAAATAGTTGGGTAACCGACACGACAAAAACATCTGCAATTTGTGTTTGCGGAAACGGCTCCATTCAGGAATACCCCGAGGTCCCCGAGGACTTCTTTATAAGAGCTAAGATAAACGGGCTAAGATTAACGGCAGTTAAGAGCAGTGCCACTATGCCGTCAAACATTAATGACGGTAGTAGCGGTATGGTGACGGCGTCGAGCGTTGCCGTGGACCGCACCCAAGAATTGGGCAGTGGTAATGCTGTTGGGCACTCCACTCCTAGTGGTTCTGGGTGTGGTACAGGGTTAGCGAGCGGCGCTTCATCAACAACCCGCCCCTTCTTCCAACCAAAGGGCAACACGACCCACAAAACCAGTGATAAATCCGGCCACTCGAAGTGTAGCGCAGCCTCTGGGCGCGTTACACTCAATAAGAACGACGAGTCTGACAGGTTCAGGAAATCAGGTCGTCCTGATCAGGCTGCTTGCCGCAGAGGAAAAGGCCCCAAAAAGGCCCAATTACTCAGGCAAGCCGGTTCCTTCAAAAAGGACCAAGGTGTTACAGGCGAATCTCCATCATGCTAAGGGCGCGTCCGCTACCCTTACCAAAAGATTCGCCGATGAAAAGATAGCCCTTGGCCTCATCCAAGAACCATGGGTTATTAGCGGACAAATAAAGGGTCTTGGAATGAAAGCATTCTCTTATTTACAAAAGAGATGAGCCAGTGCCACGTGCGGCCTGCTTAATCGACAAAAATATCAACTTTCTTCCTATTCCAGAATTCATCACAAAAGACCTGACGGCCCTCCTAGTAGAAGTACCAACTGAACGGGGCACACAAAACAACGTATGTGCCTCTGCGTACTTCCCCGGCGACGACACCAATAGTCCGCCCATCGAGGTCCAGAAACTGTTCAGCTACTGCAGGAACAACAACCTGCATTATACCATCGGGTGTGATGCTAATGCGCATAATACGACATGGGGCAGCAGCAACAATAATAAGAGAGGTGAGTGTCTTTTAGAATTCCTAGTTAGTAATAATGTTTATATATTAAATAAAGGTTCTAAACTAACCTTTATAAATGCGATACGCGAAGAGGTACTTGATCTCACGCTTGCCAGTCCATTTATGTCTAACTTAATTGTAAATTGGCACGTGTCGGACGAAGAATCGTTATCTGATCACCAGCATATCAGGTTCGATATACCTGGTCAATCCACACTTGCACAAAACAGATACGATCCCAAGTCGACGGACTGGAATTTGTATCGAGAACTTGTCATCTCAAACACAAATATGCTTGTCTCTCCAATTGAATCCATATGGGACCTGGATGAGGCTGCTTACCAGCTCAACAATACGTTAATAACCTCCTATCATGGTAGCTGTGTCAGTAAAACCAGTTTGAGTAAACGTAAGGTTCCCTGGTGGAATGGCCAACTTGCCAAACTCAGAAGGAAGGTTAGAAAACTCTTCAATCGAGCAAAAACAAACAAAATGTGGGACGAATACAGATCCACTCTCACAGAATACAATTAAGAAGTGAGACGATCTAAAAGGGCCTCCTGGAGAAAATGCTGTGAAGACATATCTAAAATCATTCTAACCGTGTAGGCCTATTTAAGAAAGCTGATGGAACCTACGCGAAGGACCAAACGGAAACAATCAAAACCTTAATGCAGGTTCAATTCCCGGGTTCGATCATCCGTGAATCGCACGGAAACTCAAATGATTTTGATCACATGATCGCTACTCCTAGTCGAGTTAATAGTTTATCTGGGAAGATTTTCAGTCCAGATAAGGATAGATGGGCAGTTGGCTCTTTCAAACCTTTCAAAACCCCTGGTGGTGACGGCATCTTTCCAGCCCTTCTTCAGAGGGTTATTGACGTCATACTTCCGGAAATTATAACTATGTTTAGAGCTAGTTACAATTGGGGATATATTCCGGCCACTTGGAGACAGGTGAACGTAAGTGAACGTAAAGTGAACTACCTAAATCATATAGACCTATAAGTCTAACATCATTTGTTCTTTAATGGAAAGACTAATTGATGTTCACATTAGAGGTCATTTATTAATATCTAACCCTCTACACTCAAGTCAGTTTGCGTACAGAAAGGGCAAGTCCACTGAGGGTGCTCTTCACCATATTGTCAAAAAGGTGGAAGACCCCTTTCGCCACAAGAAAATTGCCTTGGGCGCATTCCTAGATGTTGAGGGTGCTTTTGACAATACCGGATACGACTCGATTGCTAGGGCAATCAGAAGTAAAGGTATCGAAGACTCGACCAACCGATGGATTCGAGCCATGCTGGAAAGTCAGTTTATTTCATCTTCGTCAGGGGGAGTGGCAGTGTCAGTGACAGCAGTCAAAGGCTGCCCCCAAGGGGGCGTGCTTTCCCCGCTGCTGTGGTCACTCGTCATAGACAGCCTACTAGTCAGTCTGTATAATCTTGGTTACGACGCCATCGGTTATGCCGACGATTTGGCAATTGTCGTTAGTGGAAAGCTTTGTGCTACCATTACTAGTAGAATGAGAAATGCTCTACTGCATGCTCTGGAATGGTGTAACACGGAAGGTTTATCCATCAATCCGAACAAAACTATTCTAGTTCCTTTTACCAGAAGGAGACTAGTCATGTTAGAACCCATTATCCTGAATGGAACTTCTTTAAACTACTCCAACGAAGTAAAATATCTCGGAATCATCCTTGATAAAAAACTAAATTGGAACTTACACATCAATTCCCCCACAGAGCGAGCCTCTAGAACCATGTGGGCCTGTAGGTGCCTGTACGGCAGAACTTGGGGTCTGAATCCCAGAATGATATATTGGCTATATACTATGATGGTAAGACCCATTATCTCGTACGCGGCAATCGTCTAATGGCCGAAAGTACTTGAACGAACTACGGCAAATAAGCTTCAGAAGCTTCAAAGAATAGCCTGTCTCGGCATCACAGGTGCTATCACCACTGCAGTTCTTCATTATGAAGACTGCTGCTAGATGCGCCATTAAGTTGCAGATAGCAAATAGGTTTAATTCAGTTGATCATGTGGGTCATCTGAAGATACTTAACATTATACCAAACTTGGACATGTTCCGCTCCGTTCCGGACATTATGGTTAGGAAGCACAGTTTCGGCAAATTATATGAGGTAGAACTGCTTGAACGCGCTAGTTGGGCCAATGGAGTTCCGACAATGGACCCAAAAAGCTTAGTCTGGTACACCGATGGATCGAAAATGGATTCCTGAGTTGGAGCTGGTGTCTTTGGACCCAACACCAAAGTCTCGATACCCATGGGGATGTGCCCCACGGTTTTTCAAGCGGAAATCCATGCGATCGAAACTTGCGCTGATCTAATCTCCAAAAAAGGTATGAAGGGCGCAACCATTAAAATTTTTTTAGAAAGTCAGGCAGCCCTTCAAGCATTGGCATCCAATACAATGGACTCTTAAACAGAGTCACGATGCTCTGCAAAACCCTCGCCAAACACAACAAGGTTAGGCTTGGTTGGGTACCAGGCCATCAAGGTATTGCAGGCAACGAACATGCAGACAAACTAGCTAGGGCTGGTTCAGAATCCTTTCTCTTTGGACCAGAACCCTACTGCTCAGTCAATTGGACTACTGCACTAAGGCAAATTAACGATTGGGAAAAACAACTTCGTCTTGATCATTGGGAACATGTCCCTGGTCTAAGACAATCCAAACGATTAATTAGCCTTACTCCTATAAGGAAATCCTTAGGCTCAGTAAGGATAACATAAGAAAGCTAACGGGCTTCCTCACAGATCATTGTGGCCTTAGATATCACCTCATCAAAATGAACCTTTGTCCGGAAACAGAATGCAGATTCTGTCTGGAGGATGTTGAATCCTCAGAACATATTTTATGTGACTGTCCGGCTTTTCATTGGTTAAGAAAACGTGTCTTTAATAGAGAGACTCGTACGCCAGCAGATATAGCGCTCTGTGCTACTAAAGACTTATTGGCCTTCGTTAGGGAGGTCGCAAGTCTCTTAGACTAACTTTTCGACATTGATACAATAGACCTTACAGGTGTAAGCCAGCTGGGCATGGGTATTTATAAAAAAAAAAAAAAAAGGTTTCTACGTATATAGCTGCTATATCTATATTCCACCTAGAGCTACTATCGAAATTTTGAGATGGTTTTAGATAGAATAGTTGCCGATGCTTCCGGTAAGAGCCGGTTAATAATCGCAGGCGATTTTAATGAATGGGCCTCGGAATGGGGAAGCTCATACACAAATCGCAGGGAGATGGGTAGCTTCCACGAGATCGCGCCTATACCCATCATAACACGCGAAGAAGTATTCGAAGCCTGTAAGAAGGTACACGATAGAAAGGCTCCTGGGCTGGATGGTATTCCAAATAGAGCCCTTAAAATCGCAATCAATACGTGACCGGATTTTTTTGCCGAGATGTTTAATGCGTGTGTTCAGGAGGGCGTTTTTCCTGAATCTTGGAAGCGCCAAAGACTTATCCTACTGCCGAAGGAAAAATGAAATCCAAATGAACCATCATCTTATCGTCCTATTTGTCTATTAGACACGGTTGGTAAAATCCTCGAGCGTATAATTTACAACAGGCTACAGCCTGCAATTAAAATATCAGGAGGCCTATCGGAACACCAGTACGGCTTTCGTAAGTCAAAATCACGCAATCAGCGCGGTAATAACGAGAGCCCAAGCCGCTATAGAGGGCAAACGTTGGAAAGGAGGCACCAAAAAATACTGCGCCGTTATAGCCTTGGACGTAAAAAACGAGTTTAATTCGGCGAATTGGGAACGCATCATGAGCTGTCTTTACCGGATTGAAATACAAGAATATCTGCGTAAAATTATATCGAGCTACCTTACAAATAGAGTCCTTCTCTATGATTCTGATGAGGGAATAAAAGAATACGAGGTAACTGGCGGTGTGCCTCAAGGCTCAGTCCTAGGACCGCTGTTATGGAATGTTATGTATGACGAAATTCTGCGTCTCCCGAACTGCACTGTAACGAGACAGTTGCAACTGTACGTAGTTGGTTAGCTATCCCCGGTTTGCAACTTGCAGATCATAAGACGGAAGCAGTGCTTATTACGAGTAGGAAAGTACGAGAAACGATATCGTTCAGAGTGGGAGGGCATGTAGTGGTCGGCGAAAATTAAGTCTTATGTGAGGGGAATTAAATCTGTCCACCGCCTAAGCGCATTAAGAGTCGCTTGTGCATTTCGAACAGTTTCCACCGGTGCTATACTCGTATCGTAGTTTCTTCAATGCTACCTATCGATTTGCTCGCTGAAGAAATCAAAGCTCTAAGAACCGAGCGAGTCCGAAATGGCCGAGTAGGCGACGAAACAGAAAATCCGAAAGAAATCGTAGCATCGCTGTTTGGCAACAGCAGTGGAACCAATCGTTAAAGGGAAGATGGACACATCGTCTCATACCAGTCATCGATGCATGGATTAACCGTCCTCACGGCGAAACAAACTTCTATCTGACTCATCGGGTCATGGATGTTATAGAGAATCGGCCTTACTAATAATCAAACACTAATGTCGACGATTAGCTGGTTGCCAGCTTTAGTAAAAATGTACAGCATTAGTGAAACGGTACCAATAAACAATTAGACCTCCACATTTGCTAGTGCGACTACTTTCTTAGAAACTATTACATTTTTTGTCATCGCAGAATTCAAATTTCATAATTTGTTTTCGTAAAAAACAAGGTCAATGGTTTATTTCACAACGAGGATTTTATTCTAAAAAAAGGAATATTTAAATTGCAAATTAATTTGCCCAGCAGATTTCTTTTAAATGCTTTTTGAAGCTTATTACAAGCAAAAAACAAAACAGAAAATAGTAAATGCACAAAATATCCGCTGATCTGTCAAATATCGTATGCAAATCAGTAATGCCTTATTGTTCGATCGCACACAATTTTCGGTACTTTTTATAGTAGGCTTTCCTTTGTTTTCTAATACTTCACGATTGATTTATGAGTGAATTTGTGTCGTAATAAGGTCTCTTTTAAATTATACAATAAACGGAACACAGTTTATTAGAATGCTTTGATTTATTCGTTGGCTGATAATGCAAATCAAAACTTATTGGTAGTCTAAACATCACATTTAGATCGTTAGCAAATGAATATTTTCGAAAGAAATAATAACCTGCTTATTCATTTCCGTTTGCAAAACAGTACTTGCAAAAGTATATGAAGGTGTGAATATAAATACAATTTGATCTTCTAAAAATTGCATAGCTTTATTACTTAATTCGGAAAAAAAAATATAAAGCCTTGGACATTCTTCTACATATACATAAACTGTCATGTGTTCTCCTAGATGAATTCGCACTAAGTAATACAGAACTTTGTATATCTTAAATTCGCACATACTACCTGATATTCCTCCAGCAGTTCCCAAATTTATTATTTCGCATGGATTTTGCTGAATGCTGACAATTCTTTTATCTATATTTTCCGCGAAATAAACCTTTTCACAACAACCATTTCCACTCCAATATTTGAGATCTTCATCCAAAATCTACCTGCCGCCTAAGGTACTGAGAATTGTAAAAAAATAAGTATTCAGGTATGAGCTGTCCAATATTAAATGAGCAGATATTTTATTCTCTTAGCGACTACTCTCAAGAAATTCTTGGAAAGATCGCAAACTTATATCAAATTTATTTTTTTCTTAGCATGCATTCGTTACAAACTAAAATGAAAATCAATCATAAAGCAAGCACTAGCGGTTAAACAAAATAAAGCAGAGAAAAGCACTAACCATTTCTTTTAATCAAAATATTCGAAGTACATATTTTAACCCACATGTTAATAAACGCTGCGTAAAAGTTATCAACTCGTTATTCAGCAGTTACGTCAAATTTTTGTATGCTATCTGATGCCTACTAGCTAACTTACTTGTGCACATTTTTGTTTATTAATACGGGGGTAAGTGTTTAGAAATAAAACAAAAGTGCATTAGGTATTTTTCAATTTTGTGCATACATTTATACAAATTTGTGTTTGCTGGACTTGAAAACCACTTGCATTGTTGTATTCCAACGAATAAAATCAGAAAATATTAACAATTTACTAAAATTTGTTTATAATTATAAACGGTCAGGCTGAACAACAGCGTATGTAAATTTGCTCCTATTACGAAATTCCATACCATCCATTAGGATAGTCCTCTTCAAAATGACATTTCGGAAGGATTTATTTAGCTAATGCCCCAGATAAACATGGGTTTCTGAACATTAACATTTAACCCTACAGTTAGCGATATTCTGGCAACTATATTTGATTATTGGTAACTAAAGTTGATTATTGGTAAGGCCGAATATCTCTTTAAACGAGGACATGAAACCATCCCAAACTGTCCACATTGCGAAACCGTTTCCGAAAATGCGGAACATGTATTTTCTCATTGCCCACGATACGAAACCGAGAGAATCATGTCACGGGACAAATTTGGGGGGTGGCCAACTTCCGATAATATCGTACACCACATGCTTCAGAATAACGAAAACTGGATCATTGTAAGTGACATAGCGGTTCGAATACTCTGCGACCTTAGGCGTTCAGAAGAGAAAAAAAAAATACATTAGAAAACAGAAACTCCTGCTACACTCAAAAATCTTGGAAAGAAATATAAGATATAAGAAAAACTGAACACATACGCATGCGGAAACAGATAAGGATAAAATCCAACAAAAATTCATTTAAACAAATCAATTTAATTAAGTATTGCCACTCTTTTCCATCCTAAGCTATAAAGGGTTAGAGCAATGGAATCCCATTCAACTTTGGTATCAACATTTAAGACTCCCCTTTGAAATCCCTTTGCCAGCGAAGGTTTTTTTCATTATTTCGACCAGTCTTCAATTGCTTCTGGTTGGTTATATTTACCCCAGAAATTAATCTAATTTAGTCTAGTCATTTGAATAAATAAGCAATTTAAGAAAACTTACATTTTCAGCTGTTGTTAACTACCTGTCGTTCAGTATCTTGTAAACTACAAATACCGTCGTTTTTCTTTTCGTTTTGTGGCGTTCAACGCCTTACAGAATGGCAGTGAAGTTTCTCACATCACGTTCGTCGAACGCCAATAGGTTCCACATGACGTTCAGTGACAAATGGCGTTCAACGACTCAAAAACGCCTCTCGTAATTCCAAATTCAAATTGGCGATTCATAAACCGTCGTAAACGCCACTCGGAATAAGGGTGAATAACACATACATAATGATGTGCACAATTACGCAACCCATATTCATATTCGACCTTCCTATTTTTCTTTCAAAATTCCTTCACCGTTCGTTGAGAAAAAAAAAAATATAATAAACTCTCACGAAATCTCGCTGTGCACCCGTTGTTTTGAATTCATCAAACTAGAGTTCGCACAATGGTAGAAATACTCCAACTAAACTGACCTGCCTTTTACACAACATATTGGAAAAAAAATTACACATCGCATTGCGTCTCTGCAGAATCTTTCCACCAAAAAAAATTAAGCCTGTTTTAAGCCTGAACTACATCAAAAGAAAAGTGAAGAAAAGTACAAAAAAGTGAATAAAAATCGAACGTACTGCTTTATCGCATTGTGCGCTCTGTATGTTTCTTCTCAATTTAAAATTTTTAGTGTGGCTAAAAGCTCGAGCATGTTCCAGTTTTCAATTTTCACAAAACAAATACACTCAAAGGCTTAGGCAGTAAAAGTGTTTTTTAACTAATTCCCTTAACCTATATATATATATATAAGATAAATTTAACCAAATCCAAACTATGTATGTACCTACAAGATTTACCCAGTATACATCCCCATCATCATCCGTCACCCGCACGCCGTGCATAAAATTGCTTTTTTTGATGCATCTGTTCTGTTCTGTTTTCTTTATGTAAAGCGTCATAGGTAAAATATACAATACATCATATCGACGCTCGAGCAAAAAAAAAAAGCAAAGCACGAGATTCGATGAATAAATAACTTTGCTTTTCGTTTATGTATTATTTCTCAAGTGGTTTCTTGCAGTGCTTTCGGTTTTGAATGCAAGTTTTCTTTTCATAAATTAAATTTTGAAAACAAAAAAAACATTTTCCATCACGATCTACATTTTAACCAAACTTTTTTCAGTTATTTAAAAAAAAAATACAAATTAAATCGAAGTTAATGTAATAAATAGCGGAAAATAACAAACGTGCTTGTCCTAATATGTCTCTAGTACCTATCTAAAACATCTCCTTTAAATAGTTTTATTAACGTCTGTTCGCCTTTTAAAAATATATAATAATGTAATGTTAAAATGTGGTATTCCTGAACTCTATCACATTCCCCCCTTGAGTTGGCAGAATTTTTTTTGTACTTTTTGTATGTTTCTGCATATCACATGGATTCTAATTGGCATACACCGAAAGGAAAAGGAAAAAGGCGGAATTTGAAAAAAACGTTAAGGGGGCCAGCGGCCTGCCTACTGTGTGCAGGAACAAGAACAAGCACAACACAAGATTATACAAGATACAACAGCCAGAGACAGCGTCCCATGCGCATTCTAGCGCTTCGTTTAGCTGATAAATTGGAAATAATTTATTTTGGTAGGCCAGCACCACCTTTTCCAAATTTAATTTAATCTTTTATTAGGCACTTTCATTACAAAAAAAATAGGAATACAAGCTTTGTGTGTGTGGTTTCCCTTCTATTTATAAGCATAGTTTTGTGTTGGCCTTGCCTGTTTTTTTTTCAGATTGTCTGTCTGTCTATTTTAGAGTTGCTGTAAAATGTTATCGAAAGACAACAAGGCTCACAAAAAATAAGCCTTACATAAACATTATACTTGTGAGCCCTCTCTCCCAACGGCAGAATAGGGATGTCAAGCTTTAGTAAAGATTTATATACCGAATGTGGTAAGTCTGTTATTCATTCCTAAAATTCTACAATTATGTAGGTATACAACCGGAACCAACACCAATTTTTTACTCTGTAGTTCCAAACCCAAAAAAAAATTCTGTTTTTGACTGCATTTTGCTGATAATATACTCTGACGAAAAATATTAAACCGTCGTAATTGGTCAAAACTAATTTTAAACGCCTTTCTTTTTGAGCCATAGAACTTCTTGCTAAGTAGAAATCTGCTATTTTAGCTATTAAGCTGAATCGTTATGTCTTTTTTGAAACACTGCAATTATTTTACTATCTCGCCTACTTTGATTGTTGGATTGTCTCCGTTCACTCCTTCCAGATTTTTTCGGACTAACTTTTTAATATGTCCACGGTGCTTACTGTTATGAGGTTATCACACCCTGGATAAGGAAGAGCAAACGTAAGTGGAAGGCTCAATGTCTAGTTGACAACGCACTATTGCCCTGAGCTGAACTCATTTAACTGTAAGAGTATGCAATTACTTTGTTCGAGCGCGTAAAGTTTTCCTCGTAGGCAACTAACGATAAATCTTAGGAATTAGAAAATTTAAACATAAACCAAAAAAAAACCTACTGCGACAACTTGAGGGGCAAGCGGCAAATGGATGGCGATCAGACGGCCACTTATCTCCTACGGAGATGGCAAAGCGGTTTATTATCAAAACGTCCCTACTTAAAAAAAAACAAGTAAAAGTGATATCATCGGCCTGGCCTGGTACCCTACACTGCATACAAGTCATGCAAAATTGTTTTAGTATGGGAGGTACCAGAACCGACATAGCCAGATTTTAATATCAACCTGAAGACGATAAAAGTAAGTCCTCTCACAAAATGTCACTTGCCTAGGTCGATTTGTTTCAACGCTATCCTGTTTTCAACAGACAGAACCCCTTAATTTTAATGCTGATTTTGTATGGGAGGTACCAGAAGTACTTGACCGACATAATTTTTAATAACAATCTAACGACGATAAAAGTAAGCCCTTTCACCAAACTTCATTCGCCTAGGTTGATTCCTTTGGACACTATCGTGTTTTCAACAGACAGACATGGCTAAATCGATTCATAATGTGATTCTGATTTAGAGAATCACATTCTGAATCTCGGGTGACTCCGATCCTGGATCAATTCTTCCCATATTCCAGAAGGGTAAACCTTACTTAGAACTGACGGGATAAAGAGAGGAACCATTTTTCATTATCTCATCCCCCTATTGAAATTGAAAAATTACTTTTATCTATTATAGTTCATCGTTGATACTGGCTGTTATGTAGTCCATGAGGTATCATTATATTTTTGTGTAAAATGAACTGGATTAAGCTCTCAAACATGTAATTTTAGCACTTAGTTTCTAGTTGCGAGTGCCTTGAATTAATACTGTACAATCGGTAATTATGATTTTTAAATGTACCGCGAGCTGCGGCCATGACCGATAACACCACCAGCGTGAAAGACGAAGACAAACAGTGCATTGTGGGTGTAAACGAGTTGCATGTTTCGCATTTGGCGAAACAAACCCATTGAGCCAAGTCAGCCTCGTCACTTACTTGAAATAAAATTTCTTGAAGGACTTATTGTAATAGTTGAAATTTGATTACTGCTAGTCTTAATCATATTGTCAATCGGACGTTAGGTTCCAAATCACAAACAACTTGATATGTCTTATTGATGATAATTTATTATAACAAATTAGAAGAGCTTAATCAAAAAAATATATATACAGTCGAACCTCGATTAGTCCAACTTCGATAGCTCGAATATTTAATAACTTGAATAAAATTGGTTGGCAATAGCGCCAAGACTAAAATTTGCACGTAATTTGTATTTGATTACTCGAATGCCTTGATAACTCGAATTCTGAGGGGAATTCCCAAATTATGCGTGTTTTTACAAGTTCGTTTTATAATGCACCGCTTTCGGGGGCACTGTGTTTGTTTGTTCCTATGACCTTAGTATACATACGAGTACCGTGTAGAAAATGGTGATTATCGTATGTGTGAGTAAGATTTGTCAAATTGCTTGTTAGTAGGTGTTAGAACACATAATTAACTAGGTTCAGGTTGGTATATTGGTTTGAATTTTTGAAAAATAAGAGGAAGACAATACAATCATGTATAACAGACTATTTTAAATAATAAATATGTTCCTTTCTTGTACTTTTTTTGTCTTATATATTCGCAAATACATATGTATACATATTTATATCAATTTTGTATTTTACTTGATAACTCGAATTTTTTTTGTGGCGAGTGATGGTTCGAGTTATCGAAATTCGACTGTATATGAATAAAAGTATACAACAAATACGTTTCAATAAGAAATCGCCTTAAAAGGGATTAGATACTAAAAAGACTGATTATAATTATATTAATAAATAAATAATCGAGTCCCCAGGATCTAATAGGCAACCTTATATGCAACTTGCATGTAAGTCAAAATTGGTATATTGATATCGAGTGTACATCATACATCATACATTTACATATTCATATGTAAGTTTTCAGAGATTTGTTTTTGAGTTTGCATTAGCAGTTATAAACCGAATATGCCGATGGACGTGTGTGGGGGTGCAATTGAAGTGGAAGTTTCTGATTGTGTAAGAAATTGGTTGCAATTATTTGAAGGTGCATATTCAACAAGGTTGATAAGAGGGTAATATTTGCTAAAATTAAGTTTTGCGTAGCTTTTATTGCATTTTTATTGGAAGTGGGGAGATTATAACAAAAAAAATAGCATTATGTGAAAATGGATCGGCAAATATAGATAAATAAAATTTTTTTAGATTTTTTTTTCAAATTTTTTAAGAAAAACTAAGTACGGGATCTTATTTCGATTACTGATTTTAGCTTTAATATGTATTTTTATGAAATTCATTAGAGCGACTTTTGTAAAATTTGCCAGACGAAACAGTACCAAATATTGCAATGCTTAGTTTGAAAAATACTATTGCTTAACTATTTAGCTGAAAACCGAATCGAAAATGAAGTTTTCGAGACATGAGCAGTTTTTAAAATTAGCGTTTTGGGTGATTCGAATTGAAAATTAAGGAAGCAATAATTTTGAAAACATCAATTTTACCTCTAAGTTTGCATTTTGGTCAAAATCGTTATTGCCGTTTTTAGGTAAACTAAAGAAAACGACATTTTTCAAAAAGACTTTTTTAACCTCACCTAATCTTAAATATTAATTTAAGTTGAAATGGTTAAAGCCGTTTTCGAACAAATTAAACTGGTATGAACATTTTATATGGGAAGTACCATTGTTATTGAGGTTACCGTGCAAAAAAAAAACGGTCCCGAACTGTTAGCCCCTAAACTCCAAATCCGAAGTTTGAACGAAATCGGGATAGCCGTTTAGGTTGTAGGTCTCGGGACATACAGACAGACAGCATATAGCACTTACGGTGGTAAGACAAAGCAGTGTCATCGGCAAAAGCTGTGAGTTTGCCCGAATTTACAAAAATTAAAATCAGAATAGGACCTAAAACAGATCCTCGTGGAACACCTGTTGTTGAGAGCTATTTCACTTAAACAATTTCGAATAATAACTGTCTGACTATAATTTTCTAAATAGGAAGTAAACCAGTCATATCAATATAGAACATTAAAGCTATGCAGAGAAAGAATTTTAGCCCTATCTCCCCAAATTTAATTTACATTGCACATTGGGGGAAGTACGTCCAATATGACACATATGGATAAAATGGCATACTAGCCTTAACTAGAAATGTGAAACACTTACAGCACTAGATTCTATTTTTAAATGTGACTTCGATAATATTTAAAATCCTGTCAAAACGACAGCTCAGTTAATAGCCGTGAGTCTGTGCCAAAAAGCAAAAAGTATTTTTAGCAACAAATACATTTTTTGGGTCAAACTTTTTGTTGTGTTTTGGTGAGTTTTCTGCAACTTTTCTTTAATATTATATAATAATATCGATAGTTTATGACAAAAATTGGGAAATTAGCTAATTGTCTGCAATAAAATCAGAGTTTCATTGCACTTAATTCGGAAAATTTTAATTTCTAAATTTTGTAGCAACGTGGACTTTTCAAATATGCTGTATGTCATTATATCCATATCAAATATGTCCATATCATATGGACAAAATGGATTTTTATATAGGTTTGGAAAACAATTTATTTTTTCAGTTTGCATTTTTGTTTAAAATAAAACAGCATATTAAAATGTTCGCAATACATTTTTAAAGAAATAATAAACATAACATATCTCTTAGAAATAATATTCTTGAATCAAAAGGCTAACAGTATGCATTTTGGAAGTACTTACTCTGCATCAAAAGAAAACATGCACAAAAAACCCATGTCGATATAAAATGGACTATACGATTTCATGAATTAAAATATCCGTATCTTACAAGATACAAGAATCCCTTATAAAACTAAATCTCGACACAGAACCATGGAAAGGTCAAAGGTTTTCAAGTAAGTATGTAAGTACATAATTATTCTGCTCATAGTATATACTCGTACATTATATAAGTATGGTGAAAAGGGGACGATTGACTTTTAAGGTTCACGTACATACCCATAAAATTAAGATATAAATATGTGAATGAAACCTGTATGGGTATGTTTAGGTTTAAGAATATTATAATTAAACAAATAATCTTGCATTTTCAAAAGTAACACTCAGGGGCGAACGCAGGTAGGGGCTTTTTTTTGGGGGGGTAGGGGGGGTGGTCCTAGTATATTTTTACAAAACAAAATAATATGACCTCAGCTGCTGCATCGATTATGCAAACCATGTACATAAAGAATAAATGAGACGCGTCTTAATACAGAGAAAAAATTTTGTGAAATAATTGCTTCAGCCAAGGATATGGCGAACACAATGGGTATTTAGTGACCCTGCGGAACGTGGAAATTCAAAAGAACCGTGATAATTACGAAGGAGGTGAAAACAAGATTTCTTGACCTTCGTGAACTGCTTTCAAAAATACAAAATATTCCGGCGAAAAAGTGTTCTGAGCTAAAAACAGAAGATATTATTAATTGCTGTCAATGCTTATGCAAAAGAATGATGACATCAAGGGCTCTAGTAACGATTTTGTAGCCGAGCTGACAGTGTGGCGCAAGTAACAATTTATTTCTTGCGTTTATCCCTTCCGATTTAAAACGTAAAATTCATTATTGTTGCAGTCATTGTTTAAATAAATGGTCTTTCATAAGCGACTTGACCGAGAAATTCCAAGTCAGTGGTCGCAACTTTAAGAGCGGTAAAGCCAAAAAATCATCTTCAGCGATGAAACCCATTTTTGGTTAAACGGCTTCGTCAATAAGCAAAATATGCGTTACTGGACAGTTGAGTACCCTCAAGGGCTGAAACAGCATTTTATCCGCAAAAGGCACTGTTTGGTGCGGTTTTCATGCCATTTGCGTCATTGAGCTGTTTTTTTTTTTTTTTTGGTCGAGTTATTGAAGTCTCAGTCGGTGAACGTTATCTCAAGAAACAGACCCTTCTGTTGGCCGCCGAGATGGATGATTTAACGCCTCTACTCTTTTTTTATGGGGCTGCATTAAATCATTGGTCTATGCGATGTTAGAGGAGCGCAGGGCCAATATTGAAGGAGAAATAGGGGCCGTATCGGTCGACATGTGCGACAGTCATCAAAAATTGGGTTCAACTGCATCCTTTCCCGTGGTGGACATGAACGAAGTCGAATTCCATTCATAAATGTTTTGATACCTAACCTAGTAATTCAAGCCAATAATTTTTTGTTATATCTCCAGTAGTTTGCATATTATTTAAAAAAGAAGTTGTCAAGTCCTTAATGAAAGACCCTTTATATGGAAGGATAATTGGCCGACAACATTTATTGACGCTCTCAACTATTGTGATACCACAATATATCAATCAGTACTACACCGCTTTTTGATTAGTGCGACCCTTCCTGTTTGTGTGGCTTTAAGTGAATGGTCTTTTTCTTATCTTCGCAGATTAAAAACATACCTGCGCAATAAGACTGGTGAGGAGCGATTAAAAGGATTTATGTACTTAATACATTATAGCGATGTTGGAGTGATTCACGAAGATGTCATTTATATAATGGTTGAAGTACCAAGACAGATTGATATATGTTTAATACTATTAATAATAAACATTATATTTTGTATATACACAAGAGTACAATATAGTTTTATTTATTTTATTCATGAAAATTTATCATTTTTTCCAAACCAACACCCACCCCTCACCCACTCAAAATCTTATCCTGCGTTCACTCTGGGTTACACAAGATAGAAAATATATTTTAAACAAACTGTAACCTATTTATAAGATACCCGACATCGATAATTAAAATAATAACTCGGCTATTTTGTGTCAAAATGAAAATTTTTATTAAAAAATAATACTGAGCAAACCAATATAAAACATTTTATAAGCTACTTACATGCTGGATTTGTTGGGCTTGTTGCACAGGCACTAACGGAGGAGGTTGGGAATGTAAATTTTGAATGACAGTATTAGTTGGTTGAACAGCGAGATAGATTTTCGTAGGTCCCAGAACACCTTGCTTGCCACTCGACTCTTGAGCTAAAAAAAAAAGGTTTATTGGATTAAAAACTAAGTTATCTAAGTATTTTATGTTAAACTTAAAAACTAGTAAGCTGCTCCACTTTTTTTGGGTTTTCGCACCTTTACGGGAAAACTACGATTTTACGATTAAAATTGAACCAAAAACTTCCAACTTGAAGGACTTGTGAAGATCATTAAAAATGGTTAACAAATTTAACTCTGTTGCATAAGATACAAAGCATCAAAATCATATGAACCGTAGGTGACTGACTCACGCGAAGCGTTAAAATTAGGTACGTTAGGACTTGCAGTTTACAGAAAGGAACAAAATTACACCAAAATCAAGTAAACCTAATAATACATATGTTGAAATTGAATGTTAAAGTCAAGGCTTGTTGGACGTTCTAATCGACGTTCAACCAACAGAAACTGCGGCGAGGGCTGAGTATTTGAAAAGGGATAAGAAGGCCAAAGAGCGCCTTGTAAATTTTATCCATTCAAGTTGCCTTAGCTATGTTCGAGAGAAGAACACTGCCAAAGAGATGTGGGAAAGCTTAAAATCTGCATTCGAGAAGAAATCAGTAGTTAACGAATTACTGTTACGCAAGCAATTGGCAAAACTTCGCATGAAGGATGATGAGTCGGTGATCTCACATCTGACAAATTTTGAGTATTTGATAAGGAAGTTGAAATTTGCAGGGGCCAAACTAGAAGAAAGTGATTTGCTCGCTCAACTTTTTCTGACGTTGCCCGAAAAGTTTGATCCTTTAGTTACCGCATTACAAAACATTGACGACGGTAAGCTTACGTTCATTATTGCAAAGGAGAGATTGATATCGGAACAGAGCAAGTTCGAAGATCGACAAGAAGGGGAAATTCAAGAAAAAACTGCATTTTCTGGAAAGAAGCATTTCAATAAGAAAAATTTGACGAAAAAGTTTAATGGAAAATGTTTCAAATGTGGAAAATTTGGCCACCAAGAACGAGAGTGTAAAAAAGTGGAAGCCAGAAGCGTTGAAAGCACAAGTGTGTGTTTTAATGCAGACAAAAACTTTCTGAAAAGCAGTAACACGGTTATAAAGGAGAAAAATATAAAACATTTTACTTTCAAATTGGATTCTGGAGCAAGCGATCACTTGGCAAATGAAAAATGGTATTTTGTAGAGCTTGAGCTACTAAAAGCCCCGGTTGAAATTAATGTCGCAAAAAGCGATCAGTCACTTATTGAATACCATTCTGGAGCAATTCATGGGATGAGCAATAACGGTGTGAACTTGTTCATAAACGATGTTTTGTACGTTCCGGAGTTACGAGACAATTTATTGTCAGTTCGAAAACTCACAAGAGCTGGAATTAAGGTAAATTTTTTGAACAATAAAGCATTAATTGTAAAAGATGATAGGCTAATAGCAACAGCCTACTTGCGTGGAAATTTCTACGAGTTAAAAATAGAAATTGCAAAACCGACTGTTAACTTATGTAAGATAAGTAAAGCTTCTTTATGGCATAAAAGGTTAGGTCATATTGGCGACCAAGGTTTTGAAAAATTGATCAAAAAAGGAATAATAAAAGATTTAAATGCCAAAGATGCAAAAATTGGTTTCTGTGACATTTGTGTGGAGGGTAAGCAATGCCGTCAGCGTTTCAATGGAACACGTATTAGAGCAACAAGACCTCTTGAACGGATTCATTCTGATGTTTGTGGACCAATTGATCCTATTGCTTGGGACGGCTCAAGATATTTTGTGTCATTCATTGATGATTACAGTCACTTTACAATGATATACCCAATTAAAAAGAAATCCCAAGTTTTCGAAGTTTTTCAAGAATATGAAGCAATGGTTACCGTAATGTTCAAAACTGGAATTTCAAAAATGACTATTGATCAAGGGCGTGAATATCTATCAAAAAATCAAGAAAACTGGTATAAATAAAAGGGTATTCAAGTGGAACCAGCAATAGCTTACTCACCACAGCAGAATGGAGTTGCAAAAAGGTTCAACAGAACTCTAGTTGAAAAGATAAGAACCATGCTGATTGAAGCAAGCGTGCCTAAAAAGCTGTGGGTTGAAGCAGCTTTGTGTGGTACTTATATATTCAATCGTTGTCCAACAAGAAGTTTGGAAAATTCTGCAACTCCGGTGGAATTGTGGAACAGAAATGAGCCCCAGCTGGAAAAGCTAAAGTATTTGGTTGCAAAGCTTACTCTTGGATTCCAAAACAATGCAGAAAGAAATTGAATCCAAGGAGTAAGAAAGCAGTAATGGTTGGCTATGCACCAAATGGCTATCGGCTCTGGGATTTGGAGATGTTAAGTTTGATGAGTCATATTATCCATTTAAAAATTAAAAAGCAACTGAGTACGGGAATAATGTGAAGTCTATTATTACAATTCAACCGATCCACGAGCAAGAGGGAATTGGTGTCCAACCCCGTGACTGTGGAACATGTCCATGAAGAAAAAGAAGTTTTAAATGAAAAAGAAAATGATCCTGTTACTGAACCCCAGGATGATGAAAAAGGTGCTATGTTTGAGGATGCTGAATTTGGATACGAGGACGCTGCTGAAATTGCGCTCCCTTCGCAACCAAATAACAGCAACCTTTAGGAGGTAACTGTAAAACGCAGTGCAAGGGAGCGCCGAATGCCAAGTAAGTTCCTTGATTATTTTACTACTTGTAGAGCAAATTCTGCCGCTCTTCACATTTCTACTAGTGTTCCCGAGACATATGAAGAAATTTTGAAAAACAATAATAGCCAATGTGATTCAAGATGAAATCGACTCAATGAAAAGGAACAATGTTTGGGAAATTGTCAAACCTCAACCTGATGTAAAATTGTTGAAGTCCAAGTGGGTATTTAAAATAAAATAAAAGAAGATGAAAATGGAAATCCTCTGAAATACAAGGCAAGACTTGTTGCCAAAGGGTATCTTCAAAAATATGGCATAAATTATCATGATACATATGCACCAGTGGCGAAGCTTACTACAATACGTATCGTGTTGGCTGTAGGTGTTCGTCGAAAGTACATTTTTCATCAAATGGACGTCAAGACAGCCTTTTTGTATGGAGACCTTAAAGAGGATATATACATGGATGTACCCGAAGGATTGGAAACTAAAAAAGGCATGGTGTGTAAACTTGTTAAGTCACTGTATGGTCTTAAGCAGTCACCGCGCTGCTGGAATGACAAATTTAATGAATTCCTTTTATTCCTGGGATTCATCAGATCTAAACATGATTATTGTTTGTATACCAAGATGGATAAGAAGCATGATGATGTTTTAATCATTATCCTATATGTTGATGACTTACTTATCGTTGGAAATAAGTTGGTGACTATTGAGAAACTCAAGAGGGACTTGTCTAACAAATTTGAAATGTACGATTGTGGAAAACTTAAATGTTTCCTTGGAGTTAAAGTGGACATCGAAGAAGGAAGTATGAAGTTTTCGCAAGCAGCAAGTAGGTATTAAAAAACTACTTCAAAAATTCGGAATGTCAGAATGTAACTCAGTTAAAAGTCCAATGCAAAAAGGGTTACAGTTGCAACCAAGTGATGCCCAAACAAAAACGGAGAAGCCATACCGTGAACTTCTGGGAAGCCTGATGTATATCATGTTGTGCTCAAGACCAGACATATGCTATCCTGTTGCATATGTGGGCCGATATCAACAATCTCCATCCGACGTACATTGGCAACACCTAAAAAGAATCGTTCGTTATCTAAAATACAAAAAAGATCAGAAACTTGAATTCAAAATAAATGAATATTTGCCCATAATTGGATATGCTGATGCGGACTGGGGATCTGACCAAGTTGATCGAAAATCAGTTACTGGATATATTTTCCAAATATATGGATGCACTGTTTCTTGGTCCAGCAAAAAGCAAACTACTGTTGCTACATCATCCAGTGAAGCAGAATATATTGCGTTGAGCTCAGCTGTTACAAGGCATAATGCAAGATCTGGACGAGTTGAAAGATGAGCCTGTTATAATTCTTGAGGGTAATCGTGGATGTATCTGTATGGCAAATAATTTAGAAAGTAAAAGAGCTAAACATATCGACATAAAACACCATTTTATAAGAGACACAATTGCAAGCGGGGCTGTAGAAATTCAACACATTGGAACTACAGAACAATTGGCTGATATTTTCACAAAGAGTCTAGATGCCACCCGTTTTAAGAAACTAAGTCTAAATTTGGGATTAAACGATTAAGAGGGGGTGTTGAAATTGAATGTTAAAATAATCGTTTACTGTAGTGTCTGCTAAAATTTATTTTTAATTTATTAATCGAGTTTGCAGACTGTTTGTTGTTTTTAGCTATTTATATCTTTTCATTACTTCCAATAAAACTTTGCTAACAATGACATAGGGCAAGAGAAATAAAATCACCAGCGGAGATAAGTAAACAAATCTCTGCATCGCGGCAAAGCCGCATAATCGAAACGTCCAATACGCTTAAAAACCAATAAATATATTACCCGAATTTGGTAAAAGAAATACAGATATTAATAAATAATTGCAGAACGTGTTAACAAACTAAGTATAAAAGAAACTCATAAGCCCCAAATTTAATATAACAGAAATGCATGGTGCACCAAATGATGTTTTACATAATTGTATTTACATTCTAAGGACAATTATTTGTACCTTTAAAAGACAAATTAACAGAAATGACTTGTCATTTACCTACTTACATTGAACTTTTTTCCAAATTTGATAAAAAGAAAAAAATCATAATTGATAATGAATTTAGGGCAAGTTAATTGATAGAATACTTAAGGAACACACTTTATAAAACCTAACAACCACACCGGAAATGCCGACATTGAAAGACTACATTCAACAATCAAAGATAACAAGGTAAATTTGTTAGCTTAAGAAACATAGCACTTTCTTTAATCGTAAAATTATATAATTCAAAAATATTATAACAGATACACTTAAAAAAAATACTCCGTCACATTGATGAATGGCGTTCATCAATATGCAATTATGGCGTACTTTTCTTCAAAAATTTATCAAATTTATAAAAACTTTTTGGCGATTGTTTTTCATAAATTTTTCTGGCAGGATTTTGATAAGACTTTGGCGTATTTTCTTATGGAGTAGGTTCATCATTTCATTAATACGAAGAAAACACTTATTTTGATCAATTTAGTTATTTGTTCATCCAGTTGATGATTTATTATTCTTATTGACGAATGGAGTCATCATATTGAAGTACGATTACCAAGTTTAGAATTTTCATCACATTAAAAACTACGTTTATCGTCAATATATGCGATTTAGAAATTTCGTCACATTTATTTATTTTTGAGGTAATGCTTCCCCAGAAGTATTCATTTCTATTTTAAACATTGTATTGAAAATTGCTTGCAGTTAAAGAGGCGACTTTGATTGATAAACTGCAGTATATAAAATTGAAAAACAATTAATGAAGTGTAAAAAAATTTTTCTGTAAAAATAGGGTAAATATATAAGGCTATAGTCTAATTTCGATTATTCACATTTAATAAAACTAGTATCGCTTGTTGTCGACAATCGACCATACCTTTTATAAATACGTAATACTAAAAAACATACCACAATTATTTTCGTTATTACGTGTTTTTTTTTTTAACGAAAGCAGCAACATCTATATATTGAAAAAATACGTAGATGAGCTGCTCCATCGGAAACAGGTTCTGATTTAAGATGATTTATATTTGAATACCTACGTTGCTATGGTAATATAGCGTCGAAAAACGGATTGTCACCAAAATCCTCTCAATTACCTGTTTTGTATGGGGAATTCATAACTTAATTTTACCAGTCTTAAGCCGACATATACCCACGATTTTTTGTTTTTGCGCATCTATGGCACAGTACCTTTCAAATAACATAAGTTTAATTCTACTTATTTCATAATATATACTTAAAAAGTGTACCGAAACTTTTGATGTTCACGTATTAATATAATGATGATGATGATGATAAAGTTATCAATATATAATAAATAGCATCAATATTTTAATATCTGAAAATCAAAAGTTCCCGTACACTTTTTTGAGTATTTATTATGAAATCAGTAGAATGAAACTTATATCATTCCAAAGGTGCTATGCATGCTATAAATGTGCCCAAACAAAATATCGTGGGAATCTGTCGCCTAAAGACTGGTAGAATTGGGTTAAAAATGTTCCATATAGCTTATTAGTTAAACGAAAGCATTTTGGTGACATTCAATTTGTCGGCGCAATATTACCATAGTAATGTATTCCAATATAAATCATCTTAGGTTAGAACTTATTCTCAATTAAACGCTTAATTTACCCAAAAACCTGCCTACTTTTAATATTTCAGGCGCATACAAATATCTAGGTGTTGACCAACCACTTTCGATTAATTGATGTTATTATGGAAAAGAACATTGCTCGACATAAATTTTTTGCTCTAAATTACCGTACCAATAAAATCTAAATCATGACTTAAACATATTTTTAAAGATGTGTATTTTTTCTAGTGTAGCTCTTTCATTTGTAAAAAAAACAAGTAAAAGTGTTATCATCGGCCTGGCCGATGCTTTGATACCCTCCACTGCATACAAGTCATGCAAAATTGGTTTTGTAAGGGAGGTACCAGAACTACTTGACCGACATAGCCCATTTTTAATACTAACTTGACGACAATAAAAATAAGTTTTCTCACAAAATTTCACTTGTCTAGGTAGATTCTTTTCGACGCTATCGTGTTTTTAACATAATATGTTTTCTAATATTGGTTTTGTATGAGAGGTACCAGAACTACTTGACCGACATAGCCCATTTTCAATACCAACCTGACGCCGATAAAAAGAAGTCCTTTCACCAGATTCCGTTCACCTACGTCAATTACTTTGAGCGCTATCGTGCTTTCAACAGACAGAAAGACAAATGGGTCCAATATTGGTTTTGTATGGGAGGTACCAGAACTACTTGACCGACATAGCTCATTTTCAATACCAACCTGACGCCGATAAAAAGAAGTCCTTTCACCAGATTTCGTTCACCTACGTCAATTACTTTGAGCGCTATCGTGCTTTCAACAGACAGACAGACAGAAAGACAGACAGACAGACATACAGACAGACGGACATGGCTAAATCGATTCAGAATGTGATCCTGATTCAGAATATATATACTTTATGAGGTCTCCGGTGACTCCTTCTTGGCGTTACAAATGTATTGGCAGAGTGAATATACCTTCCTCTGGAGGGTATAAAAACAACGTCAATATTGAATATTGTGGTACGTTTATTAGTATGAATACTTATTAAAGATACCGTCGATTTTCGACCGCAAGCGAGACTAGTATTAAATAAATATGTAATTATTGAAATAATGCTAGAATTATATCATAAATTTTCTATACCTATTTCTCTTTCGTAAAAAAATACTGCCATATGGACTACAATGTTTATATGTATGATGAAGGCGTCACTATCCCGACATCCCATGAAGTCAAATATCTGGGAGTAATCCTCGATAGAAGGCTTCTTTGGTCCAAGCATGTTGAATCAAAAACCGATAAAGCGCTGTCAACTTTCTGGCAGTGCAAAGGCGCTTTTGGCATGACATGCGGCACTCCGGGCTCTGCTCTAGATGTTATGATGAACCTCCCCCATCTTGATATTTTTATCATGGGGTGTACGCTGAAAACCATTTCTCGGTTAAAGAGAGGTGACTTTTGGTACCACGCGCATTGGAATTTTGAGGAACTTGTGCGAGAATTGTCTTTTGACCCCTGTCTTATGGACATGCCGTCTGACGCAATGACCGCAGAAATCCTACTGCGACAAAACTACCATGTCAACTTTCCTCTGGAAACGGAATGGCTTCGGTCAGACTCTGAGCCTGGGAAAGAATGCCATCGTGTACTCACGGATAACTCCAGAACCGGACAAAAGACTGGTTCTGGCGTCTTTGTGGAAAGCGATAACATTAGACTACACTACCCCTTAGGTAACCATGCATATGCGTTTGCAGTGATAGTCAAGCTGCATTAAAAGCGTTGCTTAACCCTCTTACCTCGTCCAAGTTAGTGCTCGAACTCAAGCTTTCTCTGAACTTAGTCGGAAGGCTCAATACCGTGAATCTTGTTTGGGTCCCAGGTCACACTGGTATCCAGGGAAATGAGATCGCTGATGAGCTTGCCAGACGGGGTTCAGAAGAGGCTTTCTCAGGACTTGAACCTGCGTGGGGTTTGCCTGCTTCTGTGGTTAGGTCATCCATTGATACTTGGGTTTCTCGTGAACACGAGCGTCGGTGGCGTGACTGTGCTGGGTGTAGGCAGACCAAACGACTGCGTCCGGACATCTACAAAAGGTCCGCGTCTTTCCTTCTATCCCTTAGGAGAATGGACTGCAGACTGCTTGTGGGCGTCCTTTCGGGACACCAAGCTTTTGCCAAACACCTAAATGTGTTGAGCTTGAGCAACACCACTCCTGCTTGTGAAGAGGACGATGATAGAGCGGAACACTTCCTCTGTAGCTGTCCCGCTTTTGCTCGCATCAGGTGGCGGATCTTTGGGGCTGATGTGGTGAGTGCCGAACATCTAAGCTCTTCATCACTGAAGCTCCTTCTCATCTTTCTTCGAAAGACGGGAAAACTAAGTACAGTAATGTAAGATGTCTGTTTGGCAGTACAATGGACCTGTAGTTTGTGCCTGAGTGCTCCATCGGATAGTAACAACCTCCGACAAAAAAAAAAAAAAATATGTATGATGTAAAACGTAATTTCATAACATATACCTACATAAATGTAAATATTGTTTAATATTGTTCTGGAAACGTTGCCTTTCCTTTGTATAATAAAATACGTCTTGTTTTGAGAATCGTAAAAGTTTAATTAATTATAAGAAAGAAATTAGATATATGAATAATATTTTTCATTACATATGACAATGTACTAAATTTTTAAGTTAAAGACAAGTAGAAGTACAGTGAATGAACATAATTTAACAAATATGTTTACCTTATCTATTATGTCGTTTTTATGAATCCATACCTAAGCGAAAACATGTTCTCCTGCTTTAAAATTATTAAATTCAGTAGAATGGATCAATAAAACATTGATTATGACAAAACAAACACAAACGCAAAAGCACACACTAATGTATGAAAAGGTTTTTTTTTTTAGAGGTATAAAACTTTGAAATGGAATAAAACAAAGATGATTTTTTTTAAATTGATATAAAATTAACTTTATTCGAAAGACAATCTTCTGGCATTATAATTCAAATATGATATCTGGCATATGACCGCCACGGCTGGCTCGGACGTAGTTTCGACAACTTTTTCCAACATTTGTGGCCGTATATCGGCAATAACGCGGCGAATGTTGTCCTCCAAGTGGTCAATCGTTTCGGGCTAATCGGCGTAGACTAGCGACTTCACATATACCACAGAAAATAGTCAAGCGGCGTTAAATCTCACGATCTTGGAGGCCAATTCACGGGTCCGCAACGTCAAACTATGCGTTGAATCAACGGCAATCTTGTTTTGGGCCCATTCAATGAATCTACGACTTGCTAGGTGATCTTGTGGCTTCAATTCTTACACGAGTTGGATTTTTTAAACACGCAAACCAATGTTTTTTTTTTGCAAAATCTTCCATAAAGTGGATGGAAATATATCCAATTTCTGTGCACGATGGCGGATACTGATTCGGGTCTTCCTCTACGCTACGCTCTACAGCAGCAATGACTTCTTTTGTACGCACTATACGACGTCTCTGTGGATGCGTATTATCATTTAGAGTAAACGTGGTGCGAAAACGTTCCACAGTTAATCGAATTAATTGCTCTGATGGACTATTATGTTGACCGTAAAATGGACGTAGTGCGCGATACGTAAAGGGTTTTTCAACAGGGACGTTACAAAAGTAGAGCGACAGGGACAGCAAACGACGCCGAATTTCTTGCCGCTCTTTTGACATTTCATGATGGAAAGATATACGAGCCAACAACGAGTCGAAATTATTAAAATTTACTACCGAAATTCGGAGTCAGTGGCCTCAACGTTAAGAGCGCTACGTCCAATTTATGTTCGTTATAATCGTCCTAGCAGATCAACAATTGAGCGTCTAGTGGAAAAATTTTAATTCACAGGCAGAGTACAAAATGTTCCCGTGCCAGTGAGACAAAGAAGTGCCCGTAGTGTCGAGAACATTGCTGCCGCTGAGGCTTCAGTTGAAGAAAGCCCAAATGTGTCTCTCACACGTCGTTCTCAAGCGTTGGTCATCTCTGTGACGTCGTGTGGCGAATTTTGCGAAAAGATCTTGGCCTACATCCTTACAAGATTAAATTGACGCAAGAACTGAAGCCGCTTTACCACCAGAAGCGTCGTATGTTCGTGAATTGGGCTGAGCAACAACTTGAAAATGATTCGGATTTTCATCGAAAAATCATCTTCAGCGATGAGGCTCATTTCTGGCTGAATGGCTTCGTCAATAAACTAAATATGCGGTATTGGTCAGGCAGCAATCCACACGTACTCCATGAGTCATCATTGCATCCCGAAAAAATTACGGTTTGGTGTGGTTTATGGGCCGGCGGAGTCATTGGGCCGTACTTCTTCCGTGTTGATCAAGACCGGCACGTTACTGTGAACGGGAATCGATACCGTTCAATGATAACCGAATATTTTTGGCCCCAATTGGATGATATGGACTTGGAGGACATGTGGTTCCAACTGGACGGCTCCACAAGCCACACAGCGAATGTCACAATCAATTTATTGGAAACCAAGTTTGGAGAACGTGCGATTTGACGCCGTTAGACTATTTCCTGTGGGGCTACGTCGAGTCTATGGTCTATGCCAACAAGCCAGCGACGATTGATGAACTTCGTACGAATATCGAACGTGAAATTGCAGCAGTATCGTCCGATTTATGCTTGAAAACCGTCGAAAATTGGGTTCAGCGTCTGGACTTGTGCAAGCGTGCCCGTGGTGGCCATGCAAAAAAAATCGAGTTCCATACATAATGGCATCGAACGTACTTTCACAGGAATAAAGAATTTCATTGATATCCAAAACCGTTTTTGTTTTATTTAAAAAAAACTTTTGTGGCGCTTTTATTGAAAAACCCTTTATTTCGAACAGGACCATGATTTTCAAAGTAAATTTGCATTATTTGGAAGCGTCAGTCTATACATGTTGATATGCCAAACCAAACTAAAAATAAATCACTTGACTGCAGCCAGTTAAAAAAGTGTTGCCAACTTAAAGTTATATACCTCAAATTCGAATTACCATTTCCATCGTCCTCATGAAAAAGGGAAGGCTATGTTTTTACGTTTTATATTGATATCAGAATTATTATTTCATACTTTTATTTGTGTGAATAAACTTACAAATACATATGAAAACAAATTTGACAGCACAGAAAGTATGCAGTCATAATGCTTAATAAATTTGTCAACATAATGAAATCTAGGGGAATTTCATATTGATGAATATAAAATGAAATCAATAAAAAAGTTCTTTGATGAACTTTTTTATGAGAAAGTGTATCAGATCATTTTTAAAATGACACTTCAACAAGCAAAGAACATAGACCACAAAAAAATTGAATAAATTATAATGAAGCTAGGGAAAATTATAGAGAAAATGAGCAAAATCGGGATATAGAATTAGAATTATTTTTAACAAACAAACAACAAATGGTATAGTCTAAGAGCACACAGCAAATTTTGGATGCGAGTTATAACCGAAAAAAAAAGTAAATGAGTTGAAGGATTATCTAAGTCTGATGCTATAAACCAAATTCTTGCAGTTAATGTTTGCAGCTTTAGTGAGTAATACTACGGGTATGTTGTAAACCCATGTTTACCTAAGTGAGATATCAAGTAAAGCTAATAACTTTCGATAGTATTGAACATTAAAATTTTGAAACAAAGGAAGAAATAGATAGAAATAGCTTTTCGAAAGTAAAGCTAAATAAAACACACACAGCAATATATTTTGATGAAAATGTTTGGACTTTGCCATTAAGGGCCGTTTGCTGATACGACTCATAGCGAACTAAGTTCCACACAAACTCTTATGTGACAGTTTATGACCTGAAAAAAGTAGCCCATAAGTATTTAAGTAGAACTTAAATCGTTAAGAGTCGTATGAGCAAACGGCCCTAAGTGTGAAATACAATATCATTCAAATGGCCTCCTCGGGAAGATTCGCAGCATGCGATTCTTTTGAGGTAATTTTTAATCACTTTTTCACACATTTCGTGCGGTAACTTTAGGTTGGCTTTAATGAGTAATGTTGTTTTTCAATGCGTCTGGAGTTCGGGGATTATTCACGTAAACACAGAAAAATATCTAACGGTGTCAAATCGCATTATAATAAAATTCATCGGCCTGGCCGATGCTTTCATACCCTCCACTGCATACAAGTCATTTAAAATTGGTTTTGTATGGGAGGTACCAGAACTACTTGACCGAGATAACCCATTTTTAATAACAACCTAACGACGATAAAAGAAGTCGTTTCACAAAACTTCATTCACCTAGGTTTATTCCTTTGGACGCTATCGTGTTTTCAACGGAAAGAGGGACACATCTTCTAATATTGGTTTTGTATGGGAGGTACCAGAACTACTTGCCCGACACAGCCCATTTTTAATGCCATCCTAACGAAGATAAAAATAAGTTCTTTCACCAAACTTCATTCGCCTAGGTTGTTTCCTGTGGACGCTATCGTATATATCGGAGAGACACATGGGTCCAATATCGATTTTGTATGGGAGGTACCAGAACTACTTGACCGACATAGCCCATTTTCAATACCAACCTGACGACGATAAAAATAAGTCCTTTCACCAATCCTGATTCAGAATATACATATATACTTTATGACGTCTCCGGTGACTAATTCTTGCCGTTACAAATGTAATGACAAAGTGAATATACCTTAATGTGGAGGGTATAAAAATAAGGAAAAGGAATGCCTTTTAAAACAAACCTATGAAAACATTTTTGCATCAATTCTGTAGGACCGATTTTGGTAGTAAGGATCTCAGATTGTACTACAGTGATCCAATACCAATCCTAATTCCTAACAGAGGGAAGTCGAAACTTATACATTATTTACATTTTTGGATTAGTACACTGTGATTAACTCTGTCGAAAGCTTTAACAAAATCGGTAAAAATTATATATCAGTCTGAAAACCAATTTTAAAATTTCTTACAACTTTTTTACAGAGTTAGTTGCTGTGGATTTAACTTGAACAAAGCCGTGTTTAGAATGATTTCTTTAATAAGAAAAATTAATTTATCGCTCACAATCTTTTCCAAAATGTTGGGGATGGTTGATAGCTTACATATAGCACTATAGTTAATAATTTATCGCTTTGATCTAGGTGATTATGCTCGACACTTTTCACTCGTTAAGGAAGTTACCCGTTCTAAGAGATATATTAAAAATAATACATACATAAAGGTAATGCTAGTGATACTGCACAGCCTCTAAAAAAAAAAATTCTGTTTTTTTTAAGGTATAGAGCTTCGAATTGAAATAAAACACAAGAAAATCGTTTTAATGTCCATCAATTTGGCTTTATTGGAGGGATAATTTTATGCTATTAATGTTCAATATGATTTCGGGCATGTGGCCGTCGCGGCTGGTTCGAATAAAGCCAAGTCTAGAGGTCCAATTTTCAACCACATTTGGGGCTGTATGTCGGCAATAACGCCACGAATGTTGGCTTCCAAGTCCCCTTACGTTTCTGGTTTGTTGGCGAGCGACTTCACATATCCCTAAAGAAAATAATCCAATGGTGTCAAATCACACGATCTTGGTGGCCAATTGACAGGTCCATTCCGCGAAATTACGCGCTCATCGAATGTTTCCTTCAATAAATCGATTGTGACGTGTGCTGTGTGGCATGTAGCGCCGTCTTGTTGCAACCACATCTCATCCACATTCATGCCATCCAATTTGGGAACAAAATAGTCGGTTATCATGGCCAATTGCTGTGCACGGTGGCGAATCGATTCATTCGGGTCCTCTTCAACACTTTGCTCTATAGCGGCAATTGTTTCTTCGGTGCGCACTGACGTCTCTGCGGATGCGTATTATCACATAGAGTAAACGTAGTGCGAAAACGATCCATGGTTAACCGAATTAATTGCTCTGATGGACTATTATGTCGACCATAAAATGAACGGAGCTTGCGGTAAACTTCGCGAACTGAACCATTATTTTCAAAATAAATTTGCATTCGCAAGCGTTGTTCATTTGTCAACCTATTCATGATGAAATGGCAAACCAAACTGAACATAAATGACATTAGAGTTGCCAGATTTGACCACAAAATGTCAGTTTTATCTCTATTCGAAAAACCAACCTCTAAAAAAACACCCTTTACAAACGGCGCGATTAGATTATAACACATTATGATTCGAAAACTAGCCAAATACGAAAAGTTTTAAGAAGGACATTCGACGATCGATCGAGTGCATCGGATAACTGACGTTATATAAATACTTAAAGTTGGTACAAATAAGATATTATAAGTCAATGAATGGACAAAATCCTGGCGAATTTCTCTTAACGAAACGTAATCGGTAAACTTACATTTCATGTGTAAGCAGACAAAAAACTTGTTTTTTTATTTATAAACATTGTCCGAGTTCCATTTCCAAATGAGTAGCATGTTAAAAATGGATCTCCAATACTGAGCCAAGGATGTTGGAAAAGAGCTGGTGGCGAATGAACCTTAAATCTGTCAACAGCAACAGGATATACGGACTGCTGATATAGGATCAAAACATGGGCCTGACCTTACAGGTTGGGGTTTGTCCCGTCAGGGAAACTTCCTGACCATGGCAAACAATATTAGAGAGAGACGCAACGAACCTCGGCTGAATTAACTCCTCAAATGGTCAAAAATACAGGAATGTCAATGGACTACCAAATAAGAATATGTACCTGGAATTTACGAACGCTCTCAAAAACTTTAGTCTGTCCTTACGCTGTACAATGCAGATATCACCGCGATACAGGGGATATAATAGGATCAGGGCATTCTTGTAAAACAGAGAAATCAAATTTTATAAATATAAAATCTAAAGGTTTCCTGAGAAATCCACATAAGGACACAATCAAAATTTGTAAAACTGTCCAGAAAACTGTGTCTTTGTATGAATTACAAAATAAATTAGGGTGCAATAAGATTTATAAGTACTTTAAGAAATATGTATACTGTATAGATGTAAGCAATTTATATGATGAATTAAATTCTCATGTACTTGAATGTGATATTCTTGAAAATAATAAGTATTTATTGATCCGAAATGTAATTGAAAAATATGCTAAAGTGTTATTGCATCATAAATTTAAAATTAATAATGAAAAACATCATAAAAAATTAATTCGCAATAATTATACGAAAATTGTGCAATTTATGGGACAATGAAAAACGATTTTTTATTCAAATTTTGTTGGTTCCATCTAGTATTAATTATTTAAACTAGCACAATTTCGAGATGACATCAATTGTAAACAATGCCGCAACAATTTGAATTTCAACCGTTTCACTTGGCAAATCCACTCACGCCCAATAGGTGGCTATGGAGAAATCCAAGATGGTTGTGATTTTGTTTCACTTATTTTTCACATAGAACCACGAGCGCTAGTTATGGCAGAGATTGAATGGAAGTGACATTTCACTAGCAGTCCATACAAAATAGGTCTGTTCCTTTACTTTTGTAGTAAAATGGAAAAGACTGTCAAAATGGCAGTGGTGGGGATAAATTCTCTCACGGAGAGAGACACTTACGAAAAAGTTAGGGAACGCTTTTGTAGTAAAATACGAAAAATGACAGATACATAGTTTAAAAATTCAAAAAAGTGCTACGAATAGTCGTTAAAATTTCGTATAAACTCAAAGAATTTGCTAATTTTCTGACAAAATTAGTTTATTTGTCTCCCTAGAGATGAAAGTGATTCGAAATTATTCGAACTTCTTCTTCATATACCTATCTGGAAGAGTTTGTACTGATTGAACTACAAGCATTCAAGAAGAGGAAAAAGCGACATGGCATTAAAAATTTCGTGGAGACGATTGTCCTTTCTTACTCCTTACAGCAAGTAAGAAGTAATGTCGTTTTCCATTGGGACCACTAAAAATCTTTTTCAGATCTCAGATTTATCGCGGCTCATGGAACATGCAACGAAATTGATCTGCTTTTGTGAATGGATTAGTGCGTATTTGACAACAAAATCAGCTGTTCAAATTGCATTTGCTTTTGCAAAAATCAGCTATGGATATCGACTTGAAAAATGTTTCCCCTGTTGTAGACACAAATGGAATAGTTTCGGTGATTCGTAGTTTCCAGATAATGAGGAAAACAATAAAGATAATAATTCCTCCAGCATTATATCAATTGCTTTTTATGTATTTCTTTATTTTGCTTTTCACTTAACTTTGCGCATTTGTTTTCAAAGCAAATTTCTTGCAATGACGTGAAACAGCTGTGTGTATTTGTGGCAGTATGTGTAAATCTGAAAAATTATCGAGATCTGCAAAAAGTGATCCGAATCGAAAAAAAGATTGATTTTTTTGCCAATGGAACGCCAAAAGTGATTTAGATCAAAAAAAAGATTGATTTTTTTGTCCCAATGGAAAACCACATAAGAAAGGACAAGGATAACAATTAATTTTATTTTGCCTCCTGTTGATACCATATTAATACGCAAGAAATCAAAACAAATGTATTCATATGTCAAATAGGACAACAAATTTCAAATCAGCTGTTCATTGAAAGGTGACTGACAGCTTTTTCAATTCTACACCAAGAAATTTGTTGAGTAAAAATTCGTAAGATTCTCAGTGGAGGGGTAATAGCTTACTCTCTCGATGACGCTCTCTTTTGCGAATTTTTCGAGTTAAGGAACGACATTGAGTAAAATTCGTACGAATTAGTAAAAATTCGTAAGATTTAAAAGTAAGGGAACAGACCTAATAAGTCAATGGTTTTAACGATTGGACATTTGCTTCACGGAACTCAATAATCGTCGAAACGCAATTACCCAGTATTTGTATGTTTTGCAAACAGCTGAATACTTTTTATTGAATTTTAAGAAGAATAATTGACGTTAAATATTTTTCAAATGCAACCAAATACATATAAAAACAAGTAAAAGTGTTATCATCGGCCTGACCGATGCTTTGATGCCCTCCACTGCATACAAGTCATGCAAAATTGGTTTTGTATGGGAGGCAACAGAACTACTTGACCGACATAGTCCATTTTTAATACCAACCTAACGAGGATAAAAAGAAGTCCCATCACCCAACTTCATTTGCTTAGGTTGTTTCCTTTGGACGCTATAGAGACACATGGGTCCAATATCGATTTTGTATGGGAGGTACCAAAACTGCTTGACCGACATATTGTAGAAAATAAGTGAGAACCTATTTCACTCTGTTGTATGGTAACACTATTCTCACAACATTGTACACCCTGCGTTTTACGCTGTCATTGTGACACTTTTAATAAAACCTTCTTCTTACTTTGAATTTCATCGAAACAGGTTGTCTTTTATTATTCGCTCCTGAGATATTTTCCTGTTCCTGCCTTTTTTATTCAACAGGTTATGGGCCCAGTCTCGCCCAGGAAAATACGGATTAATCTGCCCATCACAATTATAAAGTTTTCCAAAAGTTTCTCAGACGGATTTCTCGGATTTTCTTGGATTAGAAATTGAGGTTATGACGACTTCATCGATACCGGCAATTGAGAAACTAAAGGTACGTGAATATTATGAGGACTGAAAATTTGCAGTTGAGAATTTCCTTGAACATGAGGATCTGTGGACATGTGTTTCTGGAACGGAGACTGATGTGAAGAAAAATTCGAAGGCGAAATCCAAACTAATTCTTCTCATCTAACCAATCAATTACATTCACGTCAAGGAAGCGAAACCGCAAGAGGTCTGGAATAAGCTGGCAGCGGCGTTTGCAGATAATGGATTAACCAGGCGGGTTGGACTATTAAAAACCTTAATAACAACAAATTTAAATGAATGTGATTCCGTTGAAACATACGTCAACAGAGTGATTTCTACTGCCCATAAACTAAGCGCAATCGGTATGAATGTCTCCGATGAATGGGTTGGTACGTTATTGCTGGCAGGGTTAGGCGATAATTATAAGCCCATGATTATGGGACTAGAAAGATCAGGTGTACAGATTTCAGCGGACGCAATAAAAACCAAATTACTTCAAGACATCAAGGATGATGATAGTTGTTGTGGTGGTGCAAATGCTGTCATTTTATATAGTGGTAGTGGTGGCAAAGGAGCTGCGAAGAAAGGCAATCAACGGCGTGCATTAGGACCTAAGTGTTTCGAATGTAAAATGCAGGGACACATTGCCAGAAATTGTCCCAGCAAAGGTCAGACAACAGATGGAAGAAGTAAGCAGCGAAATGTGGTGCTGTTCACATCGTTCGTAGCGAGGACGAGCAAGGCTCACAGCACAGAATGGTTTATCGACTCCGGAGCTTCAGAGCACATGACAAATCGCAGAGACTGGTTGCGAAATGTGTATCCGGTCAACAAAGAAGAAGTTACGGTTGCAGATAGTTTTAACTTGGATGTCAAAGCTAGAGGTGACGTCGAAATGCAATTTTTTGTGAAAGATGAGACACTGACGGCGACGATTGGCAATATGCTTTATATTCCAAATTTGTGCGCAAATCTTTTGTCGGTCAGCCAGATGGCGAAACATGGCGACATCATCAAATTTAAAGCCGACGAATGCATTATTTCGGATAACCACAGAAGAGTAATCGCTACAGGAAGTCAGGTGAACGGTAAGCTATACAAATTAAACACTGGAACATCAATGCAGGCAGACGCAATCAACATGATGGTGGACAAGAAGTTGTCGTATGAGCTGTGGCATCGTCGACTCGGTCATCCAAGTCAAAATGCATTAATCAATACGCAGAGAGGAGCTGTCACGGGGATTGACTTTGCTGATTCTAAAGTGATACATTGCGTTAAATGTTTAGAAGGCAAACATTCCCGAAAGCCGTTTAAAGCATCTGATAATATGTCTAGAGAGTTTTTAGAGTTGGTAAACTCAGATCTATGCGGACCAATTGAACAATCGTCTCTTGGTGGTGCTCGATATTTTTTGGTTTTTTTAGATGATTTTCCACACAAGGTTTTCGTTTATATTCTTAAATCAAAAACGGAAGTGAAAGAAAAATTCATCGAGTTTAAAAAAAGAGTGGAAAATGAAACAGATCGAAAAGTAAAAACTCTACGAACAGACAACGGCAGTGAGTACTGCAACCACGATTTTCTGAAGTATTTAAGCAGCTGTGGAATTCAGCACCAAACAACGGTTCCGTACAAACCTCAACAGAATGGCAAGGCAGAAAGAATGAACCGCACCTTAATGGAAAAGGTTCGTAGTATGTTATCAGATGCAGCGTTAGAGAAAGTTTTTGGGCCGAGGCGGTTTTGTATGCCGCATATTTAGTTAACCGTACAACAACAAGGGAGCTGGGGGACTTCAAAACACCGGAGGAGATTTGGACGAAAAAGAAACCAGATGTCAACCTCGGCAATGGTACATATACCAAGTCAAAAGAGAAAAAAACCGGATCCTAAATCAATGCTTTGTATACTGCTTACGTTTACGAACCGAAGAAGAAGAGATTAATAATCAGCCGTGATGTTATTTGCCTGGAAAATCTGCCTTTTGCACAGGTAAAGGAAACACAAATAACATATTTTCTTCCTTCTTAGAGAGCTCAGTGGGGGAAACATTTATTGATATTGGCGGTGAAATTGATTATAGCCATGGTGCTGCTGCGAATGACGATGATGCTGTTGTTGTTGCTGCGAAAGAGGAAGATATTGCTGTTATTGGTGTACCAGATGAAAATGTTGCTGTTGTAGCTGAGGAGGAAGCTGATAATTATACTACAGAGTCAGATGAGTCATTTTATTCTGACGATGATTAAGTTCCCCCAACTTTAGAAGAGCCCGCAGCATTCGAAAGCGTAAGATCGGAAAGAGCAGAAATACCTAAAAAATATGATGATTACGTGACATTTATGGCGAATACGAAAACAAATTGTGATCCGACAACTTACGTAGAAGCGATTTCTAGAGATGATGCTGAGCGGTGGAGAGAAACCATTAACAACGAATATGCTGCTTTGCAAGCGAATGACACATGGGAGGAGGCTGAATTGCCACCAGGAAAAAAGACGCTGAACACAAAGTGGGTGTTTAAAACCATTCGTTTTCTTTTGACCTTAGCTGCTCGAAACAATTTGGATGTTGCATTTCTTCAGGGAGATCTTCAGGAGGAAATTTATATCACTCAACCAGAAGGTTTTGGAATTGGAAATAAAACGCTTCGTTTAAAGAAATCCATTTACGGTTTAAAGCAGTCATCAAGAACGTGGAACTTAAAACTCGATAGTGCTTTGAAAGACTTTGGATTGAAGCAGTCGGAGTTGGATCCATGTATATATTTCCAGCACATGCATTGCAAGTTTATCGCAGTTGCCGTTTATGTGGATGATTTATTAATCATAGACAATCATCCCGAGTTAAAACATCGATTAAAATCGAACATGATGAAACAATTTCACATGAAGGACATTGGTGCTGCTAACTCATTTCTGTGGCTATGTTTACGGAGAGACAAAGCGAAAGGTATGATTTGGATAGATCAGGAGAAATATATCCATGAAATGGTTGACAGATTCGGGTTGACCAATTGTAACGAATGCTCTACGCCAATGGACAACAACCAAAGATTAAGTAAAACCATGTCTCCCAATACACAAGCTGAAAAGGAAGAGATGTGGAAAGTCCCATATCAGGAACTGATTGGTAGCTTGCTATTTGCTGCTCAGGTGTCAAGACCAGACATCAGCTATGCTGTCAATTATTTGAGCAGATTCAACCAAAATCCAGGGAAGGCCCATTGGATAGCAGCAAAAAGGATTCTACGCTATCTGAAAGGTACTGCAGACTGGAGGCTGTGATACTCAAGAGATGTGAGAAAAAATACGACCATAACTGGATACTGTGACGCCGACTATGCTGGTGATGTCGACGACCGAAAATCTGTTACGGGCTACGTTTATACAATGCAGGGGGGCGCGATATCATGGTGCTCCCGAAAACAACCTACCGTGGCTTTGTCGACTACTGAGGCAGAGTACATGACGCTTAGTTTGGAAGTACAAGAGGAGCTGTGGCTTTTGGGCTTGCAGAAGGAGCTTATAAAGGAGAAGCAGGAACAGATTTACTTATTCTGCGACAACCAGAGTGCTATTTGTCTATCATCTACGAATGCATACCATGCTAGGACAAAACACATTGATGTAAGATATCATTTTGTTCGTAGTATCAAGCTAAGCTATGTGAAAACTTTGGAAATTGTGGCTGACATTATTACGAAGGGGCTGCCAGCAGAGAAGACATTTTTTTGTGCCAAGTCCATGGGACTTGAGAAATAGATTCTAGTGGGGGTGTAGAAAATAAGTGAGAACCTATTTCACTCTGTTGTATGGTAACACTATTCTCACAACATTGTTCACCCTACGTTTTACGCTGTCATTGTGACACTTTTAATAAAACCTTCTTCTTACTTTGAATTTCATCGAAACAGGTTGTCTTTTATTATTCGCTCCTGAGATATTTTCCAGTTCCTGCCTTTTTTATTCAACACATGTCCCATTTTTAATACAAACCTAACAAAGATAAAAATAAGTCCTTTCACCTAATTTCTTTCGCCTACGTCAATTCCTTTGGGCGCTATCGTGCTTTCAACAGACAGACAGACAGATGGACATGGCTAAATCGATTTAGAATGTGATCCTGATTCAGAATATATATACTTTATGAGGTCTCCGGTGACTCGTTCTTTGCGTTACAAATGTAATGGCAAAGTGAATTATACCTTCCTGTGGAGGTACTTATCTGCATTTAAACTTATTTTGCATGAATTTCACTCAAAAGCAAGAAATATTGTGGATAGGTCAATGGATAAATAAATAAAATAATAAACTTTTGTTTAATTTTTTTTATTGATTTCCTAGGGCTCTAATCGCGTAATTTATGAAGCGATCATCGTCGAGACGATTGAAAAAAACGACATCGTTCAATCGAATCGTTCATCGTTTTTATTTTAAACAGTTTTAACATGACTGTAAACAAACACCGAAAAAAAAATTAAAAATGTATGGAAATTGTTTATTTTTTAATAAATTTGTTTATTTTTCTTCTTTGTCATCAAGGAGCGAACTGTAAAAATAAATCAATGAATGCAATGACCGCATTTTTTTCGGATTACATTAAAAATGCATAAATTAAAAAAACAAATAGATAAAATTCTTTTGATATTCAAAAAATGTCAAACTACCATTTTTGGCAAAGAATGCATTTTTTTTACAGTTCGGATAAGTGCAAGTCGCCTCCAAAGAGAATATAAGAGTATGTGTTTTCCTTTAATCATTTTTTATACTTCTCTGAGACCTAATTAAAAGTGAAAAATGCGGCAAAAATGATAAAACGATTGCAAAATAGCCTTCGTTCAATCGAATCGTTTCGACGATAGTATTTGGCATTAGAATTAGTAACGTGAAACAAAAACAAACGATGATCGTCCAATCGTTTCAACGATTATCGTTTTTTTTGGTTATTAAACGAAGTAGAAGCATCGTCGAGACGATGTCGTTCAAACCTTCTGTGCTTACGCTATTGGATCCCAGTATTTTGCGCAGTATACGTTTTATTCACTGAAAATTGACAAAGAAAGGAAATTACCCAGCGAGCAATTAATTTCCATCATCGAAGTCGTCTACGTTTTCCATTTCTATATATTGGCTTTGTTTTGAGGTATTCAATCAACGAAATCTTAAGTTACATTACGCAGTATTTTGAGAAAAAAAGTGGTATGCAGTTTGGAGTCATGCGTAGAACATTGCCAGAAGCAGTATAGATACGAGCTATTGAGTATACAACATGCATATTTATAATCACATAACTCACACACATAACCATTTCTGTAAATGAGACCATGTATGCAAACACCCTTATTTTAGAGTCAGTAATAAAGTGACAGTCCAATGAGCATGGTGTTTTAATTAGTACTCTTTGCAACACGATAAGTTAACCAAAACGAACCTGTTGTTGTGTATACGTCTAAGAAAGTTTAGTCGTCAAAAACAAAGTCGTAGTAAACGGTTGATAATGCAATATGGGTCTAGGTGTTTTTGCTAGCCAGCAACAGCTCTACCTAACTGGAAAAAAATCCCTTGCTAAACTATACCTTTTTTTGTCCTACCTGATCACCATTATATGATTTTTACTTTCTTAGCTTGCTTACATTCTTTGCCGAACAAGTTTTGCATATCGAGGAAATTAATTCTCTGAATCAGGGCCTGTATTTGCGATTGTGTGGGCTCTGAGCAAGACTGCAGCTGGAATGACAAAAATCTATAAATATTTTTTTAGAGTGTATAATTACAATAAGTCCCTTAATTGGTTTGAGCTCAGAAGACCAGTGATGGGACTTCTACCACTTAAGTGGTATTTCTACCACTTTTTACACTTTCGGAAATTCTACCAACCTGAACTCCAAATCTACCACCTTTTACTCATCGCTACTAGCTAATAATATTTCTTTTTCATCATTGCATTAATTTGAAAATTGTTCCTATACCTACTCGCCTTAGTTTTACCCATGCAGACTCAGCTTTATGCTATCAGTATTTCTCTCTGAGATTTGCATCAGCAAAAACTTCCAGTCCAGTACACCATTTACTGCGCTAAAATTTCTATATTTGACTGTATTTGTGAGAGGGTGTTTTGCTATGTTTGGATATTTTGTGTTTAATGATGAGTGAATCTATGACGTTTTTTTTAGTAGTTTCAAAAACTTTTAATTTTCAAATAATATTTAGAACTATTGGAAGTGAAAATGCGTAAATTCTTGGTTCCTACAGCAAGTTAGACCATTTATGGGTTAACAAACAGTTAATGCAGAAAATGTTTATATTGTTTTCACTGTAGAGAGCAGTCACAATCTAGATCTTGAATGAGGCGGGTGTAGGGTATGTTTTTCGACCGTATGTATATTCGTTTCATTATGACTTCCTGTAGCCTAAACGGATTGACCAATTTTAAGAGTGAGATATCATTATACGTATTATTCGTATTCTTCCCCGGAGTGTCTTAGACTAAAAAGCTTAAAATAAAAAAGATAATTTAAAAAAACCAAAAAAAAACTACTGTAAAAAAATAAAAAATATGTAAACTAGACAAGAAAAGACGTTCAAGTGCATTTAATAATTGTCAATTTTTAATTCTTTTTTTTCTTGTTTTTTAAATTAACTTTTTTATTTCAATTAAAAAAATAATAACAACCCGGCCTTCTTAAGCTTCAAAATAAATTATTTAATAAATTTAATCCAGCCTAACTTACCTTTTAACAGTTGTTGTTTCACTTGCTGCTGCACTAACGCAAGTTGTTGTTGCGTAAAGTCATTCCCAACCAATCCTTGCAAAACTATTCTAGGACCATGTTCAGTCTGTATAACCTGGGCGGTAACACATTTTATTACTGTTCCAGGCGGTTGACCTTGTAAAAGACTCTGCTCGATTGTACTTGAAGTGGTATGTGTCTGGGTTTCTTCCTGCGCTGAAAATTGGTGACCCTGTTCGGTCGTAGTCAGTTTTTGATCTTTGGGTGTTTGGTCGCTAATATGCGATTTTTGTTGATTCACAAGCTTTTGAAGTGTTTTTGGCGCACTCTGGATTTCTCTTGGGGTTTCAGAAAAGTTAGTATTTGTAACAATATGAGCACTACCGTCGCTTTGAGTTTTGATGTGGGCAACAATTTGGGCTTGGTTGTTTCCTAGAGGTTTTATAATAACTTGTTGACCATTGACGGTGGCTACTTGCAGTTTACCTTGCGCCAACTGTTGGGCCAAAGCTGAATTTTGTACAACTAATTGCTGTTGAGTTGGTTGTGCAATGCATTCGGTAGTGGAAGCTTGTTGTTGTATTTGCTGATTTATAGTTTGTGTTTGACTCTGTGTTTTCAATTTTGGAACAGTGGATCTTGATTCAACTTGAGGTTGTGCATGAATCATCATTTGTTGCTGAGGTTGAGCTGGCTGTATTATTTGCTGCTGTAAAACTTGCACTTGGGATGACTGAGGAACTGATCGTTGAGTAACTATTGTTTGGCCAGGACTTAGAATAATTCTTTGCCCACCAACCATTATTTGTTGTTGAACGTTGCTTGTGTTCACAATCTGTTGAATTACTTTTTGGGCCGGTTGAGGATTTAATAAAATTTGATGTTGTGTTTGGGGAACTACATTTTGAGTAGGCGTTTGCTGTGTGGTTTGTTGCGAGGGTGAAGAAATCAAAACCTTTTGGCCTTGAGCATTCTGTCCAACTAAAAGCTTTTGCCCTGGTTGAACAATCAATTGCTGAAGGTTTGATGGTTTAGTGCAAGGCGTGGCATGAACAACTGGTCCTCCAGTTGGCAACGTTTTTTGCACAGTTTGAGAAGCGGGAGCTTGTTGAGCATTTCGAACTGCTGGAGCCATTGAATTTGCAGTAATCTTTATAATGTACAATATATCAGTAAAAAAAATATGACAAATAAATAATAATTTAAATATACCTTTTGTGGAACTTCTCTATTTACAATTTGCTTTAGGGTTATGCCACTAGCAACTGGTTTTGCCACTTGTTTAAGTGTATTTGACTGCTTTGCCGCAGTTGAAGGAATAGTTGAATTTTGAACTGATTTATTAACAACTGCTGCCGGGCCTTTTAACAAAACATTTTTATTTACACCTACTAGTAAACACAAAATTAGTTGAAATTTAATTTTTTCTTTAAAATGTACCTTGCGTTGTAGTCAGAACATGTAGTTTCCCATCCGGCATTTGTATTAATTGTTGGCCAGGGCTTAATCCACGGACACTGACTTTACCATCAGGACCCCGAATTATTTGAACCTTATGCTGTATTGGTTGAGTGGATTGAACAGTTTCAGTTGTAGCAGTAGTGGTCTTGTTAGGTATTGTGTTTGATGGACCCTTTACAGATTGTGTTGACGTTGACACTGTCTGATGAATTATTCGTGTTGTGCCATCTGGATTCTTCACAATAACCCGTCGGTTTGGTGTTGTCGCTGCAGTTGCTTTTACTGTAAATTAAATTCCAGGATAATTTATATGATTCAAAATATGAGCAAAATAAAAACGAGTATTACCAATTGATTGCTTAACATCTGCTGACTTTTTTTGTTGGTGTGCCGCTCTTTGTAATTTAAGCTGTTGCTCCATTTTTTCCTTTATTTCTTCATTTGACAACTTTGGGGCTAAACTCTTTGATGTAGTTGTAGCTAGTATTCCAGAAGAACTAGATGTACTACCACTTTCAATTTGCTTAAGTTGAGTGTGTCTACCATTAACAGAGGTGCGCGATTTTTCTTGTTTTTCTCCGAACAGTTTTATTTCCCAGAGTTCTAACTTATCCTCTTCGACCCATTCTTCTGATACCTGCGGTTCAGTTTGCTGTGGAGATTCTGCTCGTTTTCTCTTCCTGAGCCCAGATCTAATTGAAGTTACCTCTACAAAGAAAATGTTAAAATTTTAAAGTGCACAGTCAAAATTTGTTCTTACCTCTAATTGTTTTGGGTAATTCTAATGGTATTACTACTTTCCTTCTCAAATATTGGGTTTTTTCATTGAACTTTCCAAAATGTTTTAACTTTAAAAGCTCTTGAGTGACAATTTCGGTCTCTGTTGTAATTTGATACTTGCCATCGACAGAAGGAGGTTTTGCAATCATGTCATCCCATCTAAGACAACAAAATAAGATTCTCAATTGAAGAGCGATTGCTGCAATAGTAGGGCTGTTAGTGGTGCGATAAAGCCAACACGTTTTAAATAGCGGTCTTGAACAGGGATAGGGCCAAACTGATGTATTGGTTTTAGCCAAATGGTGAAAACCATTTACTTGCACTTTTCCACCAGTTCTTGCCAACCTTACTAGTTCGTATCTTGGTAGAACCATAAGACTTTTATGTAAACTATTTGTGTAGAAATTTGAAATTACAGGATATTTTGAAGGGACATTTCTAACGGACGGTTGGCGTTCCTTCCCATCATTTAAATCACGGACTAGATATATTTTACCACGTGTTGAATTGGCAGAATAAACACGCTCTGTGCCATTTGGTCCGTATTCTGGTTCTACCTTTATGTTATCTTCGCGTTTAATAATCCTAGGAGGATGTAAAGGAAAACGTCTGTTTTGTTTTACCAATATTGCATTCTGCTCCGTTGCCTGATTATGGCTCATTTCTTTTTGATTATTTTTACTGCGTAATTTGTGCTTTCTTTTTTTAGTAAACGAAATTTCGTTATCCATCACGTTTAAATTTGCATCTGTACTTTCAACTTCGACGTTACTGCAGACATCTAAATTGTCTACATAATTCTCCAAATCAGGTGACAATATTTCGCTTTTTTCTTTAGAACTACATTCTAAAACCGTTTTAGATACATCCTCTTGTTCGGCTTTTATCGGTGTCTCCTGTTTTAAATTGAGTTGGCAGAAATATGACGAAAACATATTATCTTGAAAAGCAATAGCATTTTCCAAAGCAGTGCACAAGTCTTCCTTTAAATCAATTGGAAAATCTTCGTACTGCTTGTCGTCCAAATCATCTAACATTATATTTGGTTCTTTTTTGCCCTCCATAAGCTTTTGTTCTAATATCGATGGTTTTTTTACAGCACCTAGAATAGCAGCCACAGTCTCTTTTGAACCGTTTCCAGCAGTATGTGCTTTTCTTAATAAAAGAAGCAACTCCTTTTTCGCTCTTGCTTTTTGTAAGCACAATGGTGAGTAACAAGTATTCTGCGTTATCTGAGAAACTGCATTTGAATTCGTGTTACAATCTCTTGTATAACAGCGATACTGTTTCGCAAATTTGTTTAATTGGCTAAACTGAAGTCGAACCGACTGAATTTTTTTCGCTAATGTATTAACTAACTCAAGATTAACCGAATTTGACTGCGAACTTTGCTTTTGTTCAACTAAACGAAGAATTTGTTTTTCCAACAGTGACTGTTTGATATTTACGTTTGTTATATCAGGTACTGTATTTAGCTTCAATGTTGGTGAACTACTCTCTTCTACTTTACCCGTTTTCGACATATTTTGCTCCTCAGCTTCTTTTAAAAGTAATCTTTTAGATAATAAATCGTCTAATTTACATTTTCTTCCTATCTTAGGAAAAAGTAATCTACCAGTAGCAGTAAGCGAGTTTGAGACATCAATTACATCGCTGTTTTCGGTTCTGTTAAACTCAATAATTTCGATATGCTTGAAATCATCGATGTATCCGTAATCTAATCCTTGTTTTGATAACCGTTCGCATTGTTTTAAGAAGTTATAGGTTCGAGGATCGACGGTGATTATTTTATGGTCTGCCTTATGGAGTATGTGGATGTTTATTTTACTAGCAGAAATTCTTTTATGAGAGCGACGGTTTCGTTGCCGTTGTCGGTAATACGACATCCATATCCAACCCCATTGACCATGGATACGATATTCTTCGCCTTTTTGTTTCCAAACTTGATGTTTCAGTCCAAGTGAATACTTAACATAGTTAAAGGCTAGTCTATTTCTTTCTTCTTCATCATCACGCTCTCTTTTTTCTCTCTTTTCAATTTTCTTTCTCTCTTCTCTTTCCGCTGATGTAGTACGATGAAATCGTATGTGGCCTAACTGTTCATGCCACACATTTGCAAATATTACTGATTTAAAACAGGACTGCAATAGTAAGAGAACATATGAAAAATCTGATGGTTTAGATGAGTTTGCAACTGCAGATATCCACATTTTCCGTACTGAAATCCAATTAGTGTTCATGAATGAAGCAGCTATGCTTTGCTCAAAGTTGATTAAAGTTTGTCGGATAGTATTAATAACATTTGTTGCTGTACCATTAGAATTACCAATCCATTTAAACTCAGATGCGGTTGTCAATGAAAACTTATGAGAAAGATGCCTTCGTTTATCACGTTCCTCATTTCTTTGAGGTTTATTTAAAGCAATAGGATTAACCGCGTATTGATTTACATAACTTTTAAATCCATTTTCCATTCCTAATTTGAAATATAATGTGCCGTTATTAATTTGATTTATTTTTTGTCTGGTAACTCTTAGTTCCTGGTTAGCTTCTTCGTCTCTTTCGATATTTTCACCCTCGCCATTCATAGTTTTATTTAAAATTTGATTTATTTTATCATTCTCAAACTCAATATAAGATTTCTTATTAATTTTATTTTCATTCGTCAATTTCTCTGTGATATTCATTTGTCTATTAATCTCTTCTCTTTTGTCAGACAGTTCCTTGCATAAATTTAACTCCAAGTCATTGGGATCAAGCACAGACAACAGTAGTTCTAATTGTGATGTCGTACTATAATACCACGTCTCGGTTCCATTTTGATCTTCAACAAATATACGGCGAGCAACAAACCAATATTTTCTTCCATGCCTGTCAAGTCCTAATATTTCATGTCGAATAAGAACTCCTTGCTTTTCCTGAGGTAAAATGCAGTCAACAGCACCAACTACCTTATGTGATTGGCATAAATTACACTGCCAATCTTCTGTTGGCACATCAACTAATGGTGGATCAACACACTCTAAATGAAAAACCGCTGGACATGTTTCACAGCACAATAGGTCTCCGAGTCGATGACAGACACGGCAATGATCATCATAATGTATTGGGCCTTCTTGAAGCATCACATCACGTACAGCAGTTGTATTTAATAACTGGTCAGTAAGGAATTGAAGTACGGTTAATCTATCTTCTACCCCAGAATATGGGTATTCTCTCGATTGCAAAATATCATAAACAGTTCGATCAAAAATGGGATCACTTTCGACGTAACTGCGGAGAATCTCCGGCCACGTTATGTTATCAATTAGGAAAAGACTTATATTTACACTGTCTTTTTGATCTAAAGGTCCGAAGTGGGTAACCTGTATATCTTCCTCGCGGAGAATAGCTTTTAGCAACATAATATGTATTTCGATAAAAAGTGCGCTTTGTTCTTCACAGATTAATGATGCACAAAAATCTTCTATACGAAATGGTGAGAGACGAACAAGATGCCTAAACCTTCTTAACACCTCATATATTGTAACTGCAAGAAGACTTAATTTGTTTGAAATAAGCAAGTCGTCCGAAGATTTTGGGATTACTAATGGTTCTAAATCACGGTCCTGCAGCCATATCGGATCGGGACTTGGTGGTCGCTTACTCAAACCACTTTGACTAAAACTGCATTCCGAAAAATCACTTTCGCTATCATTATCTCCACCTATACTTTCCTCCTCCGTAGGCGACATAAGTAACGGATCATCATCGCCATCGCTTTTATCTGTTGAATCTCCAAAGTCAGACCCATAGTGATATTCAGACTCATAACCTAATAAACGAAACAATAAAATAAAAAAATTAATATATTTGTATGTATGTTTAAATATAACTAAGCTATTTGTTTTATTGCCTCAATCAAAAGTTATTGTTAAATAATAATAGAGAAATCGAAAAGATGAAATGCTGTTTGTAATCTACATTTTTTTTGTTTAAATAACAAATTAGCATGCAATATATTTCCGGAGCATTATATAAAAAAAAAAAATGTGGGTGTGTGAGGATTAAAAACAATAAAATTAAAAATCATCACCCCAGCCATCCAAATTCATATCCTTTCGAATATTTGAAAACTATCATTCACATCCACAATTAGGGGAATTCTATATATGTATTTTGTTTTTAAATCGATAATATCATTAAACTGTTGATCATGAATTCAAATACGAAAAAAAAGTAACTTAAAATATATCGCATTTGCATTCAAATATCTACAAAAACCCATTTTCAAATCTGAACATTATAAAAGGATCAAATATCTAAATTTGCTTTTCATAGAATCGCAATTCAAATCACTATTTTCTTATCGTTTTTTTTCACAGAAACTACGGATTCATACATGAAAGGATGAAACGTCATTACCCGGTGTCTCCACGAGCAATATTTTATAGCATACAATAATAATTATCATACTATAAAAATTGCCAATGGAGACGACAAATAGTATGCTATAAAACATTCCATTGTACATATAGCTTAGCTCATAGACTGCTATCGATAGTATGCTATGGGCTGTCATTTCTGTGAATTTTAACACATGGATTTTATTCCGCGAAGGCTGACTGGCTAAGGGACGAAGTATTAAGGCACCTAATGCGAGAATGCAACGACATGCTCTTCTGAGCGACATTTGAACGAATGAAATAGTAAGCTATGATAAGCCCACCATACATTTTGTTGCATACTATCATTCTTCCTATCTATGAACATTGACAATGGTTTGACGGTGCTATGAAAGTAATACAGAAACACCTCCACCGCACCTACTATTTCGGTTCATTGCTCTCATATTTTCAGCTGCTGTATCAACTAAGAAAATTTTTAAAATGTTCGTGTTAGCGATAGTAATGTAGTTTGTACGTATACAATGCTTAGATCCATTCTGAATTTCCACATTGAGACAAAAAATACAGACATAAAAAAAAAAACAAAGCGTTTTTAAGCTCCGTATATTATATTCACTGGTCAAAACCTTATTATGTGAGAGTGTATTAGCAAATTTTATTTGACGTTAAAAAAGGTTCAGAAGAAACGGGAGTGAATGAAAAAATAAAAGGTAGGAGTTTTCGCCGGCAATGGTTTAAATGAACTGAAAAAAAAAAATTTCCGCTGCCTGCTTTCTATCCTGCTTCGTCGTTGTCAACGTGAATATGAATACACAAATGCATGTCAAGCATTGACACATGATCAAAAACTAAGTATTAAGTAGACTGTCATCTTTTGTAAGTCGCCCCGATATCATCCTCAGATTTTTTCAATATTACCCCCACCATCTGTGAATACGTGTGAAAACTGTATAATACGCACACAAAAAAAAATAAAGTGCACGACTGGGTTGAACGAAACTTTCTCATTCATTAAAAGTTTAGTTGGTTGTTGTCTTATTTTATTAGGTATAGGTAAAAATATGAGAAACAATGCTAGATAATAGAAACAGTGCATAGAATATAGAAAAAGTGTTAAATAAAATTCACTTTTGGGTAATTCATCCGATATGGCAGTACATATCGAATAACAATGTGAATTTTTAAAAGTTAAAGACTCTGTAAAAGAGAATAGTCGCAAGTTCTGGTTAGAGAGTTATACTTATAAGCGACTACTGTACAAGATTTTTGAGTACGAGGACAAGCGTAGTGACAGTTTCTGTTTTCTGATCAGTTAGGGTATGCTTTTATTTTTGATTGGAATATTGTATCAGTAACGCGGGTTTAAGGTGTCTATGATTGGAATTAGAATTCGTGTGAGACCGATATATTTACAAAGATATTTCCGTATGTAGTAAGAATTTAGAGATTTCAATACGAGCTCTAAAATACTGAGCTTGTCTGCATTTCAAAATGCATAATATTATGAGAAAGATAGCGTTTTAGTGAATTTATTGCTTTAGTGTTGAATTATCTGTTCCCACCTGCTTCCCGAAAAACAGAAAGCTATCTTTGAATTCATCTTACTTCGCTCTTTAAGATAGTATACTATGTACTACAGTTGTTGTCCCAGACAAGTATATGTACGTCTAAATCTGAGAATGCTCCTGGAGTCTCTAAAAGAGGAAGACACGACGGTTCAATCTCACCGTTTGTAGGTAGGCAAGCCAATAAACCGAAATTCTCCGAAAAGGTGAAGAAAAGTCTTCGTGTCGCATTAATCGACCTTGTTAATTCAAATCGAAGACTTAGTGGTAGCCAATGGGAATTGTTAGAACAAAGAATTCTCGATGGCTTCAATGAAGCAATTATGAAGGCGGATGGTAAGCCTCCATTTTTTAAACAAATAACCAACCCTCAAGAGGTTCAAGGTCACGACAATGAATCGCTGGTTTGGTTAATTTTCGAGTGGTGGACAGGAAGGAGATCTTTGACATCACAGGACCAAAAGGCCGAATTCACATTCGAGGGGTTCTTCTTATGGAGACCAAGAAAGTAGATATCGCCCTAATACGATAACCAGGGACATTCCGGGGTAGTATTAGAGGCTGAACGTAAGTCTAGAACATGTATTGTCGCCAGAAAACAGATAAAACTTTTTCTCCTATCTAGCCTCAGCGAAAGCGACCAAACAGTTGTCATATGGGGCAGGGATGAAAAAAACGTACTGATACTTGTGGCAATATAGATACTACATGAGGCAAAATTATCCCATCTTCCGTGCTAACCGACTTTCTAATGAGAGCAACAAAACGTGAGATATGGGACGCCATTCTAAGCTGTTTTGCCAACTCTCATCATAAACGACAACGACATGCTCTTCTGAGCGACATTTGAACGAATGAAATAGTAAGCTATGATATGCCCACCATACATTTTGTTGCATACTATCATTCTTCCTATCTATGAACATTGACAATGGTTTGACGGTGCTATGAAAGTAACACAGAAACACCTCCACCGCACCTACTATTTCGGTTCATTGCTCTCATATTTTCAGCTGCTGTATCAACTAAGAAAATTTTTAAAATGTTCGTGTTAGCGATAGTAATGTAGTTTGTACGTATACAATGCTTAGATCCATTCTGAATTTCCACATTGAGACAAAAATACAGACATAAAAAAAAACAAAGCGTTTTTAAGCTCCGTATATTATATTCACTGGTCAAAACCTTATTATGTGAGAGTGTATTAGCAAATTTTATTTGACGTTAAAAAAGGTTCAGAAGAAACGGGAGTGAATGAAAAAATAAAAGGTAGGAGTTTTCGCCGGCAATGGTTTAAATGAACTGAAAAAAAAAATTTCCGCTGCCTGCTTTCTATCCTGCTTCGTCGTTGTCAACGTGAATATGAATACACAAATGCATGTCAAGCATTGACACATGATCAAAAACTAAGTATTAAGTAGACTGTCATCTTTTGTAAGTCGCCCCGATATCATCCTCAGATTTTTTCAATATTACCCCCACCATCTGTGAATACGTGTGAAAACTGTTTAATACGCACACAAAAAAAATAAAGTGCACGACTGGGTTGAACGAAACTTTCTCATTCATCAAAAGTTTAGTTGGTTGTTGTCTTATTTTATTAGGTAGGTATAGGTAAAAATATGAGAAACAATGCTAGATAATAGAAACAGTGCATAGAATATAGAAAAAGTGTTAAATAAAATTCACTTTTGGGTTATTCATCCGATATGGCAGTACATATCGAATAACAATGTGAATTTTTAAAAGTTAAAGACTCTGTAAAAGAGAATAGTCGCAAGTTCTGGTTAGAGAGTTATACTTATAAGCGACTACTGTACAAGATTTTTGAGTACGAGGACAAGCGTAGTGACAGTTTCTGTTTTCTGATCAGTTAGGGTATGCTTTTATTTTTGATTGGAATATTGTATCAGTAACGCGGGTTTAAGGTGTCTATGATTGGAATTAGAATTCGTGTGAGACCGATATATTTACAAAGATATTTCCGTATGTAGTAAGAATTTAGAGATTTCAATACGAGCTCTAAAATACTTAGCTTGTCTGCATTTCAAAATGCATAATATTATGAGAAAGATAGCGTTTTGGTGAATTTATTGCTTTAGTGTTGAATTATCTGTTCCCACCTGCTTCCCGAAAAACAGAAAGCTATCTTTGAATTCATCTTACTTCGCTCTTTAAGATAGTATACTATGTACTACAGTTGTTGTCCCAGACAAGTATATGTACGTCTAAATCTGAGAATGCTCCTGGAGTCTCTAAAAGAGGAAGACACGACGGTTCAATCTCACCGTTTGTAGGTAGGCAAGCCAATAAACCGAAATTCTCCGAAAAGGTGAAGAAAAGTCTTCGTGTCGCATTAATCGACCTTGTTAATTCAAATCGAAGACTTAGTGGTAGCCAATGGGAATTGTTAGAACAAAGAATTCTCGATGGCTTCAATGAAGCAATTATGAAGGCGGATGGTAAGCCTCCATTTTTTAAACAAATAACCAACCCTCAAGAGGTTCAAGGTCACGACAATGAATCGCTGATTTGGTTAATTTTCGAGTGGTGGACGGGAAGGAGATCTTTGACATCACAGGACCAAAAGGCCGAATTCACATTCGAGGGGTTCTTCTTATGGAGACCAAGAAAGCAGATATCGCCCTAATACGATAACCAGGGACATTCCGGGGTAGTATTAGAGGCTGAACGTAAGTCTAGAACATGTATTGTCGCCAGAAAACAGATAAAACTTTTTCTCCTATCTAGCCTCAGCGAAAGCGACCAAACAGTTGTCATATGGGGCAGGGATGAAAAAAACGTACTGATACTTGTGGCAATATAGATACTACATGAGGCAAAATTATCCCATCTTCCGTGCTAACCGACTTTCTAATGGGAGCAACAAAACGTGAGATATGGGACGCCATTCTAAGCTGTTTTGCCAACTCTCATCATAAACTTTGAGAGTAGTTCCGACATCAATGTTCGAGGTGAGTTATAGAATTTATTAGCACCGTTAAGGGTGCTTTACGTACCACACCAACGGCTGCTCTGGAAGCACTTTTGCATCTTTTACCACTGGACTTACAAATACAACAAATATTTACAATCAAATGCAGGTAATAGTGCGCTACGGCTCTCTAACACAGGGCTTTTTAATAACAAAAGGATAGGACACAGCACTATCTTAAAAGAATCTTTCTCCGAAATCCCAGAAAAAACATATGAAAGTATATGGTATACACTTGATTTTGACACTCCATACAATGTGTCGTACCCGCACAGACCTGAGACTCCCGGACACATGCAGTGTGCTCCAGGCAGAGATTCTGGCCGTACTCAAAGCTGTGCTGAGATCGATATCCAATAAAAAATATCGCCATTTACATGATTGATAGCCAGGCTGCGCTCAAGGCGCTAGAACAACATGCCACTATATCTGAACTAGTCATGAATGGCCGCACAATGCTTAAGGCATTATGTTTGCAGAACCGTGTCAGATTGTGTTGGGTGCCTGGGCATTGTGATATTGAGGGTAACGAAAAAGCCGACGTTCTGGCTAAGGAAGGAGCGGAGCTTTAACTAAATACAATGATTAAGGGTATCAGACCACCTTTGGCCGTTGCTAAAAGGGTTATCTTCGTGAAAACCTCCAATAAAGCAGCCACAAGATGGTCACAGTTAGAAGGACACAGGGTCTCAAAGGGACTCTGGCCCGTCTTAACCTTCGGTCCTCCAAATTATTTTTTCTAACACGTTCTTACTAGGGTGTAGAATACCCCAATCATAAATTGTATATAAAAAAAAAGTTTTGGTAAAATGTTTTTTTGTTTATTATTTTTTTTTGTTTTAAGTACATTATACACATGTACAATATTTCACTCACAAAAAAAAATACTATTAAAGAAAAAAAGTGATTTATAAATTAGAATAAGAAAAAATTTATAAATAAATAAGTATGTATTAAGTAAAAGTCCATTTTCTCAGAAACTATTACAAAAAAAAAAAATTTACATAAATGTTTAACATTCTTTTGTTGCAAACGTTATCGCAGTTAGCGGAGTGCTTAAATAAATGCAACTTATGCAACGGAATGCAATTTTTATTTATAATTATTTATTATTACAAAACTTTTTTGTATGACTAAACAAACCTCGCACTACCTAGATCAATTTATTTGAATTCTGCGTAACAGTTTTTATTAAGATGCTGGGATCAATGACTAGAATACAAAATTATAATATTCTCATACTATAAAAAAATACTAACACGAACTTCTCACTGGGGTGTATGATACCCAATACAAAATGTCATAGCAAAATTATATAACTATACAAAATTCAAATTGCTCAAAACTTTGCACTTGTATTACATGGTAATGGGATGGCGGAAAAAAAAATTGTACTGGCAATAGCATAATTCATTCTTAAAACCTTTGAAAAATGAAAAAAAAAACTTTATACGTTATACAGCTCAACTTGCTTATAAAAAAGGCAAAGGGGTGGAAACCGCATTGCATAAGGTCATTGCAAAGTACACACACTAGCTGCGTTCCTAGACACTGAAGGAGCCTTCATTAATGTTAAAATTTCCGCAATGAATGATCATCAATCTCTCACTAATGTGATCGTGAGATTGTTCTGTGGAATTAACATCAACGCAAAATTAGATGAGGCACTCCACAAGGATGAGTCATCTCCCCCTTACTCTGGGTAATTGTCATTAACGAATTAAAGGGTTTTCCAATGAGAGATGTTATTGTTAATGACCCGCTATTTCGGTAGCTGTCACTTTTGAAGCTTTTATTCTTTGACATTTGACAAATAGAAACTACGCCATTACTAAAAATGGAACGATACACCCTTCAACAACACATTGAAATTATTAAAATTCACTACAAAAATAGTGAAAATCTTGCAGTCATAGTTCGCAAAACTAAAGCATTTTTTGGTCGTCGGGAGGCACCTTGTCGGACCGCAATACAGAAATTGATGGAAAAATTCGAGCTGTTGGGACAAGTTAGTGATGTGAAGAATAAAACCCGTGCACGTCGCTCAAGAACAACTGATAATATTGCTGCTGTAGCCCAAAGTGTTGAAGAAAACCCAGGTTTGTCCATTCCTCGTTGTTCTTTTGAATTCGGCATTCCACAAACGTCATTACACCGTATTTGGATAGTATTGATCTGGACAACGTTTACTTTCAACAAGACGGCGCTACGTGCCACACATGCAACAAAACCATTGATCTTTTACGGGAAAAGTTTCCGGGCCGTGTTATCTCTCGAAGAGGTGTTTACAATTGGCCACCGAGATCTTGTGATTTAATACCTTGCGACTTCTTCCTTTGAGGCCACGTGAATGATAAGGTCTACGCCAACAGCCCAGCGTCGATTCAAGACCTCAAAGATAACATTCGAGAGGCTATCGAGGACATAGGGCAGGCACCTAGCGATTTGGTTATGGAAAATTTCATGAAAGGGATATGCGTCCTGTATGCGTGCTCGTGGTGGCCATTTGGCTGATATTGTTTTGCATTATTAAGGACATACCTTCCTCTCTATTATGAAATAAACATCCGATCATATATCTCAAAAAAATGTAATTTTTCTTTTAATACCAAAATAACACCTCTTATTGGAAAACCCTTTACTTATGAAATTCAACAACATGGGAGTCAAAGTATGTAACTCCATATGCAGATGATGTAGTTGTAGTTGGAAAGTTTTACCGGCCATAGGCCCCCTGTTAGGTCAGACCCCAGTGGACTAAACTCTTGAATACCGTAATTAGAGCACGGAATACTCCTAAGGGTGGCAGATAGTGCGAGATATTTGGGAATTATCCTTAATATAAAACTTATTTGAAAGCCGAATGTCAATGAAAAAGTGAAGAAAGCAGCGAATTTGTACGCATACAACCGCATCGTTAGCAGGAGTTGGCGACCAAACCAGATAATTATTATCTGAATGTTCGGCGATCGTTTGACCATTAATCACGTATGACAGTTAGTCCGGCGACAAGCCTCCAGCAAAGCGACCAATCCTTAGTCAATGACTAAAATACACATACAGCTGGACTAAAGGCGACTCTCAATCTGACGCCTTTAGACCTATACATGTAAGAGTCTGCCGAAAATACCTTAGGATCAGCCAAACTAACACTCTGAACCCTTACAATTTTGAACTTGCACAAATCTTACAGCAATGTTATAGCTTTCAAATATGAATTATTTGATAGTTGATAACATCTAGCAATTCATTATTAATTTGATATTATGAGTATCAATTGATAATTTTATCATTGAGAATGGGTTCTGTTTTGAAGTTTGACGTTTCTAATTTGTATTTTGCGGTTAACGAGATTTAACCAATGTTCTTTTAGAATAGGTATTAGTTTTGACGTATCTTATCTACTATACAACAACTTTTTGGAAAATATTGCGAGCAATCTTGTGCGAAAAAAAATACAAGTACTAAAATAAATAAACTTATAACGCAACATGGATCGAAGACCCTGACCAATAAAATCTGTTCGGTTAAGTTAACATTTTCAACTGACAGATGTATACAATACACTGCACGCCATTCCATTCATCAGCCGGATGAATTAAGATTAGGTACTTTCAACATTTTTGTCCTTTGACAGTTCTAAGTTGAGGAAATATTGAGAGAATGAGAAAGTTATTGCGACGTTCGTAGACGAAATTAATATGAGTCCCAATAATGGGTTAACAATTTTTATTAGTTGTACTGATTCAGTTTTGTTCTTAAATACTAGCTTATTGTCTCAAATCAAAAAGATTTTATTCCTCTCTTAAAAAATTACTGTTTTATTTGATTTTTACATATAATGTGAAAATATATTCATTAATAAATTACCTAGCCAAAAACACAAGGAGCCAGAAATAAAAAAAAGTAACCATAGATTCGGCTTATCGCTAAATTGACAAATGAACTCCAAAAATGGAACGTAAATCTATGGTTTGGTGACCGAAGTCAAAAAACGGTGAACAAACACTCATTGATTGGTTATTTATTAGTTATTACAGATTGTTTCGCATAAATGTGGTAAATATACAATTTCCACTTTCAAGGCGTTGGTGTTCGTGGGCTTGTTCGCATAGATCTTTATCATCAAAAAACCTCAAAGAAAATATGCCAATGGCGTTAAATCGCAAGATCTGATGGCCAATTCTGATTGCAAAAACGGTCGATGACTCATGCAGTAATTGAATTGTTTCTGTGGATGTATGGCATGTGGCACCGTCTTCTTGAAACCACATTTTGGTCACATCCATATCATGTAATTTAGAAAATAAAAACTGAGTTATCATGTAACGATAACGAACACCATTAATTGTTACTGCCTGACCAGCCGCATTTTCGAAGAAGAATGGTCCGATAATGCCTCCAGCTTAAAATCCACACCAAATAGCCGTGGTTTTCTAGACACAGAATGTGACAATTTTGACGATTACCGAAGCAATCAAGATAAAAATAAGCTTCTTCACTGAAGATGATTTTGAACGAAAATTGCGGACTGCACCTGACAAACCTTCGTTATTAATAAAATATTGCTCAACAATGAAAATGCGCTTTTCTTCCGTATAACGCTCCATTTTTACTACTCCCGAACTGTCAGCTGTCACATGGTTGTCTCTTTTTCTGTTGTCATCACTGTACTATTAAATGGCGAAAAATTCCAATTATGCGTGAATTATGGGACACCCTTTATAATTACGGTGACAATTCGCCTTCATTTTAAGAGAGCAGTCCTCTTTTTTCATACAATGTACAGAGTGGGCCAAAAGAAGAAGAAACTCACAAAAAAAAGTCTGGAACGGTTAAATCGGGAAATCTTGCGGGCCAGTGCAAATCGCCAAAACGAAAGATGAGGCGACCCGGGACCGCCGCCTTCAGAATATTGGTTGTGGCTCGCGCAGTGTGTGCCGTAGCTCCGTCTTGTTGGAACCACATGTCCTCCAGTCCTAATTCGTCCAATTGCGGCAGAAAAAACTCGGTTAACTCGGGAAGACGCCCTTCCTGGTCAGATGCAAGAAGTGATATGAACCCAATTTGCCTGCCACATCCACCGAGCTGCGTTTCGCAGCCTACTCTATGCTACCCAATACAGCAGGAGGGATTTCCCTGCTCTCTCTCATATGACCGTACTCGTCGTTTAACACATGGCCCCATAGCGCGCACCGGCCACTGTTGTTATACATCCCATTACTAAAACGAGCCCGTATGGCAATCAATTGTGACGGCGCCCATTTGGCCTTTATCATCTTCTCGACTTGACTAATCAAATTCTAAAGGTTCAAATAAACAAAATCAAAGAACAGAATCGAAGTTTTTCATTTAGAAAAAAAAAATGAGAGCCAAACAACATCAGATGACTTCTTTTGGCCCACCTTGTATATCCTCTGATATTTTTTTACTAAAATAAAAAAAAAAAACATTTTCCTCTTTTAACTAAGCTGACCTCCAAATGTCATCTTTTTCTCTCAAATAATATGATAAAAATATGAAAGTAGGTACTTTCTCAACATATTGATTTCCCTGATCTTAGAAAAGTGTGGCTTTTTATCCAAAGTACCAAACATTTATATTTCGCAAATTCATTCTTTGTGTGAATATCACCAACATTCAATGTTTGATCAGAAAAAACTTCTTAAAAATCTTTTGAATGAATGCAAACGATTAAAAATTCATATTTGGAAGTGCAGTGATTCATAACGCGCTTTTTTATAAATCCATTGACCTTATCTTTGTTATCTTGCTGTCAGATATATCGCGCAAACGATTATCGTTCTGAGAGTTACGGAATGAGTGTGAGTGAGGGCACTCATTTCGTAACACTCAGAACGATAATCGTTTGCGCGATAGTAGTCAACGATCTCGTCATCAATTTGCTTTCCGTAACTCTATCACTATCGTCTCGTCTATCGTTTATTATGTACTAAGAGAGAGAGAGCATTGAGAGAATTGAGTTTCTTTCAGAGACTCTCAAACTATGTATGAAATTTCAATCAGACGTCGTCTAAAATGTCATAAATGACAATTTTTGCTATAATTATATGTTTGTGTTTGTCGCCGGTAAATAGGAAAATTTCAAAATGTAAGTAATTCAACTTTGTTCCTTACGTTATTAATAATAGGAATAAATCATTTCCAAGAATTTATTATTGATAGGTCAGCTACACCAAACCAAATGACAATTTTAATTGCTTTTATGGATGAGCACCCGGACTTGGCCAAGGTTATAAGCCAAATAGCCACCAAGGAATGCCTAATTTCTTCAATTTATTTTCATTTGGTGTTATACGACACTTTATTTATTTTTAGGTTCGGCCTGACTTTAAATACAGAGCCAAGAAGAAATGCAGCCAAAATGTTCTGTTAAGTTTCATTTAATTTGTAAAAGTAATGCAATGCAATATTATTATGACACTATAGGCCAGTGTTTGCGAAATATTAAAATTACAGTTGGGTGTTAATAAGTCTATACTGGTAAGGTATTTAAAATACCTTTAACACCCAACTGTAATTTTAATATTTCGCAAACACTGGCCTATAGTCAATTTTCAAAATTTTTCAGGAGAACGAAAAACAGTTAAAAAGAGGAATATTGTGTCATCATAAGATTTTCTGACTTAAGATGAAACTATTATCCGTTATATATGGGGATAGGAGTGTGATGCAAGGATGCTGATAACATAGAAGTATATGTTTCAAAAATGGAGACAATGTACAATCGTACTTAAGTCGACTTAAGATGTAGCAGTTAAAAAATATCTGAAGTCAATTATTCTTCTTGAAATTCAATAAATCTTCAGCTGGTTTGCAAATTTGCAAAACATAAAAATCAATACAAAACGATACCTCATTAGGTATCGCTCCAATTGTATCGTCTGAGCGATAGCGTTTAGACGATTATTGAGTTACGTGAAGCAAATGTTCAATCGTCAAAACGATATCGTCTAGACGATAGACGATTATTGAAGTTACGTGAAGCAAAGCTATCGTCGAAACGCTATCGTCTGACGATAATCGACATACGGAATGAGTGTCGATAAATGACGCAAAATCGAAGTAATACGAAAAGTGACATTTGTTATTTTGATGTGGCATGTCATTACCGTGTGATCGTCATTTTTTTCGCTTGTCATTTAATGGCATCCCAACGGAAAATTCTAAATGACGCGCAGTGTGGTCATTTAATTTTGGGACAAAAATGACGTTGAATGTCATTTCGTGTGATCGCCATTTTTTCACAAATGACCAATAACGAATCGTAGCTTGAAAATGACTATAATGCGACATTTTTTCCTGACGTCACAGCGTCATTTAAATGACTTGAAAAAAATGGCGGTGTAATCGCACCTTTATGAGCGCAAGGGGGTTATTATTCTGAAAAGATGAAAAATCACCGTAGTGGACAAAGTCGGCCTACGATTTCGAGAAATGTGATCAGTGAATTCTCCAATCCGGTTTAAAATTTAATTTAAAATTATTTTCCAATAGTCAAAACAATCCTGTACTTGAATTAATTCGCTAGGGCCTCTAGGGATGACAGCATGGACAACTATTTACAGTAAGATGCGTAGTCAAATATTTTGCATCTAGCTCTATCAAGATCTAAAAGACTGTTTCCCACTTTTCAGATTCTAGATCAAATGTCATATTATGCTACGTGGACGTGGTTCAATATAGCGACTTACTTTATGGAAAAGAGTCGGGTGTTTGAGAGGCAGTGTAAGAGAACCTGTCTAAGGTTGAAAAAAATCAAGGGCCGCATGTTTGAGTCCAGGCGGGGCACAGCAATACTCGCCCACATAAAGATCAGAGCCTCTTCACCAATAAAATAAAAAAAAGGTTTGTTCTGGAAATATACAATGGTCTTAAAAAGTATTTTGACAAAAAAAAAATACACTTATTTATTAACAACTTTTTTTTCAGTGAGAGAAAAAATCTGAATCTAGGTGATAATGGTATAACAATAAGCTTTCAAAAAAAGTTACATAAGTTTATTTCAATATTATAGTTAATAATATAATAATAGATAATGCTCCACATCACAAAGCAAAAATGATAACCAATTTGCTAAGGCATGTAGGAGTGAATACATTGGATTGGCCACCTCAAAGCCACGATTTAAATATAATAACACATATGTGGGCTTATATAAAGCGAAAAATTAGTCCTTGTTTAACAAGAACGCGCGAGGAGACAGTCGCTGAGGTCGAAGGTCTTTGGAAGGACATTTCTACGCAAATCCTTCAAAATTTGGTGAACTCGACACCAGGCCGATTGCAGAAAGTCATTGTTGTGCACTCATTTTTACAAATTTGTCTTATCAGTACTTTTTTGGACCAATCAAATTTTGTCAAAATACTTTATTCCCCATTCATTTTTACATTATAATTTTCAGAACTATAATATTGAAATAAATTTATGTAACACTGTAAAAAAAGTTGCTAAGAAATAAGTGTATTTTTTTTTTGTTTGCAAAATACTTTTTCCGACCATGTTCAGGATGTTTATTTGGTTTGTAAAATTGTATCCAAATCGAAAATGGGGTTTTCTTGATTTGAGTAGTTTCTAAAATTAGGTAAAATTACTAATGATCAAACACTAATGTCAATGATTACCTGATTGCCAGATTAAGTAAAAATGTACAGCATTAGTGAAACGCTACCAATAAACAACAACAAAAAACCTCCACATTAGCTTATCCGACAACTTTTTTAGAATCTATTACATTTATTTTTATCGCAAAATTCATAATCTGTTTTCGTGAAGAAAAAGGTCGATGGTTTATTTTACAACGAGGATTTTATAGGAAATGCTCAAAATATCCGCTGATCCGTCAAAAATCATATGAGTATCATTCAATCGGACAAAATTTTCGGTACTTTTTATATTACGCTTTCCTGTTTTCTAATACTTCATTATTGATTTAGGAGTGAATTTGTGTTGTAATAAGATCTACAGTCGAATCCCTCTAAGTCGGACCTCCTTTAACTCGAATTTCCCTCTAACTCGAATTTTTCGACCCAATTTTTGCATTCCCTTCATTCCCCCTTTGCATATAAAAATCATGCTCTAACTCGAATTTTTCCAGAAATCCCTCTAACTCGAACTAATTTTTATCTCCCGTGAAAATTCGACTTAAGGGGATTCGTCTGTATTTAAATTTTTTCAATAAACGGAATACAGTCTATTAGAATGCCTTGATTTATTCGTAGGCTGATGATGCTATCAAATTACAGTGGTGGTCTAAGCATCACAATCGGATCGTTTGCAAATGAATACATTTGAAAATAGAAATAATAGCCTGCTAAATCATTGAATTACAATTCTCTAAGCAACGAAACAGAGCTTGCAAAAGTACAGTCGAATCCCTCTAAGTCGAACCTCCTTTAACTTGAATTTCGTTCTAACTCGAATTTTTCGACCCAATTTTTTCACTCCCTTCAGTTTTGCATAGAAAAGTCATCCTCTAAGTCAAAAATCCCTTTAACTCGATCATATTCTTTTGATTCTTGACCTATAACACTATTCCTCTTAGTCGAATTTTGACTTTTTACAAAGAATGTTTTATTAAACGAGTGAACACAGCTACTTTCACATCCCAAACAAAAAAAAACTATTTTTGTAACTATGTAGTTTTCTTCAAAATGTACCTACTTTCATATTTTTTACCTTAAAGAAATTCGCTTAAGAACAATTTAGTAAATCCCTCTAACTCAAATTTTTCCAGAAATCCCTCTAACTCGAACCAATTTTTATCTCCCGTGAAAATTTGACTTAGAGGGATTTGTCTGTATATGGAAGTGTGAAAATAAATACAATTTAATCTTTTAAAATTGTATAGCTTGTATTACTTAATTCGAAACTTAAAAACCGACATATATAAAGCCGTGGGTGTTTTTCTGCACGAAAGATGTCATGTTTACTCCTCAATGATTTCGCACCAAATATGTAATACAGAATTCTGTACATCTCAAATTCGCATATACTACCTGTTATTTCTGCAGAAGTTCCTATACCTATCTATTATTTCGGCTGAATTTTGCTGAATGCTGACAATTCATTCTGGCATATCTATATTTTCCGCGAAGTCAACCTTTTCACACCAACCAAAACCACACCAACATTACAGATTCTCATACTCGGGGAACAAAATTATTTTTCAAAGAGGGTTTGATGTAATATTTTAAGTTCCATTCTCTTTGCGACGAGAAAAGATTCTTAAACTTATATCAAATCTATTTTTTACTAAGCATGCATTCGTTACTTACATATTGTTAAATGAAGAAAACTTATTAAAAAGCAAGCACTAAAGGTTAAGATAAAACAGAGAAAATCACTAACCTAATATTCGAAATATGTATTTCAAATGTTTAGAAATAAAATAAAAATGCAATATTTTTAAATTTTGTGCATACATTTGTTCCCTAGACTCAAAAACCACTTGCATTGTTGTATTCCAACGAATAACAAACATTTACAATTTACTAAAATTAGCCATAATTATAAACGCTCAGGCTTAGCAACAGCGTATTTAAATTCGCTACTATAAAGAAATATAATGTAATGACATTAAGAGAGAATATATTCAGCTAATACCGAGATAAACATGGGTTTCTCAACATTAACATTTAACTCTACAGTTAGCGATATTTTGACATCTATATTTGTTTATTGGTAAAGGGACTTTGTAAGTGTGGAGTCTTTGTGTAAACTGTCAGACCGAAGTTTATTGATTCTTGCCAATAATCGCGTAAGTTTACAGGAATGAATTAATTATAGAATTTTAATTATTGAAAAGACACAAATATTGTACGTATATGCCTTTTAAAGGAAAGTAAAAAATAATTATATTTGAAACTGGCTTTATACATCTCCATTCAAAGCAAAAAAAAACAATTACATTCATCTAAATATGATTAAAAACAAGAAGTTGGTAAGTTGCTAAAAAGAAGTTTTGCGTAGCTGTTATTGAACTTTCATTGGAAGTGGGCCATTGTAATTATTTCAAAAATATACCGTAGAAATGTGAACACAGATCGAGATTTGAGAAATATTAGAATTTTTTGAGAAAAACTAGGTACGGGATCTTTTTAAGAATATGTGATTATATTACCTATCTTTAATATGTATTTTGATCAAAATTGTTTCAAGCGGTTTTTGTAAAATTTGGCAGACAAAAGAGTGCAAATTATTGCAATTTTTAGTTTAAAAAATTGCATTGCTCAACTTAAAAACGAGTACAAGTTATTGTTCGGGATGTAAGCATTTCTTGGTTTTTTAAGTTTTATTGAAACCAAAATGAGGTTTTCGAGATATGAACAGTTTTTAAAATAAGCGTCTTCGGTGATTCGGATTGAGAATTAAGGAACGTTTTTGGGATACATATGTTGAAATTTCTAAATTACCGTTATTCGATTTTTCAGCTGAAAACTGAGTATGCAGTCATGTTAACCTCACCTACTTAAGCTTAAATATCAATTTCGGTTGAAATCGTTGGAGTTTATCTGATTGTTTCTCTCTTTACTTTATCAAACAGCTAAAATATTATTTATCAACGTTTATCTCATTGCTGCTCCCTTGACTTTAGCAAACAGCTATAATATCTGTATGTAGATATCTATTAGAAACCCAAACAAGACGCAATAAACAAATTTTTGTCATCCCATTTTAAAACAGCTGCAGTGAGCGAAAATCTGAAAACTATTCCCTTCAGTTTAGAGAAAAAAAAACAGCAAAATGCAGTAAAATAGTAGACTTTTCAAAATTCGAATTTAACTATTTTATGAACTAAATATCTAACGTTTATTCATTGAGCAGATATACAAAAGAGTCTTCTCATTTTAACAGGGAAAAAAAAAGTTCCTTGTTCCTCGACAAATATTTTTTTCTTTTATTGATGAGTTCTAAGATAGTAAACAAAAAAATCAAAATTGTGCTTCAATGATTGCTTAGATTATATGTAGGTATGTATTTAGTTCATTGGCAACAAAATGAGTAAAAAAAAAATAAAAAAGTTCCATCTAGGAATTGTAAATAAATTGTAAATTTGTACTTCAATATTATATTACGTATATTTACTGTCTTCTAAAAACCGTTTACTTCGATCTCTTAACCACTGTAAGCCATATTGGGCGAAGAAACTTCCTCCTTTAGTCACTTAGCCTTAAGGACGCAATAATTTTGACAACTCTAATTATGAAAAATAGCTAGCGCCGTTTTCAGGTTATAGTTAGAAATAAGTATAGTCCCTTTGGAATGAATTTTTTCTACAATCGTATGGATCGTTTTCGAAATATGTATGTACATACAGGGTGAGCCAAAAGAAGTCATCCGATGTTGTTTGGCTCTAATTTTTTTTCTAAATAAAAAAATTCCGATTCTGTTTTTTAGAATTTTATTGGTCAAGTCGAGAAGATGATATGGGCGCCGTCACAATTGATTGCCATACCTTGTGTTAAAATTCAAAAGTACCGCGGAACTCAACTCTCGAACGGTCCTTTTTGGTTACCTCTAAGTCCATATCAATTTGAACTAATATTCCAATTCAGCCGTTTTTAGCAATGGAAATTGTGAAAAAGTAAAAACGCTTGTGATTTATTTTACTTTTCGTTGTAACACATAATACCGTATAAATAAACACCACACTTTAGTCATTCAGAAAAAATCATAAGGTATGAAAATAAAAAGATGCAAGCTACAAGTTCGCATATTAATTAAATGAACAACTACTACTAATCTAGTGCCGGTGTTGAACGTAGTTATGCGATGTCATGAGAACACAAGCGTTCTCACCTAGCCTCTCACTATCAACTCCTACTCTCACCTCCACGTGGTGACCGGTGGGTGCCTAGTACCTCGACTGGAGATTGGGTAACCAACCCCTTTGGAAGGTCGTTGGTGGCAGCAGAGGAGAGAGTGGGGAGGAGTAGTGTTGTTTTCTCACTAAGACACCTCCTCTGGTACCAGACGGCAGCGGAGGAGTTCCCTAGATGGAACCAACGGTGGCGTCTACAGTTCCAGTCAGCCCGAACTATTTAGTGTTATCCCTATAGAGCTGCTCTGACATATTCGGATACCAGGTCTATGGGGATTTCCAATGCCGAGCCAGGGTGTTGGAGAAGAGTTGGTGGCGGGTAAATTCTTAATGGGCCAACGGCAGCGCTCACATCCCAAAGTGGGTTACTGGCACCGGAGTAACCGGCCTGCTGTCCTAGGGTCAAGGGCCTGGCCCTCCAGGTTGGGGGTTGTGCCGGTTTTTTGAGAGAGATCCGAGGAGCCTCGGATGACAATTCCCCTCAAACGGCAACCAGACCCGGAACGTCAACGGACAACGATGTAAGAATATGTACCTGGAACGTGCGAACGCTGTACACCCCAGGTGCTACTCAAAAACTTTAGTCTGTCCTCACGCGGTACAAGGCAGATATTATCGCAATCCAGGAGATACAATGGATAGGATCAGGTATGATGAAAAGGAAAAATTGCGATATTTATTACAGCTGCCATAAAAGATTATTGACTTTAAGCCGATAAGTGATCGCCTAGCTGTGATCCGCATCAAAGTTACTTTCCAAAACATAAGCCTAATATGTGCACACGCCCCTACCGACGAGGCTGAAGACCCTATCAAGGAGGAGTTTTATGACCTCCTGGGTGGAGCCTACGGAGCCTGTCCGGAGTACGATGTCAAAGTTGTGCTCGAGGACTTCAATGCTAAAATCGGAAAGGAAAACATCTTTGGCGGAAAACATCTTAGGTTTCCAAGGCTAAGGATCCACACATAGGGCCGGACCAACCATATGTGCAAGATGTGCAAATGCATAGGGCGCCAAATTCTGGGGGCGCATTGTTAGGAAAGAAAAATTAATTTTATCTTGCTCGAACAAATACTACACCATTTGAATTTTAAACAAAAAGCTTGTTCAAATAAGCCCAAAATAACATAATCCACCACACGTGTGCTAAATTATTTCTTGCACATTAACTCACATCCATTACAATGCTGCAACTTCAAGGAGAATCTAACTCAAAATATCGCAGAATAAAATATCCCACTAGGCCTATGCAATTAATTTCTTACCTACCTAATCTGAAAATATTCCACACTGTTCGTGTAGGTACCTATATTTCTTTCACATCCTCTTACATTTTGCAAAAGAGTCTAGTTCAAAAATCTCAAAACAACAAAGTTTCACCTCGTATGTGCAGGTTTTATTTCTTGCACATTTACTCGCAAAATTTTCATATAAAAAAAAAATCAAACAAAAAAAAATCAGTCTTACGGAAGCGTATGTGTCTGAATGTGCACGTTTTTTACTTTGCACATATGGGATCGATATGGATCGGATAAGATTTCTCATCTAAGAAAGAGAAAAATCTCTTACAACTACAAAGAGAGCAAGTAGCTTTGGATTGTGCTTTGTATTTTATGAAAATATAGCATTCTCTTCCACTGAACAAATTAAAGCTGCGACCTGCGAGGAATGAACGCATAGTGTTCGTTTTTACACAGGCGGTTCTGCCTTCTGCATAAGGAATTTCTTTGGCTCTGACTAATGGAATTTTTGTTTTGTTTTATTTTTTTTTATGCTGTGTGCGCTGGTTTGGCTGGAGCCGGCGCTGTCCACACAGCAACCTGGCGCTCTCCAGGCGGTCGAACCGCCAACCAAATCGACCATGTGCTAAACGACGCGAGGCACGTATCCAACATCCTCAACGTGCACACATTCCGAGGGGCAAACGTCGAACTTGACCATTTTCTTGTTGCGTTCCGCCGAGAAGAAGAAATTCGACGTTGGACGCCTTAGCACACCTAGAGTAGCCAGAGTTTACAAAGAGCGCCTGAGTGAGAAACTCTCCGCAGTGCATTCACCTACCACAAATGCCAACACCCAGTGGTCCCAGTATCGCGACATCATCAAAGAGGTAGCCGAAACCACCTTAGGGTACCAGCCACCTCAGAGAAAGAGCCCGTGGTATGATGATGAATGCGTACGCAGGAAAGAGGTGACGGAAGATGCACATATAAAGGCGCTGCAGCGCAAAACAAGGGCAGCGAGGGAAGAGTATTGAGCCAGGAGGAGGGAGGAAAAGAAAATCCTGCGTAGAAAGAAGAGGACCTATGCAGTCTCCCAGCTCAAGGAGATCGAAGAGTCCCGCGATCGAAGCAACATCCGGAAGTTCTACAAGAAAGCCAAGCAACTGGCTGCTGGCTTCAAGACCGGCAGGCTCTTCGAAACAGTGATGGAAACCTGGTCACCGAAGCGCAGGGAATAGTAGATGTGTTTAAGCAGCACTTCCAGCAGCTGCTAAATGGGCATCATGTAGAGAGAGTGATAGGGCAAGAAGAGAACCCAAGTCCATTCAATGAAGATCCAGTTCCGCAACCCAGTAAAGAAGAAGTTGGCTTAGCAATAAAAAAGCTAAGGAACAACAAGGCCGCCGGCTCTGATGGTTTACCAGCGGAGCTCTTCAAAAGAACTATCGAGGCATATCCCTGCTTAATGTCGCATACAAGATCCTATCCAACGTACTGTGTGAACGTCTTAAACCGTTCTGCAACACACTAATCGGCAACGTACCAGTGTGGCTTCCGGCCTGGCAGATCGACTATAGACCAAATTTTCACACTGAGGCAAATCCTGGAAAAGACCAATGAATTTCAAGTCGAGACTCACCACCTATTTATCGACTTCAAAGCCGCATATGATAGCATTCATCGTCAGGAGCTTTATGTGGCGATGGCCGAATTCGGGATCCCGGCAAAACTGATCCAGCTATGTAGCGTGACGCTGGAGAACACACGCTGCAATGTGCAATTTGGAAGTAGTTCCTCCGAGCTATTCATAACATGCACCGGATTTCGGCAAGGAGACGCATTATCATGTGACTTCTTCAATCTCGTGCTAGAGCAGATAGTGCGCAGGGCAGGTGTCAACACGGAAGGCACTATCTTCAACAGATCCGTCCAGCTACTGGGGTATGCAGGCGATATTGACATCATCCGTCGCTCCCAGGTGCCGTGATAGAGGCTTTTACGGCGATTGAAGAACTAGCGAAACTCGTTGGACTTGTAGTAAATGAGGACAAGACTAAGTACATGCTATCAACAAACAAACAAACATCTGTCCACCGCCTAGGACAGAACGTCACTATTGATAGCAACAATTTCGAGGTAGTTAAGGAGTTTATCTACCTCGGAGTAAACATGAACTCCACAAATGACATCCTAGTGGAGATCCGGCGAAGAATTACCCTGGGAAACCGCTGCTACTTCGGTTTGGCAAAGCAATTGGGTTCAAAACTCCTAACTCGAAGGACAAAATGTATGCTTTACAGAACCCTTATCCTGCCAGTTCTGCTTTATGGCGCCGAGTGCTGGACGATAAGCAGGAAGGGACAGCTGATACTGGGCTCCTTCGAAAGAAAATTTCTTCGGCGGATTTTTGGTCCTGTGTGCGAGGATGGCGAATGGAGGAGAAGATACAACCGCGAACTCTATGAGCTGTACCAAGATGTGGATGTAGTCCAAAAGGCCAAAATACGTCGACTACATTGGTTCGGTCACATCGAGCGAATGGACAATAATGCTCCAGCTAAGAGGATCTTCGAATCCCAGCCGCCAGGTTCGAGACGACAAGGAAGACCGAACCTCCGTTTCAAAGACCAAGCCATCGCGGATGCCAGAGCGCTTGGCCTGGATAACTGGAAGCAGCGTGCCCGGGATCGCAGAGGATGGAAGGCTGTAGTGTCCCAGGCAGAGACTCTCCACGAGTCGGGAGCCCGTTAAGTAAATAAGTATTACTAATCTAGTAACTATAAACAACTTGGAACTCGCCCCCTTCTGATTTAATTTAACAGCTCCCACTTTATATTCATTGACAGACTTTGTTGCTTAGGAAAAAACATTACAGTATCTAGTAATCCAAAGAACTTCATTTTAACTTATAATACGAAATTGAATTTAAAGCAAACTGTACTTTTTCAACTTTTGTTATGTAGTTCAGACTTAAGCACAAACGATAATTTAAAATCCGCAATTTGTACGGTTAAAATAACGCTTTTTTAAGCATATTTAAAAATCTTATATAAAAAGTTAAGAACCATTTTCACCGCCTTAAAGACAACATACATATTCCCTTAATTAATTAATAATTTTGCTAGGAATATTTGGCAGAGATGCAGTGCTGTGTGTAATTTGTTTTCCAATAAGTTGTTTTTAAGCCAACTATTTATAATGGTAGAATTTGCCCAACTCTAGTAATTAAAAAAAAAATGTCATATTGACTTAAAACTTTCGAATTGCTTCTGAAATTGTAATACAACTATACGATCGTAGTCTGTTTGTTAAGATGTGGCTGATTACTACATTACCAATTCACTTACCTATACACATTTTATAAAGATTACTTCAAACTAAATACATATTCCCGTGTTAAATACAATATGTATGTATGTATGTAAAAATGTATGCATAATTTATCACTACGTTTTTGATTAATAAAAAATAATCTGCCACAATAAATATTACGCCATTAAAAATTCAACCATAATAATTAATTGGTATTCGATTGGTTTGAGTTTGACAACTAGTGGAGTTTGTTTACGTTTTCGTACAAATTTTTAACTGCAAAGAAAAACATTGCATTGGCTGGATATAGTTTTGTCAACTATTTATGAGCAAATGTTTAATTCAATCTTGACGCAAATTTCAAATGATTAAATATAAAATTTAACCAGCGAATGAAAAACATGTTAAGTGTCTAAGGACACACACTTTCCAATTGCACGAATATCAACAAAAAAAAAGGTAATTTCAAAACACCAACAAAATAAATAAAAATATGTAAACAAGACACATTTAAGTAAAACTAATTATGTACTACTAAAAAATAGTTTCAATTAAATGTGTCTTGTTCCATATTTTTATTAGTTGTTTTTACATTCGGGTTTTTGATTTTTTAATTTAACTTTTTTTATTTTTCTCTTTTTAGCCTATTACTCTCCGGGGGAAGAATATGAATGTAATGGCACCTTACTCTTCCGAATCGGTCAAGCCGTTTAAGGCACAGGTTGACAGGTCACGACAAAAATCCATACATACACGCAAAACACATTAACCTCCTTCTGTTTCCAGACACATGAAATCTGAAAGCTAAGAAGCCTAATCGAATACCACATTACGAAGAGTACATGCGGTACGCTGTACGTTATTGTCGTTTTCCATTGGGCAAAAAGAAGCGTCCGGAAGAGTCCGGAATCGAAAAAATCACTTCCGAAACCGTTCCATTGGCACAAAAAATACTCTTCTGGTGATTCTGAGAAGATAATTTCGCTTCTCGATTGGAAGTCCGAATCCACTCAAGAAGCACTCACATAAGTGCAATTTATGCATTTATTACAAGTCAGCTGACAGCAGCCGTAGATTATTTTTTGGCATTTCACCATTACTTTTGTGGATTCTTTCAGAAGCAGTTTTGCTGTTCCATTGAATTTCAGAATGAGTGGATCGCCGAGTGAAACCAATGGAAAACGACATTAACGTACAGCGTACCGCATGTACTCTTCGTAATTACCACAATTTGCCGCGTTTAACCGTAGCCGTCGACCTAAGCCGTGCCCCTAACGTCGTGCGAATAGCATCAGCCGTCAACTATAGATAATCTTCGAAGCAAAGCTACATCGCACATGTATTACAGAATGGAGAACTTAAAGAGTATTTTTCCATTACATTATTACTGAAGTTCACAAAAATAAATATAAAATACCTTTCCGAGAAGAAAATGATGTACTGGATACTGGATTATATCCAGACCGCCTTCCACGACCTCTAGTCGGCCTCGACTTAACAGGGCGGTTTAAACTCCTTCGACTTCCATCACTTTCCGGTGGCGTTGAAGCTCTGGATGCCGAAGGAGTGCTGAATTGTGATTCGGGTCCCTTTGTTAGATATTTTGGCTTTTTTAATAGTTGATAACTGAATTTGCTTCCACGTTCATTTGGCGTTTTTGGAGGTCTTCCTCTTTTACGGGCGCCTCTTCCAGACATTTTTAGAATTTATTCGGTTTCAAAATGTTTAAGTTTTCAGCATGCAGTATTAAAAGAAGCTGGACATCATTTGCATTTTGGCCAAACCTTAAAAAAAATATAGGTAATGGTTATTTAATTAAAGAAACGTAAATAATGCTTGTAAATAATGTTATGTACGTTAACGAAAAGCCACTCGGATTTTGGCAACTAACCTCCACAGTACTCACACTAATTTATTTAATATTTATAGGTATAACAATATCGCGGTTTAGCCACTGTACAAAACTGGAAACACTTCAATTTCTTTATTTGAAATGTAGTACAAAATGTTTTTTCTTTTTCTTTTACAAATGGATATAGAGAAATGGCCCGCCGATCAATCTACAAGTCAAATACAAGCTACTTTGCAAATTCCGCCATTTTTGTTCACTATTGAAATAAGATAGTTATTTAGGCTTTATTTTTATTAAATCCCCGGCTCTATACGAATTAATAATATATCGTTAAGCCAAATAGCTACTTAAATTAATATTGGATTTTCCACAAATTTAATATCTTTTAAAACTGCTGCACTCCACATAATAGAAAATGAACTGAAAAACTAACAACCAATCACAAAAGGCGTTCTATTTGTTTCGTTCAGTATGCGCCACCTGAATGTCAAAATATGCTCACAACACGGAATGGAGTCAATCTTAGGACTAAGCACTGACATACCCATCCATATTATTGTTTACAAAACATTTGACCAAAAATTTAGCTAGATATCGAGTTAAGTAAGTAAAACACTTTCGAAACGAGTACTCTAAATCCATCCATTAGTCGTCGATTTCACAAAAAAAATAAACATATAAAAGCACTAGTTTCTAACTCTTATTATGCGTATAAAATAAAGCCCTGCTGGTGTAGTCAAAGATAATCAAATGCAGAGACATATAAATTTCCAGTGGAAAGGCGGCTGCCTTTTTCCCGAAAAATTAATTAAGAACGCACATTTGATCATTTCTTTTCTAGCCTATGTGTTTTCATGAATTCGACTCAAATGCAAGAACTCGCTATTTCGAAATGAATATTTCAGTATTATTTTCATTTTAATCCAAGCCTTAACAAAAACCAAACAAGTTCAATCTGAAACACAAAACAATTGATCAGCGCTATGCCCATAAAAGCAAAATGAATGGTGCCCGGCCATTAGCAACATGTTCTTATTAACCCTAGAAAGCTAACGTTCGTCAAAACGACAAACACAAAATCAATTTTTTCCTCTCCCAAAAAAACACGTGCCATTTGAAAGTGAATTAAAATATTTAAAAAAATATATTAATTTTTTTTTTATAATTATATTTTAATTTTATCCCATTTTTCTTAATTATGACAAGAAACTGAATAAAATATAATAATTTATTTAAAAAAAAATGTTTTTAAGTAGTCGTCAAAAAGACGAATGGTTAGCTTTTTATGGAAGTCTGGTAACGTTAGCTTTATAGGGTTAATGACGTTTTCGATTTGGCAAAAAGATACATTTTTTCAGAAAAAATAATTTCTTTTTTTTGATTGAGATTGCTTTTCATGTTCGATTTGCCAAAAAATCAATCTTTTTTTGATCTGACTTTCTTTGAAGAAATCTTGATTTTTTTCTCAGATTTCACACATAATTTCAGTAATACCAATGTGGACGACACACAGCTGGCAGTTACGAGTTGTTTGCTTTTGGAAGGATTGCTTTTTTGACTGAATTATTATTTTTTCGAGTATGAAAACGATTTTTTATTTTGAATTATTTCGAAATTAGTTATTATAATGCCGCATTTACACAGTCACACATTCCTATCACGGAAGATTAAAGGGATGCTAAATACTAAATAGCCGTGTGAATGAAAGGGACGGCATTACCTAACACGCAAAAAAACGTGACACGTTTTTTCGTCGCCCATCTAGTTTACGTGGTAGGAATTATGGAAAAGCTATGCATGTTGATATTTTTATAGCGACGGCTCACGAAATTTTGCTTTCCTATAAAACAAAATGCCTTCCGGAAGTGATGAGCGGACAATTATTTATAAATTTCGTACAACTGAATGACGCATTTTTGGTTTAATTTACTGGAACTTAAAATCGCTCTCATTTCAGATGTTTTAATTCAGAAATAGAAATATATTCAAGTGATTACAGAAATTATATTCTCCGGAAATTGGGTTTATTTCCGTTTTACGTACCTATAATTATGGGCAGCACATCCATGACACTTTAGGCGTCTGATTTGTGATCTCATTCTTACTCCTTTACTAGCATTGACTGGGGAAAAACGGATTTCTCTGTCACGTCTCGTGCAAAAATGCGGGTGCGTGATCGTGTAAATGCAGTTTAAATGTGTAAAAATCAAGCGAAAAAAAATATATTTTGCGGCCAACTCAATACACACCAGAAGCAATAAAATTCGGATTTTATGTTCGATTTGGCAGCCGAAATCTGAAATCTCAGATCAAAATCTGAAAAGCCAAATCGAAAACGACATAAGTCACACGTATCACAGACGTGGATTGAATTACAAAACCAACATGGTACCTAAACAAATAGGTTTTGGGGGGCTAGACCAGAGATGATTGATTAAAAGAGATGGGTATCTTCCGTACATCTAGCCTCCCTAAAACCCATTGATACTTTGTTGTTTTTGTAATTTCAATATCTGCTGCTGGCTGTGAATACATGTGACCTAGAAAAAAACATCTTGCTGATGGCCGGCCACCATTCCTAAAAATTCATAAATTCACGCACCCATGCTCATTTATTTTCAAGTATAGGTATATGAGTTCGTGAACTGGGGTTTAATAAATGAATTCGGTATTTTCTAATGCGCATTTCACTATATTTTTCAATTTAATCGAAACCTCCATGCAACTTAACAGGTTCAATACGAAACACAAAACAATTTAACACCGCTATGCCCATTAAAGCAAGACGATTTTTTGTAGCTTACACGTATTCAATTAACAGACGGGGGTTGAAACTACAAAAACAACAATGTACACAATTGGGTTTGCGGGTGATCTGATAAACGTACGAAAGACATCCATCTATTTATTCATTCATCTCTGCTACAATTGATAACGGATTCCAGAAGTATAAATATAATGTCGTTTTCCATTGGATTCACTCGGGGATCCACTCATTCTGAAATCCAATGGAACAGCAAAACTGCTTCTGACAGATTCCACAAAAGTATTGGTGAAATGCCAAAAAATAATCTACGGCTGCTGTCAGCCGTGAGTGCTTCTTGAGTGGATTCTGACTTGAAATCGAGAAGCGAAATTCTCTTCTCAGAATCACCAGAAGAGTATTTTTGTGCTAATGGAACGGCATTTTTTCGATTCCGGACTCTCCCGGACGCTTCTTTTTGTCCAATGGAAAACGACATAACTTTCCAGCGGAGAGTCTGCTGACCGACAAGCTGTTTTCCCGAAAAGTTCATGACGTCACGCACTGAAACTGCATTTACACAATCACGCACTCTCATTTTTGCACGTAGACCGTGTCGTCAACGAAATGTATTTAGCTCCGCAAGCAAGAGCTGTCTAACCACGAAAAAAATATTGTTCACCATGAGGTTACTCTCCTTACACTTATTTATGTATTGCTATTCTTGAGTAGGCCATACGATTCAGCCACTCCTCTCTCTCTCGTTATATTTTAAGATAAAAACGAAACAAATGTATCTCAAGTTGTACTACAATCGAAAAAAAAAAGTCTTATGTCGTTTTCCATTGGACAAAAAGAAGCGTCCGGGAGAGTCCGGAATCGAAAAAATGCTGTTCCATTGGCACAAAAATACTCTTCTGGTGATTCTGAGAAGAGAATTTCGCTTCTCGATTTCAAGTCAGAATCCACTCAAGAAGCACTCACACAAGTGCAATTTTATGTATTTATTACAAGTCAGTTGACAGCAGCCATAGATTATTTTTTGGCATTTCACCAATACTTTGGTGGATTCTGTCAGAAGCAGTTTTGCTGTTCCATTGGATTTCAGAATGAGTGGATCCCCGAGTGAAACCAATGGAAAACGCCATTAATAAATTCAACTCAACTCAACTCATTTTTGCACGAGACGGGACAGAGAGATCCGTTTTTCCGCAGTCAATGCAGTAAAGGAGTAAGAATGAGATCACAAATCAGACGGCTAAAGTGTCATGGATGTGCTGCTCATAGTTATAGATATAGATACGTAAAACGGAAATTAACAAAAGTTAAGGGGAATATAATTTCTGTAATCACTTGAAAATATTTGTATTTCTGATTTAAATCATGTGAAATGAGAGCGATTTTAAGTTTCAGTATATTAAACCAAAAATCCATCAATCAGTTATACGAAATTAATAAATAATTGTCGGTTCATCACTTCCGGAAGGCATGAATTGGACTTTAATGCAAGAATTTGCTATTCCGAAATGTGTGTTTCACTAATTGCTTTTTTTTAATCGAAGCCTTAACAAAAAACAAACAAGTTCAAAACGAAACAAAAAGCAATTGAACAGCACGATGCCCAGAAAAGCAAAAGGAATGGTGGCCGGCCATTAGCAACATGCTTTTTTTCTATCACACGTATTCGCAGACGGGGGTTGAAATTACAAAAACAACAATGTAAACAAATGGTTTTTGGGGGTAAGGACCTACGAAAGATATCCATCTCTTTTATTCATTTATCTCTGCTTTGATCTCTGGCAGATCATGAATTTTATGGGAAAACAGCTTGTAGGCAGCCGCATTTCCACTGGAAAGTTATCCATCTCTGTCAGAGATCAATGAATAAAAGAGATGGATATCTTTCGTACGTCTCTCCCATCAAAACCCATTTGTTTACATTGTTGTTTTTGTAATTTCAACCCCCGTCTGTGAATACGTGTGACATAAAAAAAGCATTGCTAATGGCCGGCCACCATTCCTTTTGCTTTTCTGGGCATCGCGTTGTTCAATTGCTTTGTGTTTCGTATTGAACTTGTTTGGTTTTTGTTAAGGCTTCGATTAAAATAAAGAAAATAGTGAAAAACGCATTTCGGAATAGCGAATTCTTGCATTAAAGTCCAATTCATGAACTCACAAACACTTGAAAAGAAATGAGCAAAGATGCGTGACTTCTGGAATTTTACGGGAAAAGAGCTTGTTGACAGCCATCTCTGTATTCCATTATCTTTGATCTCTATATTCCATTATCTTTGGCAGAGATGAATATTTATATTTAAAACAAGGTATATGAATAGAAGGTAATATATTGCGCATCTGTCAAAATTTCAAATTTCAAAATGGCGGACCATTGTGACTAATTACTATGGCAAAGCATGTAATGTGATACCAAAAATTAAACTGAAACAATGTTTTTATTATGTAATTGTTTTATTTGTTTTTCTTTGTTTTTTTCGACTGTTTTCTATAAGTTTGTTATTCATACTTTTAATTCTAAAATACATTCGACTTCGGAAAAATATAGCTTTAACCTTTTTTTCACAGTCTACATTTGAAGACAAGGTTAATAGTTCTTTCAAATAATGTTTGCAATAGACAATAGCATCTCCATTATATTTGTTAAAAATTTACTCCATTTTTTGCATTTCGGTCATCAATTTGTCCGTTGGCTTTTTAAGAAATCCTTCACTCAACTGATTTGTCCAGCTATACAATAAGTCTTGGGGAGTATTGACTATAGCGCTATCAACTGTTAAGTCAGTGTCTTTTATTCGGTGACATATATATCCCGCGAGATGTTCTAGTCCGTCATACTGAAGAGATTCCAATTCATCTACAGGTTCTTCGTCTTCGTGAATTTCAGATATTAATGTACTGAATAAATCGCAATTGCATTTGATATGTCTTCTTCCGACCATTTAACACGTTTGGCAGGGCATTCCAGCTTCCTGATTTGGCATTTTGTAAAAATCTTGTCCATAGATTTAATTATTTGTCCCTGCTTGTAATTTGTTTTTCTTAAGCTGATGATTTCAGACTGTAATCTTTGCTGTAATCTACCAAATGAATAATAATTAAAAAGAGAATACCTACATTATATTGCAAATGCGAAATCGCTTACTGTTCGTATGAAGCAGAATCGGTTTGAGTACTGGAATCAATAACTTTTCGTGGTGTATCTGATGAAATGTTTTTGATAATTTCGGACTTCAATCTACCAAACAAAAAACGAATAAAAATAAAAAATGTTGCATTTTAAATGGCTTCCTTACTGTTCGTCTGAGGGAGGGATAGAATCGCTTTTTTTACTGAAATCGTCTAAAGTTGATGCCAATTCCATAGTACATATTTCCACATTACTATCAGCTGCTATCTGTAGTGCGGAATTTGTAAAGACATTGTAGTTTGGTGGTTGTGGAAGGAACTTTCCCAATTCAACGACATTAGCTTGAATTTTATTCGCACTGTAACATAAAATCAACACATTAAACAACTCATATCATTGAAATTCGTGAAAATTTAAATAATACCTTTTTCGTTTTTTTAGTCTTTCACTGCGAGGTGTTGAAGATTTGTCCTGTTTTTTCAGCGGCAAAAGAAGCGAAGGTACCACATTTGGTCTAAGGCGTTTCGCTTTAACTGCTATTCCCATTTGCAATAATAATGGATTCACTTTATGGTAATCATTTGGGGCAAAATGATTTGAACAAATGCGAGCAGTATCTTTGTTAAATTTGTCACTTCGGCCACAGAAAAACACCCACTGCTCACACAGTTTTTTGTCTTTTGGAATCGAATGAAAACATATTTCCTTATTAAAACTTTTCTTTATATTGTTTACACTACACCCGTAAACTGCACACCGCATATTTTTAAATAAAATTGTTTAAAATCACCGTAGAAAATGAGAACCACAATTAATTTAAAGTAAACACACTAGATGTTGTTACGCTGTAGTCACAATTGCCCGCCATTTTTTGCGTTTTTGACAGATGCGCAGAACAGAACCAAAATAATTGCGCGGAGTATATTACCTTCTATTCATATACCTTGATTTAAAAGAGATGGATATCTTTCGCACGTCTACACCCCCAAAACCCATTTGTTTACATTGTTGTAACTTCAACCCCCGCTGTGGTGAATACGTATGACATACAAATATATAAGGTTATGAATTGGACTTTAATTCAAGAATTCGCTCTTCCGAAATGGATATTTCACTGTTGTTTTTATTTTAATCGAATATATCTAACAAAAACCGAAAAGCTCAACACGAAAAACAAAACAATTAAACAGAATGAGGAATGGTGGCCGACCATTGCCAACATGCATTTTAAGGTTCCATAGGTACCCGAACGGAAAAAACAAAACCTTATTATGTCGTTTTCGATTCGGCAAAAAGACAAATTTTTTGCAGAAAAAAAAATTTTTTTTTTTTATCGAGATTGCTTTTTTTTGATCTGACACTCTTTTGGGAACATTTTTTCTCAGATTTCACTCATACTTTCATAATTCCAATGTGGATGACACACATCTGAAAGTTACGAGTTGTTTACCTTTGGAAGGATTGCTTTTTTGACTGAATTATTACTTTTTCGAGTATGGAAACGATTTTTTATGTTGAATTATTTCGAAATGAGTTATTATAAATTTGTGTGAAAATCAATTAAAATTGATTTCCAGTGCAAGTGAAATTTTTTTATTTTTTTTTTGCGACCAACTCAATACACACAAGAAGCAATAAAATTCGGATTTCGATTTGGCAGCCGAAATCTCAGATCAAAATCTGAAAAGCCAATCGAAAACGACATTAGTTTCGCTTTTGTCTGTCTGTCCGAACCCACTAGACCCATTTTGTTCCTAGGTCGATCTTAGAAACAAATTGACAAAGAAGGCTGAAATTTGCACACAACATCAGGTATGACCAATGGTAGCGATACATCGACTGGTTTTAGAGCAATTAGTAATTTGAAAAAAAAATTATATTTTCATTCACACAAATAGTTGTTTATTTCTTGATCTACAAAAAAATGTAAATGCACCTTTTTTGTAGATCATGCTCGTAGCTTTATATGTTTTGCGGAAAAGTTAATATTTTAAAAGATTTTTCCAAAAAAACTGTCAATCACTATATAAATTACGCTCCTTTTAACCATTTTCCACTCGTTGATGGTGTGTTCCCTTAATCGATTCCAATTAGAATTTTCAATGCATTCTGATGCGTACTGAACTCTACTCATACTCATTCACACACCGATACTAGTTTGTTTGTGCTCTCGGTCATCTCCATTCTTCAATTCTCCATTCATTAAGTCGTATTCTCTTAATCGTTTTCATTGGAACTTTTCCAAAAAGTAAAGTAAATTAGCCGCACGCATACACTTGCACATAGGAACCTGACAGATGCCTGACAGTTCATTCTGTAGTAACATTGGAAAATATTCAAATAATTGCCCGTTATCGGGACGTGTTAAGAAAACGGTGGGTATGGTGTGGTGAATTTAGTACCAAATTATATTAAATGCTTACAGCATTATTTATTACAATTTGCTTAACACGCTTATACACCATTATAGTTATGCAGTTTATAAGTATTTATACAGCCCTTACACACCCTTCCAAAAATTCTTATTTATAAGACATTTTTCTACGACTGTGTCAAAAAAAAAGTACTGAAAAAGAGAAATCTATTACATTTATCTGTCCGAAAAGATGAAAAAAAAACTAAGCAGCTTGTGGGAAATGGGAAATTCAAATTTGAATACAAATAGGAATGAAAATATGTAAAAATAAGAAGAAAAAAATGGGATATTTGGGACTCCATGAAACGGTAGTCTTGTGCAATTTAAAACAAATTTTCAAAAACAGTTTAATATCTCATATCTGCACATATTTCTTTTCGATAATACTTGTAGAATCAATAAAATTGAGAAAAAAAAAACGTCGATACAATCTTTCGAATTTATTTTTGATTTCATTTAAAATAAAATGTGACAAATTTTTTAAGTCAAAATGACATTTCGACTATTCCACCTCTATACAAGCTCTAAACAACGTCCAAGTGCGTTTAGCTTAAAGAAGCTCTATGCAACGTTGAAAAATGTTTATAAATAAGGTTTAGGCCATAGACAAACCATACTGAGACCCCCAACTCACAATCCTCTTGCCGCTGGCCCCCTCAGCTTTTTTTCAAATTCGCCATTTTGTATTCCTATCGGTGTTATATCAATTCGGAATCCGAATGAATCCGAATGACATGCAAAAACATACAAAAAATACAAAAATAAATGCTGCCAACCTCGGCAGCCGTGGGGAAATGTGAAAGAGTTCGGGAATACCACATTTTACCATAACTGAATGTCATTGGTTAGTTATTACAAATTTTTTAAAGGTGAATAATTTTATTTATGTGGTTAATAAAACTATCTAAAGGAGATGTTTTATATACTAGAAATATATTGGGACAAATATGGTTGTGTATTTCCCGCTTTTGGATAAAATTAACTTCGATTTCGTATGTAATTTTTTCTTAAATAGTAAGGAAAATTTGCTCAAAATGTTTTTATTTTCCCTCAACCAACCTGCATTCTTGATTTTTCGTAAATATTTTAAGCAAATGTACACTTTTTCCCAAAAAAAAATATTATTCACACGTAACGAACAATTTCAAATTTAACTGATAAATTTCTATGAACGCTGCAAGCCACTTTGCCCAAAGCGGAAGTGGCTCATATTTTTTGGGAGTGTATAGGTGACTCAGAACTTTTGAAGTTACGTGACATTTGTCAATACGAATTTCTATGTATCAATACTAGCGCAGTAAATCGTGACCACTCCGAAAAATATAGCTTGTAGGCTAAGTAACGGGAAATCGGCCGAAGTTGGTGGTCTCAGTATTGTCTCTGGTTTAGGCGTTTAGAGGCATTTTAGAGAGTGCATAACTTTATAAACTCTTTATAATACGTTTATATATAACCGAGATTCGCGTTCAAATTGATCTCTCTACAGTAGTGTTTCCGGAACGTATTCTCAGCTTTCCAGTTGCCTCTTGGTAAAACTCCAGCATCTCGTAAGATTGTACATATAAATATAGCTTCCTATTACTGTCCTAGATCGGCCTTTACTGGTCCACTGATAGTTATGAATAAACTTCTTCTTCCTGAGTCCTCCTATCTTGAGAAAGACTGATTAATTGTTTTACCCAAAATACTGGGCAGACTTTTTTATTTGCATGACTAATAAGCTACCAACTGGATTGCCTGTGTTTGGCTGAATCAGTTTTTTATCCAAACGATGGATGTAGAACTAATATCTTTATCACCTTCTTTAAAATGATCTCTTAATATTTTTAGGAGTGTTAGGTCGTGAACTCTTCTACCTGATGCTAGAAGCAGTATAGATGCTGTTCTTCTTGAAGCTTCAAATAAATTATTATTGAAGGACCTTCGCTCAGATGCTAGCCAATTGAACACACCTCTTGGATCCCATATCGGTGGTTTTTTAATCGTTAGTTGAGAAGAACAAATTGCTTTTAAGATACGTCGAACGAAGAAGTTCGTCGAAAGACTGTCATCTATAGTTGGACAACAGAAAGTTGAAATAGCCGACTTATGCCCGAGAATTGTATTAGGAGCATATCTTTCCTTCAAAAAGAGATTGGCTAAGTATCTTGCTAAACAGGAACCGGTGGGAGATTTGGGATCCATTCTATTTTCCTTGCACCAAGTAAGCCATCTCTTGACAGCAGGCGAATAGGTCCTCAGCGTTGAATCTCTCCACCCGTTCTTTAACAAATTCTTTTCCTCCGTGGACCAATCTACTATCTGCCTACCCCAGCCCCAACTATCCATACTCTCAGGATTAAATGTTCTACCTGGGGAGGGGGATACCCCGTTGTAACATCTATCAACACCTTCCGCAGGTTCTGAATTGTTAAGGGAGGCTCCAGAGCCCGAGCTTTTAGGTCGGACCACCAGAAGACCTTGTCCCATTCCGGTGACACAATCAGATACCTTCCGCGAGACCTGTTCAAGTGCGCCAGAACTCTTGGCATTAGGTTGGGAGGTGGAAAAATCCACCCTAGACGATAATCCCAATCTCGACTGAAAACATTTATGTATGCCGCCCCCTGATCTTTGCTGTCTATCGATACATAATTCTCGAGAACGGCTGTTTCTTTTGATGCAAAGAGATCTATTTCTCGCCGTCCCCATCTCTTGAATACTTCCGCAGTCGCTTGGGGCAATAGATGCCACTCTGGTACGGATCGACCTCTTGACATCCTGTCGGCTACTCCGTTGTATCTTCCAATCCTCTTATTTGGGGGAGGAGAAGCGATGACCTCATTTTCAGATGAAGACGACGATCCCGACTGCTGGAAACTCCTCTTTGAGTGCCCGTCGTCACTGTGGGTATCCATCTGATTCTCACGTTGAGTCTCACTCATGATTTCAGAGTCGCACTTTATGGAAAAAGAATCTTTTTACTTTTAAATGCTAAAATGGCTGAAAATCGTATTCGATTTAAATAATACAACCTCTTGTGGCGAAATACACAACGCTATGTACATAAAGCCGCCAAAGCGCAGCTGGTAAGTTTTGACATTTACTGCAACTACATCTATGTGTGAGAATAACAACCGGAGTTTGGTAATAATTGAGAAAACCTTAGGACGAGTATACAATAGCTTCTTCTATAACGACGCTGTGTGTTTTCGTTAGGTGAATAATATTGAATTATTTCGAAATGAGTTCTTATAAATGTGTAGAAATCAATTGAAATGGATATCCAGTGCAAGTGAAAACAAATATTTTTTGCGACCAACTCAATACACACATGAACCAATTCAGATTTTATGTTCGATTTGGCAGCCGAAATCTGAAATCTAAGGTTAAAATCTGAAAAGCCAAATCGAAAACGACATTAAATTCCCTCGATTTTTTTATGGAACAAACCGTACTTCAAAAATTAAATTTTATTGTTTATATGAGAGAAAATTACATAATTTCAGATCGATATTCACCACCTTTTAGTCGATTTTAAGGACGCGTACGATAGCGTGATGCACTATCATGCGAATTCTTCAACATAATACTTGAAAAAATTGTAAGAAAGTCAAAAGTCAACTGCAGTGGTACAATTTATTTCAAGTCTGTGCAATTGGTAGCATACGCTGACGACATAGACATTATTGGCAAAACGCAGCGAGCTGTTGCCGGTGCGTTTGCTAGTATTGAAGCTGAAGCTGCAAAAATGGGATTGGCATTGGCAGTTAATGAGGCAAAAACCAAGTATCTAAAAAATAAAAAAAGGTACAACTTTGAGGTAATCAGGGACTTTGTCTACCTCGGCTCCGTATAGCAGACAACAACAACATCTCGTTAGAAATGAAACGAAGGATAACCCTTGTCGGCCGCTGTTTCTTTGGGTTTAGAAGGCAATGAAGTAGTAAGGCCCTTTCCCGAAACACTAACCTAACCCTATAGAAAACCCCAATCATCCCGTCCTAATGTACGGCGCTGAGGCATGGACTTTATTACAAAAGGATGAGGATATCCATTGTCGTTTCACGCGTAAAATTCTTTACAAAATATTCGGCACTTTTTGCGTTGATGGGTTTTGAAGAAGAAGATTCAACAACGAACTGTATGAGCTGTAAAGCGACATTCACCTATTTAAAAAGCTGCGCATTGGGAGCTTAAGGAGGCTAGGAGAAGCAAGGTCCCGGCCGGCAATCTTCGATTTCACCCAGAGGGACGACACAGTCAAAGAAGACCTCGCCTTAGGTGGCGCGCGAGTTAAGGACCCTTAACCACATAGTGTAAGTATTATTAAGGCTTATCTCAATATTGAATGGGTCACACAACAGTAGATAAGAAAAGATAGATTAAGAATATAGAAAAGATTATATTTGATCCAAACACAACAGTAGATAAGAAAAGATAGATTACGAATATAGAAAAGATTATATTTGAACCAAAGACAGCAGTAGCTAAGGAAAAATAGATTAAGAATAGAGGAAAGATTGTATTTCATCCAAACACAACAGTAGATAAGGAAAGAATAAAGGAAAGATTGTGTTTGAACCAAATACATAGATTACTAGGTAGGATATAAATATAAGAAACGAACACGGAGTTGGCAGTCCAGGAATTACATCTACTGAGACCACAGTTCGGTGATTACAAACGTTATTAATCGTAATGTATTAGTCGGACAATAAAATTAATTTAATAAAATTTATCAAAAGGATCATAGAAATCCTAAAAAAAAATATTGTTTTTTTTAATTGAAAGTATACCCAAACAACTAGGTATACTTAATTGGCGATCCTGCCAGGAGATAAATATATTGTTTATCTTCACGGAGCGGACCAAACAATTTGGGAATCAGACCCACATAGTGGCACCCATCTTTTCTTTCGTACGAAACAACCTAGATAAAGATACATCAGTAGTATCCAACGTAAATTTTTATGCATAGATTTAAGAAAAGAAAAAATTTACACGACGAACGTCGCGAGATAAATATAATCAGTGAAAGTGAAAATAAAAAAGTAATCATCAAGATGGCAGAACCAGTTGATTTAGCAACCATAGCAGCAAGATTCTTCCAAATGGAGATATACTGCACACAGTTAAATAATAAACTGCAAGAAGCAAATAAACAAACAGAACAATTGTCTAACATTATAAAACAATATGGAGTCGATAACAAATATCTGAAGGAAGAAAACCTACTGCTAAGAAATCAAATAGAACAAATAAGAATAAACCCTATAGTAAGTACACAACCGTTACAAAAACTAGAACCGGCCATGCCAATCTACCAAGACGCTAACGAAATACATTTGGATGTATTTAAAGCATTGCCAGTGTTCGAAGGAGATCTAACAAAATACAGAGTATGGCGAGAAGATGCCACTAGATTGATGGACAGCATCAAGGATAATAATAATACAGCAAAATACGTGGAAGCATTACTTACTTTACTTAACGGGCTCCCGACCCGTGGAGAGTCTCTGCCTGAGACACTGCAGCCTTCCATCCTCTGCGATCCCGGACCAAGCGCGATTATCCAGACCAAGCGCTCTGGCATCCGCGATGGCTTGGTCTTTGAAACGGAGGTTCGGTCTTCCTTGTCGTCTCGAACCTTGCGGCTGGGATTCGAAGATCCTCTTAGCTGGAGCATTATTGTCCATTCGCTCGATGTGGCCGAGCCAATGTAGTCGACGTATTTTGGCCTTTTGGACTACATCCACATCTTGGTACAGCTCATAGAGTTCGCGGTTGTATCTTCTCCTCCATTCGCCCTCCTCGCACACAGCACCAAAAATCCGCAGAAGAATTTTTCTTTCGAAGGAGCCCAGTATCAGCTCTCCCTTGCTTATCGTCCAGCACTCGGCGCCATAGCAGGATAAGGGTTCTGTAAAGCATACATTTTGTCCTTCGAGTTAGGAGTTTTGAACCCAATTGCTTTGCCAAACCGAAGTAGCAGCGGTTTCCTAGGGTAATTCTTTGCCGGATCTCCACTAGGATGTCATTTGTGGAGTTCATATTTACTCCGAGGTAGATAAACTCCTTAACTACCTCAAAATTGTTGCTATCAATAGTGACGTTCTGTCCTAGGCGGTGGACAGATGCTTGTTTGTTTGTTGATAGCATGTACTTAGTCTTGTCCTCATTTACTACAAAACCAACGAATTTCGCCTGTTCTTCAATCGCCGTAAAAGTCTCTATCACGGCACGCTGGGAGCGACCGATGATGTCAATATCGTCTGCATACCCCAGTAGCTGGACGGATCTGTTGAAGATAGTGCCTTCCGTGTTGACACCTGCCCTGGCTACTTTCTTCCACCCATACTTGGTTGATGATTTGGTGCATGCGCCCTACCAAAACATCACCACCGTATTTGAAGAGCTCTGCTGGTAAGCCATCAGATCCGGCGGCCTTGTTGTTCTTTAGATTTTTTATTGACTGGACGTGGGTTCTCTTCTTGCCCTATCACTCTCTCTACATGATGCCCATTTAGCAGCTGCTGGAAGTGCTGATTAAACACATCTACTATTCCCTGCGCTTCGGTGACTAGGTTTCCATCACTGTTTCGAAGAGCCTGCGTTCCGGTCTTGAAGCCAGCAGCCAGCCAGTTGCTTGGCTTTCTTGTAGAACTTCCGGATGTTGCTTTGATCGCGGGACTCTTCGATTTCCTTGAGCTGGGAGACTGCGTAGGCCCTCTTCTTTCTACGCAGGATTTTCTTCTCCTCCCTCCTTTTGGCTCGATACTCTTCCCTCGCTGCCCTTGTTTTGCGTTGCAGCGCCTTCATATGTGCATCTTCTGTCACCTTTTTCCTGCGTACGCATTCATCATCATACCACGGCCTCTTTCTCTGGGGTGGCTGGTACCCTAAGGTGGTTTCGGATACCTCTTTGATGATATCGCGATACTGGGACCACTGGGTGTTGGCATCTGTGGTAGGTGAAAACACTGCGGAGAGTTTCTCACTCAGGCGCTCTTTGTAGACTCTGGTCAGAGTCGACGTTTGCCCCTCGGAATGTGTGCACGTTGAGGATGTTGGATGCGTGCCTCGCGTCGATTAGCACATGGTCGATTTGGTTGGCGGTTCGACCGTCTGGAGAGCGCCAGGTTGCTGTGTGGATCCTTAGCCTTGGAAACCTAGTGCTACTTATCACCGTATTACGAGCTGCCGCGAAGTCAGCTAGTCGGTAACCGTTGTTTGTGGTCGTTTCGTGGATTCTTGGTTTACCAACTAACCCGCCAAAGATGTTTTCCTTTCCGATTTTAGCATTGAAGTCCCCGAGCACAACTTTGACATCGTACTCCGGACAGGCTCCGTAGCCAAACACTTATCGGCTTAAAGTCAATAACTTTTATCCTAAGCCGATTTCCCACGACGAATCCGCATCCTAATATATGCAATCTTTTATGGCAGCTGTAATAAATATCGCAATTTTTCCTTTTCATCATACCTGATCCTATCCATCGTATCTCCTGGATCGCGGTAATATCTGCCTTGTACAGCGTTAGGACAGACTCAAGTTTTTGAGTAGCACCTGGGGTGTAGAGCATTCGCACGTTCCAGGTACATACTCTTAAATCGTTATCCGTTGACGTTCAGGGTCTGGTTGCTGTTTGAGGGAAATCGTTATTTGAGGCTCCTCGTGTCTCTCTCATAACTCATAACTAGTGTTTTTTTTTTACATGGTCGGGAAGTTACTCCGACGGCACAACCCCCAACCTGGAGGGTCAGGCCCTTGACCTTAGGACAGCAGGCCGGTTATTCCGGTGCCAGTAACCCACTTTGGGATGTGAGCGCTGCCGTTGGCCCATTAAGGGTTCATCCGCCACCAACTCTTCTCCAACACCCTGTGCCCATGTTCTGTAACTCATGCGATAACTTTTCGCATCGAAAACTTAGGAACAAAACATTCCGCTGTTTATCGCATCTGGAAAATATTGGAGTTCTCTAACTCTATGCGAAAAGTATTCTGTAGTAATTTTTAATTTCATGGGAATTTTGGAAATATTTTTCAAAGCTGTCAAAATACTGGAAAACAAAACAATAAAAATTGAAAATTATTTCACAGGGATTTTCAATTACTTGTGTCGTTGTTTTTAAAAATGTTTAGCTTTTCACTAATTTTGGGTGAAGAATGCCATCGGCGTAACATGTTACGGATTCAAAGGCGGGTACTAAGAGATAGCACAAACCCTTTTGAAATGCCGGAAGCAAGATTTCGGGAGTTGTTTCGTTTTTCCCGTGGTTCAGCTCAGATACTTATTGACGAGCTAAATCCACATTTGTGCAAAGGGCAAAGGAATACATATATTCCAATCCCGATTCGGGTCTGTGCTGCATTACATTTTTTTGCAACTGGGTCCTTTCAGAGAGATGTGGGCCAAGATTTTTCTGCTGCTATTAGTAGGACTATGGTTTCTCGAGTGGTTTCGGAAGTGGCTGATGTTTTGCAAAACAAAATGATGTCCAAATACATCAATTTTCCAACCCCTCAGGAATACAATGAGATAAAGCAAAAGTAAGTACACGGCTAACATCTTTTATCAATCAATTGTTCACGAAATTCAATTAGATTTTATGAAATAACTGGATTCCCAGGGATTATTGGAGCAGTAGATTGTACCCACGTTCGGATTAAGAGACCTAAGCAAAACGTAGAAAATTGCTACTTAAACCGTAAGGGGCTACCATTCAAAAAAAGTACAATTGGTAATTTTAATGTGACATTACTGATAATTTAACAATAAAATTTATGTTCGTACCCACATTTCAGATATGTGACTACAATCTAAAGATTTTAGGAGGATTTGCAAGGTTTGGTGGAGCTGCTCATGATGCATACGTGTGGGAAGCATCACAAATAAACGCACTATTAGAACAGCGCTATGACATAAATAATGGAAGTAATGCGTGGTTATTAGGAAATTTTTACAGAATTTCTGAAAGCTATAATTGCATATGTTGCATTATTCGATTGTTATTTAGGTGATTCCGGATATCCTTTGCGTCCATGGACTATTACACCTTATCGTTCTTCATCCACCGAAAGTGAACGTAGATTTAATTACGTCCACGCGCAAGCAAGAAATTGCATAGAGCGACTGAATGGCGTTTTAAAGTCCGTATTCCGGTGTCTGCACGTCGGACTTAGAACGACCCCCCAAACTGCAGGGAAAATTATTAATGCATTTCTGTTCTGCATAATTTTAGACTGCATCACGACAACGAGTTGTGGGAAGACAACAACGGATCGGAAGAGAATAGATCACTAAATATAGATGAGGAAGTTATTTATCCTCAACAAACGTCTAGGCATTTGCGGGAAGCGGAGACAATACGTGATCGTTTAAAAGAAAATTTTGCTAATAATCGTGTTTTAAATAATTAAAGGGAAATAAATATCAAAAACAACTAAATATTTTTTTTTATTTTCTATAAGAAGTTCATATTATAACACAAATTAAAAATAATCGGATCACATGTTGGTGGAACAAAAGGAGAGCTGCCTATTCTATAGATTGCTTCTCTCTTAATATTTCCAATATTTCCATGTTTTGTTCTTCGATCTGATTCAATTTTTTCATCATTTCGGCATGTAGACGTTTTGCCTCGTCCATTGCTTTTGTGAAGCCTGAAGTATTGTTACTTACCCTGCCTTTTTCAGTTTTATCGGTGGTGGCAATGGTAACAGGTATAATTGGTAAGTAACAAATAATAAATGAAAAATGAATTCTACAATCTTCTCCTTTTGAATCTTGGAGATTTTTGAGCCTCTCTACAAAAAAAAATCTTATTTACGTTATTTTTATATATTATTTCTTACGTTTCGATTTTCAGCCATTTGAATTTTTTGTTTTAATAGTTTATAACCGCAAGCTTTGTGTTTCGTGATAAAATTCGACAGTTGAAGTGAATATTTTATCGCTCTTGAAAGTTACGGAACCTGAATATATCACAAATTTCCAGGGGTTTTATATCGAAATGTTCCGTGCGATATAGTTTTCGATTCACACAGTTACAGAACGCGTCATGTGATATTATGGCAATTTGTTTCAATTCATATCGTTTTAGTGATAGATATATCGATGCGATAATTACAGAACATAGGCACTGGCTCGGTATTGGAAATCCCTATAGACCTGGTATCCGAATATGTCAGAGCAGCTCTATAGGGATTACACTAAATAGTTCGGCCTGACTGGAACTGTAGACGCCACCGTTGGCTCCATCTAGGGAACTCCTCCGCTGCCGTCTGGTGTTCTCATGACATCGCATCACTACCCTTCAACCGGCACGTGGAAGCATTATCAATAGTAAAATCAAAATAACAAGGAGTCGCAGCTAACGTACTTAAAAATAATAACACTATATTTAACTTCGAAGCAATCAAAAGCAGATTGGACTACACATACTCCGATATGAGACCACTGTACGTCTTACAGGACGAAATGAGGAAACTAACTCAAAGTAATAGTTCATTATCCGAGTTCCACGACAAGGTGAACCAAGCATTAAATCTAATTAATTCAAAACTATCAATGTCAGGTGAACCACAAAGCGTAATACAAGCACTAATTAATAATTCGAATGAAGAAGCTGTAAGAATATTTATTTCGGGTATGAATAATAGTTTCATAAGATCCACATTGTATGGAAGTGTTCTTAAAGACTTGGAACACGCTTTCGCAGTGTCACGTACAATAGACCATGATAATCATCATAATGTCATCAAAACCTGCACCTATCATATGATCAAAGAAGTGACTACAAACCAGATATACAAAATAAAAGCATACAACGCCCAAATAAGAATTATCGGGAACATCAACGTCGACTAAATTACGAATCGGTACCAAATATGAATCATCAGAGGAGGTTAAATCAACAACCAAATTATAACCAACCAATATATACAAATAGGCCAACACCTATGGAAACAGATTCAAGACAAATAGTTCAAGCACAGAGGAAAACCGAATATCCACCTCAGAGAAGCAGCTATGACCCATTTAATAATAACCAGCCTTGGAAGAGAGAAAGAGAGAATAGCGGACAGTATAGGCAGCAGCACTATCAGAACAACAACCAACACGTCAACAAACAACAAAGAGTGAACAGGTTATCGCAACTACAAGAAGAAGACAGAGGCAGCATGTATGCAGAACCGAAGGAACAAACGGTAAATAATTTAAGATTTGACCATTTAAACTAGTTGACGGGTTGCCTTGTTTAAAATTAATATCTAAGATTTCTAACAAAACTTATAAAATATTAATAGATACGGGAGCAACCCACAACTATATAGATAAAAAATGTAATTCAGCAGAAAGAATACAAATTAAGAAGATAAAAATTAAAACTGTAAACGGGTACTCTGTAGTAAATTCAAAGAAAATAACTAATCTAATGAATAAGAATATAATTTTTTTTGAATTAAATGATATATTATATCAAGGGCGGATCCAGGGGGGGGGGGGGGGGCACAGGGGCACGTGCCCCCCCCCAGACACAGGCCAGTCGAAAAAAAAACACTAGCAATTGTATACCAACTGCATTATTACTGCTTCCTCATTCCATAATGAAAACATAACAGACACTTCGCCTATAGGCAAAAATAAAAATAGCTTTTCCAACAAATGATGATAACCAAGACGAAAAATTACCCAAATCTATGTCTGCATATGCTAGAATGTGAATCTTGGCGTGTTTGAAATTTATGTGCACGTATCTCCTCATGCAGAATCAAGCGCGTAAACGCATGCGTGAAATATGCACATATACACATGATTTCTAGATTTAAGCCTAATACGGTCCTGTTTCGGAACGAAATCTGCGAAAAATCTGTGAAAAGGCAGCGGAAAATAATTTTTGGAGAATCCCATCAGCTGATACACAAATAGCAGTGTTAGCAGCGCTGGCTATTTATCTTTGATTTGGCTACTCGAACTTTTCACTGGTTCCTTAAAAGTGTCATTTGGGGTTTATCCAAATTTATGCTATTCAATCCGAAGTTTAACGATTTTTAGGAATTACCGGCTTAGGAACTTGTAAAAAAATTCATACTTCTATTGCGAACGTACTCTACTTTCTTAAAAGGTTATGTCGTTTTCGATTGGGCATTTCAGATTTTTGCTGCCAAACATTAAATCCGATTTGTACTGGTTCTTTTGTATATTGCGTTGGCCGCAAAAAACACTTGTTTTTCAAGTACATTGGAAATCTATTGTAATTGATTTTCACACATTTATACCAACCAATTTCGAAAATATTTAATATGAGAACTTGTTTCCTTAGACGTTTTTATTTTGTTAACATTGGAAAATGGAAACTAAAAAGTTCTCTCAATTTTGAGTGTGTTTATTTTAATTTAATATTGTCGTCTTTAAAAGGCAATGTAATCAGAATAAGTAACCCTAAAAAACTGGAAAAAAATGCGCAGTTTTGATCTTTCAGTTTGTTTATTTTTGGCTCCAAGATTTTTCAAATGTGGCTCCATACCTGTTATAAAAGCTGCTAACGCATTACAAATGTCAAATTTTCGCAAGCAAATAATGTCGCGGACAATAAATATGTGCGAAAAGCGAGTAGATAATTGTACCAAGCAATCTGCTACAATTACCAACTTTTCGTCATCATTTCGCAGCAGCAGCGTACTGCAAAACGATAAGGACATTCATTGTGTCACTTTTGTATGGGATTTAGATGCGAAGTTATATAGACTACACCAACACAGAAACTTATTTTGGATGTAGTTCTCTGAGGTAAACAAAGAGGTGCTCAACAGATTTATTATTTATTTTTTGTGAGTGAGACAATAGTGTTGGAGACCCACAAAAAAACGCTTTATTTTTTGAATGTAGTACAAGTTATAGTCTTAAGGTAGACGAACACTCCATGAATTTTGAAAAACAATTAAGTTCAAATTAAATTAACGACATAAAAGAAAACTGTCACTATTAAACGTGTAATTTTGTATTTTAAGCCTTTATAAAAAGTATTTTTGATAATTATTTTTGTATGTCATTGATAAAGAATGAATCCCAGAGACAAATTGCAGTGCAATACAATCTTCACCTATCCGGCCTTTGTGCCCCTCCCAAAAATAAATCCTGGATCCGCCCTTGTATTATATTCATTCGATATAATATTAGGATTAGAAGGAAAGAATTAAACGCAGAAATAAACTTGAATGATATGACCATGTGCAGTGATAATCAATCTGAAAGTAAATTAAACTATATTATGGGAGAAACAGTTTATAAAAAGGAAATAGATATATAGATGAAGGAAAACATTGGCATAGGACCACTGCCATAAACTAAGTATTAAATAGACCGTCAGCTCTTTCAACTTAAGAGAATTTGCCTACAAGCTGTTTTCGGTGTTTCTATGTGCCAAAGTATGTGTGCCAATGCTAAAGTAAATTAGACGCACGCATACACTTGCACATAGGAACCTGACATATGCCTCTGACAGTTTATTCCGTGGTAACATTGGAAAAAATTCAAATAATTCAAATAATTTCCCGTTATCGGGACGTGTTAAGAAAACGGTGGCTATGGTGTGGTGAATTTAGTACCAAATTATATTAAAACGCATGGTAGGTATACATTATTAGATTTCTTTCATTTTAACTAGATAATCTATATAGTACGGGAAGTTTACTTTTTTGTTGTATGGAAATGGAATGGAAATCGATCATTGACAAAAAAAAAAAAAAAAACGTTAATTAACATAAAAAAATGATTATGAAAAAAAAGAAAATTGTAAGTACCAAAACTTAAATGCGTGAGAGAAATCAGGGTACAATTCAGTAAACATGTTTATTTCAAATTTTGCTTATATACATAGAGTTTCGTTCTTTCCCGTACATTTTAAAGAAAATAAATTTTCGTTCATTGTGTCTATTAGAATATTTCCTTTTATTATAAATGAACATTATAATTATTTTCGGCTGGCGCAATTGATTTCAAATTTCATTAATTATGACAATTGATTTTCTAATAAATACAATTTTTTTTTGTACATTAATAAACGGAATCTTCATGAAAAGATTGGACCTTACCAAATTTAAGTACGAGTAGTTAACAGTGGTTATATTTTAAATATAAATTTCCCAAATTTTAGCTCCGGAAATTTAAAGTCGATATTGTTATTCGCGCAGTGTAACTCAAAAATCATACCCATACAGAAATGTTTATATCTTTCCCCTGGAGCATATTATTATAAATTTTTATGTTCTTTATCAATTCTTATTTTTATATTATTTTCCGTTTTTCTGTCGACATTCCCGGCGATATCATCAAAAAAAAAAAAAAACAATCAAAAACAACAAACGAAAACAGGCACATAATATAGGCAAAAAAATATATTATTTTGTTTTAACGAATGCATTTTTCACACTTTTTGCCTTTATTTATTCATGTGGATTATATTCGCTACATTTTGTAAAATACATGTTTTCGTGGTGAAATAAAACAACGAAATTCAAACTCTCAGAACGCATCCATCAGCTGATAGCAACTCACCAAATACACTAATGTGGTTTTCCATTGGGACAAAAAATCAATCTTTTTTTTGATCTAAATCACTTTTCGCGTTCCATTGGGAAAAAAATCAATCTTTTTTTTCGATTCGGAGCACTTTTTGCAGATCTCGATAATTTTTCAGATTTACACATACTGCCACAAATACCCACAGCTGTTTCACGTCATTGAAAGAAGTTTGCTTTGAAAACAAATGGGCAAAGTTTCGTGAAAAGCAAAATAAAGAAATACATAAAAAGCAATTGATATAATGTTGGAGGAATTATTATCTTTATTATCTTCCTCATCATCTGGAAACTACGAATCACCGAAACTATTCCATTTGTATCTACAACAGGGGAAACATTTTTCAAGTCGATATCCATAGCTGATTTTTGCAAAAGCAAATGCAATTTGAACAGCTGATATTGCTGTCAAATACGCACTAATCCATTCACAAAAGCAGATCAATTTCGTTGCGTGTTCCATGAGCCGCGAGAAATCTGAGATCTGAAAAAGATTTTTGGTGGTCCCAATGGAAAACGACATAACTCTCAGTCAGTGTTTCTAGCGCTCTCTCCTTATTTTTCCCACGAAGCGTATTAATTGTTCCCTTTTCACTAAACTCAAATTCCCTCCATTTTTTAATGAAACAAACCGTACTTTAAAAGTAAAATTTGTATTGTTCGGAAAGAAAATCACATTAAATTAATCTTTAGTATAATAATCGCAGTTTGCTAACATTATAATGAATATTTTTGGTACAAGAAATTGTAGCTAAGGGCAAATCTTTTTTTTATGTACATTTAGTGCGTTGATATTCATGGTGAAATGTAGTTTGAATGTTTTCTAGTCAAATTGTTGATATTCACACAATTTTTCTTTACAAAATTTGCGGGGGGAATCGGGTAGGTGCGCGGGAACTGACGGTCTATTTAATACTTAGTTTATGACCACTGCCCTTCACTACTGCAGTAGAAGCTACAATCAGAACTACAACAAATGAACCCATATGGACAAAGCAATATCCATATCCGATAGCCGACAATGAATTTTTCAATAAGGAAATAGCTAACCTATTAAAAGAAGGTATTATTCAAAAAAGTAATAGTCTATACAATAGTCCGATTTGGACAGTACCAAAAAAGGGTCTTAGTGCAGATGGAAAACCAAGGAAAAGAATGGTAATAGATTTAAAAAAAATTAAATAATAAAATAATATCTGATGGATACGTAATCCCAGATGTAAACATGACAATACAAAATCTAGGAGAAGCTAGATATTTTACAACATTAGACTTGGAATCAGGATTCCATCAAATTAAAATTAAAAAAGAAGATAGGAAAAAACGGCATTTTACGTAAATGGAGGTAAATACGAATTCGTAAGAATGCTTTTTGGGCTCAAAAACGAGCCTTCAATATTCCAAAGATGTGTAGACAAAATCTTAAGAGAATATATCGGGAAATTTGCGTATGTTTATAAAGACGATGTTTTAATATATTCTTCATCGGCCGAAGAACATATGAACCACATAAATATAATTTTCAATGCTCTTAATAAAGCAACGTTGAACGTTTCAGATGAAAAATCAAAATTTTTCCAATCGGAAGTCGAATACCTCGGACACATTATTAAATATAATAGGATTGGAACCAACCCAGAAAAAGTAGAAGCGATTAGTAATTATCCAATTTCCCAAACGTTAAAAGATCTGAGAGGATTTTTAGGAATGACCGGTTACTATAGGCAATATATCAAAAGATATGGAAGCTAGCCAAGCCCCTAACGATACACCTTAGAGGAGCAAATGGTCAGGTAGGAAAAAATAAGAGTTAAAATACTTGTCAACAGGTAGAATTAGTACCGAACAACGAAATAAATGAAATAAAAGCAGAAACCGTTTTTGAAAAAAAGATAAGGCACACTATTTATTTCACAACGGAAGATGAATTATTGGGAAATTTAAAAAAAATTCTTCAACCTAACATGCAAAACCAGAAGACATGTATTCTTTCGAGAAAAAGATAAAAGAAGTCTTTATACAAAATAGGTTTATAGACACACCTATACAATTGGAAGATATTACCAATCTAGAAAAACAAATAAAGATAGTGAAAAAGACCCATGTGAAAGCCCATAAAGGGCGAGAGACTCATGACTGATAACGAAAGTTGTTTTAACACCCAGATGGTAAGAATATTTATGGTACAAAACGATACCAATCTAATGAAAGAAGTATTTAGAACAGTGCATAAATTAAATAACACAATTCATTCAGACACAGGCTACAAACCTAAAGAAGTTTTTTTAATAAAGAAAAGTTTAAGGATTCAAATTATGCACCTAAAACTTATTAAAGCATCAGAAATAGTCCTAGAAAGACCAAATAAAAGAACAAAGCAGAGAACCTATCAACAAGGAGAAATAATAATGGTAAGAATTTCGGGGATTAGAAAGAAAAGTAATACAAGATATATTAAAAGAATAGTAAAGGAAGACCGTGAGGACACGTTCTTAACAACGCAAGGGATAGTGGTCCACAAAGATAATATAAAAAATTATTCTTTCCCTGCAGACGACGAAATTAGCATTCCTCATATTACTCGTGAATGTACTAAAGCATACTCAAGGGACAACAAAAATAGAAGACGTTACGGAAAAGAAATACGTACTAACTCAAACCGATGATGTTTACATATTCAATGATCAAACACATTTATTTCATGTAACAAATCTAACGACATTACTTAAACCATTCATAGAAATAATTAGTAGCAATTACATACCTACTCAGGAAGAAGAAATTTGGATAAAGAAGGTACAAAGTAAGAGGTCTATAAATTTCTTAGGATCTGCTATTAAGTTTATATTTGGTAACCCGGATCATGATGACCTTAATGAAATACAGACCAAGATAGATAATTTAATAGAAAATAATAACAAACCGAGGAAGGTAAACTCTATATTTGAAAAAATTTAAAGAATTTCGAGGGACAAAATTTAAAAGAACATATAATCTTAGAACAGGTACATGAAGAGTTACTCTTACTAACTAGAACGATAAACGCAGCAAAGTATAATGAATATCTTTCTTAAGCATTAGATATAACAGGAAGAAGTTCCAATAATAAATATTTTAGAATATGCAACCATATCAATTGCTAGAACAGACGAACTTTTTATAATCTATATACATAAAAGAGTAGCGTGATTGAGTTGACAGATATCGTACAGGTCAAACCGCTAATTGTAGGTTCATGAAACTTTCAGGATATGTTCCACTAGCTGTGTAGACGCTCACTAAGAAGGGATTTTTCGATACGACCCTCCCTGGCCTTTTTATAGAGGTTTTTCGTTACTCACGATACGTTAATCGTATTAACTTGAAAATTTGTAAGTTTATAGAAAATAAAAAATCATCGAATACCTATTTCGGCTTTTTTTCAAAATTGGAGTTATAAAGGTTGAAAAAGAGGATGCAAACTTTTTTATTTAACCTCACTTCAGTCAACCTGCTATTACATTCATAAGGCTTAGCCAATCCAATAATGCTTAAAATGGTCTTTAGTTAATACTTCCCCGAGTATTCTAAGCCATCATTTATCTTTCTGCTCCTTCCAGAGGCAGAGCTAGAAGAAATTAAAGACAGATCTATTTGATCAGCAAGAAATTTAAATTGATTTCACGATTGCCAGCTCTGCTTGGGGGTGAGTGGGTTGAGTATATCGTACCCATGGAAAGCATAACAGATGGATACACATATACATACCCACAGCCACAGTGCGTTCGGTTATTCTTTACAATCGTTCTTAATATTGTTACGACTTGCCGTTCCATTTTCCATATTCCATTCCGTATCGGTTTTTGACTTTGGGTTGTGTGCGACGGGCATGCGAGTGAGTATGACTGAAATTAATAATAATCGCAGTGCAGCCTACTCTACGTCCATATCAACCCATGCGTGCGTACATGGCTATTTGCTGTGAGCGAGCTGTGCGTTTGGTGTTGGCTGTATAGGTGAAGTCTGAGTGAGAATGTGTTGATAAAGCCGTTAACTATCCGGTAGAGTTTTTAAATTCCCTGAAACCATCGGTTATTTAATACCATAGACATAGGCTAACTCTTCGGAAGGGCACACCCGTAATGCTCCTTCGGAACCTAAAACCACCAAAACTATGTAATGGCACTAGACTGGAAATCAAAGCTTTGAATACAAATTTAATCGAAGCTATTATATTGACCGGGGTTGCTCAAGGGGAAAAAGTATTCGTGCCGCGCATTCCTCTGATACCTAATGACTTAAAAAAAAAACAAGAAACATTGTCTATAAAGAAATCCTTTAAAAATAAACACTATTTAAGTAACAATTTTTCCAAAAATGTCCCACGCGGACGAAGTCGCGGGTAACTGCTAGTAATATATAAATACCCAATACTAAAAATACAGTGTAAGTCCTATAAGGTTACCCCGATTAGTTTTAAACATGGAAAAATACAAACAGACGAATTAATAGCATTTTGTAAAGATTACGTTAGAGTAAAAAATTGGCAAAACTATTTAGGAAAAAATATTTGCGAAGAAAATATTGAAAATGAAGAATGTATAATTAAATTATCAAAAAATAAAATATCTAAATGTAATATAAAACAAGAATATAATTTTGACTTATTAGAAATAGAACCAGGAGTAATATTAACTAATGGAAATCATAAAATAAACAACGAGACCATAAATAATGCGAAATTAATCACATGAGGACATTGTAAACATAGATGTAAAAAATTATAAAAATATGGATAGAACTATTAAAGAAATAATAGCAAGAAAACATAACAATGCATTTTTCATAAACACTGTTTTAAAAACAGAAGAGCTATAAATGCATTCAATAATATTGATAGCCTAAACAAAATAATGATTCCATTTGAGGACCATCCTGTATTATCAATTATACATACAATCAAACCATTGTTATAATTATTGTAATAATTTATATAATAATGAAAATCATGCATTTCATAATCGAATGCAGAAAACAAAAATCTAGACAAGATACAATAAGTCATAAGAAGAGGAAATGGCAAAATTAAGAACAAAACAATTAGAAAATCGGGACGATTTTTATTAAAGAAAGGGGGAACTTAAGGACCCTAAACCACATAGTTTGAGTATTATTAAGACCTATCTCCATATTGAATGGGTCACACAACAAGTAGATAAGAAAAGATAGATTAAGAATATAGAAAAGATTATATTTGAACCGAACACTACAGTAGATAAGGAAAAATAGATTAAGAATAGAGGAAAGATTGTGTTTCATCCAAACACAACAGTAGATAAGGAAAGAATAAAGGAAATATTGTATTTGAACCAAATACATAGATTACTAGGTAGGATATAAATATAAGAAACGAACACGGAGTCGGCAGTCCAGGAATTACATCTACTGAGACCACAGTTTGGTGATTATAAACGTTATTAATCGTAATGTATTAGCCGGACAATAAAATTAATTAAATAAAATTTATCAAAAGGATCATAGAAATCCTATAAAAAATATTGTTTTTTTAATTGAAAGTATACCCACACAACTAGGTATACTTAATTAGCGCTAGCTAAGGACCGGGCTAGTTACAGAGGCATGTTGATTGAGAAACAGGTTCGTTCCGAATTGAAGCGCCACCTAAGTAAGTAAGGAAGTAAGTAATATTATGAGATGGATTTCTGCTAGATATTGACAAATGATTATTATATTAAGGTATTTGGCATTGTAACGATATTAAAACAGGAATTCCGTTTGATACCAACAATTTCATAAACTTAAAAAAAAAAACACTTAAACTGAACTGTGATGTGAACGCTGTGTAACTAATGGAAACAAAATATGCCGAACACAGTCGCCCCCATTTGAAATCCCAACAGAAAATGGCCGCCCGATGGACATCAAGTCCCTGCATAGGATTTTCTAAGCATATGCGCTCCTTTAATTTGTACAGGCGCGAATATTAAGGAAATCCTATGTAGGACAGGCAGCTTATAGGCAAATGTACCGTTTCTGCTCTCAGTTAACCATCTGGTTTGTATCATCTTTACTCCACAGATTCTGTAAGCCGTTGTTAGTCAGAACCAGTCTCCGCTCATTTTCGAGAACATAAGAGAAAAGTATTACACTTGCCTTTTGTATTCATATATTTTTTTCCAAATCGATTGACTAAATTAAACTTAATCATCTAAGACAACAAATTATGAATTTTAGGTATATACAAAATCATATTCATTATTAAGAGAATTGTAAATGTTTAAGTATATCACGTATCCTGAAAATAATAAAATTTTAGATTTTGTATGTGCAACTTTTTCAAAAAAAGAATTTACTCCTCGTTAGCTTCCGATCCCCTCTCTGTTTTTTCGAAAAGATCCTGTAAATTCGCAATTATTCCAATATCAGTAAGTTTCATACATCTTTCCCGAGATCTTGAATCTTTTCGGTGAACTAAGTTTCCAATGGCAAAGAGTGTACCTGCTTGTAGTTTTGAATCTTTGTGACTCTGTAAAATATTATGTATTTTGAATAAAAAAATGTATTAAATAATGAAAACTTACCAAAAAACTACTCAAACGCATCAACAATTTATCATCTTCAATAATGTAATCCTTTACCTGTGCGCAAGCCGCTATATTTCCGACTATACATAAAGCTTGTTCTTTAACTTCCGACGAATGTTGGGAATCGAGAACCATATTAACAGCTTGCATTACTTTGACAGAATGTTCACACATAATATCGTCAATATGTAAAGATTTGCTGAGTAAATTCCTTAACAACCCAAGCGTTTTCATTATAACTCTCATATCAGAATCGTTAAGAAGATCTAATATTCTATCGGTCCCAAGAGAATTAATAATTTTTGTTTTTACATGTTGTTCAGCTTGAAAAGCCATGTTCATTAATGCCCAACTTCCGTTTAGGCGTAATGCTGGATCGGAGTTTTCGGTCAGTAGACACAACATTTCTACAACTCCTGAATCAAGCATCGGTTCTTTCGCAGGAGAAAACTCAAGCAAAAGATTGCAAATCGTTGACGTTACAACTGTCAGCAACTCGTTGGATGGTTGTCCAGACAATAGGGCCATAAGCGGTTTCCATACTGAATGATCCTAAGCATAGAGTTGACGAAAAAATTCAGGAAACATTATTATTTATACATAGTATTATAATATTATATATACATATATACCTGAAATGTTGTCCTTAACTGCTGAACAGAACGCGACAACGAATGTAAGCATCTTACTGCAGCTAAACGTACCTAGTAAATCATTAAGTTATTAAATGGTTAGCTATTTTGGCTGTACGACAAAATACCTGTGAGCTAGAGTCACCAAGTCCCTCAAGAACTCTTTCCATTAAACCTTTAGTCTCAATGATTTTTTTCCTAATGTCTTCATCGTTGGCACCAAGCGATGCAAAACATCTAAATGCCGCTTGTCTTAATAAAGCTAATTGACTTTGAAGTAGCTCTGATAACGATTTTATTAAATGATTACAAATCGCAGCAAGTCGTTGTAGTTGAGAATCAATCTACTCGTATACTTACGATTGTGCTTAAACCGATTAGAAATATGTAATGTATTTTATTTACCTCAGCTAAATATGCCAATGTTTCCGCAGCAGACGCTCTTGTATACTGATCGAAGTCATCAGTACAGAGTCTAGCTAGGCAGGGAAGCGCCTTGTAGACTATTCTATTATCAGTTGAAGGAAGAGTTCCAGAGCGATGTGTATACGTTAAACACCTAGCAGCTGTAAGTTGAATTTCCGGATTTCGAGTTCTTGATAATAGTGCCGAAAGAATATCGGGCAATGATTTTCCTTCATAGCTGAAAGGGAAATATATTTTATAAATTTAAAAATTTAGGCCGGACTGAACGGAGCTTAACAGATTGTTTGTAATAAGGTGCCCTTGTAGCTGCTTAGGCATGATTTTTTCGAACACTTTTGACAAGAAAATAGGTCGGTATTATGCATTTATACATTTACCCTTTTTTGGACTAATAGGTATTGAATACATGTGTTTTGGTTTTTTTTCAACAAAATGTGGTACTCGTTTGTACTCGTATGTTATTGAATTATGTAAGTAAAGTATCTTAAGATATCCTTTACCATTTGACTTAGCAGAACGAATTGCTTCAACTATGTATTTATATATAATCAAAAATTGCAGAAATAAAATTCATATTCACTTTCACCACCTTCTTAGGCCGCGCGTACAGTGGCGCTAGAAAGTGATGCGATGCGAGATGCGACAAGGTGCGTACTTTTCTGTGCTGTGGATTTCCTTAACGAGACAAGAAAAGACGGAAAATCTATATTTTAAATTGCTCAATAGCAGAAAAAGAGCGAAAGTTCACGAAATATATTTAAAAAGAAAAGAATTTGGGGAGTTTCACTTGTACCAATTAATGTCGTTTTCCATTGGACAAAAAGAAGCGTCCGGGAGAGTCCGGAATCGAAAAAATGCCGTTCCATTGGCACAAAAATACTCTTCTGGTGATTCTGAGAAGAGAAATTCGCTTCTCGATTTGAAGTCAGAATCCACTCAAGAAGCACTCACACAAGTGCAATTTATGCATTTATTACAAGTCAGCTGACAGCAGCCGTAAATTATTTTTTGGCATTTCACCATTACTTTTGTGGATTCTTTCAGAAGCAGTTTTGCTGTTCCATTGGATTTCAGAATGAGTGGATCCCCGAGTGAAACCAATGGAAAACGACATAAGAAAGGATGAAATAAATTTTTTTGAGTAGGTATACAATAATGTCGCTCAAAACGTTCAATTACATTCTAAAAATAATTGAGCAATGAACATGAACCAATTTTGTAAGAGTTCCTATAACAGCTGGTGAGAAATAAATCGTAACTTTAAGGTAATTAAAACATATTATTTATTCGTATCTCATGAAGTATATAATAATGAATAACTTAAAGGAGCACAGCACATAGAAAATAATTCAATAATTCAGGTTCATTTGTTTGATGCAGTTTGCTTCTAATTAATATTTTTATTAAAGTTTTCTGAAAGAGATATATAACAGAAGTATGTGTCTTTTCCTGTGTTTCTACACCGTCATCAATAACAAATCGGTGGTGTATTTGAAGACTCGATTACTGGAAAATATCTTTGTATAGTGTAACTAGATCACTATAACCCCTGTGACTCAAATGGCGTAGATTTAATGGAATCTGATGAAAAATGAGGACGAGTTACGTCTGTATGTACGATGCCTTGTGATTGTGGGTTATGGTAAAGTAAATCGAAAAGAGTTTTTTTTAATTAAAATTCTAAACTTGAGTTTTTCAAAAGGATGCAGTTGTATTGTAGGAAAATGTTTTCATTAAGAGAGTATTTTTTTAACTAAAAACAAGTAAAAAAAGCCTGGTCGATGCTTTGATACCCTCCACTGCATACAAGTCATGCAAAATTGGTTTTGTATGGGAGGTACCAGAACTACTTGACCGACATAGCCAATTTTTAATACCAACCTAACGACGATAAAAGAAGTCCTTTCACAAAACTTCATTCGCCTAGGTTGATTCATTTGGACAATATCGTGTTTTCAACGGAAAGAGAGATACATGGGTCTATTATTGGTTTTGTATGAGAGGTACCACAACTACTTGAACGACACAGCCCATTTTGAATACTGATCTAAGGAAGATAAAAAGAAGTCCGTTCACCAAACTTCATTTGCTTAGGTTGTTTCCTTTGGACGCTATCGTATCTTCAATAGACGGAGAGACACATGGGTCCAATATCGATTTTGTATGGGAGGTACCAGAACTACTTGACCGACATAGCCCATTTTCAATACCAACCTGGCGACGATAAAAATAAGTCCTTTCACGAAATTTCATTCGCCTATGTCAATTCATTTGGGCGCTATCGTGCTTTCAACAGCCAGACAGACAGACAGACGGACATGGCTAAATCGATTCAGAATGTGATCCTGATTCAGAATATATATACTTTATGAGGTCTCCGGTGACTCCTTCTTGGCATTACAAATGTAATGACAAAGTGAATATACATTCCTGTGGAGGGTATAATAAAAACTTTTTTATATAACGAAGGAATTACGACAAGTTATAACTTCAAAAATCGATCTGGTCTTATTACTGTTCGGCCATATCGTGTTGGAGGTCTAATTTCTTCATTAGCGACATTTGGAAACTGGTGTCGGGAATATAAACCTCATCAGGCAAATACGAAAAGTCTTTTCTGTAAGAGGGAACATGCTTAAATGAGTTTCTGTGAAATTTACATCTTTCCTGCTGAATTTTGACCTGTTGAATGACTATGAACGCAGTTGCTGAGAATCAAATGGAAAAAGTTGTTCTCAATCGTCGATTCATCAGCATTTTGGCTGGGCTAAATCCATTTTCCATTGTTTTTAACATGTCAGTTCGTAGGCCATGTGGAATGACCAACCGGTTGCCATAAATCAGTATTTCATCGTTGATCGCTATGCTAGACCGCAAATCTGATGTTTATCAGGCCCTCCTTCTTGAACATATTTTGTGATTTCGTTTAACATCTTGTCGTCTAGTTGGTCTTTCTTAATTTCCTCAAGTTTACTATCTGTTTCTAGTAGCTCTGCAATGATTGCTTTAACAAAGGTGTTCAAGTCCTCTTCATCATCTGGATCGTGTGCTGATGATGTCATTGGATTTCGGGACAAAGCGTCAGCTGCTATCAAGTCTTTGCTGGGGTGAAATATATTTTATATGTAAACGGCATTATACGAGTTCTGAATCTCTGGAGTCAAGGTGTCAATTCATCCAAATGCTTGGAAGTGAATATCGGAACCAACGACTTATGGCCCGTTTCAATAAAAAATGATATACCTGTGATATAATCGCAAAATTTAACGCACGTCGTCCATGTTAATCTGAGCATATCTCTTTTCGGATTCCGTTAGAGTTCTTGACGCGTAAGCAACTGGTTTCAGAATACTGTCGCAATTTTCCTACAGCTCCGAGTCCAAAGGAGGAAGCATCCGTTCAATTGTCTTGTGAGTTGGATTGAACATTTTAGGCACAGGCTCCGTAACCAAGATTTTCTTTAATTTAAGAAATGCTTTATTATTCACCTAACGAAAACACACAGCGTTGTTATTGAAGAAGCTATTGTATACTCGCCCTAAGGTTTTTTCAATTCTTACCAAACTTCTGTTGTTATTCTCACACATAGATGTAGTTGCAGTAAATGTCACAACTTACCAGCTGCGCTTTGGCGGCTTTACGTTCATAGCGTTGTGTACTTCGTAACAAGACGGTTGTGTTAGTAATATCGAATACAATTTTCAGCCATTTTAGCATTTAAAAGTAAAAAGATTATATTTCCATAAAGTGCGACTCTGCTGGTTGAAGGGTAGTGATGCGATGCCATGGGAACACAAGCGTTCTCACCTAGCCTCTCACTATCAACTCCTACTCTCACCGCCAGCAGCGGAGAGACGGGGGAGGAGTAGTGTTGTTTTCTCACTAAGACACCTCCTCTGGTACCAGACGGCAGCGGAGGAGTTCCCTAGATAGAACCAACGGTGGCGTCTACAGTTCCAGTCAGGCCAAACTATTTAGTGTTATCCCTATAGAGCTGCTCTGACATATTCGGATACTAGGTCTATAGGGATTTCCAATGCCGAGCCAGGGTGTTGGAGAAGAGTTGGTGGCGGATGAGCCCTTAATGGGCCAACGGCAGCGCTCACATCCCAAAGTGGGTTACTGACACCGGAATAACCGGCCTGCTGTCCTAAGGTCAAGGGCCTGGCCCTCCAGGTTTGGGGTTGTGCCGTCGGAGTAACTTCCCGACCATGTAAAAAAAACACTAGTTATGAGAGAGACGCAACCAGACCCGGAACGTCAACGGACAACGATTTAAGAGTATGTACCTGGAACGTACGAACGCTGTACACCCCAGGTGCTACTCAGAAACTTGAAAGGCAGATATTACCGCGATCCAGGAGATACGATGGATAGGATCAGGTATGATGAAAAGGAAAAATTGCGATATTTATTACAGCTGCCATAAAAGATTCCATGTATTAGGATGCGGATTCGTCGTGGGAAATCGGCTTAGGACAAAAGTTATTGACTTTAAGCCGATAAGTGATCGCCTAGCTGTGATCCGCATCAAAGCTACTTTCCAAAACATAAGCCTAATATGTGCACACGCCCCTACCGACGAGGCTGAAGACCCTATCAAGGGGAATTTTATGACCTCCTGGATGGAGCCTACGGAGCCTGTCCGGAGTACGATGTCAAAGTTGTGCTCGGGGACTTTAATGCTAAAATCGGAAAGGAAAACATCTTTGGCGGGTTAGTTGGTAAGCACAGAATCCACGAAACGACCACAGACAACGGTTACCGACTAACTGACTTCGCGGCAGCTCGTAATACGGTGATAAGTAGCACTAGGTTTCCATAAGGCTAAGGATCCACACAGCAACCTGGCGCTCTCCAGACGGTCGAACCGCCAACCAAATCGACCATGTGAGGGGCAAACGTCGACTCTGACCATTTTCTTGTTGCGGCTATGTTTAGAGCTCGACTATCCAACGAGAAGAAGCTGCGTTCCGCCCAGAAGAAGAAATTCGACGTTGGACGCCTTAGCACACCTGGAGTAGCCAGAGTCTACAAAGAGCGCCTGAGTGAGAAACTCTCCGCAGTGTTTTCACCTACCACAGATGCCAACACCCAGTGGTCCCAGTATCGCGACATCATCAAAGAGGTAGCCGAAACCACCTTAGGGTACCAGCCACCCCAGAGAAAGAGCCCGTGGTATGATGATGAATGCGTACGCAGGAAAAAGGTGACAGAAGATGCACATATGAAGGCGCTGCAACGCAAAACAAGGGCAGCGAGGGAAGAGTATCGAGCCAGTAGGAGGGAGGTGAAGAAAATCCTGCGTAGAAAGAAGAGTGCCTACGCAGTCTCCCAGCTCAAGGAAATCGAAGAGTCCCGCGATCGAAGCAACATCCGGAAGTTCTACAAGAAAGAAAAGCAACTGGCTGGCTGCTTCAAGACCGGAACGCGGGCTTTTCGAAACAGTGATGGAAACCTAGTCACCGAAGCGCAGGGAATAGTAGATGTGTTTAATCAGCACTTCCAGCAGCTGCTAAATGGGCATCATGTAGAGAGAGTGATAGGGCAAGAAGAGAACCCACGTCCAGTCAATAAAAAATCTAAAGAACAACAAGGCCGCCGGATCTGATGGCTTACCAGCGGAGCTCTTCAAATACGGTGGTGATGTTTTGGTAGGGCGCATGCACCAAATCATCAACCAAGTATGGGTGGAAGAAAGTAGCCAGGGCAGGTGTCAACACGGAAGGCACTATCTTCAACAGATCCGTCCAGCTACTGGGGTATGCAGACGATATTGACATCATCGGTCGCTCCCAGCGTGCCGTGATAGAGGCTTTTACGGCGATTGAAGAACAGGCGAAATTCGTTGGTCTTGTAGTAAATGAGGACAAGACTAAGTACATGCTATCAACAAACAAACAAGCATCTGTCCACCGCCTAGTACAGAACGTCACTATAGATAGCAACAATTTCGAGGTAGTTAAGGAGTTTATCTACATAAACAGTAAACATGAACTCCACAAATGACATCCTAGTGGAGATCCGGCAAAGAATTACCCTAGGAAACCGCTGCTACTTCGGTTTGGCAAAGCAATTGGGTTCAAAACTCCTAACTCGAAGGACAAAATGTATGCTTTACAGAACCCTTATCCTGCTATGGCGCCGAGTGCTGGACGATAAGCAGGAAGGGAGAGCTGATACTGGGCTCCTTCGAAAGAAAAATTCTTCTGCGGATTTTTGGTCCTGTGTGCGAGGAGGGCGAATGGAGGAGAAGATACAACCGCGAACTCTATGAGCTGTACCAAGATGTGGATGTAGTCCAAAAGGCCAAAATACGTCGACTACATTGGCTCGGCCACATCGAGCGAATGGACAATAATGCTCCAGCTAAGAGGATCTTCGAATCCCAGCCGCCAGGTTCGAGACGACAAGGAAGACCGAACCTCCGTTTCAAAGACCAAGCCATCGCGGATGCCAGAGCGCTTGGTCCGGGATCGCAGATGATGGAAGGCTGCAGTGTCTCAGGCAGAGACTCTCCACGGGTCGGGAGCCCGTTAAGTAAGTAAAGTAAGTATTGTTGTATAAACACCGTTTCTCCTTTACCACACCTCGTTAAAATTAACGCCTCAATAAAGTTTTTCTGTAGCGATATCACTCTCGATCTGGTTCCATTACTAAGCTTGGGAGGATTCAAATTGCGAAGCAACATAATGGGATCTCCAACTTTAAATTCCATTTGATGAGCAGGAAGGCCATGGACTGTAATGCTATTTAAAAACTCGAGCGTTTAATTTACAGCCCTTATCTTGATCGCTCTTTTAGCTTTTTTTGAAAGGAAAAATATACGCGAAATGGGTAACTACCCACGATCTGGTATCACTGATACCTATAAATATTTGAAATTTCTTTCATAAATACTTTTTTTTTTTGTAAGCCAAAGTTAAACAAACCTTTTCTACATATTTGACATTTCTTTTATTGTTTTTGTTTTCTTTTTTAAGAAACCAAGCAGCATACTTCCTCTGTCTGTCTCTCTCTCCGTCACAGGAGTAAAAAAAGGTTAAAAGAAATGTCAATATATTGCGCGGTTAGTATGTTTTATTTGAGAATGAAATGCATATCCACTCACACAGGTGAAAATCGTAGAAATGTTTAAAATTTTGCCTATTTATTTAAAAAAAAACCTTTTAAGTTTTCGAGTTAATGGATACCCTAAGTTGTACCCGCAGATTTCCTCTATAAGCTGGTGGCTATATTTAAATGCTCTCAGTATTTTCGAACAGAAAACGTGGCAAGCAAAAAAAGCGAAACGAAACAAAAAAAATAAATTACTCTTGTCCAAATTTTTTCCCGAATTTGTAGATTGTAGGCCTAGGTATCCTCTATAGGATTGAGCAAAACGTAACAGAATATATTTAGCAGTTTCTAAGATATTTGCATTTAAAGACATGCAGTCACTGGTCGACCATAACTACACCAATTTTATTTACATGATTATCCTGGTACGCAACATGTTGACAGTGGACCGTACATCAGCCCCAGGCAATCGAATTCACCCTTTGTATGAGATTTAATTGTACCCACGTACTCAAACACAATAGTGGAGATTTTAAGCCTTCTATAACGTAAATTGTTGAATTCAATATGAGATCCCTGAACTCAATTGATACCTTAAATGCTTACATTTTTTTTATAACGTCTTCTGAAAATAAAATGTTTACAATTCACAAAAACTCCAACCTATGTATGTAATAAAAGCGAAGAGTGTACGAATGGATATCGTTGTGGTTCTTATTGAACTCCCACATGCTACCACAGTGAAACTTACCCTGCAACCCATTTATATATCACATCCGACTAAAGACCACATGGAAAAGGTATCTGAAGAATTTTGGAATGTGTCAGCTTTTCAAATTGCGTTGGAACCCTGGATGGAAAGCACATCCGCATTAATTGCCCAACTCATTCCGGAACATTGTTTTATAACTACAAGAATTTTTCTTCGATTTTGTTTGAAGTTTTTGCAGATGCTCATTGCAAATTTTTAATAATTGAAGTTGAAGGATATGGAAAGCAAAGTGATGGAGGAATTTTTAATTCTTCAGCTTTAATGCAAATGATAAACTCTAGAGAGATAGTATTACCGGAAGACAAAGTTTTTTATGTAACATGTTATATTAGCAAACGAAGCATATCCATTGCTACAATGGCTTCTGAGACCATACAAACGTAAAGATCTCAGCCCAGAAAATGAATAACGTTTATCGCGCGCACGACGATGTGTGGAATGCGCATTTGGAATAATCAATTCAAAGTAGTAGTAGGAAACCCATAAAACCTTACCAATTTTTGCAAAAAAATTCGTAAAAGCCATTTGTATTCTTCGCAATACAATTATCGACCTTAAAGGCGGTGGACATTTTATCCAAGAAGGAGGTGTATCCAATTTTGGAATCAGAAAAATGTTTAATAACTGGGCACTCATTCCGTAACTCTCAGAACGATAATCGTTTGCGCGATAGTAGTCAACGATCTCGTCATCTATTTGCTTTCCGTAACACTATCACTATCGTCTCGTCTATCGTTTATTTTGTACTAAGAGAGAGAGCATTGAGAGAATTCAGTTTCTTTCAGAGACTCTCAAACTATGTATGAAATTTCAATCAGACGTCGTCTAAAATGTCATAAATGACAACTTTTGCAACAATTATGAGTTTGTTTTTGTCACCGGTAAATAAAAAAATTTCAAAATGTAAGTAATTTAACTTTGTTCCTTACGTTTTTAATAATAAGAATAAATAAGCTCAAATCGCCAAAACGAGAGATGAGGCGCCGCCTTCAGAATATCGGTTGTGGCTCACGCAGTGTGTGCCGTAGCTCCGTCCTGCTGGAATCGCAAGTCCTCCAGTCCTAATTCGTCTGATTGCGGCAGAAAAAACTCGGTTAACATGGCCCTATAGCGCGCACTGTTGTAATACATCCCATTGCTAAAACGAGCCCGTGTGGCAATCAATTGTGACAGCGCCCATTTGGCCGATATCATCTTCTCGACTTGACCAATAAAATTCTGAAGGTTCAAATAAACATAATCAAAAAACTGTATCGAAGTTTTTCATTTAGAAAAAAAATGAGAGCCAAACAACATCGGATGACTTCTTGTATTAACACGCAACTGTAATTTTAATATTTCGCAAACAATGGCCTATAGTCAATTTTCAACATTTTTCAGGAGAACGAAAAACAGTTAAAAAGAGGAATATTGTGTCATCATAAGATTTTCTGACTTAAGATGAAACCATTAACCGTTTTATATGGGGATAGGAGTGTGATGAAATGGTGATAACATAGAAGTATATGTTTCACAATTGGAGACAATGTGCAATCGTACATTAATAAAAATGGAAACATCTTAAGTCGAGTTAAGATGTCTTACCTTTTCAGTCGAGAAGTATCTAATAAATAATTTGATACAATAAAGGTTAAGATGTAGTTATTTATGTATATAATTCGGTAGCAGTTAAAAAATATCTGAAGTCAATTATTTTTCTTGAAATTCAATAAATCTTCAGCTGGTTTGCAAATTTGCAAAACATAAAAATCAATACAAAACGATACCTCATTAGGTATCGCTCAATTTGTATCGTCTGGGCGATAGCGTTTTGACGATTATTGAGTTACGCGAAGCAAATGTTCAATCGTCAAAACGATATCGTCTGGACGATAGACGATTATTGAAGTTACGTGAAGCAAAACTATCGTCGAAACGCTATCGTCTGGCGATAATCGACATACGGAATGAGTGCCCTGGAAATCAGTCATCTAAAAAACAAGGTCGATTTATCCGAGACAATTTCCGAAAAGCTGTACTATCTGTGGCCTAACAACCTAACATAAATAAAATACATTATGTATATAATAAAAGAAATTAACTGTTTCCATTTAACTCCACAGCGACTTCATTCCATTATTTTCAACAACAATTCTGTCTTTTCAAAAATTGTCGATATCAGATGTTCGGTATCCATTTTATTTTATTTTGCGAACACGTGATGCACAAGAGCAATAATTGTTTTATTTTATCGTCTTTGTTTTTATTTTATTTCAAAAAAAACAACGGCAAAAATAAAGATTCTAGCTTGTTTCACGCACTTACTCGATTGAAAAAGTCAGAAGAATTTGTGTGCAAGAAGCATGACAGAATCTCGAATTTGTCGCATCAAATATAGCATCCCTTTCTCGCACAACGGAACGCGCGCCCTTAGAGCCCATTCACAAATGCAAGCTTTGCAAAGCAAACGCACTGCACAGCTGCGCGAATGGAAGTTGAAGTTTACTGCAAAGCAGATATCATAACATTTATGTTAATAAACGAACAACTACCTAACCGTTGTACGTCTTAAGTCGAAATTTGGACCTGCCACAACTTTTTGGTATTTTCCCCTTTTTAACTTTCTCGATTACGCAGTAAGAGAAAGATGTTGTAAAGGGGTTTTCAATAGGGACGCTACAAAAGTAGAGCGAAAGGGACAGCAAACGACGCCGAATTTCTTGCCGATCTTTTGACATTTCTCTTCAGTAAGGTTTGCCATTTTATGATGGAAAGATATACGAGCCAACGAGTCGAAATTATTAAAATTTACTACCGAAATTCGGAGTCAGTGGCCTTAACGTTAAGAACGCTACGTCCAATTTATCATCTTCATTGATGAGGTTCATTTCTGGCTGAATGGCTTCGTCAATAAAAAAAATATGCGGTATTGGTCAGGCAGCATGACTCCATGAGTCATCATTGTATCCCGAAAAAATTTCAGTTTGGTGTGGTTTATGGGCCGGCGGCGTCATTGGGCCGTACTTCTTCCGTGATGATCAAGACCGGTTTTCTCTAAAAATTTTAATAATACAGCCTTTTTTATTATTTCCCAAAAACGACTTCCCAAATCCCGATTTGTATTCACGTATCTACGGTATATTTTCGTAATAATCCTAATGTCCGACTTTCAATAAAAATGCAATAACAGCGACGCAAACCTTTTTTTAGCAAATAGTTATTTAGTTATTCTTTTTTGTAACCTTATTGAATATGCACATTAAAATAATTTGGAGCTTATATAATCAGAACTCCCAATTCATTTGCAAATCCACAGACGTCCCTCGGCATATGCAGTTTATAGCTGCTAATGCAAATTTATGAACAAATCTCGGAAATCTTTCATTAAATATATCTATGTAAATATCTGTCTATCACGAATCCTACTTCTAAACATTAACAACTAAAAACCAGCTTCACTAAAGTATTCAATCCAGTCAGATAAAAAAAACAGATACTACCACTACGCTTGTCCCGGTACTCTTGTAAAGTGTAAGAACTTATAAAGTAGAACAGTAGGCGCTTATAACTCTCTAATGTCCGTATGACACTACATTATTCCCTTATTTTTATAATGTTGAAAAGTCAGCGGTGAGTAAAAGATTGTTCAATCTTGGTTATCTTTAATCATCGGTTATTCCAGCTGATAACCATTGAATGTTTTTGTTCAGCAGAATATTAACCAGAGAATCTACGGTTTGGTCAGTTAACCCAAGAAATCGATAACCAGCCAATTTTACGTGGTTAACGAGATTTAACCAATGATTTTCTAGAATTTCGTTTGTTCAAGATTTTGTAAGGACTTCGTAGGTATTAGTTTTGACGTATCTACTATACAACAACTTTTTGTAGAATATTGCGAGCAAACTCGTGGGGAAAAAAAATACAAATAATAATATAAATAAACCTATTATAACACAAGTAAAGTAACGTTTTCAACTGACAGATGTATAATATACACTGCACGCCATTCTATGGAAGGTGAGGGTACAGACAGGTTCCCAACTTCAACCGGATGAATTTAGATCTATTTCAACATTTTTGTCCTTTGACAGTTCCATAAAATGGGAAATATTGAGAGAATGAGAAAATTATTGCGACGTTCGTAGACAAAATTGAGATGAATCCCAATAATGGGGTAACAACTTTTATTGGTTGTTGTACTGATTCAGTTTTGTTCTCAATTACTAGCATATTGTCTCGCACCAAAAAGATTTTATTCCTGTTTTTTTTTAGATCCTATATCATTTGATTTTACATTTATGTACTCAACGGTGACAAAAACACAAGGAGCCAGAAAAAAAATGTAACCATAGATTCGCCTAATCACTGAACTGCCAAATGGTCTTGGAAAATGTAACGATTTGTCGCAAATCTATGGTTTGGTGACCGAAGTCAAAAAACGGTGAACAGACACTCATTGGTTATCACTGATTCGTAATTATCGGTTAAACTTAATCGATGGTAAAATAACCAAGGATTTGCCAAGGTGTGAACAGACCGGCCCTGAAAGTGTACTACGAAAGTGGTAGCAATTGTTTGCTAAGCAACCGCAAATTTTCAAACGTTTATTTTCAAATAATCTTGAAATGTACAAAAAAAGCCCGCTAGTAGCTGAAAATGTGATTGGAATACATTTTTTAATGCATTTATTTTTTATGTTTCTACATTAATAAAGTTAGTATGTACGCACTCACTCTTATCGGGAATTTGCGTTATAATTTTTCGTACTGCTCTAGATGCCCTGTTACTGAGAGTTTCAACTTTTAAAAACCCACATTGTTTTTCGATATGTACTGTACTGCCATATCAAATGAATAACCCAAAAGTGAATTTTATTTAGACTTTCACTTTTATGGACCGCTTCTCAGATTTATACACACCTACCAAATAAAACAACAGAAAACCAATAAAACTTTTGTTGAACGAGAAAGTTTCGTTCGACCCAGTCGTGCACTTTATTTCAGTTGGAAAATGCACTCAGCAAAATGTTATTTCCGAATAAATACGTATACAATCGAACGTGGTTGCCTATAACAACACCCTGAAGTATGTATCTTTTGTGCGGTCTTATAATTTCGGATATAATAATATGTACGAGTAATTATTAAAAATGAGCGTCGTATTGAACGGTAATGGTAATTTATTAACTCATTGTTTTACCTTTTTTTACTAAAAATATTTTTTTTTTAGAAATAAATTGGAGATTTTGGGATGGTCTTAATGATTAACATAATTAATTTACATGATTAACATAACCTTTTCGAAGTTACTACTTAGGAGAATTTTTTTTAACTTTATAGATTTCCTAAATATCTTTAAGAATCTAATAAATTAATTATGTCGTTTTCCATTGGGACCACCAAAAATCTTTTTCAGATCTCAGATTTATCGCGGTTCATGGAACGTGCAACGAAATTGATCTGCTTTTGTGAATGGATTAGTGCGTATTTGACAGCAAAATCAGCTGTTCAAATTGCATTCGCTTTTGCAAAAATCTGCTATAGATATCGACTTGAAATATGTTTCCCCTGTTGTAGACACAAATGGAGTAGTTTCGGTGAATCGTAGTTTCCACATGATGAGGAATACAATAAAGATAATAATTTCTCCAACATTATATCAATTGCTTTTTATGTATTTCTTTATTTTGCTTTTCACCAAACTTTGCGCATTTGTTTTCAATGCAAACTTCTTTCAATGACGTGAAACAGCTGTGGGTATTTGTGGCAGTATGTGTAAATCTGAAAAATTATCGAGATCTGCAAAAAGTGCTCCGAATCGAAAAAAAGATTGATTTTTTTTCCCAATGGAACGCGAAAAGTGATTTAGATCAAAAAAAAGATTGATTTTTTGTCCCAATGGAAAACGACATTAAAGTCTTTTCAAAGATCGAGAATTGAATTACAGCCCGATTCTGCCGTTGTGAGGCCTCACAAGTCACAACCACAAGCCCTTGTGAGGTTTGTTGTGATTCGATAACATTTTTCGTATTCGTGAGCACCGATAATGCTCACAACAAACCTTACAACAAATTCACCTCACAATGGTTAGATAGATTACCACACTTCAATTTTGTGGGATCTGAGTACGAAATATTATATTTACACCATTAATTTAATAAAGAAAAACAAATTTATTAAATTTATTAAAAAAATATGCGAAATATTGGCACTGAATTGTTTTAGAAACGAAGAAAATAAATTATTAACGACATTTGTCACAAATCAAAATTTCCACATTCCTCAGTTTTTTTTTTACAAATATTACTTTTTCCCGAAAAAGGAAAACAATGCCATTAAATACAAATATTGTCATTTGTGAGCGCTTTTGACTGGTTTTCTATTTTGTGACTTGCTCCATAGGAGATCAGAATTTCGATTGTTTTTGTGAGCCTCACAAGTTGTGAGTGTGCTGCCAGAATACGAAAATTTCACGAAATCAATTTCACCTCACCTTGTGAGGGTTTTGTGACTATACTCTGCCCAACAAAAATTGTCAGTACCTACAGGGAAGATAGGATGTTTGTCTCTCAGTCTGGCTCATAAACTAATGTCGTTTTCCATTGGGACAAAAAATCAATCTTTTTTTTGATCTAAATCACTTTTCGCGTTCCATTGGGAAAAAAAATCAATCTTTTTTTCGATTCGGAGCACTTTTTGCAGATCTCGATAATTTTTCAGATTTACACATAGGTACTGCCACAAATACCCACAGCTGTTTCACGTCATTGCAAGAAGTTTGCTTTGAAAACAAATGCGCAAAGTGTCGTGAAAAGCAAAATAAAGAAATACATAAAAAGCAATTGATATAATGTTGGAGGAATTATTATCTTTATTGTCTTCCTCATCATCTGGAAACTGCGAATCACCGAAACTATTCCATTTGTGTCTACAACAGGGGAAACATTTTTCAAGTCGATATCCATAGCTCATTTTTGCAAAAGCAAATGCAATTTGAACAGCTGATTTTGTTGTCAAATAAAGCACTAATCCATTCACAAAAGCAGATCAATTTCGTTGCACGTTCCATGAACCGCGATAAATCTGAGATCTGAAAAAGATTTTTAGTGGTCCCAATGGAAAACGACATAAGTATGAAATAGACTGACAGCTTTACTACGTCTCACCGATTCCCCCCGCAAATTTTTTCAATATAAGCCCCTCCCTCCCGCTCGCAATTTTACTGTCTGTGAATCCGTGTGAATTCAGCAGTATTAGCCGTATTTTATTATCAGCGTGATCTGATCCGGATCAGATCACGATAATAAAACAATACGGATCATTGAAAGTTTAATTTCTGAATTGTGGCGACAGTTGCTTTCAAAAACAAAGGAGATAATAGAGGGGTATTACAAACTTCATATTGCTGCCAGCCATATTGCAAATATTCTTCTCAACGTGACGTCACACAAGGCACTTGACATTTCACTTGAAATATCGGGGGTGTTACCATATTTAATGGAATTTGGATAATTTATCTTTTTCAAATTTTTTTTAATAACAAATTTATTTCATATATCTACAATTATGCAACACATGAACAATATTTTGCAGCTAGCACTTGAGTTTATTTTGGCATATTAAGGTGTGTCCAGACCAGCCAAACATTTCAGAAATGTTTATGAAGCAAATCGGACACATTTCATAAACATTTTTAAAAGATTTCTGAAATTTACTTATTAAATGTTTATGAAATATTTAAATTTCATCCTTTTTTGGATAAGAAAAAAATATGTGGTAGGATTATAATTAGATTAGGGAATCACGCGGCACGCAATTTAATCCAAATAATTGTTCATTCATCACTTTCTCATTACGTAGGTATCCCAAGCTTTTCTTGACATATGTATTTTATTTACAAAAAAAATAATCGAAAAACAGCACTTACTTTCTGCAGGGAAACTTGTAAAACAAATATTAATTCCCATCACGATTGGGAAACTGTGAAACATTTCATAAATGTTTTCAAACCAGCAACACATTTCGTAAAATTTGTTTTGTTTAATAAATATTTATGAAATATGTAGGTATTTAATTGTTTATCAAGTGTTTGGCTGGTCTGCATATACCTTTAAAGAACGAAAAAAAAAATAACTCGGAACTCGAATGCGAAAAAATCAATTGATTTTTTTTTCCACTTTCTAGTCTGGCAACGTGATTGTGTGGCTATCGTTTGCAGGCACACCAACACTTGAAAATGAAACAAGCCATCTAGTGGGAAATAGTGGAAATAATTTTCAGATCATGTTTCATGATCTCGATGAGAAGCAGGATCATGTGCTGTTGTTGTAATTGCATGTAAATCGATGATCTATATGGATCATAGCTGATAATAAAAAACAGCTATTACTACATCGTTGTATCTATACCTTTTTGAGGGAATTTAATATTTTCGAAAAACTTTTTGTGTGTAAAAGGAAAAAAGCCTCAAAATTGTGGGCCGCATTTGCCCATGAATATATAAACGCACTAAATGCACATAAAAAGAACAACAACTTCTAGTACCAAAAAATAATCATTAAAGTGTTAGCAAACTGCGATTAATTAAGTGTGATTTTTGTCCGAACAATACAAATTTTCTTTTATTTAATTTAAGTTTAGTGAAAAAGGAAAATGAACGCACTTCGTGGGAAAAATAAAAAGAGACTTCTAAGAACACTGACTAATAGTTTGTGGATTTGGTGATTTCTGTCAGCTGATGGATGCGTTCTGAGAGTTTAAATTCGTTGTTTTATTTCACAACGAATACCATGTTCATATTCTACAAATTGTATAACAACGAATGTAATCAACATAATAAAGGAAAAAATTCATTCGCTCAAATAAAATATTTTTGTTCCTATAATTATTACTGAGTCTGTTTTCGTTTGTTGTTTTTGACGAAAAATTACTCCGCAGTAATGTCCGAAGAATTTAAAAAGAAGAATTGATTACGAATACATATTAAGATTTGAAATACGATTTTTTAGTAATGATCTTTTCATGAAGATTCCCTTTTTATTACGGAAAACAAAAAAAAAAAATTCCCTACCTCACATTCAAAATGTCTGATTACTAGATGTTTCATATTAGTAAAGCCCGTATGACACAATTTTTTTTGCATTTTATTTGCTTTTAAAATGAAACTAGAGTAGTACGAAAAATTAAAACGAAAATTCCCAATAGGAGTGAGTGCGTACACGTACACGCACTACATAATGTAGACACATAAAAAAAATGCATAAAAAATGCATTCAAATTATATTTTCCAGCTGCTGGCAGCTTATTTTTGACATATCAAGAAAATTTTCGGTTGCTTTACACAGCGCTGACTTTTCAAAACATTTAAATCGGCAGAGGAATCACTAGCGAATATTCAAGAAAAAATGTGAGGGAAAAATTAATAGAAAAAGTGCTGTCGAAATTCAAATATCAATAATGAGAACATTAAAAAGAAATCGGGCTGTGATAAATTAATTGCAATAAGTATTTTGTTATTACATATGCCGGAAAATTTCTCAAGAGCAAACAAAAATTGACATTGAATTGAAATTTTATCTTTTGACTAATGTAGTTTCGTTGTTTACTACAATTGTTTATATCATGGTGTTCTTATATAATATAATTTTGTACTTGACACCAACGAACAAATAAACAAGTCGAATATTTTTATATATTATGCTTTATTGACGTTCAAAATATAACTAACGATTTCGAACAGGAACTAAGAACAACTTTAATTTGCCCGACACAGCCGCAACACACGATAATGAAATGACAACCCACCTCAGGTTATCGACATCCGGTCTAAACCGGAAGAGTGTAGGCTGGTTTTTTTCAAGTATGAGTGAGTCCCTTTGATTAACATTGCCACTAATTCATGAATTCAAACTGGGCTACATCAAGGTCAAATTCAGCTTGTAGGCAATTTCTCTTTTTTGGCTGAAGCTGTCAGTCAATTTATTAGTTAGTTTATGGTCTGGCTGATTGCAATAGGTTTGTTTGACGTGGTCCCTAATGCGCACTGGGTAAACCCTAATGCGTTCGATATAGCACTGGATTCGCCCTGGTACTGAAAACCTGTGTTTGACATGGCTTCTAGGACACCCTAGTTGTGCCCTGAACTGACCCCAGTTAATTTGTGGGGGCAAGAATTCAGTGCTGAGTTTTCCTGTCATTTCATTTTCAAACTCGTCATATATATTGCGAACACTTTTATCAACTATTTGCAATATACAAACCCAAATTCAGAATTTAGTTCACTTATTTTTAACTATAAACGGGAAAAAGTGTTACCAAAAGATAAATATTTGTCAATATCAACAGCTGACAGACTTCAGGGCAACGTTTTGCGTTCAATATAGAAGTCGAATTTTCAGGGTAGTGCAGGGTTTTTGGCAGGCTTGAAAATTAGCTGACACTTCTCAGTGCGCACTAGTGCTAGCCACGTCAAACAAACCTAATGACTTAAATAAATCGGTCTCTCTTTAAAGCTCTCACAGGGTTACCGTACTTTGTATTATAATTCGCCATAACTCAGGGAGCAATACTATTAGGGTTACCATCTTCCAATTTTTTGAATACATATTTATCTATTTTTTTATCAAAAAAATATGCCGAAGCTCTAGCTTAAGCATAACATTTTGTGATGAGGAATTTCAGATGTTTCATTATTAGATTCGGCTTGGTAAATAAAGCTCCATATGCCCCATCTACAAAAAAGGCGATCCTATATCTTGCAAGAACTATCGAGGCATATCCCTGCTTAATGTCGCATACAAGATCCTATCCAACGTACTGTGTGAACGTCTAAAACCGTTCTGCAACACACTAATCGGCACTTACCAGTGTGGCTTCCGGCCCGGCAGATCGACTATAGACCAAATTTTCACACTGAGGCAAATCCTGGAAAAGACCAATGAATTTCAAGTCGAGACTCACCACCTATTCATCGACTTCAAAGCCACATATGATAGCATTCATCGTCAGGAGCTTTATGTGGCGATGGCCGAATTCGGGATCCCGGCAAAACTGATCCAGCTATGCGTGACGCTGGAGAACACACGCTGCAATGTGCAATTTGGAAGTAGATCCTCCGAGCTATTCCAAACATGCACCGGATTTCGGCAAGGAGACGCATTATCATGTGACTTCTTCAATCTCGTGCTAGAGCAGATAGTGCGCAGGGCAGGTGTCAACACGGAAGGCACTATCTTCAACAGATCCGTCCAGCTGCTGGGGTATGCAGACGATATTGACATCATCGGTCGCTCCCAGCGTGCCGTGATAGAGGCTTTTACGGCGATTGAAGAACAGGCGAAATTCGTTGGTCTTGTAGTAAATGAGGACAAGACTAAGTACATGCTATCAACAAACAAACAAGCATCTGTCCACCGCCTAGGACAGAACGTCACTATTGATAGCAACAATTTCGAGGTAGTTAAGGAGTTTATCTACCTCGGAGTAAACATGAACTCCACAAATGACATCCTAGTGGAGATCCGGCGAAGAATTACCCTAGGAAACCGTTGCTACTTCGGTTTGGCAAAGCAATTGGGTTCAAAACTCCTAACTCGAAGGACAAAATGTATGCTTTACAGAACCCTTATCCTGCCAGTTCTGCTTTATGGCGCCGAGTGCTGGACGATAAGCAGGAAGGGAGAGCTGATACTGGGCTCCTTCGAAAGAAAAATTCTTCGGCGGATTTTTGGTCCTGTGTGCGAGGAGGGCGAATGGAGGAGAAGATACAACCGCGAACTCTATGAGCTGTGCCAAGATGTGGATGTAGTCCAAAAGGCCAAAATACGTCGACTACATTGGCTCGGCCACATCGAGCGAATGGACAATAATGCTCCAGCTAAGAGGATCTTCGAATTCCAGCCGCCAGGTTCGAGACGACAAGGAAGACCGAACCTCCATTTCAAAGACCAAGCCATCGCGGATGCCAGAGCGCTTGGTCTGGATAACTGGAAGCAGCGTGCCCGGGATCGCAGAGGATGGAAGGCTGCAGTGTCTCAGGCAGAGACTCTCCACGGGTCGGGAGCCCGTTAAGTAAGTAAGTTGGTAAATAAAGCGAACGCCCTTGTCATCTAAATTAAACTTACTAAATACGTGTAGCAACAATTTATAGTGATAGAGTATCCTAGAATCCTAGAATTATTAGCCCAACATTTTGGAAAACCTTCAGACGCTACTAGTAGTGCTCGATTACGAGGAACTTGAAAGTAATAAGCGATCTGAATTCCAAGAAAACTATTAGTTAAAACAAAATCTTGATGTATGATAGTGCTAACCATTCCTCTAAGATGAATCAATCTGCGCTACTAATAATCACTTTTAGTGCCTGGCTAAATTTATTAAACTCACAATGGCGAAATTTTCCATACAAAATTGCATTTTGTGACCTACAAAATATCTAGTGTGAGGTTAAAAATGATTATTAGTAAGGCCGATAGGTTTTAGTTGCCAAAGTCAGTAAATGTTTGGGATAGTTCTAGCACTTGGATTCCTGATTAATGGCTTCTGCACTACAAACAATTGAATTATTGCGGATATTATCGGAAACTACTAAAAGGCTGTGAACTTATAAAAGCTACTAGCTGTACCTACCCGGCTTCGCCCATGCAAAATGTAGTTTCAGAATAGTTGATGGGAAAAAAAATTTAAGAAACTGTAGTGGACACATTTTTTTTTTTTTGATAATCGCTGGAAGGCAAAATCATTGAAAGACATTGCAGATATATAACGCTTGGGAGCCTTCTGCAATAGTGAGGGACTTGAACCTGACTCAAAAAAATCTCCCGAAGACTGAGTCAACTCTTTGAAAGACATTGCAGATATATAACGCTTGGGAGCCTTCTGCAGTAGTGAGGCACTTGAACCTGACTCAAAAAAATCTCCCGAAGACTGAGTCAACTCTTTCTTTGGGAGGTCGCTACGTGGCATTGCATCTAGTCGTTGGACTAATCGGATATAATTTAAATTCTTTGGACAATGAAAATGAAAGTTTTATTATATTTAACTCACTTTTTTTATTAATGTAACGCTTCAATGTATACTATATTAACAGTTTTGTTTCTCTCGGCTAAGATAGTAATATTTGCTGCATTACTTACCCTGGAGAACGCAACATATAACTGACCGTGCGTGAAGCAATTCTTGCTTAAACTAACCACCGCTTTCTTAAAGTTTGACCCTGTGACTTATTGATTGTCATGACACAACAAACATTAATAGGAAATAAAATCCATTTGAACTAAAATGGATAATTGCTGGAAATTATTTGTATTCTTGTTATAAACACCGATCTACTTTGCAACTATAACGCTCTCAATCTGGTTCCATTACAAAGCTTGGGGAGTGTTCAAATTGCGAAGCAACATAATGGGATCTCCAACTTTTAATTCAAATTTATGAGCAGGAAGGCCATAGGCTTTAACGCTGTTTATAAACTTGGCCCGATCAGAGGAAACCTATCGTTAAGAGGCTTAGAAATAAGGAGCTACCCTTAAAGAGGTTGAAGACGGTACAACGCGAGGAGATCCTCAGTATCCAATAAGCACAAAACCCCCAGATACCGATGAGGCAGTGACGTGGCGTAGTGCTTTTAGTAGGGTGTTGACTATATTTCTTTCCGTAGTAAGATAGTGATTTTTTGTTTTATTCCAGGACCCTACGAGGACGATGAATACTTTACTTATAGAATGGCAACCACGCAACCAAAGCTTGAATTCATATTTTCTTTCATTCAAGTCCTTAATAAAATATTTATTAAAATTTGGAGAAAGTTGGCCTAACATAATAAATAACGTATTTCCAATTTATCAGCTGCACACAGCTGTGAAAATGGTTTCGCAAGTAGCTTTTCAGTTAACGCAGTTGCGATTTCAAATATTCGAGCAACCCACCTCTATTCTATATTTACCCACCCGAGGACCGAGTGAGAATGAAAAATTATACAAAATTCCAGCTTGCGCTTTCAGGCTCGGCAAATTATAGCGCACCACACCCACACTACAGGAGAATAAAGCACTAGGGTCGAAATGGGACTTTGGCTCTAGCTGTTCGCTGTTGTATGTTGCATCTTGTTTTTTTTATTTTGTCTTTTTTTGTATGCAATTTTGCCTGTCGACGGTGCTCTAAAGCGAGATGAACACCCCGATGTGTGAGTTTCATTACCACCAAGTTACGTTAAATGTGAATTGGAAGTATCGATACAGGGAGTTTTGGATTTTGGTTCGATACAACTTTTTCAACATCTTATGTTGAGATCAACTATTCATTTACAGATACTGATTTGTTAAAATACAAATTATTGCAAAGACAAAAACAGAAATGTGTTTCATAATGAACTTAAGTTCAGCGCATTATAATAGATTTGGATAGGGTGTGCAGAGAACACCTGCGCACCTTTGAATAAACGTCACTGCGATGAGGGATTGAGAAATTGTGTCCGAGGAGTCGAAGAATGGTGCAAGAAGGTACATCATCATATTTAATGAACCGCCCGCAACATTGTTAAAAAATATGCAGATGACGCTATCATTTGCAAGGAGTGAGGAATATCTCAAGCTCCTGAAGCGGACTGTAGAGGACACACAGGCGCCTGAGATTGTGACCAGCCAGGTGTGGTCACATAACCATAAGGTACATATTCTGAGAATCGAAGCTGTCCAGCGTAGATTCATTTGTTTTGCCATACGTGGGCTTGATTGGGATGAGACCCTCACAATTTACCTACTTAGGAGAATCGCTTAAAGCTGCTCGGTTTACAAGCTCTTAAGACTCGACGTGATACCGCTGATATAGTTTTTATTCATCAGTTACTATCTGGGAACATAGATTGCCCACATCGGTTGCATCAGATCTCATTAAACACTAATCCTAGTCGTTTACTCGTTCAATTCCGCCTTCCCCCCGCCAGCACTAGCCTTTGACAAGAATGCTTTGCAAAGCAAACATGTTTCCCAACTTATTCGACATAAATTGCACCAAATCAGCTCTTGCGCTTCACAAATTACATCAACCTTAAATATCCCATTTCCTTCTGACTCATGAAAATTATATTTAAATGTCATGTTGTATGTTATGTAATGTGATTTAAACATCAATATTTGTATTTAGTCTTAAGTTTACTAGATTGTTAAATTTTTTTTTATACGCTTGTATTAAGCGACACAGAAAGGTAGACTCAGACAACCTGAGGCTGTTCCTGGAGGAGGAGTAGCTGGATCTGTCAAAAACAAAAGTAAGGTAAGATCGTGTATTGTGGCAAAAAAAGAACTTCACGCACTAATATTGCTTTATTTCAGCACAGGTGATCTGATGGTGGAGGAGATCAGAGGCAAGGGCGAGAGCTTTAGAGTGGTGTCAGTTTACGAGTACATGTCAAACGATGACGACATATCAGTCCTCCCGAACCGGGAAAGGCGATAGTAACAGCGTCAGAACAGAGTAAAAAAAAACTTTCTCTTAGGCTATGATGCTAACGCCCGTCACACTATTCGGGGTTTATCTTCTTTGCACCAATCTATTCATACGTAATCTGGGTAATGATCCCATTTTCATTACGGCGAATAGAAAGGAATTCATGATATAACCTTGGCATCCCAAAATAATTCTGTTATAAATAATTGCAAATTGGAGTGTCCAGCAAGACATCACTATCGGATCACTGCTGAATACTTTCTCAGGGTAGGAAACAGTTCAGAAAGCCTATGGTACAATAGTGTGGTGGAAGGCTATTGAGAAGATATATCATTTTTCAAACCTTACCAAAGTACAAAGGGCGGCATGTATCGGGATAACGGGTTCGTTACGGACCACACCCACCGCAGCGATGGAGGTGATGCTTAACCTTACCCCTCTGGGCATCTGCTGCAGCAGAAAGGCGGTTAAAACCGCAATCAAATTAAGCGAATCTGGATTATGGTCATCCAAACCCTATGGTCACGCCTTCATTGAAACCCAGTCGCGGATATCCTGAGTTAAACTAGAAACTAGACCTGCGAGAATCATTCCGATGATTGCAGTGTTTTTCGAAAAATAATTATTAGTGAGGCCCAATATGTTAATTTAATCTTTTATTAGGCACTTTCATGAAAAAATAATGAATTCAAGCTTTAGCTGTGTGGTTGCCCTTCGGTAAGCAAAGTCTTCTGTTGGCCTTGCCTGTTTTTTTTTTTTGTATATTATCCAATCAATTTAGAGTTGCTTAAAATAAGCACATTGTTTCCCAATAAAAAAAATTAAAAAACAAAAAATATATTATGTGTACCTATAAAAAAAACTAAGAAGAATTATGAAATGGGAGAAAAGTCCTCGTTGTGTCCGGAATAGAACAAAAAATACACTATCTTACTGCGGTAGAAAATTAGTGAACACGAGTTCCGTTACCAAACCATAGCTTTTCGACAAATCGTTCCATTTGTCCAGTTCAATTTGTGAAAAATTACGAATTTTTCGAGTTAAGGAACGACATTGAGCAAAATTCGTACGAATTAGTACAAGTTCGTAAGATTTGAAAGTAAGGGAACAGACCTATTGTAATGCTGTATTAATATCATTATTAAGAAGATTTGATGAAGATGTGCATGTTTAAACATTCTATTTTCTAAGATTTTATAATTGAAGATTTGTCTACATAATCCGGAACCCTTATGTCTAGAATATGTTTTATGTCGATTTAAAAGTTACATGCATGACAAGTATGCGTATCTTCTTCCTTGTGGTTATGATTTTTATTTATTTACAAGTTCACCATACAAATTTTGTACTAGGACTAACATTTCATTAACATGTGTTACTGATTAAAAAAATGACTTACCTAGTTACGCAGACATTGTCCGAAACACAACGATTTGTAAAACACATGCATGCCAAACATCTAAGAGCTGGTATTTGTAAATCATCATATTGAGAGCTTATCATACGTGCTAAAAACGGTATCGCTCCAGCTTGACAGAGCAATATTTGTTCGTTATATGTGTTGCATAATGGAACCAAGATACTTGTTACAGACACTTGAATTTGCATTGAACTGTTTGTATTTGCTAAGCCTAGGACGAATACATTTACTTGAAATTTACAAATTGCGAAAAATTTTGTATTTACCCATAAGATATGATAGAGTTGCAATATTACTATATAGCAAGCCAACTGGTGCAAATGGAAATTGATATACAGATCGCAATGCTGATAAACAGTGTTCTATAATTCTTGGGTCAGCATTTGGTATTAAAACTTGGGCGATTAGGATTCTGACTATGCTATAATCTGTTATTAATGTTTGCACTTGCTCCGCGGAACCTTTTGCCAAGGAGCCTACAAAATGGAAACTTATATTATTTTTAAATAAAACCTAAATCAGTTATACCCATAACAATTAGCGCGTCTAATCGAATGATAGGGTCTTCATCCGGGTTACATATTTTCTCGATTAATTTGGGTACGATTCCTTGGGAAATCACATAAGCTTTTTGACGATTACTACCAATCACAGCATCTTTTATATGGGATAGAGCTTCCTCACATTGCAGCCTATCACTTCCGCTTAGCTGGTCCACATAGGACTTACACTCAGCTTCCTGAAATGTATATAGAATATTATTTTCTTGTAAATCAAATTAAAAGCATTATTTATATAAAAATGGCAACGTATTTTTGGTAAATCTTTATTGATTTTGTATCTACCAACCAATAAAAACACGGCAAGCATTGTTCTTCTTTTGATAAATAACAAGGATAAAAGTAATAACAAAAATAACTATAAATTAAAACTGCCAGAATATATGGAAATGTCAAACATATTAGCGGCAACCACAGATCAAAAAGGAATAGACAGTAATGTCGTTTTCCATTGGGAAAAAGAAGCGTCCGGAACCGGGAGAGTTCGGAATCGGAAAAATCACTTCTAAAACCGTTTCATTAGGCGTTTTTCTTTTTTAGGCGTTTTTCTTTTTTAGTTCAGAGCTGAGCTCTGAACTGAGCTCGAGCATTATGAGCGCGCTCTGAAGCGAGCGTGCTCAGATTGGTTTGAGGTATTTATGAAACACACTTGAGGACATAGTTGTCATAAATGCATAAATTAAAATTAATTAATTATTATTTATTAAATTGGTCAATTTTCATTTCCAAAACAACAAGGTTCGTCCACCATTTCAACTATTTTGCTTATCCTGTGTTTTTTTTTTCTGTCAAATGTGACTGGACGTGTGCAATCAGCTATACACTCAGCCTGCTCAGTCAATTTATTCTGAGCTCATCGAGCGCGCTCTGATGGCGCTCTGAACGAAAAAAGAAATACAAATTCTGAGCTCTGATGTATCTGAGCTAAAAAGAAACACAATTTTTTTGTATAACAGTTCAGGTTGTGCTCTGAACTAAAAAAGAAAAACGCCTTTTATTTCAGATTGAGTGGAGCTCCGAGTAGTGTTCGTTAGTATCAATAGCCTGAAAATATTAAATTTTAAAAATTTGTTAGTAGAAAACCGACGGCAAAATCTCTTAACCCTTCATGGTCATTCTTACGAAAAGGCTCCATGTCTGTCGGAATCACCGGAACATAAAGGTGGTCTAAGGACTTCTTTCATTTCTATGTTTTAGTTTTAAATGGTCTGTTAAATTTTAAGTTTGTACTTAAATTTGGATTTGGCATATTTTTGCTATATTTTTGCATATTTGTCTATTTTTTCATTAAATAGTTTATCACACTGAAATATCAAAATTACGAAGCAGGCAAACCTATACTTCTTATTGTCGTGCGTTGGGTTTTACCACATCGGGCCACTCGTCCCCAATGAAGATAATGCCTTAAAAGGATTTCATGATCCTTATGTGCTACTGTGTCCGGGAAGATCTGCACTGCCGGGTAATACTTTTTTAACATATACGTAATCTAGGTATCTATGTCTATATTCAAAAATTGTATGTACAGCTGCAAAGTGCAGTCCTTTTGCCATCTGTTAGGTAAGTATATGACATTGCGTCGTGGTTATTTAATTTTGTGTTCTGATTGCCTGTTTGTGTAAATAAGCCGGAAACAATGGTTGTTATCTCATCGCGGATAGTGCATCTAAGAAAATTGTTTACTTTATTGTGCATATGAATAAAGAATGCGCCTATTATCTTACCGGAAAAGCAAAAAGAAAATTTATTACGTTCAGCAAGAGTTTTATTATAAATTGGAAGATGGTAACCCTAATAGTATTGCTCCCTGAGTTATTGCGAATTATCATACAAATTAAGGTAACCCTGTGAGAGCTTTAAAAAGGGACTGATTTATGTAAGTCATTGCAACCAGACTGAGAGACAAACATCCTATCTTCCCTGTACTGACAATTTTTGTTGGACAGAGTATAAAGAAAGAAGCAGTTTAGAGGCCACAGTCCATTATTCGACTAATGCACTAAAAACTAAAATCGGCACACTACAAATCAAATCAATTTCCAAGTGACAAACAAATCTCTTTTTTTTTGTGAAATTTAGCATTACGTAGGTTTAAAACGGATTATAACCGGTTTAAAGTGTTCTAAGTCCGCATTTAATTCTATCTTTAATCCAGCGAGCTTAATGCATGTCTTTCAGTGAATAATACGGACATGTGTTAAAATTTTCGTTTTTAAAAAATGCGGACTAATGATCGGGTTTAAAATTAACTTACATCTGAGTTACACCCGGAGTGAAAATAAAAAAAATAGTGAAATGCATTAAAGTCTAATTCATCAACTCACATATTCTAGAAAAAAAATGAAAATCACCCCTATCGGGAATAAAATTTCCCTGGGAATGTTTCTCATGCAGCAATCTGAGTTAGGTTCAAAACTCCTAACTCGAAGGACAAAATGTATGCTTTACAGAACCCTTATCCTGCCAGTTCTGCTTTATGGCGCCGAGTTCTGGACGATAAGCCGGAAGGGAGAGCTGATACTGGGCTCCTTTCAAAGAAAAGTTCTTTGGCGGATTTTTGGTCCTGTGTGCGAGGAGGGCGAATGGAGGAGAAGATACAACTGCGAACTCTATGAGCTGTACCCAGATGTGGATGTAGTCCAAAAGGCCAAAATACGTCGACTACATTGGCTCGGCCACATCAAGCGAATAATGCTCCAGCTAAGAGGATCTTCGAATCCCAGCCTCCAGGTTCGAGACGACAAGGAAGACCGAACCTCCGTTTCAAAGACCAAGCCATCGCGGATGCCAGAGCGCTTGGTCTGGATAACTGGAAGCAGCTTGCTCGGGATCGCAGAGGATAGAAGGCTACAGTGTATCAGGCAGAGACTCGTCACGGGTCGGGAGCCCGTTAAGTAAGTAATCTGATTTATATTGCTGACAAGGGAAACATTTCCATCGGAATATATTCGCGATAACCCTGAATATGTGCGTGATTTCTTAAACTTTTTGGGAAAACAGGTAGTAGATATTTCTGTTTTGCATTAACTTTGGTTGATTGCAGTTGCATTTTGTGCTTTCCAAGAAATCGTATGCACTGCAAGCAAAGATAATGGAATAGGTACAGAGATGAATAACTTTCTAGTGGAAAGGCGGCTGTTTTCCCGAAAAATTCATGACACCGCGTCTCCATGAGCAATTTTTCATATCTTGATATCTGTCAAATTTGTTAGTAAGAAAGAACTACAGTGAGCAATAAAATGTATGGTGGGCATTTCATTTCTTACTATTTCATTCCTTCAAATGTCGCTGAGCAGAGCACATCGTTGCGTTCTCGCATTAAAGGCCATGAAGGAATTGCAAGAACTGCGAAAACGAGCTTAGAAAAGAAAACGTAGGTTTTGGGTAAATCCATTTTTGGATTTACCCAAATCCTCCACAACGTAGGCTGTTCGTAGGTTTTTAATTTTTTTTTTTAGCTCTTCGATGTCCTTTCCACTTTCTTTGGACAATTGCATCCATGCATTTTTTTAAGGTCCAACCTTTTGAACTCTGCTTTTTTAATTCCACAAACACTCGAATTTTTCATAATTGTTTATGAATTAAATTACTTCTTCCATTCGCCATTCAGCCATCGCAAAAAAAAAACACGCAACAAAAAAAAAATAACCAAACGACTATTATTTAAACTTCAACCTCAACAGCTACTTTTTAAAGGAAATAAGAACCTTTCTGATCGATATGCCAAACTATAATGCGAATGCCCCATGTGAATACATCCTTTTCCTTTATCTATTCCCATTTACCATAGTTATCCTTGTCATGACTACATTTTGTCTCGTTTTTATTCAAATATTTTGTTTCAGCGCTACAAGCGTCGACGTCCTTTCGCCACTCAGCCATCGTCGAAATGAAAAACAAGTGTCAAACTGCAGAGAAATGTCAGATCATATCATACTATCCATAGAAAGCAATAAGCTGAGCAATATATTGCAAGAATTTTTGTTTTATCATACTATTTGTGGTCTCCACGAGCAATTTCCATAGAATGATATATTGCAAGATATGAAAAATTGCTCGTGGAGACACCGTGTGAAGTCACGCACAATCCTCAGCAGAGACAAAACATACTGAGACCCCCAACTCACAATCCTCTTACCGCTGGCCCCCTCAGTTTTTTTTCAAATTCGCCATTTTGTATTCCTATCGGTGTTATGTCAATTGGGAATCCGTGTGACATGCGAAAACATACAAAAAATACAAAAATAAATGCTGCCAACCTCGGCAACCGTGGGGATTTTAGCATAACTGAATGCCAATGGCTAGTAATTATAAATGGTTAATAAAACTAACTAAAGGAGATGTCTTACATACTAGAAATATATTAGGACAAATATGGTTGTGTATTTCCCTCTTTTGGATATAATTAACTTCAATTTAAAAGCACTTCGGAAACCAGTTTAAGTTCTATAACTCGGGTTAAAGCTCAATTTCATAATATTGACATTTTATTTCTCGCAGGACGCGAGAAATAAGAATAGAAGAAAAGTGAAATAGAAAACAAAAAGGAGCAAAGAGTTAACAAAAATGGATTTCATTCATGAAATGGAGAGAAGCCTACAGCATGAACTTTGGTTTATTTTGTGTTCATTTATGGATGTCAAAATATTAAACGCCAAAACTATTGCGACAATTAAAAAAATAATAAAAGAAAAATAGAATCTAAGTCAAAATCTGAATCAAAAAAAGAGGTAAGTAATATTTTTAAGGGAAATATTTATAAATGCTGCAGTTATTTCCTTAATTTGTTTAGAATTGATTTTTAGTAATTCCTCTTTTCATCACTATTACTTTGGCAGCCACTTCAAAATTGACTTTTGAAATCACTTCAACTCGGTGGGAACGACTTACGAGGTTTCGGGAAGAGTTCATCGAAACCTCGCGATTTCAGTTTGGTGGGAAAATGGCATAACGGGAAATCGGCGAAGTTGGTGGTCTCAGTATTGTGTCTGATGCTCAGTTCTTTTCTAGAATATGTGAGATTATGAATTGGACTTTAATGCAAGAATTCGGTATTTTCTAATGTGTACTTCATTATTTATTCAAAACTTCCAGAAAAACCAAACAAGTTCAATACGAAATACAAAAAAATTTAAGCATCGCGATGCCCATAAAACCGAGACTTTTTTGTAGCTCACATGTATTCACACTTGACAAACGGGGTTTGAAATAACAAAAACAGCAATCTCCTTAAATTCATTTATCTCTGGTTAGCGATTGCTGTAAAGTTCATCAGTGAATTAATGTCGTTTTCGATTTGGCAAAAAGATCAATTTATTTTTGGATCGAGATTGCTTTTCATGTTCGAATTGCCAAAAAAAAACAACCTTTTTTTTGATTTGACTTTCTTTTGTAAACTCTCCATTTTTTTCTCATGTGGTATTCGATTGGGCTTCTTCAGATTTGCTCTCATAAATATTTCAGATTTCGTGTGGCTAATCGAACACAAAAACGTCACTTGCTCTTTTTTTTTTGTTGATTTTGTGCGACTGCAATATGTGAAGCCTTCCACACTTTTCTAAGCGTTTTCCATTCACTGGTTAAATTTTATATGAAAACATTCAAAATGCTCGCCCAGATTGATTTCTAAACATTTGTACATAAATAATTAACAAAAATAGATCCACCCGATTCAATGCGTTTCTTTGCAGTTGAAAAATGTCACTAAAATGTAAACAAACTCCACTAGTTGTCAAACTCAAACGCACGTGTATTGGTAAATCTGAAGCAAATCTGAGAAAATATCCAGATTCGCAAAAGTGCTCTGAAATCTGAAAAAGATTGCTTTTTTTGAACCAAACGAACATTAAAATTGCTCTGAGAGCAAAAAAAAAGTGCTCTGAGAGCGAATACCACTTCAGATTTCACATACCTTCACTAATCACTTCATTGTTTATCGTTGGAAGGATTGCTTTTTTTACTGAATTCTTAATTTTTCGATTAGGATACGATTTTTTATGTTAAATTATTTCGAAATGAGTAATTATAGATATGTTAAAATCAATTGAAATGGATTTCCAGTGCAATTGAAAAAAAATATTTTTTGCGGCCAACTCAATACACACAAGAACCAATAAAATTCGGATTTTATGTTCGATTTGGCAGCAGAAATCTGAAATCTCAGATCAAAATCTGAAAAGCCAAATCGAAAACGACATTAGTTATTAGTTTATGGCCGAGGACGTTTCACGTTATCCCCACTCCACGTCCGGTTGTAATGCGGCATGCGATAGATGGACACAAAAATTCGACGCGATGTAATAAAAGTTTTATGTTCGTTTGTGGTCGATAAAATAACAATCTTTTTCAGAGTTCCTCAGAAACAACTCTGAGATTTTTATTCAGATTTGCTTGAAATTAACCAATCCAATTGCGTTTGCGTTTGACAACTAGTGGAGTTTTTTTGTTTTCGTGAATTTTCCAACTGCAAAGAGATTCATTTCATTGGGTGGATCTGATTTTGTTAATTGTTTATGTACAAGTGCATAGAGGAACTAAACTAGAGGGCCGACTTTCAGCACACCTACCCGATTTTCCCCGCAAATTTTGAATGACAGCCCTCTCTCCCGCGCTCTTTTTTTCCTGTCTGTGAATACGTGTATTAATGGCCGCCGGGTGGAACTATTTCCAAAAACAACCAATTTGTAAATAGATTTATAACAATAAATGTAAAAAAGCTAATGTTGATTATGGTTTTTTTTAAATAGCATAATTTCTTCTCTACCCATTTTCGTCACCAAAAACTGTTCATCCATTCACATTTCAGTTTTTTTTTAATTTTATTTGTATGAATTCTATTTTTGACAGCAAAGTTCATGCTGCTGCATAAAAGGGGTTGTTCCAAAAATGAGGTAACAACATACAAGTAAACCCAAGCTTTCACTAGGGCACAAGTAAATTTTCTAAAATGTTCATAAACATTCAATAAATTTCTATAAGGTTTGGTGAAGTTTTCAAATTCGTTTATTTAACACCATTTTTGTACAAATTTAAAATATGATTGGATATTCTGTAGTTTAATAACACTGAACAGTGTTGAATAATGTTACTTTGGTATTTCGCCTATTCAATCGAACGTAAAAATACATATTGTTTTGTTAATTGTTGGTATTTGCATGCTATATTTCGTTTTCTGTGCATATATTCTTTTACAAATTTTATAACAATGCATTTTGAAATGTGCACTGTTTTTTTTTACAAACCTCTTTAAATTATTAATTGAGAAAAACAAGTGCGTTCTTTGTGTTTTTGGAATACAAAAAGTGATCAAAACATTTTTTTATTGTTCCGAGTATTTCTTAGGTATAAATAAAGGGAGCGCCCTCTAGTTTAGTTCCTCTATGGTCCGGCAGTTAATTTACAAATATTGAGAAACACCAAGCCATTTGACAGAAGTCGAGACTGGGCGCATTCAGTTGATATTTCATTAAGATTTAAGACATTCGTCGAATGGACGCGTTCGACGTTCGGCTCTCTGCAACATCCCACCCCCGTGAATCGCCACATCCTCAGATTCACCGTCTTGGACATCCAACAGCGCCGATTTCAAAGCGGGCCTGCGAAATATTCCGTCGATGATTTGCACTTCAGCGGTACGCACCTGACCATCAGCACGTGCAAACACCTTAATGATTCGTCCTCGTCGCCATTTGCTTCTTGGCATGTCCACATCACACACAAAAACCAGCTCGTAAGAATTGCTAGAAATTCGATCAGGCAACGTTTCCAAAACCTGTCTTTAAGTTGCTGGGAAATACGCCATTGGTTTCGAAGACAGTGAAGTTTCTTGTCCTCGGTACCAGGAGTTTGGTTCGAATTGGCGGCACCCAAAAAGGAAGTGGTTTGATGTTAAAGGTTCCTAACAATATCAAATAGCATCGTAAAGTTTCGACTCGAGGTGCTTCTTCTTTCAAAGTGAAGCTTAACACACGCTTTACACTTTACACCATCCGTTTCCAAGCTTCACCAGCGCTTGGATTAGCTGGACAATTGAAGAGGTCCAAAATAGTCGACTCCAGAATAAGTAAAGGGACGAACAAACGGCGTGAGTCTATCCTTTGGCAGCTGGCATGGCTCAACGAACCTAGCAGTAATGGCACAACTGCTTTGCAAGTCGAACAAGTTGTCACGCGGCTTCAAATGGGGAATCCAGAAACGTTGACGAATTTCGGTCACAATTACTTCATCATTCTGGTGACGCTGTCGTTTATGGTAGTAAGCAACTATTAATGTAGTCAATTCGTGTCTTTTTGGGAGAATTATCGGCCTTCTAGTCATCTGCGGAATTGTTAAAGCCGCGTCGATTCGTTCATAAAGTCTAAGTACGCCATCTTCGTCCAGATATGGACGCAGCGACCGCAGTTTGCTTTCATTCGGCAGAGGCATCTGTCGTTAGATTAAACCGATTTCGTGTCCATAAGCATCCAATTGTGCTGCTTGGCAAAGAAACACTTCCGCTTCCTTCAGTTCTGTTTCGAAATTGGTTTTTGTAGACGAGTTCCCAATACTGCGGACTGCAACTCCAGACGTGGCGCACTTCGTTTTTCCGGTTACGAAAGAAGTGTCAACTACCTCATGTATGGACACGGATCGCCAATAGGCCACTGCGGAGAAGGCATCCTCGCTGGCGTCGACGAACACATGAAGTTGGATCTCCACTGGCTGCGTGAAGAAATACCGACGTGAAATGCGTAGGTTATCGATTTCGCTTACTACGTGCTTCCATTGGTACCATCTTTCATAAAGGGCTTCCGGGATGGGTTCATCAAATTCAATATTTCGACTCCATACTCCATAGTTCTTGTAGAATGCTTTTAATAAATACCATTATATTTGAGCAAGCCAAATGGGTCGAAGATTGACATAGCGATGCTCAGTAATTCTCGCTTAGTCGGATGTCTGAGTCCTGACAACACATCATCATGAATGCGATGAATTATTGACTGTACGGCTTTTGGATGGCTCTGGCTATAGTGCCTTGCGTTAAGGTTCTGGACGTGATGTGCTATGCACGGCGAACACTTCGCTCCGAACGTCATCGCAACCATTTCGAAGACATCGATCGGTTTGGATTCATCGCCCCATCTCCACAGGAATCTCTGTGCACATCTATCCTCTGGGCGAATAAGGAAGTCAACTATGAAAAAACAGCTGTATGCTGACGCAAATCAATTGTGCTGAAAAGAGGAAATACTAAAAATTAATTCTGAACAAATTGAGGAAATAATTGCAGCATTTATAAATATTTCCCTTAAAAATATTAGGTACTTACCTCTTTTTTTGATTCAGATTTTTTTTTTCTTTTATTATTTTTTTTAATTTTCACAATATATTGTTTTTGGCGTTTAATATTTTAACATCCATAAATGAACACAAAAAAAAAACAAAGTTGGCACTGTTCTTTTTGATAACCTCTCACGGATGGATGAACTCCGAGTGGTTTCAAAAAGGTTTCAATGAAATCCCGAGGTTTCGATACCTCAAAAATGTATGACGAAACCTCGGAGGTTTGGATGAATTTTACGAAACCTCGCGGTTTCGTTTGGTGGGAACATAGCATTATAATCATCTGGCCTTTTTAGAAGATTGGCATTTAAAGAAATGTTCCCAGATACGGCAGCAGCATCGAAAACCAAGCGCAGTTTGTTCGGTTTATTGAGGTTCCGTACCCCAAAATGTGGAAGATACCAAGTGCGCGATTTGGCAACGCTTTGAGCTCAACTTACGTGCATAACCCTTGACGATATATTCCTCCATTAGACGCATATAGGGCGAGGCAAAATTCGAGTCTCTTCGCATCTTCCTCTCAATTCCCAAAAGCCGCTTTTTTGCCATTTCATAACTTGGTGGTAGTTCTACAGATTTCCAAAGCAGACCTGCTTTAAATCGATCACCAACCTTGACTGTAGTCTCCGACAAAATGCGATGAGCTCGTGCGTCTTCAGCAGATTCCAGCGATAATTCCGTCTATAGGCAAACCATACTGAGACCCCCAACTCACAATCCTCTTGCCGCTGGCCCCCTCAGTTTTTTTTCAAATTCGCCATTTTGTATTCCCATCGGTGTTATGTCAATTCGGAATCCGAATGGCATGCAAAAACATACAAAAAATACAAAAATAAATGCTGCCAACCTCGGCAGCCGTGGGGAAATGTGCAAGAGTTCGGGAATACCACATTTTAGCATAACTGAATGCCATTGGTTAGTAATTATAAATTTTTTAAAGGTGAATAATTTTACTTGTGTGGTTAATAAAACTATCTAAAGTAGATGTTTAATATCCTAGAAATATATTGGGACAAATATGGTTGTGTATTTCCCACTTTTGGATATAATTAACTTCGATTTCGTGTGTAAATTTTTCTTAAATAATAAAGAAAATTTGCTCAAAATGTTTTTATTTTCCCTCAACCAACCTACATTCTTAATTTTTCGCAAATATTTTAAGCAAATGTACACTTTTTCCTAAAAAAAAATATTATTCACACGTAACGAACAATTTCAAATTTAACGGATAAAATTCTATGAACGCTGCAAGCCACTTTACCCAAAGCGGAAGTGGCTCATATTTTTTGGGAGTGTATTGGTGACTCAGAATTTTTGAAGTTACGTGACATTTGTCAATACGAATTTCTATGTATCAATACTAGCGCAGTAAATCGTGACCACTCCGAAAAAATATAGCTTGTAGGCTAAGTAACGGGAAATCGGCCGAAGTTGGTGGTCTCAGTATTGTCTCTGATTCCGTCTTCTTTACACCAAAGTTTTCCGTGGTAAAATATTCACTCACCATTTTTATAAGTTGTTCATGCCGGCACTCGTTCGTATATATTTCAGACCTGGGGCCTGTTTCACAGATCATACATCACATACAATTCAAACAACATACATTCTCATCATACATCATACAACATATACAACTTTCTGTTTCATAGATTTCATTGGAAGTGTTGTATGATATTTTTTTTTGTTTTTAGAAATGTATGATTTTGACATTTTCGTTGTTAGGTTACTATTATTTTCAGAATCAATAATAAAATGTAAGAAAAATAAAAGAAAGTAAAGTAATGTAATGTCTGATAAATATTTTTAAAATTATACCTATATTTATAATAGACAATGGAGTTACTTTATGATGGTGAAGATGTGCTGGACTTACATGAAATTAATATAAACATCAGGAGACGGCCTAGAATAATTTTAAGGCGAGTGAATTTCAATATGGAAGATCCATATTTTGTGGAAAAATTTAGAATGCCCAGAATGTGTGTTGAATTTTTATTAGGGCGTATAGGCGCATCCATTTGATACATTTCTGATCAATGAATACTTTTGATTGTCATTCAAGTACATGGGAATTTAATTCAGTATATAAATTGCTTACATCTATATTTCTTAAAGTACAAAATGAGTTTTCTGTCTCATGGATTTTGATTTCAAATCTTAATGGAAAAATATTTGTCCCTTTTCAGAGAAACTTGAATCATAATTCAAATTGCATCCAATTATACAACACTTAATTTTTTTAATTTTAAATCTTTATTCAATTAATCGTAATAACATAGTCGTATGCAAAACTATCTGCAACGAAATGGAAAAGTTAAATGTGAGTTTCCAATTTATTCCGCTCCGAACCACGAGAGCTAGCGCTTATGTTGGACCCAATGCGAAGTAGTCTACTAGCAGTCCATAGGCGTTTTTCTTTTTTAGTTCAGAGCGCAACCTGAACTGTTATACAAAATGTTCATGTTTCTTTTTACCTCAGATACATCAGAGCTCAGAATTTGTGTTTCTTTTTTCGTTCAGAGCACGATCAGAGCGCGCTCTATGAGCTTAGAATAAATTGACTGAGCAGGCTGAGTGAAAAGCGGATTCCAGTCACATTTGACAGAAAAAAAAGGTTATGCAAAAGGCGTTTTTCTTTTTTAGTTCAGAGCACAAGCTGAACTGTTATACAAAAAATTCGTGTTTCTTTTTAGCTCAGAAACATCAGAGCTCAGAATTTGTATTTCTTTTTTCGTTCAGAGCGCGCTCGATGAGCTCAGAATAAATTGACTGAGCAGGCTGAGTGTATAGCTGATTGCACACGTCCAGTCACATTTGACAGAAAAAAAACACAGGATAAGCAAAATAGTTGAAATGGTGGACGAACCTTGTTGTTTTGGAACTGAAAATTAACCAATTTAATAAATAACAATAAATTAATTTTAATTTATGCATTTATGACAACTATGTGCTCAAGTGTGTTTCATAAATACCTCAGAACAATCTGAGCACGCTCGCTTCAGAGTGCGCTCATAATGCTCAAACTCAGTTCAGAGTTCAGTGCCCATGTTCTGTAATTATCACATCGATATATTTATCATAAAAACGATATGAATTGAAAGAAAATGCTTAAAAAGTATCGATGCGAAAATTTATTTATTTAATGCCATGTTCCCACCAAACTGAAATCGCGAGGCTTCGATGAACTTTTCCCGAAACCTCGTAAGTCGTTCCCACCGAGTTGAAGTTATTTCAAAAGTCAATTTTGAAGTGGCTGCCAAAACAACTGTTTGCTGACACAAAGTAATAGTGCTGAAAAGAGGAATTACTAAAAATGAATTCTTAACAAATTAAGTAAATAACTGCAGCAATTATAAATATTTCTCTTAACAATATTACTTGCCTCTTTTTTTTGATTCAGATTTTGATTTATGTCGTTTTCGATTTGGCTTTTTAGATTTTGATCTGAGATTTCAGATTTCTGCTGCCAAATCGAACATAAAATACGGATTTTATTGGTTCTTGTGTGTATTGAGGAGCTGGCTGCAAAAAATATTTTTTTTTCACTTGCACTGGATCTCCATTTCAATTGATTTTTACACATTTAAAATAACTCATTTCGAAACAATTCAATATAAAAAATCGTTTCCATACTCGAAACAATAATAATTCAGTAAAAAAAGCAATAATTCCAAAGATAAACAACTCGTTACCGCCAGCTATCTGTCATCCACATTGGTATTAGTAAAAGTATGTGTGAAATCTGAGAAAATATTGAGATTTCTCCAAATAGAGTCAGATCAAAAAAAAGATTGATTTTTTTTGGCAAATCGAACATTAAATGCAATCTCAATCAAAAAAAATTGATTTTTTTTTGAAAAAAATTTACCTTTTTGCCAAATCGAAAACGTCATTAGATTCTATTTTTCCAAACCAAAGTTCACGCTGTAGGATTGTTCGGTTTGATAGCCTATCACAGATGGATGAACTCAGGGGGTTTCAAAGAGATTTCGCTGTAAACCCGAGGTTTCGAAACCTCACAAATGTATGGCGAAACCTCAGAGGTTTGGATAAATTTTCGTTTGGTGGGAACATAGGAGCCTTTTCTTTCAATTCATATCGTTTTTGTGATAAATATATCGATGTGATAATTACAGAACATGGGCACAGCTCTGAACTAAAAAAGAAAAACGCCTCTAATATAATAAGTTGGCTCACACTCACACGTATTCACAGGCGGGGGTTGAAATTACAAAAACAATAATATAAACAAATGGGCTTAGGGGTATAGACGTATGTAAGAAATCCATCTCTTATAATCATTCATCTCTGGTAACTAGTCTTATTTGTCACTCAAAACCTTCAAAATATTTTCATCAAACAGAAATTTTTGCAAGTTAAAGAATGTGCATAGTGCTAGTACAAGCAAACAGCAAACAATCAAAGCAGAGAATTGTGCTGAAATTGTAGTGGAACAAGCAACATCAAGTTGTGATATTTTGAAATTAAAAAAAAGAATTTACGTTAAAAATAACAAAAACTAAACACGTCAAAAAGAGAGAATTACAGAGAAATCGAAGAGCACTAAAAACAAAACTAAAATTGCTTTGACGGCTTTGCGTTTTCAAGGAAAAAAAACTTCGTTTTGTTTTTAATAATCGCAATTTTTAACTCAACACAAAATTTGTACACACGGTATTATCTACCGATATTTCTGTTTAGACACATAATCAACCACACTCAGATCCTGCATAAAAATAAAACGAAGAAAACCAAATCAGCTGTTATATTCGTGATATTTTCTACCGTACTCGCTTGCTCTGTGGGTTCATCGATATTTGCTTCTATTCCTCCTCAAGTTAAAGCTGTGATAGCACGAATTGAACACTCAAAAGAAGAAAAATTACAAAAGTCAAGTTGGTTTTAAGTGGTAGATCTAGTGCAGTTGGTTCTCACAAGTATTAATCTTGGCAGAATAAGTTAACACCAAGAATTTATAATTTTGTGTACGTAGGGTAACATATCAACGACAGCCATACCATGAGCCTGCTGGGTAGACCAGATATAGATTCTGGAGAGCTCTTCGTCAATTTTAATCAAAACATCACGTAAGTACGATAAAGGAATAGGTTTTATATGGAATTTAAAATAAGTCAACACTTATAATAATGGGTGACCCCGATTGTGTCGCGAGGCCGTTGACCATATTGTATAAATTTGTTTGTTGTACAACAAAGGAATTCAAGGGAGTTTGATAGATATCAAGCATGTCGACAGAGTTATTATTTAAAAAAAAATTATATTACTAAAATAGGTCCAAGATTCTTCCAAATGAACTTTGTATTAACTATAATAGTTTTGTCTAGTTCGATGGACATTATTATTGGCTAGGTTTCCTAAAGTCGTCAGCAGCATTTGCGGGCAATGTTTGAAGACGATAATTAAAGTTCAGAGGGCGATTTCATAATGAAAGACCCTGACAAGTAAAAGCACAAACTCTTACTTAAATGTCTGTCAAGAGAGAAGTAGGCTAGGGTTTACAATGGTGCAGGGAAACAACTTAACGGGCCTTTCTTCATGGGAATGAATGAAGACTTATGTGAAGAGTGGAAAATAATTTAACTTTTTTTATGTGAAGTTATTGCCCACTTTTAATTTAATTTAATTTAATTTAAAAATGTTTCTATTCTGCAAAACGAAATCAAAATGCAATTACATAGGTATTAATAAAGATTTAAGTATAATTTTATTAACATTATGAATAACAAGAGCTTGCGGTCACTATTTGGTTACTCAAATCTTCAAACAGTAGCCCCGGGAAGGGGGGTAAAATTTTAACGTTGTTTTTATTGTACTTAATATATATCTTTCATGTGCCCAGTTCCCTGGCGGTGGCTACAAAAGCAGGATACAGCCTTTACAGTTTTGGAAGCATCGATTCAACCTTGGACAAAATCTACAGCTGCCAAACGGAAGAGATTTTTCTAATCGAACGTCTATTTGAAAGTTCTTTAGTTGCCATTGTCTCCTTAAAAGCTCCGCGAAAACTTAAGGTTCGTAGTTCCAATGTTAAATGAACGACGCAAATAACGACTTGTTTGGCGTGACTTTTAGGTATGCCATTTCAAGAAACAAAGCGAAATCTGCAACTACTCATATTCGAACACCATTCTTGCGGTCAAACTCAACCGTGAACGTCTCGTAGTTTGTCTCGAAGAAAGTCTCTACATCCACAACATTCAGGACATGAAGGTAGTGCATACAATTCGCGATACACCATCAAACACAACCGGGCTGTGTGCATTGTCGTCTTCCTCCGATCACTGCTATCTCGCCTATCCGGGCAGTGTGATCTCTGGCGAAGTGCAGATATTCGACGCTATCAATTTGCATGCAAAAACTATGATTCCTGCTCATGATACTCCACTGGCCGCTATTGCATTTAGCCCGTCAGGCACTGAACTTGCAACGGCCAGTGAACGTGGTACTGTGATTCGTGTGTTCTCCTCGCTGGATGGTAGCAAACTATTCGAATTGCGTCGTGGACTGAAACGATGTGTATCCATCGCATCACTCACATTCAGCACCTGCTCCGAGTACTTAGTATCTAGTTCAAACACCGAGACTGTTCATATATTCCGCTTGGATCGAAGCGCGGCCGAGAACGAGAGCAAGCAGTCCAGCGACGACTGGATGGGGTAAGTATGGAAACTCTAGATAACTGTGTACTTTTCTTGGTTTTCTCCTTCCTTCCGAAGATCCCGTTTTCAATAATTATATTAAGTTATTCGTTTTTCAGATTTTTAAGCAAAACCGTCACCAGCTACTTGCCGACACAAGTGACTAACGTCTTCAGCCAGGGGCGGGCATTTGCCTCAGTCACCTTGCCCGAGGCAGGTGTAAGGAGAATTTGTGCAATAGCCACAATTCAAAAGCAACTAAGGTATGTTTATTAATTTTTGCCCTATTCTCTAATAAAATCCAACTTTCAATAGACTCATGGTGGCCTCACAGGACGGATATTTGTACGTTTATTCCATACCATCGATAGAGGGTAGCGAATGCCAACTAATTAAGAAACATGACCTCAGAAGCGTTGAGAGTTTCGCCGTTGATGTAAAAGGTGATACCGAGTAGTACATACCATTTCTAACACAATCTCAATTTCGTTTCTATGTATTCAGTTGATAACCAACCAATCGCCGACGGAGGGAAGACGACCACTAACCCGCCGACTTCCGGTCCAAGTTACGCGTCAGCTGTGAAGGGGGCAGGAGACAGTGAGAGTGCATAGACCTCGTTTATTACATCCACTACGATGAATCTAGCGGATTTCTTCAACTCGCTATAATTTGAATGTTTTTTTTATCATTTTGTTTCTGTCAATCGTGCATGTAAAACAAAAACACATTTTAACAAATCCCGAGACTTGATTTTTAAATTCTTCGTTTTTAGTTTAAGTTCGCTTGTAGAAACATTATTTAAAAAAAATTAAATACATATTGACATAAACTTTCAAGCATTCATGTCTGATTTTCTTCTGCGTGCACTATTCATTTTGCAAAGTAGTTTGTATTAATCCAACACTGGAACAGAGGAAAACGCAATTAAACTATCCATATCCGGTGCAGAAAAACATTTTTGATTTTATTATACACACTTATCACACCATATTCAGTACATTTACACATGAATATAATATGTATGTATGTATATTTATTTTTTAAATCATTCTACTATCAATGCTGTATAAAATCAAAACAGCAAAATTATTATCTGTCTGACAGTAAAAATAAACCAACAACAAAATGTATTTTTTTTACTTTGAAGTTTGTTTAGTAACTTCTCTCAAGGAAATCGCCGAGCGAAAAAATTGAGAAATAATTTTTAGAAATCCCATTTATTTAAAATTGAATAAAATTGTACATCAATTATGGATTGTAATAATAAAACTAATTGATGTTTATAAGAAACAAAAGTGGAAATCAAAGTTATAGTACCTACCTATCAAAAAAAAAAACAAAAATTATGAAAACATCAGTAAAAATTTTGTGACAGCTTTCTGGGCTTTTCGGATCGAGAATATATTTTTTGTACAAAGATATAATAAAAATCTTAAATGACTGTAGTTTGAAAATATACAATAATGTACTCCTAAATTGTAGAAATACTGGTTGTTTTACTTGACGTGCTGAAAATTGCGAATAAAAATAGGCGATTATTCTACTTTTTTGCGTTTACTCAGGGGGGTTATTCCCAAAAGCGAGGCGGATCGCTTTTGATGGCGGATTTGAATTTTTGTATTTCCATTCGACCACATTTTTTTTAGTTTCGCAAACAATCCGCCAGCAATCCGTCACCTAAACACCTATCGCTTTCAATGCAATCATAAAATGACGTTGGAAAGTGTTTTCGCTTATACGAAAATTCAAATCCGCCATCAAAAGCGATCCGCCGCGCATTTGGGAATAACCCCCCAGCTTTTCGGTAGGTGTCGCGAGTTTTTATGGCAAATTCGATTGAAGAAAATAATTGTCCTTTCTATGAAAAGCGCAAATCTAGAAGTGCTCTTTCTACGTTTCATAAAAAAAATCAGTCAATTCTTATGTGGTATTCGATTGGGAGCTTTAAGAGCACTTTTTTTGCTCTCAGAGCAATTTTCATGTTCGTTTGCGAATCTGGATATTTTCTCAGATTTGCTTCAGATTTACCAAAAAACGTGCGTTTGAGTTTGACAACTAGTGGAGTTTGTTTACATTTTAGTGAAATTTTTCAACTGCAAAGAAACGCATTGAATCGGGTGGATCTATTTTTGTTAATGATTTATGTACAAATGTTTAGAAATCAATCTGGGCAAGCATTTTGAATGTTTTCATATAAACTTTAACCAGTGAATGGAAAACGCTTAGAAAAGTGTCGAAGGCTACACATATTGTAGTCGCACAAATTTCAACAAAAAAAAGAGCAAGTGACGTTTTTGTGTTCGATTAGCCACACGAAATCTGAAATCTGAGAGCAAATCTGAAGAAGCCCAATCGAATACCACATGAGAAAAAAATGGAGAGTTTTCAAAAGAAAGTCAAATCAAAAAAAAGGTTGTTTTTTTTTGGCAATTCGAACATGAAAAGCAATCTCGATCCAAAAATAAATTGATCTTTTTGCCAAATCGAAAACGACATTAATTCACTGATGAACTTTACAGCAATCGCTAACCAGAGATAAATGAATTTAAGGAGATTGCTGTTTTTGTTATTTCAAACCCCGTTTGTCAAGTGTGAATACATGTGAGCTACAAAAAAGTCTCGGTTTTATGGGCATCGCGATGCTTAAATTTTTTTGTATTTCGTATTGAACTTGTTTGGTTTTTCTGGAAGTTTTGAATAAATAATGAAGTACACATTAGAAAATACCGAATTCTTGCATTAAAGTCCAATTCATAATCTCACATATTCTAGAAAAGAACTGAGCATCAGAGACAATACTGAGACCACCAACTTCGCCGATTTCCCGTTATGCCATTTTCCCACCAAACTGAAATCGCGAGGTTTCGATGAACTCTTCCCGAAACCTCGTAAGTCGTTCCCACCGAGTTGAAGTGATTTCAAAAGTCAATTTTGAAGTGGCTGCCAAAGTAATAGTGATGAAAAGAGGAATTACTAAAAATCAATTCTAAACAAATTAAGGAAATAACTGCAGCATTTATAAATATTTCCCTTAAAAATATTACTTACCTCTTTTTTTGATTCAGATTTTGACTTAGATTCTATTTTGCTTTTATTATTTTTTTAATTGTCGCAATAGTTTTGGCGTTTAATATTTTGACATCCATAAATGAACACAAAATAAACCAAAGTTCATGCTGTGGGCTTCTCTCCATTTCATGAATGAAATCCATTTTTTTTAACTCTGCTCCTTTTTGTTTTCTATTTCACTTTTCTTCTTTTCATGTCAATATTATGAAATTGAGTTATAGAACTTAAACTGGTTTCCGAAGTGCGTTTAAATCCAATCGGATTAAACGCTGTCAAGTTTAAAAAAAATTTGTTTATGCCCGGCTAAACGACTGAATATTATCGACTTGGGTTTAAGTTTTGGGTTAAACTCACTTAAACCCGGGTGTAACGTTTAACCCGGATTAAAGGTAGTGAATAATATGGCCGTAAGAATGTAGATTGGTTAGGGGAAAATAAAAGGAGTTTAAGCAAATTTTCTTTATTATTTAAGAAAAAATTACGCACGAAATTGAAGTTAATTATATCCAAAAGAGGGAAATACACAACCATATTTGTCCTAATATATTTCTAGTATGTAAGACATCTCCTTAATCCTCTGGATTAATTAGCCTTGTCTGCATAATGCGGGGCTCTGTGCAGATCGAACATCCTTTCCCTAGCTACTCGTGGGATCAGAATTTCTAACATAAATAAAACAAACAAAAACAAAAAAAACAACCTCGGCAGCCAGCGGCGCCACCCCTACGCAACGCGTGGAAGAGCATCTGCAGGAACTCTGCCTAAACGATGCTGCCAGTGATTGCTCGTTACTTTCTGACGAAATTACTGATGAATCTACTGCTGCTCTGTGCAGCTTTCCACGTCCCCCCACACCCACGCCGGCAGATCTCAAAAACAGGTCCCTTGGTCGTGAGACCAAGGCAGCTTTGCGTATTTTTGCCGGTCTTCATTCGAAGGCGGAAAAAATATGGACCGAGCCGGAGCGAGATTCCTACTCATGGGCAACGCCCTGGGTATTGGAATACGCAAACAGGGACCCCACCCCCTCCACTTCAAAGGTCTCCATCCCGAGAAAACCTTGTGCTCCACCGCTGGGCACCAACAGACCGCTAGTAAAAGAGGAAACCCAACCCAGAAGACTCGCCCCCTAGTTAACAGCTCATAGAGCGTTACAGGGGGTAGGACCGCAAAAGCGACTGGATCTGTGCCCAAAAGGCGCAGGTCACTTGATGAGGTGTCCAACGCATCGAAGAAGGCTAGGAGCTCCACCGTGTGTTCCAAATCCTTCTCTGACGCGGCCAAGGGCAACCTGATAGTCGCGGTAGTGGACCTATCGGACGAGGAGGGTAAGCTCTCTTACGATAAGTGGGGACTCATAGAGAACAGAGTGATGAACTGTCTCTGTGAGTACATGTCCAACAACCAGCAGCCCATCATCTTTAAGGACGCTGGATGGCATCAGGGATTTGTCAAACTTATCGCCTGCTACGATCAACGTTCGGTCGACTTCATCCGGGCAGCCATCGGTAGCCTTGGTGAAGTTTGGCCAGGGGACAAGCTTGAGGTAGTGGATCGGAATTCCATCCCCCACCGACCAAGAGCTAGGGTCTGGGTTCCGCTCGAACCTCGCGATCCGGAGAAGGTACTTGCCCTAATGGGCTTCCAAAATCCGGGCCTTCCTGTCAAAGACTGGAAGGTCGTTGAAAATCCCCGTGGTCCCGATGAGGAACCCAAAAAAACAGGTCGCTCCTTGGTTATCTCCATGTCGGCTGAATCTCAGTGGCGATTCCTGGTCTTAAGCATTGGGTTAGCTACGTGCTCACTTCTCACAAACAAAAAAACAAAACAAAAGCGCACTCTCATATTCCAAAAGCACGACAAAAATGTATTTATGTATTTACTCATATTTATAATCCACGCAAATATAAAATTATAGATCGCACTTTACTTTTGGTATGGAATTCAATAAGACTATTAATTCAGTCAAATAAGAACATTCTTACTGCAATTTGACTAGAAAGAGAAACACACAGAAGTACAAAAAAAGATAACGCGCAAAATATACCTGCTTGCTTACACTTACACTCTACTTTCAAGTTTTATCGCATTTGTTTGCGCTTACCCTTCCGTATATTTTCCTGTGCTTTGCTTACGACTGGTAGAGGTAGTCAAATTCCACACTTATGCAGATTGTAGGCAATTCGGTAGCGCAATTTTTTACGCTAAAATGCTACAAGCAGGAGACTTTTCTATGGGAGTTTTAGATTGTGTGTGTGCGTGCAGGCACGGAATTTGCGGTATCGCAAGTTGTAACGCTAAAGAGTATTTCAAGTGAAACTTATTGCATGGGAGTATTGTGTTGTGTGTTTGTTTAGGCAAATATTATTTGTAAATGATAGTTTTGTTATTTAGTATGTCATTGATTATTGCAATTATTAATCTTCATAATTAATTTAACCTCGTTATTTTCTGTATTTTGCGTATATGTATTCCAATTTATTTTCTTGGTTTAGCGCCGCTAAACTAGCTAACTGAGAGGAATCGCCCCTGCTGAATCTATCCCGATGCTCAGGGATAGAAACTTCCTGATTAACTTCGGCCTGAAGGAAGTTGAGCTGAAGCTCTTCAGAAAGGATGACCTTCAAACCGCTGCAGCCAACGCACCCAGCTCCTCTGCATCATCCTCGGCTGACACCGACTCGCCACTAGAGGATTTAGATGCTACCATTGTGGAAAGGTCTGTATCAGTTAGCAATGCCGCTAAATCTGATACAGATTAACTTACACCACTGCAAACTGGCAACTGCCAACCTAATGGTCCACCTCACCGAGGACGGACTTGACGCTGCCCTGATCCAGGAACCGTGGCTTGTCAAAGACCGCGTAACTGGGCTCAGAGCTCCTGGCTATACCCTCTACTACGCGGAAGGTAAAGGTAAAATCAGAGCTTGTATTCTTGCTAAAACTATGTTAAAATTAACTCTCATCCCCCAGCATAGCACAGGCGATCTTGCTGCAGCGCAGCTCACTCCGAGCGACGAAAATCCGATTTGGCTGGCGTCAGGATATCTGCCATATGAGGTAGCCAACCCGCCATCAGTCGAGCTACAACGGATGGTTAAGGAAGCGGAGGACAAAAAGACCGGAATTGTGCTAGGGTGCGACACAAATGCGCACCATGACCTATGGGGCAGTACCGACACAAACCCTCGAGGTGAGTCTTTATTTTTGTATCTATTAGAAACTCACCTAGTAATCTGCAATAGAGGGGATAGTCAAACCTTCATTGTTAAAAATAGGCAAGAGGTAATAGATGTTACCTTGGCCTCTCTTAATCTTTCCACTGCTATTTCTAAGTGGGCAGTATCGGATAGTCCATCTTTCTCGGACCATCGATACATTTACTTCACTCTAGACTGTAGCTACACCCCCAAAAAATGCTTCTACCGCAACCGGCGGAAAACAAACTGGGTCAAATACAACACAATACTATCTGCGAATCTAGCCAGCCATAGACCATAGAGGAACTACACTAGAGGGCCGACTTTCAGCACACCTACCCGATTTTCCCCGCAAATTTTTAATGACAGCCCTCTCTCGCGCGCTCTTTTTTTCCTGTCTGTGAATACGTGTATTAATGGCCGCCGGGTGGAACTATTTCCAAAAACAAACAATTTGTAAATAGATTTATAACAATAAATGTAAAAAAGCTAATGTTGATTATGGTTTTTTTTAAATAGCATAATTTCTTCTCTACCCATTTTCGTCACCAAAAACTGTTCATCCATTCACATTTCAGTTTTTTTTTAATTTTATTTGTATGAATTCTATTTTTGACAGCAAAATTCATGCTGCTGCATAAAAGGGGTTGTTCCAAAAATGAGGTAACAACATACAAGTAAACCCAAGCTTTCACTAGGGCACAAGTAAATTTTCTAAAATGTTCATAAACATTCAATAAATTTCTATAAGGTTTGGTGAATGTTTTCAAATTCGTTTATTTAACACCATTTTTGTACAAATTTAAAATATGATTGGATATTCTGTAGTTTAATAACACTGAACAGTGTTGAATAATGTTACTTTGGTATTTCGCCTATTCAATCGAACGTAAAAATACATATTGTTTTGTTAATTGTTGGTATTTGCATGCTATATTTCGTTTTCTGTGCATATATTCTTTTACAAATTTTATAACAAAATATTTTGAAATGTGCACTGATTTGTTTTACAAACCTATTCAAATTATTAATTAAGAAAAACAAGTGCGTTCTTTGTGTTTTTGGAATACAAAAAGTGATCTAAACATTTTTTTATTGTTCCGAGTATTTCTTAGGTATAAATAAAGGGCGATGTACGAGGATTTTTATATTATGGCTTTTACCGGAAAAGGCCGAGCGCATACATAGTTAAATTTAGGAGCAATATATAGTATAAAAAAATAAAAAAATATTGAACTTATTTTTTAATTTAGCATTATGCATACTTGGATATAATTACTGTACAAGTATGCATTTGGTAAAACTAAAAAATCTTTTTTACGAAAAAAAATAAAAGATTTTCTTAAACGGTGTTTTAATATTTTGTTTCGATATGATTTCGAAATTAAAACCATTAAAATTAACGAAAAAAATTTTCTTTCCTTAAAATGTACAAAAAAACTTGAATTTACAAAATCTCTTTTAACAAAAGTGAAGAAGACGTGATAGTTAATTTTTCTCTGATTGTTATTATGAGATAGATTTCTGCAAGATATTGACAAATTATTATTTTATTGTAACGAAATTATAAAAGGAATTCCATTGGATTCCAACAATTTCATATACTCTAGAAGCTCTTAACCTCAACTGTGATGTGAACGCCGTGTAACTAATGGGCGCAAAATATGCCGAACACAGTCGCCGTCACTTGAAATTCCACCAGAAAAGTTGTAACAGGAAATTGTATAAGTATGCGTGCGGCATTAATGGCGCTCCTTTGATTTGTACAGGCACGAACACTTATGCAATCTGCTGTGACACAGGCAGCTTGTAGGCAGATTTCCCGTTTCTGCTCTCAGTTGGCCCTCTAGTTTAGTTCCTCTATGCCATAGACCCTCGCCACCCAGCGACCAGGCTGACCTAGATTTGCTGAACAACATGCTCACCTCGGCCCTTGATAAGGCTTTCACGGGTTCCTGTCCTCCCACCATAGTGAGAGAAGGCAGGAAACCACCGTGGTGGTGTAAGCAACTTATTGCGCTTCGTTGCAAGAGCAGGAAGGCCTTTCGTTGCAAGAGCAGGAAGGCCTTTAACAGAACCAAAACTACGAAGCTAGACACGGACTGGGAAGCTTACAAAGACAGCCTAAGGCTCTTTAAAAAGGAAGTTCGAAAGGCACAACGTAGCTCCTGGCGCAATTTCTGTGAGAACATAAACAATACGAATGAGTGCTCCAGATTGCGAAAAGTCCTTTCTATGTCCACCCCTGTACCCTGCGTACTAAAGGAACCCAATGGCCAATGGGCAGAATCAGAAGAACAATCGTTGAACCTGCTCATGGATGCCCATTTCCTCGGCAGGGATGCCCCTTTGGGTACCCTTCCAAATGCAATCACCATTTGCGAGGAAAAGTTGAAGTGGGCCGTCAACATCTTTGAACCGCACAAGTCTCCGGGACCTGATGGCATCTTCCCGGCGCAACTGCAGAACGCCTTTGACATTGTCAAAGACAGTCTGGGCATGATTCTGGCTGGCTGCATAACTCTGGGCAGCATTCCTTCATCCTGGACCTTGGTTAAAGTTGTTTTCATTCCCAAAGCAGGAAAGACCTCACACACACTTCCAAAGGATTTCAGACCAATCAGTCTGTCATCCTTTCTATTAAAAATACTTGAGAGGATCATAGATCTTCACATCAAAAGTACTGTTGACCAAACGCTAATTTCTAGCTCTCAACATGCCTATCAAAAGGGCAAATCCACTGAGACCGACCGCCCTTCATTCTATCGTCGGCTCGATCGAAAGGTCCCTTTCATTCAAGGAATATGCTATGGCAATTTTCCTTGACTTAGAGGGGGCCTTCAAGAACATAGAGACTCTTTCGATTATTCAAGCCTTAAACAAGCTAAATATTGGCGAACAAATATGCTGCCTAATAGGCCATATTCTCACCCGCAGAAGGGTGACAGCCACGTTTGGCAGCAGCGCTGTCAAAAAACTTGTGCACCGAGGAACCCCCCAAGGGGGAGTGCTATCTCCACTACTGTGGAATCTAGTTCTCAACGAACTTTTGATTTCGATGGAGCTTTCCGGATGCAAAGTCGTGGCTTACGCGGACGACGTCGCCTTGCTCACCTCAGGAAAGTATCCACAGACTCTTTCCGATATTCTGCAACTTGCTTTACGTAAACTAGTCGCCTGGACCGAAGGCTGTGGTCTTAGCGTCAATCCGACAATAACGGAGCTAGTTCTATTTACTAGAAGGGTCAATATTCCTCTTATCACCCCCCCCCCCTAATCTTAACGGCACTCCACTCGAGATTGTCAAAAGTGCCAAATATTGCCGAACGTTTTAGAAAATCCCTAGTGGCTCTATACTCCTGTAAGAGGGCTGTCGGCTCGAGATGGGGCCTCCAACCTAACATAATGCATTGGCTCTATACCGCGGTGATTAGACCGATTATTCTCTACGGCATCGTTGTATGGTGGCCGGCCTTGGACAAGAATTCCAATCTGAAGGCCCTTGAGAAGACTCAACGCCTGGCATGCATCAGCATCACGGGTGCACTGAGGACATCTCCTACCGCCGCGCTACAAGCAATGCTTAATCTTCTTCCTATAGACATCGTCGGACACAATGGACCCAACTGATGGTCTAAGTGAAGCTGTGGCATAGTCGCCACAAGAGCACCCATTTACCTACCTACCTATAGACATCGCCGCTAACGTGGCTATCAGACTTAGGGAAGGTAAGCACTGGAGAGGGCAACCAACTGGACATGCCAGCATCCTCCTACAGTTATGCCCCTTAAACTCTACTACTGACTATCTGCCCACGAAAATCGATTTCAAAAAGGGCTTCAAATACGAAATACCGGACAGATCCCATTGGGACTCACGAAATGTCCTACACGAAGGAGCACTGTCAATTTTTACGGACGGTTATAAGACTTTAGAGGGAGTCGGAGCAGGAGTTTTCTCTGAAGAACTGAGCCTGAGCCTCTCCTTCTCTCTACCGATACACTGTAGTGTCTTCCAAGCCGAAATCACAGCTATTCGTCAAGCCATGGCGTGGCTGTCGATTAATGCAGTATCACACAAGGATATTGTAATATATATTGACAGTCAGGCCGCCATCAGATCCTTAGTATCCAGCGAAATAAGATCAAAAGCGGTGGAAGATTGCCGCGAATCTCTTAACGAGATAGCTGGACAGTACGACCTCACCCTTTGCTGGGTTCCGGGATACTGTAATATCCCAGGGAACTGTGCAGCTGACGAACTTGCGAGATTAGGCTCCTCCGGCATTGATAGTGTAAGTCTGCATAACGTGCAGGTACCGCTCTCATACGTTAAACAAATTATCAAGGCGGACGCAACAAGAAAAGCAAATCTTAGGTGGAAACATCTAGGATATTGTGACGTTGCCAGGCTTACTTGGCCGACACTGGATACAAAAAGATCCAAAGAGCTTCTGCGTCTCAACAGACGTAGTATCTCACTAGTCGCTAATATCATCACCGGTCATTGTGTTCTGGGCAGACACGCTCAAAGACTTGGGCTGCCACATAATGACGCTGTAGGGATGAAGAAGAGAACGAGTCCGTCACTCACCTCATCTGCAGCTGCCCTGCCCTTTCCAACCTAAGGATGGCGCATTTAGGAAGCTACTTCCCCAATGATCTTAGCGATCTATGCTACCTCAGCGCTGCCAGCATTCTTGGCTTTATCAAAGGAAGTTAATGGCTCACAACGAGTAACTAGTAAAGGAACCCCTAAACGCCAGTGGTACGCACAATGGGCCGATTAACGTCCTAAGTGTTTCTCTCACCGAGAGCCACTTTAACATAACATAACATAACAAGACATATCCTTTAGATAGTTATTAACCATTTATAATTACTAGCCATTGGCATTCAGTTATGCTAAAATCCCCACGGTTGCCGAGGTTGGCAGCATTTATTTTTGTATTTTTTGTATGTTTTCGCATGTCACGGATTCCCAATAGGGTAGTTCGCGGCAACGTCAGTATCAAATAAGAAGAAGAAAAATCGAAGTGACAGCTAAAAAACTTGTAGGAAAACAAAACGGATTTTGTATGGATGTAGTCTAATTATGTTGAAAAATTACTGAAAAGTGCATAAAAACAAGATAAAAGCATTGTTGAATTAAAAAATTATGTTTATCACACGTATTTGGTAACAACTGAGAAGTTAAATTAATGGCATTTGTGCGCTTTTCAACAATATTTAAACAAAACACTACTCTGGCTTCGTTATCCTACAATTTTTTTTGACGTTTGAGCAAAAAAGGTGCCCATCTGTGAAAGGATGGGCTTCGCGAAACAATCTATTGACATAACACCGATAGGAATACAAAATGGCGAATATAAAAGAAAAACTAAGGTGGCCAGCGGCAAGAGGATTGTGAGTTGGGGGCAGAGATCAATGAATAAAAGAGATGGATATCTTCCGTACGTCTATCCCCCCAAAACCCATTTGTTTACATTGTTGTTGTTGTAATTTCAACCTCCGTCTGTGAATACGTGTGACATAGAAAAAGCATGTTGCTAATGGCCGGCCACCATTCCTTTTGCTTTTCTGGGCATCGCGCTGTTCAATTGATTTGTGTTTCGTAGTGAACTTGTTTGGTTTTTGTTAAGGCTTCGATTAAAATAAAGAAAATAGTGAAAAACACATTTCGGAATAGCGAATTCTTGCATTAAAGTCCAATTCATGAACTCACAAACACTTGAAAAGAAATGAGCAAAGATGCGTGACTTCATGAATTTTACGGGAAAACAGCTTGTAGGCAGCCGCCTTTCCACTGGAAAGTTATCCATCTCTGTATTCCATTATCTTTGGTATTGTATCTGATGTACGTGACTTCATGAACTCATCGGGAAAACAGCTTGCAGGAAGGTGCCTTTCCACTGGAAAGTTATCCATCTTTGTATTCCATTATCTTTGGTAGGGAGCCGCTTTTTCACTGGAAAGTTATATAACTCTGTATTCGGTTATCTTTGGTTTGAGTTTGACAACTAGTGGAGTTTGTTGACGTTTTCGTAAAATGTTTCTACTGCAAACAAGGAATTGCAACCGTACCAATGTTTAAAAATCAATCTGAGTACAAATTTCAAATGATTTTAAATGAAGTTTAACCAGTGAAGAGAAAACGCGTAGTAAAGTTTCAAAGGGTACACAGTACGTATTCCAATCGCACGAGTATCGAAAGCTACAAAATACGTATTCTAATCGCACGAATATAAAAAAGAAACCGATTTTGTGTTCAATAAGACTGAGAAGCCTAATCGAATACCAAATAAGCAAGTAGAAAAAAGTTTTTAAAGTGTTTCCCAGTTCTTTCACTCTTACCGGTGCATGGACAATGAAAGATACAGGCATGGAATTGCAAAAGACTACGAGCAAAACCAGTCTCCTCAATTTAATGGTTCTGAAGGCTTGGCGTGAACGCTGGTCCGATTCTCAGTGGGGCATAAACATAAAAACCGTAAGTACCTACGTAATATTCCAATTTTGTATAATTTTTTTCTAATAGACGCATTTTGTATTCAATGCTGTCTATCAAATAATGTAGGATCTTTAGAACGCGATAGAGCCAGCATTAGCTCCTCTGCTTCATGTTAAAATTTTTTAGAACTCCATTTTTAAATGTCACTATGTGGTCGCCATATGTTGCTACACTTGTCTGTATTCCCTTCCCCTTCAAGCAGTGAGTGGTGTGACCTGAATCTATTCCAAATTTTCGTACAAAATACGAATCCTGAACTTGCGACGCGTAGGTACGGCTCGGCTTATTGTTAGATACTTGTCAGTGGCTATGTTATTGCCGACACGTTTGAGGTAGCTGCTTTTGTCCACATTCAGTCGGGCGCCCTCAATTTGCTTCTTCAGTGGGCTTGAGATCTTAACAATATCTCCAGTGGCAGTACCAGCCGGTATATCTACTTCCACGCGTCGTTTTTGTACTACAAATTTCTTGTTATCCCACATCTTGCAGCGGGTTTTGCTTACATGTCGTTTGCCATAACACAACTCACATATTTTTGACGTGGTGTATCTTTCTTTCTTTAAACGGTATTGACCGGTTCCGTCGCACCTTTGACAAAATTCTATGTTCGCTTGGTTGATTATAGTAGCAACTTGACATCGAGGTCACTTCACTATCCCTTTCAGGTAAATATGTATATTGCTTGGTGCCATGCGTAGCTTGCAATCTCAGGAAATAAAGCTTTTTACTTTTAACATGGACATTCGCATCAAGGTGAATTATTTTTTTTTTTTGCCAAATCATAGTACATATTCAGCTTTAATTTCTTGCATCGTTGCTGCTTTTTCTGCTGAACCTTCTCTTATTAAAGGCGTTGTCAACGCATATTTCCTCCACAAACCCCGTTTAGTAATAAAGGGTGATTTTTTAGCTGGTTGGGTTTTGGCAACACTGGTTTTGACAGCTGACGTGTGTTTAGTACCTTGTGTCACTGTCAAACAGCTTCAGTTTGGTTTGCAATTTAACCATGGATCGTCTTACAAATGAACAACACTTGCAAATTATTGAATTTTACTATCAAAATTCGTGCTCGGTTCGAAATGTTCATCGCGCGCTGCTTCCATTTTATGATCGGCATTCTCGACCTTCTGAGCAGTCTATTCGGAACAATATTCGGGCCGGTCAATTGGCCGCCTAGATCGTGCGATTTGACACCATTAGATTATTTTTTGTGGGGGTATGCCAAGGCTAATGTGTATAGGGACAAGCCCGCTTCGATTGACGCACTTGAAGCCAACATCCATGCATTCATTCGTGAGATACCGGCCGATATGTGTGAAAGAGTATGACAAAATTGGACTCAGCGGATGGGCTACCTGAGACGCAGCCGCGGTCAACATTTGCATGAAATTATCTTTAAACATTAAATTGCAAGGTTCAAACTATCGATTCAAATAAATATTTCATTCATTTTTTCGAATTTTTTGTGTTTTTTTTTTAAAAAAAGTTCTAAACCTCTTAAAAAATCACCCTTTAAAAGATTGCTTCTTGGTCTTTGAATTGAAACCGATTTGAACTGAAATATCGACTTACAACAGATTTTTTGATTTCGGAAATAATTTCAAAATCTTCAACAATTTTCACATTATTATTGAGAAACGTTCAAAATCATTTCTTTATTTATTAATTTTTCATTGTAGGTACTCCCCAGGGGCGTCAGTGGCGATGTGTACAATTTAGCCGACTGTATCCTGCAACAAGCTGTCATCGGATCAAATGCTAACCCGGTAAGTGAAGTGCTATCTAGTCGAGTGATTAGTCAATAGCTTTGGTAATTCCAGCTTGTATTGGCTTATCTGAAGCACTCTTTGTGTGCCCATTTGGTGTCCCACGCAGCGGTTCTGAAGCGCATATCAAAATACGACAACTTCAACAAAGTTTACTGCGTCACATCACTCTTGGAATTCCTGCAGTCCGTCATCGGTGGAGTTACTTGCAGGTGAGAATCGGACAAGTTCGGTTTTCAACAGTAAACTTATTTTCATTTCAGAAGTAAACCAGAAGAAGTAGTACTCCCAGGGTCGGTGGTGTCGCTTGTCTATTGGTTGATGCAGATATTTGCTTCATGCACGGAACAGTATGCAGTTGGCGGAAAGCTGTCACCAGAACATCAAGTTCTGATCGACAATACTACCGAGGTGATAGAGAACATCATAAGCAATGACTTTCTCATGGGAATTCTGTACATAGGAAAGCAGGAGGATCCAGACTTTTTTGGTAAAATTCGGGAAAAATATTCGGGCATAAAGAGCTCGCTCATTAGTTCGGGCTACAAGCCAAACAATACAAGTATTGAAAAGAAATTGCACCGCCTGGCATACATAGATGTCGGCCAACTGCACATTGTGCGATTGGAGTCTGAAGAAATCGAACACATATCGTACTGCGTCCAACCTCTGTTGGCTGTAGAAGTTCTGCTCAATCCGAGTAGTGACACACATTTCTACGTGTCTGAGCTTTTGATGATACAGCGACTAAAGAACTACTCAATGGTGCGTTTATTCTACGAGATTATACGAGCGGGATTTATATCACTGAGCAATGTGATAGAGACGAGCCATGACACCATGTGGGGAGCATTTACATTCTTCAAGGTGCCTTTGATTATCAAGCAGTTAAATGCTTTGTCTCACCATAGTGAGTGGCAATGATAATAGGTAATGTTATGGATCAATGACACTTTTTTACACTTGCAGAACCTAGTGAAGTGGATCATATTCCCGAGGTGGTTGAAGCATTGGACATGCTACTGGAAGACACTCTTATTCTTGACTTCATGGATACCAAGTGCTCATGCAATATGATTGAGTATTTACTAAATGACTGGAAGAAACAGCAATTAGTTAACGACGTGCACATTAAGCGGTTTTCATCACTGAGGTAAGTGTAATTCAAGGTTGATCTTACGACTCTTGATTGTCTAAGGAAATGTTTCTATAAGTGGGGTTTCTATAAGTGGGGGTTAAAATTAAAAGGTATCGTGTTAAAGATTAACCAAATATTTGTTCCAACAAAGCGACCTGACTTTCGCTAATCTTTGTTATTTCTCCACAGAGAACCAATATCGTCACTTTTGCAAAAGCGTGAAGTCGCCAACCAAGCGCCGTCAATAATCAATTTCATAATTCGTGCCGAAGTCCCCTTGTCGGGAGTTCTAAAAACACTTAGTGCAGACTACAACAAAGTGCAAGAAGCACTTTTAGGTGTTTTGTGTCAAGTTTTAGTTGGTAGGTTTAAAACAGTTCGAAGTGTTTTTTTTTTACTATTCCGGCTTCTTCTAGGCAATAGTTTTGATCTCATACTGTCAGTAGCCACAGTCGAGGGACGTTTAAAGGCATTCGTGTCGCGACTCATTCAATGTAATGAAACTTCAAAACAAGTACCTGGTGAGGTTGGGAAAACCTCAGTTATTCGATCTACACTCTTTGATGTGTCATTTCTAATGTTGACATTTATTGTGCAAAAGTATGGGTCCGATGTGAGTTCTTTTCTTCAATGTTTGAATCGTTTATCATGTCAAAGTTGTGATTGGTTGTTCCAGGTTGTGCTGTCTGAAAACGGAGACTCATTTTTTGAAAAGTGGGTCCGAGAATGCATGATCGAACGAAACAAGCCAAAGTCACCCAGAAATATGGTTGCTTTGTGTGATGAGAACATCGTGGATGAGTTGTTGCTAAGCCTTAGCAAACCGGAAGCGCAGTTAAAGAACAGGTGAGCTATGCTCGTAAATGAAAGGCAGTATTTAAAGTAATAAGTGTTTTTTCCAGCAATTTAACTTGGCAGGACATTTGCATGAACATTCCTGGTGTTCTCTATCAAGTTTTGGTAGCCTGGGAAAATGAAACCTTATCATCAACAGATGTAAAGGGGATTTTGGATAGCATTAAGTGTCGCCTCTTTTCGTTTTCTGTTTGTGCTGCTTCGTTTCTGTGCGCATACATGCAAACTGTACGAGAGGTAAGTGTGGCTTAAAATAGTTCTTTTTAGTTTAAATCGGGGAAGTAAAATGGTAATATTGCTAACCTTTGAACCGTCGCGCCATATTTATAATTTTTCTAAAAGATGAGAAAAGCGGTTTGCGGAAGTAATGGACACCATTTATTATACAGCTAATCAAATCCTTAATTCTTAAAACTTATTTACAAATTCTTTATTCGCACAGGACGAATTTTTAAAGCCACTCAACATGGTACAACAATTCCTCTCTACTCTAAGCCCAGAGGAAATGTCATCACAGGATAACACTAAAGAACGACTTGGCCTGTCCTTCCAAATAATAAGAAAAATGCAGCACGACATTCATCCATCGGGAAATCCAAAAATGCGAAGCCTTACAGTTACCCAAAACCTCGTTTCGCATACACCACTCATCGAGCAGTTCAAGCACGTCTGGAAAAGTGTTTCCCAACATGGATGGGTGCCCGTAAAAGCAGCACAAATACTTGAAAGTTTACTGCAAGCTGGTGGTCCAGTCTGGTTTGTATCGCAACTCGTCGAAGAAATCGTAAAGTGTAAATACACGAGGGTAATTTTGTCGACAAAAACTCTAAATATGCAAACACAATTTTAATTGCAATTCTTCTTAAAGGATATGATGAAAACCATGGACATTGTGTTCGCCGTCATGCATTTGGATATCGAACGAAACACTGTGGCTATTCTAGAACGCATTGTTCCGCTTATTTTGTTTAATAAAACTGGATGGTGAGTTGTCCTATATTACGAAGAAAGATAAAAAATTCAAAATGCACTTATAGCGAAGAAATAACAGAATCTCAGTCCTTCGTCCTGGCTAGACTATGTGTCTATTGTATTATCTCAAATCTTGAGATCCGAACTCCGCCTCTGAAAAAACGATCTCGTTCCGACGATCTAGATGACATTGATATTGGAAATTCGGCCAAGATTCGTAAGCTGGCAAATCCAGAAAGTTCGGACAACTCCAGTTCCAGTGATTTCGTCATGGAGACACATCAGAGCAGCAAGGAGCCGCCCGCAATCATCAGGAACGCTCTACAAAATAGTTTGCAGCGCATATTTAAAGTTTTTGCGCAATTTGTGGCTACTGATGAACTGTCCCCAAGAATTTACTTCGTTTTTCAATTTATTTCACTACTTGTCGAGTGTGGAAAGGATCGTGTGAAACCGATCCTAAAACTGTTACCAAATAATTTGATACAGAACTTATTGAAGGTGATGATGACGGACGAAATTTCAGTTGGACTTATTTGCCGGTAAATATAATTTTACAACAATACGGATGTGAATTGACTTTTCCTTACAGAATATACGACCTCCGAATTAATACCGGTAGACAATCCGCAGTATCAGACTTGTGTCTGTGGCGTAATATAAATTTAAGAAAACTTAGCATTCAATTGTAGAGATGGTATGAAGACTGTAAATTACTGTAGGTACGTCACTGAAATAAAATATATATATATACTTTACCTTTGTGTTCGTTCTTTCTCGCATGGGCGGTAACAGTAGGTTTGTTTGACGTGGGCCCTAGTGCGCACTGGGTTAACCCTAATGTTCGATATAGCACTGAATTCGCCCTGGTACTGAAAACCTGTGTTTGACATGGCTTCTAGGGCACCCTAGTTGTGCCCTGAACTGACCCCAGTTAATTTGTGGGGGCAAGAATTCAGTGCTGAGTTTTGCTGTAATTTCGCTTGCTGTCATTTCATTTTTAAACTCGTCATATATATTGCGAACACTTTTATCAACTATTTGCAATATACAAACCCAAATTCAGAATTTAGTTACTTATTTTTAACTATAAAAGGGAAAAAGTGTTACCAAACGATAAATATTTGTCAATATCAACAGCTGACAGACTTCAGGGCAACGCTTTGCGTTCGATATAGAAGTCGAATTTTCAGTGTAGTCCAGGGTTTTTGACAGGCTTGAAAATTAGCTGACACTTCTCAGTGCGCACTAGTGCTACCCACGTCAAACAAACCTAGTAGTTGCGATTTTGATAATGTGGTATTCGATTGGGCGCTCTCAGAGCACTTTTTTTTGCTCTCAGAGCAATTTTTATGTTCTTTTGGTACAAAAAAAGCAATCTTTTTCAGATTTCAGAGCACTTTTGCGAATCTGGATATTTTCTCAGATTTGCTTCAGATTTACCAATACACGTGCGTTTGAGTTTGACAACTAGTGGAGTTTGTTTACATTTTAGTGAAATTTTTCAACTGCAAAGAAACGCATTGCATCGGGTGGATATATTTTTGTTAATTATTTATGTACAAATGTTTAGAAATCAATCTGGGCGAGCATTTTGAATGTTTTCATATAAAATTTAACCAGTAAATGGAAAACACTTAGAAAAGTGTGGAAGGCTACACATATTGCAGTCGCACAAAATCAACAAAAAAAAAGAGCAAGTGACGTTTTTGTGTTCGATTAGCCACACGAAATCTGAAATCTGAGAGCAAATCTGAAGAAGCCCAATCGAATACCACATTAAAATTGTCCACCAACAAACACATTTACGGTTTTTTATGGGATTAGAGGTAAAGCAGCGCCACTACAGATATTGATTCTTCTGCCTTTCTCCCTCTAGCCCAAGTTTTACTTTGCTCCTCGTCGGTAATATAGACAGCATACCGATCCATCAGCAATATATTGAGATGTGGAACTATGTGCTCACATCCAAGTGAAATAGCCCAAGTCCTTTACAATACATGATGTCTTAAAGAAATATATTCGTAAAAATAAATACGTAAATTCTAGTCATCCTGTTATTTGTTTCAAAAACAATCTATTTTAAGTAACAAAAATCAAATTGATCGTGACTTATTCCTACTGCTAGCATTATGTAATTATTTTTTACTTTGCTGTTTTATTATATCATTAATAGAGGTACATTACTTTAAACTTGGTTTTCATCTTAAAAAATAATCTCTTCCTTATTTGTGTCTTGGTTATTGTTAGATTGGTGTTTCTGTTCTTTCTCTATGAGAGTGACTTGAAATTATTGGTAAATTATAAAATTAGAACTATTTGCTGTTGCCTTTTTTGTTGACTAAATTAAACTAATGCAATGCCTAACATTGGAAAGGAAACCAACAAAAGAGTGCTCACTGTTTTTATTTTTTTTTATATTAATCTACTAGACAAATTCTTAATGTAGAGAGAAAAGTTTATATAAATTATTTAATTCTTTTATACTAACAATTTGCTTATACTTGCTTGAAACTGAGACTTTGCTTTGCCATAGTATACCTACATAAAAATAAAAAGTTAATCACCTGCGATTGGCGTCTTTTACAAAAGAGAGTTAATTTAACAAGTAAGATGTGTTTACTCAATTTTTTTTTATTATTAACTTATTCTTAGAAATTGGAAAATATATATATTTTGTTTGCTTCGCAGTACAATTTGTTGTCGGGCCTGTTGTTCTAACAAAAACAAGAATGGGTCACTTGTAGATATTGGATTGCAATCCTTTGCGTCTTCATTTTGCAAACTGCAATCAACTTCCTTTTTTTTTTGTTATAATAAATCCTTCGTTCTTTTCCCATCTATTTCTAGTTTAATTGTAAATAAAATTAATATATAAACGCCCACCTAATATAAGTGCAATCAGACAGACGCCGTTCCTAAGATTAAGTTTTGATTTTATGTATCACTTGAGGCAGCACTCAAAGTACGTCTCGCCAATGAAATTGCCGCGCATTGCCTTGGAGACATTGTGTTCGAACAAGCGTCTGTTATTTTGCAAAACATCTGCTGCCTCTTTGTTCAGTGGATCTTCTGGATTTGGTTCCTGTTTTCAAATGAGTAGAGGATTAGTCTTAGAATAATTGTGATTTGCTTGTTACAATTGTTTACCAAGAACAAGTATTGCAATCCGTAGACAATCGAGTTGATTGTTAGAACTGGATTCCAGTCTTCACGTAGGATGTTTAAGCAGACATTTCCTTCCAAGTCGATGTTTGGGTGATACACCTGAGTGCCACATTTAACCTTAGGCGGTTCGTGTGGATAGTTGGGTCCAACGCGAAAGTTGAATACGAAACGACCATTTTTGTAGAAGCCTTCGTCGGGACAAATAATGAGTTTGAAGTTCAGGAGATCATCGGGATCAGGAAAGTCAGTAGCACAGGTCTTTGGAAGGTTCAATTCATTGATGTCTGCAAGGAGAATAGAATCGCTTTAAATTAAGAGTTCTATGTAGTTACTGGAACGAAAAGAAGGAAGGAAAACTAAAATACAACAAGGACCCCCGAAGGCAACTGGAACGAATCTTGTTCAGATTCCTTAAATCTGTTACTGAAAACGCACCTTCCAGGCTTACTGCTCAGCCATGCATCGAAGAATATACCTATAACACTGGGAATACGAGTCTTTCTGGAAATTTGATTACAGAGGACAGAAGAATGGGCCACCCGATCCTTCTCTCCCTTTAAATCCCCAGGGCCCGACGGTATTTTTCCTATCATGTTGCAAAGAACTGCCAACACTATCATTTAGGTATTAAAGGAACTATATATTGGCAGTCTCACACAGGGGCATATACCAATAACATGGAGAAAAGTGAAGGTTATTTTTATACCGAAGGCTGGCAAGGCAACGCCAGAGACTTCAGACCAATAAGCCTCATTTCATTCATGCTGAAAACATTAACACACATTCGTAGTAGGCTACGCCCGTAAGACTCACTTTCATTCAGTGATTATCGTCCAATTAACATGATGCCAATTTACGAAAAAGAGTTAGAAAAATGTGTAATAATGCAACTTCAGTAGATCAGCACGGTATTCTAGATAGTTATAAATCTGGATTCAAGGCTAACCACTTTTGTGAAACATGTCTCAATTTTGAAATTTGTGAGTGGAAACGTGAAAAAGAATATGATAGTTGCCGTATTTTTGAATCTAAATCGTGCATTTGAAACTGTAAACCATGAAATATTAATTAAAAAACTCAATTGCTATGGTATTAAATCGACGGAGTTAAACTAGTTTACTTACTTACTTAGGCGGCGCTACAGTCCGGGGTGGACCTGGGCCTCAACCAATACGCCTCTCCAGTTAGCGCGATCTTTGGCTAACTGCCTCCAGTTGCGCACTCCAAGTTGGTTGAGGTCCCCTTCCACTTGTGCGCGCCACCTAAGGCGAGGTCTTCCTCTACTGCGTTGTCCCTCCGGGTTGGTATCGAAGACTCTTCGGGCCGGAGCATTGGTGTTCATTCGCTCTACATGCCCCAGCCATCTTAGACGACTGATGCGTATTTTTCTGACCAGGGCGATGTCGCTGTACAGCTCGTAGAGTTCGCTGTTAAATCTCCTCCTCCAAAACCCGTCAACGCAAACGGGACCGAAAAACACTCGAAGAATTTTTCGTTCGAAACGACCAAGGAGATCTTCATCCGCCTTTGAAAGCGTCCATGCTTCTGCACCATATAGCAGGACTGGGATGATGAGGGTCTTATATAGAGTCTCCTTAGTGTTTCTCGACAAGGCCTTATTAATCAATTGCCTTCTTAGGCCGAAGTAACAGCGGTTGGCAAGAGTGATTCTTCGTTTGATTTCTGAGGTGATATCGTTTTCAGAATTTATAGCGGAGCCGAGGTAGACAAAGTCCCTAACTACCTCAAAATTATAGCTGTCTACTGTGACGTTCTGTCCGATTCGTCGATGTTGTGTGTCCCTTCTTGTTGACAGCATATATTTTGTTTTGCCCTCGTTTACCACTAAACCCATTTTTGCCGCTTCCGTACTGATACTTGCAAACGCGCCAGTGACAGCTCGCTGTGTTCTGCCAATAATGTCAATATCGTCCGCGTATGCAAGCAGTTGCACAGACTTTTGGAAAATTGTGCCTCTGGTATTGGCTTGTGAGTTGCGCACAATTTTCTCAAGAATGATGTTAAAGAAGTCACATGACAGCGCATCACCTTGTCTAAATCCTTTTTTGACATCAAAGGTCTCGGTGAGATTGTTTCCGACCTTAATGGAGCAGAGAGAATTCTCCATTGTCATTCTGCACAATCTGACGAGTTTGGCAGGGATGCCAAAACTAGACATGGCTCTGTATAGCTCGTCTCTATAAATGCTGTCATATGCGGCCTTAAAATCGATGAACAGATGGTGGGTATCGATTTGGACTTCTTGGGTTTTCTCCAGGATCTGCCGTAGTGTGAATATTTGGTCGGCTGTGGACTTACCGGGCCTAAAACCGCACTGATAGGGTTCAATCAGTTCGTTGACAAATGGCTTCAGGCGTTCACACAGTACAGCAGAGAGGATCTTATAGGCGATATTAAGGAGACTGATACCTCTATAGTTGGCGCAGTTTAGAGGGTCTCCTTTCTTATAAATCGGGCAAACAATGCTGAGGTTCCATTCATCGGGCATACTTTCTTCCGACCAAATCTTGGAGACGAGTTGGTGTATGCACTCTACCAAGTCATCTCCCGCTGCTTTGAAGAGCTCGGCAGGTAAGCCATCTGGTCCAGCAGCCTTGTTGGACTTCAGCTTGGATATTGCTATCCTCACTTCATTTTGGTCAGGTGGACAGAAATCTTGGCTTTCATCGTCCAGATTGAATGGATCGTTCTGCCTGACAGCGGGATCTTGGTCGTCTTCGCCGTTTAGCAGTCTGCAGAAATGGTTTTTCCATGTCCTCAGCACCGACTGTGATTCCACTACAAGGTTCCCTTGTTCATCTCTACAGGCTTCTGTTCGGGTTTTGTTGCCATGACACGTTCTTTTTACCTTTTGGTAAAACTTCCGAACATTGTTCCTGGAGTAACATCTCTCTATTTCCTCGATCGCGCGCTTCTCATGCTCTTTCTTTTTCTTTCGGAGAAGCCGGTGTTCCTCCCTCCTCTTTTGCTCGTAGAGCTCACGAGCTGCTCTCGTCCTTCTGTGCAGCGCCGCTTCATAGGCACGTTGTTTTGCTGCATGCGCTTGCCGGCATTCTTCATCAAACCAGGGGTTTCGAGGGGGTGGTTTGGTGAAACCAAGCACATCAGTTGCGGCGTTTCTAATGGCTTCTTGGCATCTATGCCACTGGTCTTCAGCACTTGATGCTGGCTGCGTAGGACTTCTCGAGAGGTTGAGGGACACGCGATCGGCAAAGGTTCTGGCGGTCTGTTGCGTTTGTAGCCGTTCAACGTTGAATCTCCTCACAGTATTTCCTTGTTGTTGTGGTGTCTGGGATATCCGCATTCGTACCTTGGCTACAACAAGGTAGTGGTCCGAGTCTATGTTGGCCGCTCGGAAGGTGCGGACATCTAGAATACTGGAGGAGTGCCTTGCGTCGATCGCAACATGGTCAATTTGATTGACAGTATGATGATCCGGTGACCGCCATGTTCCTTTGTGAATATTGAGGTGAGGAAACCGTGTGCTAGCTATAGTAACATTACGTCCCGCCGCAAAGTCAGTTAGCCTTAGTCCGTTTCCAGACGTGTTGTCGTGTAGGCTGTGCTTTCCGATTGTGCTACCAAAGATATCCTCCTTGCCTATTTTGGCGTTAAAATCACCAAGGACGATTTTAACGTCATATTTAGGACATTGCTCATATGTTTGGTCGAGGAGCTCGTAGAAACATTCCTTGGTAGCATCGTCTTTTTCTTCTGTGGGGGCGTGAGCGCATATTAGGCTGATGTTGGCAAATTTAGCCTTGATGCGGATAGTTGCAAGGCGTTCACTAACGTGTCGAAAGCTCAAGACTTCTTGCCTAAGTCTGCCGCTTACAACGAATCCACATCCAAATAGTCGCTGCTTCTGTTCCTTATAGCAATCACCGTAGTAGATGTCACAGTTTTTCATCCTTTTTTTGCCCGGCCCATCCCACCGCACTTCCTGGATGGCGGTGATATCTGCATTGTAGCAGCGTAGGGCCTCCGCTAATTGTTCGGCTGCACGCGGTCTATTCAGGGTCCGAACATTCCACGTGCAGATCCGAAAGTCATTGTCCTTTTTTTGTTTTGCAGGGTCGTCAACAGTAAATCCGTCCGTCTCCGAGGCTAATGGTTGCTTCGCAACTGTCTCAATTTTTCCGTGGTTGGGTAGTTAACCCCACGCACAACCCCCAACTTGGAGGACCAGGCCCTGAATTGACCCTAGGACAGCGGGTCGGAAACTCCGTTGCCAGTAACCCACTTCGGGGATATGAGTGCTGCCGTTGGCCCATAAAGGGTTCATCCGCCACCATCTCTATTTCTGCACCCTGAATAGTGCTGAAAAATCCTTACTGACCTTTTCTCCAAATATGTCAGAGTAGCTCATGTAAGGTAACTGCCATCTTGACTGTTGACACCACCGTTGATCCAATCTCGTGGATTCATTCGCTGTATGTCCTCTTTCTGAGGGGCTCATGTAAGACCTCTGAGACTCGTTCAGCCAGTCATTCCGACAGAGCATTATAGTGTTGCTATTTTCTTCGTGTTCAACACTCGCGCTTATAAGTTTAGCAAGTCATGCCCGGAAGGACAAGACCAGTATCCGGTGGCTACCACGAGGAGGTAAAATAAGCACAATTGATGTGTATGAACCAGTTGCAACGCCTGGGCATCGCCAAGTTGACGCCAATCAGTGTCTACCCTATTCATACATCACCCAACCTAAACTAGTTTAGGTCTTTTATTACCTGTAGACCCCAACGAACTATTTCAATGACAAAATATCAACACCACTATATGTAAATGTAGGAATACCACAATATTAGGCGTCGTGTTATTTTTATTATATATTAATGACATGAAGAAAGTTACACAAACATCTAAACTTGTGCTGGTTGAAGGGTAGGCTGGTTGAAGGGTAGTGATCCGACGTCATGAGAACACAAGCGTTCTCACCTAGCCTCTCACTATCAACTCCTACTCTCACCTCCACGTGGTGACTGGTGGGTGCCTAGTACCTCGATTGGAGATTGGGTAACCAACCCCTTTGGAAGGTCGTTGGTGGCAGTGGAAGAGAGAGGGGGGAGGAGTGTTGTTTTCTCACTAAGGCACCTCCTCTGGTACCAGACGGCAGCGGAGGAGTTCCCTAGATGGAACCAATGTTGGCGTCTACAGTTCCAGTCAGGCCGAACTATTTAGTGTAATCCCTATAAAGCTGCTCTGACATATTCGGATACCAGATTTATAGGGATTTTCAATACCGAGTCAGGGTGTTGCAGAAGAGTTGGTGGCGGTTGAATCCTTAATGGGCCAACGGCAGCGCTCACATCCCAAAGTGGGTTACTGGCACCGGAATAACCGGCCTGCTGTCCTAAGGTCAAGGGCCTGACCCTCCAGGTTGGGGGTTGTGCCGTCGGAGTAACTTCCCGACCATGTAAAAAAAAACACTAGTTATGAGAGAGACACGAGGAGCCTCAAATAACGATTTCCCTCAAACGGCAACCAGACCCTGAACGTCAACGGATAACGATTTAAGAGTATGTACCTGGAACGTGCGAATGCTCTACACCCCAGGTGCTACTCAAAAACTTGAGTCTGTCCTAACGCTGTACAAGGCAGATATTACCGCGATCCAGGAGATACGATGGATAGGATCAGGTATGATGAAAAGGAAAAATTGCGATATTTATTACAGCTGCCATAAAAGATTGCATGTATTAGGATGCGGATTCGTCGTGGAAATTCGGCTTAGGACGAAAGTTATTGACTTTAAGCCGATAAGTGATCGCCTAGCTGTGATCTGCATCAAAGCTACTTTCCAAACATAAGCCTAATGTGTGCACACACGCCTACCGACGAGGCTGAAGACCCTATCAAGGAGGAGTTTTATGACCTCCTGGGTGGAGCCTACAGACCCTGTCCAGAGTACGATGTCAAAATTGTGCTCGGGGACTTCAATGCTAAAATCGGAAAGGAAAACATCTTTGGCGGTTTAGTTGGTAAGCACAGAATCCACGAAATCGACGCGAGGCACGCATCCAACATCCTCAACGTGCACACATTCCGCGGGGCAAACGTCGACTCTGACCATTTTCTTGTTGCGGCTAAGTTCAGAGTTCGACTATCCAACGAGAAGAAGCTGCGTTCCGTCCAGAAGAAGAAATTCGACGTTGGACGCCTTAGCACACCTGGAGTAGCCAGAGTCTACAAAGAGCGCCTGAGTGAGAAACTGTCCGCAGTGTATTCACCTACCACAGATGCCAACACCCAGTGGTCCCAGTATCGCGACATCATCAAAGAGATAGCCGAAACCACCTTAGGGTACCAGCCACCCCAGAGAAAGAGCCCGTGCTATGATGATGAATGCGTACGCAGGAAAAAGGTGACAGGTCTTGCAAGAACTATTGAGGCATATCCCTGCTTAATGTCGCATACAAGATCCTATCCAACGTAATGTGTGAACGTCTCAAACCGTTCTGCAACACACTAATCGGCACGTACCACTGTGGCGAAATTCGTTGGTCTTGTAGTAAATGAGGACAAGACTAAGTACATGCTATCAACAAACAAACAAGCATCTGTCCACCGCCTAGGACAGAACGTCACTATTGATAGCAACAATTTCGAGGTAGTTAAGGAGTTTATCTACCTCGGAGTAAACATGAACTCCACAAATGACATCCTAGTGGAGATCCGAAGAATTACCCTAGGACACCGCTGCTACTTCGGTTTGGCAAAGCAATTGGGTTCAAAACTCCTAACTCGAAGGACAAAATGTATGCTTTACAGAACCCTTATCCTGCCAGTTCTGCTTTATGGCGCCGAGTGCCGGACGATAAGCAGGAAGGGAGAGCTGATACTGGGCTCCTTCGAAAGAAAAATTCTTCGGCGGATTTTTGGTCCTGTATGCGAGGAGGGCGAATGGAGGAGAAGATACAACTCATACGTCGACTACATTGGTTCGGCCACATCGAGCGAATGGACAATAATGCTCCAGCTAAGAGGATCTTCGAATCCCAGCCGCCATATTCGAGACGACAAGGAAGACCGAACCTCCGTTTCAAAGACCAAGCCATCGCGGATGCCCGAGCGCTTGGTCTGGATAACTGGAAGCAGTTGGCACCACCAGTGCGATGAGGGCAACTCCTACCGCAGGTCTTGAGGCTATCCTCAATCTGCTGCCGCTAGACATTTTTGTACAATTTTCAGCCACCATTAGTACCATGATAATAAGCCAATCAGAAAACTGGAAACTGAATATAACGGGTTACTCTTCGATCCTACAGAAATATTTTGGCTATATACCGAACACACACTACATTACGCCATACTTAGAGTTCACAAGATCTTTTTCAAGCGCCTACCCCAGCAGGGAAGAATGGAGAGACGGACTCATAACTAACAAAAAATCCATAACCGTTTTAACGGACGGTTCTAAAGTGTAAACCGGGGTAGGGTCTGGCGTCTTCTAAGATTCGCTAGGTATATCAAAACCATTTCGCCTCCCCGGAAACAGCAGTGAATTCCAATCAGAGGTCTTGGCAGTGACAACAGCAGCCCGTGAGTCTGAGGTAAGGGCAATACCACCTGAAGGTATTAACTTCTTTATCGACAGCCAGGCAGCAATACAAGCATTAACTGCAATAGAATTAAAATCAAAGCTTGTAAAATGCTGTAGCGAAGAACTCAGGGTTCTTGGCACTCAGCATAAGGTATTGCTTTGCTGTGTGCCGCGACATGAAGGCATTTCAGGCAACGAGAAAGCTGACGAAATTTGGCTAGACTAGGCTCGGCAGCTGTATCAAAACAAGCTGTTCCCTCTGTAAACATCCCGCTTTGCGCACTCATGCTTGAAGCAGGAAGAAAGGCCGCAAGAGAGGCGAATGATAGATGTACTGCACTAGAAACTTGTCATACTACAAGAATGATATGGCTAACCTTCAATGATGCCAGAACCGAGTCTCATGCGAAAGGATAGAAAATCTCTTTAACGGGGTTCAACACTCTACGGTATCATATGAAGAAATTACGCTTGACGAAATAAGAACTTTGCAGAAGCTGCGATGATGAGGAAGCTCTTGAGGACACAACCCACTTTCTGTCACTCCCCAGGTCTCCAGCACAATAGACACAGATTCCGAAGGAGACACTTCCACGACCTAGACGAGTTTTCCAGCACACATTTAGACAAGATAATGAGCTTTATCAAATCCACAGGGTGATTTGTATGCAACATCACTGTGAGCACTTAATCACAGGTATTTATAACAGACCTATTCTGCTATTCAAGTGAATCGTAGATTCGATTTACCCATTCGATTCCCTTTCACTCTTACAGCCCTATTCTGCTATTCACGTGAATAGTACATTAGATTCACCCATTTGATTGCTTTTCACTCTGTCTTTCCATTCTGCTATCCATCGAGTGAACTGCACGAATTTGACATTCAAGTTAACAGCTGTTCACTTGATATCCATAAGAACTTTGTTTTTTTATGTTTTGAAAATTTAAATTAATGTATTTAATTTGATCTCTATTCATGAAAATCTTTGGAAAATTATCCAACTTTGGTTAATTATTTAAATTAATTACCTAAAGCATTACTTTGTTTTAAAAGTTTATTGAAATCGAAAATGGAGTTTTCGTGATATGAGCGGTTTCTAAATTAAGAGTTTTCGGTGATTCGAATTCAAAATTAAGGACGCAGTAATTTTGAAAACATCAATTTTACTCTAAGTAAATTATATCCGAAAGAACATACCGTTATTTGAATTTTTTTTTAGCGAAAAACTGAGTATGCAGTCAAGATAGCCTCACCACCTTAGCTCAACTATTAATTTTGGTAGCAATCGTTAGAGCCGTTTTGAAACAAATCAAACTGGTATAAACATTTTATATGGGAAGCACCATTAATATTGATGTTACTGTGCAAAAAACAAAAACGAACTGTATGCCCACAAACCCCAAATCCGAAGTTTGAACAAAATCAGATCAGCCGTTTAGGCTGTAGACCTCAGGAGCGTACGGACAGACAGGCAGAAGGACAGAATTTTCCGATCCACTTATTTGAGTTCCTCTATTATAGTAATGTTAGAATTGATAAACATTTCGAGTTAGAAATTTTGTACTTATACAATAACGCTGCGTAAAAGTTATCAACTCGTTATTCAGAAGTTACGTCAAATTTTTGTATGCTATCTGATGTCTACTAGCTAACTAACTTGTGCACATTTGTTTATTAATACGGGGGAACGTATTTAAAGTTAAAAAAAGCAAAAGTCGCAGTTTCATTTAGGTACACCGAGAGCCCATAGTCATTTATGGTGGGTGGGGCTGTTATGTTAAATGCTGTGTAGTAATGAGACATTTTTAATGTTATGTCAATTCGTATGAATTAAAAAAAAAATGTACTCGGCTTAACTTAAATGTGACATAGGTTACAAATCAGTAAACAGCATAAGTTATTCATATTATTGGCTGAAGAAATTGTTTTCAAATGTAATTTCATTAATTATGTCAATTCCTTAAAATTTTCTAATAAATTTAGTTTTTTGTTGTTTAAAAATATTATAACTAAAAAATTATATTTTAAATCTTAATAAGAAAAATTGACATAATTTCACACTTTATTCCTTTATTTATTTATATTGATTGTTTTCGTGGTGAAATAAAACAAAGAATTTAAACTTTCAGAACGCATCCATCAGCTGACAGAAACTCACCAAATACACTTATGTGGTATTCGATTGGGCTTGTTCAGATTGGCTCTCAGATTTCAGATTTCGTGTGGCTAATCGAACACAAAAACGTCACTTGCTCTTTTTTTTTTGTGCGACTGCAATATGTGTAGCCTTCGACACTTTTCTAAGCGTGTTCTATTCATTGGTTAAATTTTTATGAAAACATTCAAAATGCTCGTCCAGATTGATTTCTAAACATTTGTACATAAATAATTAACAAAAATAGATCCAACCGATGCAATGCGTTCCTTTGTAGTTGAAAAATTTCACTAAAATGTAAACAAAGTCCACTAGTTGTCAAACTCGAACGCACGTATATTGGTTAATCTGAAGCAAATCTGAGAAAAAATCCAGATTCGCAAAAGTACTCGGAAATCTGAAAAAGATTGCTTATTTTGTACCAAACGAACATACAAATTGCTCTGAGACCAAAAAAAAAAGTGCTCTGAGAGCGCCCAATCGAATACCACATTAGCAAAGATAATAGGTTTGTTTGACGTGGGCCCTAATACGCACTGGTTTAACCCTAATGCGTTCGATATAGCACTGAACTCGCCCTGGTACTGAAAACCTGTGTTTGACATGGCTTCTAGGGTACATTAGTTGTGCCCTGAACTGACCCCAGTTAATTTGTGGGGCAAGAATTCAGTGCTGAGTTTTGCTGTCATTTTGCTTGCTTTCATACATTTTCATCGTCATCCACATTGCGAACACTTTTATCAAATATTCTCATTATGGCAAACCTAAATTTACAATTTAGTTCACTCATTTTTAGCAATAAACGGGAAAAAATGTTACCAAAAGATAAATATTTGTCAATATCAACAGCTGACAGACTTCAGGGAACATTTTGCGTTCGATATAGAAGGCGAATTTTCAGGGTTGTGCTGGGTTTTTGAAAAGCGTGGAAAATAGCTGACACTTCTCAGTGCGCACTAGTGGGCACTAGTGCTAGCCACATCGAACAAACCTAATGGCGTTTTTCTTTTTTAGTTCAGAGCACAACCTGAACTCTTACACAAAAAGTTCGTGTTTCTTTTTTCGTTCAGAGCGCGCTCGATAAGCTCAGAATAAATTGACTGAGCAGACTGAGCGAATAGGTGATTTTACATTTCCAGTCACATTTGACAGAACAAAAAACAGGATAAACAAAAAAATTGAATGGTGGACGAACCTTGTTGTTTTGGAACTGAAAATTAACCAGTTAAATAAATAACAATTAATAAATATTAATTTATGCATTTATGACAACTACGACGTGCTCAAGTGTGTTTCATAAATACCTCAGACCAATCTGAGCACGCTCGCTTTAGAGCGCTCTAAACTAAAAATGCAAAAAGCCTTTAGAATTTAGTTTTTTGCTGGTTCACACGTATTCACAGACAGTAGGTACAATTGAGTGCGGGAGGGAAGGGTTCTTTTTTTTTGTTGAAGCTGTCAGTCTTTTTATTTCTTAGTATCTATTATCGAATAGCTGATCCGGCAAATTTCATTTGCAAAATAGCAGACTGAGTAAAAGGTCAGTGGCGTCGTTTTTCGAATATATTCACCTTTATTCCGAGTGGCGTTTACGGCGATTTATGAATCGCCTATTTGAATTTGGAATTACGAGAGGCGTTTTTGAGTCGTTGAACGCCATTTGTCACTGAACGTCATGTGGAACCTATTGGCGTACGACGAACGTCATGTGAGAAACTTCACTGCCATTCTGAAAGGCGTTGAACGCCACAAAACGAAAAGAAAAACGACGGTATTTGTCGTTTACAAGATACTGAACGACGAGTACTGAACAACGGCTGAAAATGTAAGTTTTCTTAAATTGCTAATTTATTCAAATGACTAGGCTAAATTAGACTAATTTCTGGGGTAAAAATAACCAACCAGGAACAATTTAAGACTGGTCGAAATAATGGAAAAAATTACCTTCGCCGGCAAAGGGATTTCAAAGGGGAGTCTTAAATGTTGATACCAAAGTTGAAAGGATTCCATCCATCAAGAGATGGAAAAGAGTTGCAATACTTGATTAAATTATTTAAATGAATTTTTGTTCCTAACTCTGTATCCGGTAGATCCAATGGATTGGATTTTATCCTTATCGGTTTCCGGATGCGAATGAGTTCAGTTTTTATTATATTTTCGTTGTCATCACTTTCACTACTCCAAAACATTGCTACACTATTAATTTTTAGGATACAACTTACTAGTTTCTTTCAAATATACAAACACCATAAACTGATACCGCCACTTATCTGTCTTTTACACATATCAGCTGGTGTAAATCGTATGTGGAATGTGAACTACTTATCGACAACGTCTTACCCTGTCGTGGAAGTTAGGGAATAAGTCTTCTAAAATAGCTGTTTTTTATTATCAGCTATGATCCATATAGATCATCGATTTACATGCAATTACAACAACAGCACATGATCCTGCTTCCCATCGAGATCATGAATCATGATCTGAAAATTATTTCCACTATTTCCCACTAGATGGTTTGTTTCATTTTTAAGTGTTGGTATGCCTGCAAACGATAGCCACACAATCACTTGTCAGACTAAAAAAAAAATCAATTGATTTTTTCGCATTCGAGTTCCGAGTTATTTTTTTTCGTTCTTTAAAGGTATATGCAGACCAGCCAAACACTTGATAAACAATTAAATACATAGCTACATATTTCATTAATATTTCTTAAACATTTATTAAACAAAACAATTTTTATGAAGTGTGTTGCTGGTTTGAAAACATTTATGAAATGTTTCCCAATCGTGATGGGAAATATTTAATTTTTGTTTACAAGTTTCGCTGCAGAAAGTGAGTGCTGTTTTTCGATTATAATTTTTTTTGTAAATAAAATACAAATGTCAAGAAAAGCTTGGGATACCTAATGAGAAAGTGATGAATGAATCAATTATTTGAATTAAATCGCGTGTCGCGTGATTCCCGAGACCAAAATCAAATAAATAAAATTGGTGTAGTTCTGTTCGACTTCGATTGAGTTTGACTGCATGTCTTTAAAAGCAAAAATCTTAGAAACTACTGAATATATTCTGGTCAATTTTTCATATCCCTATAGAGGATACCTAGGCCTACAATCTCCACTTTGTTTCAAATCTATATTTCTATAAATTCCATAAAAAATTGGACAAGAGTAATTTATTTTTTCGTTTCGTTTCGCTTTTTTCTTTGCAACGCTTTCCGTTCGAAAATACTGGGGGCATTTAAATATAGTAAACACCATCTTATAGAGGACATCTGCGGGTACAACTTAGGATATTCATTAACTCGAAAACTAAATAGGTTGTTAAATAAATAGGCAAAATTTAAAACTTTTCTACGATTTTCACCTGTGTGAGTGGATATGCACTTCACTCTCAAATCAAACATAATAACCGCGCGATATATTTACATCTCTTTTAACCTTATTTTACTCCTGTAAGGGAGAGGGAGACGGACAGAGGCAGTGTGCTTTTTGGTTTATTAAGAAAAAAAAGAAACCCCTTAAATGAAATGTCAAATATGTAAGAAAGGTTTGTTTATCTCTGTTTTGCTTACAAAAAAAAGTATTTTTAAAAGAAATGTCAAATATTTATAGGTATCAGTGATACCAGATCGTGGGTAATTACCCATTTCGCGGGAATTTTGCCTTTCAAAAAAAGCTAAAAGAGCGATTAAGATGAGGCAGTAAATTAGCCGCTCGAGTTTTTAAATAGCATTAGAGCCCATAATATTGAACAATAAGTTCGAGATCCCATTATCGCAATTTGAATGCCCCCAGAGCTTTGTAGTGGAACCAGATTAAGAGTGATATCGTTACAGAAAAACTTTATTGCGGCGTTAGTTTTAACTGGGTGTGGTAAAGGAGAAACGGTGTTTATAACAAGTATACAAGAATGCCTACAAATAATTCCCAGCAGTTATTCATTTCAGTTTAAACGGATTCAATTTCCTATTAATGTTTGTTCTTCCATGACAATTAATAAGTCACACGGTCGAACTTTAAGAAAAGCGCGAGTTGATTTAAGAATGAATTGCTTCACGCACGGGCAGTTATATGTAGCAATTAATGCAGGAAATATCACTATCTTAGGCGATAGAAACAAAACCGCTTACATAGTATACAAAGAAGCGTTACATTAATAAGAAAAAAGTGAGCTAAACATTATAAAATTATTTTCTTTTATTTTCATTGTTCACTCAGACTCAATTTTCGGGAGTTTTTTTTTTTAGATCGGGTTCAAGTCCCTCACTATTGAAGAAGGCTTCTTCACTTTATACCTCTACAATGTCTTTCGATGATTTTTTGATTTTTCCTTCCAGCGATTATCAAAAGAAACAAAAAATTGTGTCCAATAGAAGGCAGTAAATTTCTTAAATTTTTTTCCCATCAACTATTCTGAAACCACATTTTGCACGGGCGAAGCCGGGCGGGTACAGCTAGTTACAATAATAAAAACTTTACTCGCTGCCACATATTTTTCTTCTTATCCAGAAAAGGATGAAATTGAAATATTTCATACACATTTAATAAATAAATTTCAGAAATCTTTTATGAATGTTTATGAAATGTGTCCGGTTTGCTTCAGAAATATTTTATAAACATTTCGGAAATGTTTTGGCTGGTCTGGGCTCACCTTAAAATGCCAATATAAACTCAGGTGCTAGCAGCAAAATAAAGTACTAAATTTGTTTCTTAAAAAAATATTATAAAAAAATTATGCAAATTTAATTCAAATATGGTAACACCTCCGACATTGCAAGTGAAATGACATGTGCTTTGTGTGACGTCACGATGAGCAGAATATTTGCAATATGGCTGGTGGCAATATGAAGTTTGTAATACCCCTGTATTATCTGTTTTGTTTTTGAAAGCAACTGTTGCCACAATTCCAAAATTAAGCTTTTCAATGATCCGTATTGTTTTATTATCGTGATCTGATCCGGATCCGGAAAAGATGAAGTTAATTACCTAATTAGAAAAAAGACATTCTTCAGACAACTGTTAACCCCTAAAAAAAATAAAGAAATCTTCTGATAGTATGTAATATTATTTCCTATATTAGAAAAGCAGAAAATCTACTAGCCTAGAAATACATAAGATCTGTTATTTAGCCTTGGTGAATCAGAAGCTTTTAAAAAAAAAAAAACAAGTTAAAGTGTTATCATCGGCCTGGCCGATGCTTTGATACCTTATACAAGTCATGCAAAATTGGTTTGGCATAGGTGGTACCAGAACTACTTGACCGACATAGCCCATTTTCAATACCAGCCTGACGACGATAAAAATAAGTCCTATCACTAAATTTCATTCGCCTATGTAAATTCCTTTGGGCCCAACGTGCTTTCAACAGACAGACGGATGGACATGGCTAAATCGATTCAGAATGTGATCCTGATTCAGAATATATATACTTTATGAGGTCTCCGGTGACTCCTTCTTGGCGTTACAAATGTAACCCTCCTGTGGAGGGTATAAAAATACACAATTGGTGCTTCTATGATACCTACTAGAGCAATTCAGTTAATATTTTCTGAAGATTAACGATTCAAATTTAAGACCACATAAAATCTGGGGTCAGGTTCTGTAAGGCGACACGATCAAACGTTTTTATGCGCACGAACGTTCAAGCGTTTCGCCTTTCAGAATGCCGACCCTGACTTATAACCTCTTAACAATAATTTTCAATTCGCAAGTTTTTCTATCTTTGTAACAATCGTTTGTTAAATTTTGTCTACACTATTGTAGCTTTGTGGAAAGTGGGGAAATTTAGAATTTCCCCCTTGCTTAGGTTTGGTTGTACAATTGTGAATTGTTAGTTTTGTGGTACAAAAACCACTGTAAATTGTTAGATCGGCAATTAAGAATCGTATAAATATGTATCTCAAACCGAAACCGAACAAATTTTTTTGTAATGCGTACCTGCATACCACAAAATAATTTCACGTACCTATATTCACGGAAACGGCGCTTACGTCAAAACTACATTCAAGCCAAAATAGATGACATATTCGGAAAGAGATGAACATAAAGTCGTTTTCCATTGGTTTCACTCGTGGATCCATTTATTCTGAAATGAAATGGAACAAGAAAACTGCTTCTGGTTCAATCGAATGCATTGGTGTAATGTCAAAAAATAATCCACGGCTGTTTTCAGCTGACAGCTACCAATACACGTGCGTTTGAGTTTGACAACTAGTGGAGTTTGTTTACGTTTTACTGAAATTTTTCAACTGCAGAGAAACGCATTGCATCGGGTGGATCTATTTTTGTTAATTATTTATCTACAAATGTTTAGAAATCAATCTGGGGGAGCATTTTCAATGATTTCATATAAAATTTAACCAGTGAATGCAAAACGCTTAGAAAAGTGTCGAAGGCTACACATATTCCAATCGCACAAATATCAACACAAAAAAGAGCAAGTGACGTTTTTGTGTTCGATTAGCCACACGAAATCTGAAATCTGAGAGCAAATCTGAAGAAGCCCAATCGAATACCACATAAGTCTACATTTACAGTTCAAAAAGTGAATTTTTGCGTATATGTCAAACCAATTCTCGGGCGACGGTATATTGATTTGTTACTATGTATATAAATATTTAATTAAATTGACATTTTTGTTGCTCGGAATAGAAGAAGGCACCCCACCCCGGCTGGTACTTCTTTAATAACTTAGAGGAGGTTGGTTCCAAAAAATATTGATACTTAAATAAATTCTGTAGGGAAATTGAATGCTTAGGCGAATTAAGGAAAAAAAATAGTTGGCCTAGCTTCTCACAACTATTTCTGTCTTAATTTTATACCCTCCACAGGAAGGTATATTCACTTTGCCATTACATTCGTAACGCCAAGAAGGAGTCACCGGAGACCTCATAAAGTATATACATATATTCTGAATCAGGATCACATTCTGAATCGATTTAGCCATGTCCATCTGTCTGTCTGTTGAAATCACGATAGCGCCCAAAGGAATTGCCTTAGGCGAATGAAATTTGGTGAAAGGACTTATTTTTATCGTCATCAGTTTGGTATTGAAAATGGGCTATGACGGTCAAGTAGTTCCGGTACCTCCCACACAAAATCAATATTGGACCCATGTGTCTCTCCGTCTATTGAAAATACGATAGCATCCAAAGGAAACAACCTAAATGAATGAAGTTTGGTGAAAGGATTTTCTTTTATCTTCGTTAGGTTGGTTTTAAAAATTTGTGAAAGAACTTCTTTTTATTGTCGGTAGGATGGTATTAAAAATGGGCTATGTCGGTGAAGTAGTTCTGGTACCTCTTATACAAAATCAATATAAGACCCATGTATCTCTCTTTCCGTTGAAAACACGATAGCGTCCAAAGGAATCAACCTAGGCGAATGAAGTTTTGTGAAAGGACTTGTTTTATCGTCATTAGGTTGGTATTAAAAATAGGTCGGTCGGTCAAGTAGTTCTGGTACCTCCCATACAAAACCAATTTTGCATGACTTGTATGCAGTGGAGGGTATCAAAGCATCGGCTAGGCCGATGATAACACTTTTACTTGTTTTTTTTTTAATTTTTGGGACAAATGGATCTACAATTTTAAGCCAAATCCAAACGGCTAATTAAAAAAATATACTCTCAGATGTTTGTCATATACGTTCGCGAGAGTTGGCGAAGTGGGAAAAAAAACCTTCATTTAGAATTCGTTTTTTTTTTTTCGGGACTCGCACCTGGGACCTATCGCTTAGTAGTGCAACATACTAACCACTAAGCCATTGCGCCGACTGTTTGGGCGAATTGGTTAAGGTTTTTAACCGAAGTGGTTTCTTGGTGATAGCGATGGACCCACTATGTTGCCTGTTCCACTCAACTTAATCTAACCAAAACATTTATGTCAAACGAGTATAATGCCGTAAGAATTCAAAGTAATTGGGAATAAGTTCAAGGGCCCAATATATGTTAGGGTTTTTTAATACATCTGGTAAAACATCACCAAGAATTATGTACCTATGCAATGTTTTTTTCTTTATTTTTCTACCCCGAAATATTGGCACTAGTTAGTTACTATGTTTTATCTCATCTAATTGGATGTTTCCAAGACGACTCCATTCACCAGAATGAAATAAGTTTCACAATATGCAGGTATAAGCTTAGTGAATATTTCTTCGAAATGACTAATACATTATCTTAGCACATCCTGGAATTGAAAAGAGACGAAAAAATACATTATTGTGGAATGCCTAGTTCCCAACTAAAAACTATACTTCGTACGTTTTTATTTTAAATGCGAAGAGAAAATAAAATTAAACTTCGTGTACACAAACAATATTTTGTATTTCAAGGGCACATTTAAATTATATTATTATGGTGCAACCTATTTAGTAACACTAGCTGGGTCCATTTTAAGAGCAATAAATTATTTTTTCATTTGATATTTACCCTTCTGAATACGTAGTTGAGCAGCTGATGCTTTTTTCTGTGGACCAGACTTGGAAGTTTGTTCGCCATCCTTTTTTTGTTGTTTTAATGAAAACAATTTGATCATTTTGATAAAAAAAAAACTGCAACACCTTCCCTCGGCGAGTACCTATTTAAAATAAATGTTCGCCTTCTTTTGAAATTTGTTCGTTAAACTTTTGCAAACTATTGAGATAATCACTGGATTTCTACAATTTTCTACACACAACCAAAAATGTATATCAAAATTTTATGTAGAATTTCCAAAAAAGCCAAGTAGCTGGCTTAATTTTTTTTTTTTTTTGACAATTCATACTTCAGATGTGGAGGTGGGAGAAAGTGAGAAACTCACCACCACAATCTCAACGCCTGAGTGCGTTTCTTGAGTGTTTTTTGATGATTGTATTCAGTGGTGTTATGAAAATACTTTTCTAAAGTTGAACTTATGCCGCATTAACACAGTCACACATTCCTATCACGGAAGATTAAAGGGATGCTAAATAAGGCGTGTTTTTTTGAGCTTCGATCTCAGCAAAGCAAAGTAAAGTAGGATTTTCAGCACACTTATCACAACAACTACTGCGAGTCTCGAAATGTCAAGTAGAGCGTAGTTGTTGTAATTGCGTGCTGAAAATCCTACTTTACTTTACTTTGCTGAGATCGAAGCTCAAAAAAAACAGGGCTATACTAAATAGCCGTGTGACTGAAAGGGACGGCATTACCTAACACGCAAAAAACGTGACACGTTTTTTGGTCGGCCATCTACGTGTTATTAATTATGGGAAAGCTATGCATGTTGATATTTTTATAGCGATGGCTTACGAAATTTCGCTTTCCTATGAAACAAAATCCCTTCCGGAAAGCTTAAAGGAAAAAGCAAATTTAAACGGACTTCTATTGGTAAATCTGTACCTGTACGACTGTACGTTTTCTATAAAATAAAAGATACTTTAGTATGAACTATCACTTTTATTTTTGTTAAAAGAAAAACAGCTAGAGGTAATAAATTGTTGTGAAATATAAAAATACCACTTGTTTACAAAAAGTATTTCTTTAAAAGAGCTTCGTTGTGCACTCGCAAAAAGAAAAGAGAAAAGACTCACTACAGAGTCAAAAATATAAAAGTATGTATCTACATTCTACGTTAAGCGTGTTTTTTCAGCTCCGATCTCAGTTAAGCAAAGTAAAGTAAGATTTTCAGCACGCGATTACAACTACTACGAGTCTCGAAGTGTCAAATAGGGCGTAGTTGTTCTTATTACGTGCTGAAAATTCTACTTTACTTTGCTTTACTGAGATCTAAGCTAAACAAAACATGTGTATTGTTGCGGCTACCTGGAAAGAGACTGACCTATTCAGTAATCTGTGAAAATTTAAACAATAATAAATGCAAATCTCACCTATCATGTGTCATGTCCATCCAGTCACCGGCTGCTCGTGTCGTAACTCATACGAGTCTTTGTTGTTTTGTTGTTTATGTCACCTTGACACTTACTAATGTTCGAATTCGAACATACCGAGTGCTTCAGATGGGTCCCTAAAACTATGCTACGTACGTACTGTAGGACAAGAAATTTTATAGCATCACGGATTGAGATGGTCGTTGTGAGAGATCCGAATTATGATTCTCAGTGGATTCTCTTCGGGGAATAATAAAACTAAAAAGGAGGACAGAAAATAAATAACAACAATTTCAATAGAACAGAAACAATTAGCATAGGATCGGATGATTTAGAATGGTTATCAAAGGATAGGGTGTGATTAAGACCCATGAACAAAGAACTGTCGACCAATTGCCGAGCCAATGAAGTACAGACAGTTGCCGAATTAAGATCGCGACCGGTACGATCAGTGCTGTACAGTAAATGTTACCTATAAAGAGTAAACCTGTTGTGGAACAGTGCAGTGATTTTTTTTGAAAAAACCTTTTTTTTTGAAAGACCGGTGAGTGAGAGTTTTTTTTTATTTTGAAAAGGGTGAAAAGGAATGATTGGTTTTAGGCTTTGTGTACCTCATCCAAAAAAGGAAGAAAATAACAAACTTGGCGAGTTGGCGGTCATAGCTACATCGTGGCCGCCAGCCATTTTTCTTTTGTTTTAAAAAAAAAGACAGACGAAGTGACGTCACAAAAAAATACAGTCAACGACATTGTCATCGCCAGAGGTGAATTAGAGGTGACCGACATTAATGACCTCTTAGTAGCCCTAGTCAAAACACCGCTGGAGTGTGCCATTGCTGTATATGGTGGTATAACATAATATAAGGCCTGTCTATACAGTGAAGCAAACAAGTTATGAACCACTAGCACGATCAAAAAAATATTGTTTTTTTTTTTGCTTGTATTAATTGTGTTAGTTGTGTTATATATATTTATAACGACTTAAAAATCTAAAACAACAAAAAAAAAAAAAAAAAAAAAAATTAAATTAATTTTTGCTGCTTATTAATATTTTTTATTAATTTTTTTTTTGGCGTGATTTTTCCTTCTTTTTATTTTTTTTTGTATTTATTTCTCGTATCACACTAATTTATTTTTCTTGTCTTCATACACTTATTTATTTATTAAACTTCCTTTGTATTACATTTTTTTTTGTGTGTACACATGTACTTAGTTTTTGTTATAAGTTTCCCTTAAATTTTTTTTGTTTTTTTTTTTTTCTCGGTTCATAATATATATATTTTTTTTTTTGTATAAATTATATTCCTCTAAAACGAGCTCATTTTAGGTAGGGATCGCGGGTAAGGTAGCATAAAAGGTACGCTGGGAATAAAAAGTACAGGTACCAGTTTTTTTGGGGAGATTTACTTTTGTTTTACTTTTTTTGTTATATTTATAAATTACCGTTAGTATTACTTTAGTTATGTTAAAGCTTATATATTTAACCGTAGTTTATATTTATAATAGGTAATTTTTCTAATAAAAATTGTGCATCACGCCAAGTTGAGAAATTTTTTTTTGATGACGCTCAATTGAGCATAATGGCTTGCTAAACGAATTTTCAGTGGTGCGGTAAGGTCTGCTACGGTTCTTTCGGCGAACATGGTCTAGTCAGCGTCAACTAGAAAAATTGGGGAAGTTTAAAAATCGGCCATAAACTTCCAGGAAGGGTGGGAAATGGCCCTAGCTGCAACGTCATCAGCAGCCCTCTCAGTATGGCGGACGTCCGTCTGCTTTCAAGAAAGTAAGTTTTTTTTTTGGCATGTTTAATGTTTTGTGGTAGATCTCGTTATGTGTGTAGGACAAGAACCACCCCATCTGGCGAGCAGAGCCGTGCAACGCAAGCATGCCATGCTCCTCGCACGTAACACTCCATCCCTTTCCATTTCCGTTTCCTTCCTTAAGTCCCGTCCACATCCTGGCCTCCTTCTTCAATCCGCCCCCAACGCCCTCTATATTTCCCTAACCTAGATCTATTACAGTATCTCTATATATATATAAAAGAGAGTTGCAAAAGCGTTTTGACTTCATAACTCACGAACGGTCGAACTGAATTCAATTTAACGGATAAAATTCTATGAACGATGCAAGTCACTTTGCCCAAAGCGGAAGTGGCATAAATGCAAGGTGCGAGTGTGAGCCGGAATTTTTGAAGTTACGTGACATTTGTCAATAAGAATTTCTATGTAGCAATAAAAGCGCACTTAGCATTTGCCACCCCAAATGAGTTCATGAATTGGACTTTAATGCAAGAATTCGCTATTCCGAAATGTGTATTTCACTATTTTCTTTATTTTAATCGAAGCCTTTACAAAAACCCAACCAGTTCAATACGAAACACAAAGCAATTAAACAGCGCGATGCCCAGAAAAGCAAAAGGAATGGTGGCCGGCCATTAGCAACATGCTTTTTTTATGTCACACGTATTCACAGACACGGATTGAAATTACAAAAACAACAATGTAAACAAATGGGTTTTGGGGGGATAGACGTACGAACGATATCCATCTCTTTTATTCATTCATCTCTGCTGAGGACTAAGTTGACAGTTCCCATATGTGGCTGACGTAAAAATCTTATCAAGACCAGTCTAGTCGACTGAAGATAACTAGATTCTTGAATGTGCTCATTGCTAATAATCCGAACCCCTCCCAAAAACTTTTCTTTCAAACTGAATACAGTCATTCAATTAATTAGCCGTCATCAAAGTGTTACCTGTCATCGAATTTATCAGTATTTTGTTCTTATATTTGCTTATTAATTTCATAAAAAAACGCTTTAGTTTGAACTCTTAGAATGTCTGCGAATCAAAAGGACGGTCCTTCTCCATCTAAAACAACAGCGTCACATTCTGGAATAAGTCATATTAGTGTACCTTCCAATGCTACAGATGATCAAGAACCACCTAAAATCGAGGATATAGTACTCATTGACCCGGAATGTCTAGTGCTCGATTTAAATCATCATCGTATTGGAGTTCTGGAAAACTTCGAACCACTGACAAAAATCGAAAACTTATATCTACGATGGAATTTAATAAAAAAAATTGAGAATCTACACACGCTTACTACTCTGATTGAGCTAGAGTTGTACGACAATCAAATTACAGAAATTGAAAACCTCGAGCAGCTTACGAATTTGGAAATTCTCGACATTAGTTTTAACCGTTTAACGAAAATTAAGAACCTTGATGCATTGCAAAATCTAAAGAAACTATTCTTGTGCGCAAATAAAATCTCCGCCATTGAGAATATTGGAATGTTAACCAACCTGACTATGCTGGAACTTGGAGATAATAAGCTAAAGAAAATAGAACACATTGAGACATTAGTAAATCTGCGGCAATTGTATTTGGGAAAAAACAAAATCAAACAAATTGAAAATTTAGGAAATCTTATCAACTTGGAGTGTTTGAGTTTGCAAGCTAATCGGATTATTAAAATCGAAAATCTAGAGGCTCTGGTAAATTTAACTGAACTATATTTGTCGGAGAACGGAATTGAGAAGATTGAAAATCTTGACCAAAATAAAAATATTGAAACCTTAGACTTGGCCAAAAACAAAATAAAAAAGATTGAAAATATTGGTCATTTGGATGAATTGGATGAGCTATGGCTCAATGATAATGAGATGACTACTTGGAAAAATGTGGAAGAAATGAAGAGTAACAAAAAGCTGGCAACTGTATATTTGGAGCGAAATCCAATTGCAAGTGATACGATGTACAGATTTAAGCTGAAAGACATTGTTCCATGGCTGCAAAAGATAGATGCAACACTTTGCCGATAGACTCTACAAATAAAAATGAGGGGTTCGTTGCTTTGATACAAATATGCTGACAAAATAATTTTTTTTTGTAATGCTTACCACCTGTTCGTAACTTTATAAGTTTAAGAAACAAAATTGTAATAAACAAAAATCTGAAGCCGAGGTCTAGCATACCTTGAAATATTGTTTGTAAACACTTTTTTCAGCCGATTCACTGATTTCGCCTAATCATTATTGGGAGGAGCACGATAACTTAGGCGTCAAATATATTACAACGGTTTGTTGTAGAGTGGTTACCTTTTTTAGTATAGGAGGGTGGGCTATCCTGCCCGTTTAAGCGGGGGAATAATAAAAAAAAGTCCTTCCTTCTTCATTTACTATCGGGTAGTTAGATAGTTATTCAGATTTTTAATAGATGAGTGGAAACGAAGACAGGAGACGCAGTATTAAGACAAGAAAAAAGATTTTCGCGAGGGGGGAACAAAGCAAGCTGTAATTTTTTGGGAAAGATAAATTAAATAAAAACTGATTTCGTCATTCTTTCTCGCAGTAAGCGATGATTTTAACTAATACCAATGTGGATGACACACAGCTAGCAGTTACGAGTTGTTTACCTTTGGAAGGATTGCTTTTTTGACTGAATTATTATTTTTTCGAGTATGGAAACGATTTTTTATGTTGAATTATATATTATTATAAATGTGTAAAAATCAATTGAAATGGATTTCCAGTGCAAGTGAAAAAAAATATATTTTTCGGCTAACTCAATGCACGCAAGAAGCAATAAAATTCGGATTTTATGTTCGATTTGGCAGCCGAAATCTGAAATCTCAGATCAAAATCTGAAAAGCCAAATCGAAAACGACATAAGTATGACAGTTTTTTCGAAATCGGTCATGAGAACAGCTGTTTCAGTTGAGGTTTATGAAGGGGTAGTCGACGATGACGAATCTAGTCAAGAAATTTGTGACTGAAGGGCCCAGCCCATAGAATCCGTCGCATACGTTGTGTCGACGGATCCGTCAATATTGACGGATTAGGCGGAACGAGCAGTCCCAAAGAATCCGTCGCATACGGTGACAGCCAGTGGCAAAGTACTCTGTCCTAATATTTCCCACAAAACATTATAATATTTCAATATTCACCGTACTCAAATTTCCTTTTAAATAATTACCTTGAAATGTACTTTTTGTGAATAAATCTTTCTTTTAAAAGTAAAATTTATATTTTACGGACATAAAAATCATATTAAATTATGTTTGTTATAAAAGTCCCAGTTTGTTAATATTTATACCAGAAAATCTTGCTAAAAAGCGATTTACAGAAGCTCTTTTTATGTACATTCATTATGTTTGTTTGACGTGGCTAGCACTAGTGCGCACTGAGAAGAGTCAGCTAATTTTTTAAGCCTGTCAAAAATAATGCACTACCCTGAAAATTCGACTTCTTTATCGAACGCAAAACGTTGCCCTGAAGTCTCTCAGCTGTTGATATTGACAAATATTTATTTTTTGGCAACACTTTTTCCCGTTTATAGTTGTTCCAAAAATGAGGTAACAACAGTAAACCCAAGCTTTCACTAGGGCACAAGTGAATTTTCTAAAATGTTCATAAACATTCAATAAATTTCTATAAGGTTTGGTGAATGTTTTCAAATTCGTTTATTTAACACCATATTTGAACAAATTCAAAATATGATTGGAAATTCTGTAGTTTAATAACACTGAACTTTGACAGACAGTCGTCTGTTGTTTTTTTCTTTTCGCTTCCTTTCGGCATTTTGATAGTTTGAACCATAGACAAACCATACTGAGACCCCCAACTCACAATCCTCTTGCCGCTGGCCCCCTCAGTTTTTTTTTCAAATTCGCCATTTTGTATTTCTATCCGTGTTATGTCAATTCGGAATCCGAATGACATGCAAAAACATACAAAAAATACAAAAATAAATGCTGCCAACCTCGGCAGCCGTGTGCAAATGTGAAAGAGTTCGGGAATACCACATTTTAGAATAACTGAATGCCATTGGTTAGTTATTAAAAAATTTTTAAAGGTGAATAATTTTATTTGTATGGTTAATAGAGCTATCTAAAGGAGATGTTTTATATAATAGAAATACATTGGGACAAATATGGTTGTGTATTTTCCGCTTTTGGATATAATTAACTTCGGTTTCGTGTGTAATTTTTTCTTAAATAATAAAGAAAATTTGCTCAAAATGTTTTTATTTTCCCTCAACCAACATACAATCTTAATTTTTCGTAAATATTTTAAGCAAATGTACACTTTTTCCTAAAAAAAAATATTATTCACACGTAACGAACAATTTCAAATTAAACTGATAAATTTCTATGAACGCTGCAAGCCACTTTGCCCAAAGCGGAAGTGGCTCATATTTTTTGGGAGTGTATTGGTGACTCAGAATTTTTGAAGTTACGTGACATTTGTCAATACGAATTTCTATGTATCAATACTAGCGCAGTAAATCGTGACCACTCCGAAAAAATATAGCTTGTAGGCTAAGTAACGGGAAATCGGCGAAGTTGGGGGTCTCAGTATTGTCTCTGGTTTGAACAGCTGAGTTTGACAACCGACTTAACAGTCGATTTACGCGATTTACGCAATGATATATCCGAGGGGTGTTCACTTAAAGCACCGCAGAAGTTTATGCATTTTCGAGCTGCATAAAATTATGGGTTTAAGTGAATACCCTTATTATTTTATTGTAACGAAATTATAAAAGGAATTCCATTGGATTCCAACAATTTCATATAGGTACTCTAAAAGCTCTTAACCTCAACTGTGATGTGAACGCCGTGTAACTAATGGGCGCAAAATATGCCGAACACAGTCGCCGTCACTTGAAATTCCACCAGAAAAGTCGTACCAGCAGATTGTATAAGTATGCGTGCGGCATTAATGGCGCTCCTTTGATTTGTACAGGCACGAATACTTATGTACTCCAGGCAGCTTGTAGGCAGGTTTCCCGTTTCTGCTCTCAGTTGGCCCTCTAGTTTAGTTCATAGACAAACCATACTGAGACCCCCAACTCACAATCCTCTTGCCGCTGGCCCCCTCAGTTTTTTTTCAAATTCGTTATATTGTGTTCCTATCGGTGTCAATTCGGAATCCGAATGGCATGCAAAAACATACAAAAAATACAAAAATAAATGCTGCCAACCTCGGCAGCCGTGGGGAAATGTGCAAGAGTTCGGGAATACCACATTTTAGCATAACTGAATGCCATTGGTTAGTAATTATAAATTTTTTGAAGGTGAATAATTTTATTTTTGTGGCTAATAAAACTATTTAAAGGAGATGTTTCATATACTAGAAATATATTGAGACAAATATGGTTGTGTATTTCCCGATTTTGGATATAATTAACTTCGATTTCGTGTGTAAATTTTTCTTAAATAATAAGGAAAATTTGCTCAAAATGTTTTTATTTTCCCTCAACCAACATACATTCTTGATTTCTCGTAAATATTTTAAGCAAATGTACACTTTTTCCTAAAAAAAATTATTATTCACACGTAACGAACAATTTCAAATTTAACGTACAAAATTCTTTGAACACTGCCAGCAACTTTGCCCACAGCGGAAGTGGCTCTTAATTTTTGGGAGTGTATTGGTGACTCAGAATTTTTGAAGGTTCGTGATATTTGTCAATACGAATTTCTATATATCAATACTAGCGCAGTAAATCGTGACCACTCCGAAAAAATATAGCTTGTAGGCTAAGTAACGGGAAATCGGCCGAAGTTGGTGGTCTCAGTATTGTCTCTGGTGCTAGCCACGTCAAACAAACCTACTGAGTACTATTCAATTCATTTATGCCGCATTTACACAGTCACACATTCCTATCACGGAAGATTAAAGGGATGCTAAATACTAAATAGCCGTGTGAATGAAAGGGACGGCATTACCTAACACGCAAAAAAACGTGACACGTTTTTTCGTCGCCCATCTAGTTTACGTGGTAGGAATTATGGGAAAGCTATGCATGTTGATATTTTTATAGCGACGGCTCACGAAATTTCGCTTTCCTATAAAACAAAATGCCTTCCGGAAGTGATGAGCGGACAATTATTTATAAATTTCGTACAACTGATTGATGCATTTTTGGTTAAATTTACTGAAACTTAAAATCGCTCTCATTTCAGATGTTTTAAATCAGAAATAGAAATATTTTCAAGTGATTACAGAAATTATATTCTCCGGAAATTGGGTTTATTTCCGTTTTACGTACCTATAATTATTGGCAGCACATCCATGACACTTTAGGCGTCTGATTTGTGATTTCATTCTTACTCCTTTACTAGCATTGACTGGGGAAAAACGGATTTCTCACTCACGTCTCGTGCAAAAATGCGCGTGCGTGATCGTGTAAATGCAGTTTTATTGAGACTTATTTATAAATCACGAAAGGCGTCTCCACCGAACTTTACGTGGCTAAGTTTGACATTTTTGTCAACTTTCGGACCACATAGTTTTTTTTTGTTTTGTTGCAATACCTGCCATGAATAAAAGAATTTTTGAATGTATGTAATTAATGAAAATATCAAAAACTCACCGAAACACAAACAAAATTAGAAAATTGCACGAGACGTGAGAGAGAAATCCGTTTTTCCCCAGTCAATGCTAGTACAGGAGTAAGAATGAGATCACAAATCAGACGCCTAAAGTGTCATGGATGTGCTGCCCATAATTATAGGTACGTAAAATGGAAATAAACCCAATTTCCGGAGAATATAATTTCTGTAATCACTTGAAAATATTTGTATTTCTGATTTAAAACATCTGAAATGAGAGCGATTTTAATTTTCTGTAAATTTTACCAAAAATGCATCAATCAGTTGTACGAAATTTATACATAATTGTCCGCTCATCACTTCCGGAAGGCATTTTGTTTTATAGGAAAGCAAAATTTCGTGAACCGTCGCTATAAAAATATCAACATGCATAGCTTTCCCATAATTCCTACCACGTAAACTAGATGGGCGCCGGTTTTGAAGGGTAGTGATGCGATGTCATGAGAACACAAGCGTTCTCACCTAGCCTCTCACTATCAACTCCTACTCTCACCTCCACGTGGTGACTGGTGGGTGCCTAGTACCTCGACTGGAGATTGGGTAACCAACCCCTTTGGAAGGTCGTTGGTGGCAGCAGACGAGAGGGGGGAGGAGTGTTGTTTTCTCACTAAGGCAACTCCTCTGGTACCAGACGGCAGCGGAGGAGTTCCCTAGATGGAGCCAACGGTGGCGTCTACAGTTCCAGTCAGGCCGAACTATTTAGTGTAATCCCTATAGAGCTGCTCTGACATATTCGGATACCAGGTCTATAGGGATTTCCAACACCGAGCCAGGGTGTTGGAGAAGAGTTGGTGGCGGATGAACCCTTAATGGGCCAACGGCAGCGCTCACATCCCAAAGTGGGTTACTGGCACCGGAATAACCGGCCTGCTGTCCTAGGGTCAAGGGCCTGGCCCTCCAGGTTGGGGGTTGTGCCGTCGGGGTAACTTCCCGACCATGTAAAAAAAACACTAGTTATGGGAGAGACACGAGGAGCCTTGGATAACAATTTCCCTCAAACGGCAACTAGACCCGGAACGTCAACGGACAACGATTTAAGAGTATGTACCTGGAACGTGCGAACGCTGTACACCCCAGGTGCTACTCAAAAACTTGAGTCTGTCCTCACGCGGTACAAGGCAGATATTACCGCGATCCAGGAGATACGATGGATAGGATCAGGTATGATGAAAAGGAAAAATTGCGATATTTATTACAGCTGCCATAAAAGATTGCATGTATTAGGATGCGGATTCGTCGTGGGAAATCGGCTTAGGGCAAAAGTTATTGACTTTAAGCCGATAAGTGATCGCCTAGCTGTGATCCGCATCAAAGCTACTTTCCAAAACATAAGCCTAATATGTGCACACGCCCCTACCGACGAGGCTGAAGACCCTATCAAGGAGGAGTTTTATGACCTCCTGGATGGAGCCTACGGAGCCTGTCCGGAGTACGATGTCAAAGTAGTGCTCGGGGACTTCAATGCTAAAATCGGAAAGGAAAACATCTTTGGCGGGTTAGTTGGTAAGCACAGAATCCACGAAACGACCACAGACAACGGTTACCGACTAACTGACTTCGCGGCAGCTCGTAATACGGTGATAAGTAGCACTATGTTTCCAAGGCTAAGGATCCACACAGCAACCTGGCGCTCTCCAGACGGTCGAACCGCCAACCAAATCGACCATGTGCTAATCGACGCGAGGCACGCATCCAACACCCTCAACGTGCACACATTCGGAGGGGCAAACGTTGACTCTGACCATTTTCTTGTTGCGGCTAAGTTCAGAGCTCGACTATCCAACGAGAAGAAGCTGCGTTTCGCCCAGAAGAAGAAATTCAACGTTGGACGCCTTAGCACACCTGGAGTAGCCAGAGTCTACAAAGAGCGCCTGAGTGAGAAACTCTCCGCAGTGCATTCACCTACCACAAATGCCAACACCCAGTGGTCCCAGAATCGCGACATCATCAAAGAGGTAGCCGAAACCACCTTAGGGTACCAGCCACCCCAGAGAAAGAGCCCGTGGTATGCTGATGAATGCGTACGCAGGAAAAAGGTGACAGAAGATGCACATATAAAGGCGCTGCAGCGCAAAACAAGGGCAGCGAGGGAAGAGTATCGAGCCAGTAGGAGGGAGGAGAAGAAAATCCTGCGTAGAAAGAAGAGGGCCTACGCAGTCTCCCAGCTCAAGGAGATCGAAGAGTCCCGCGATCGAAGCAACATCCGGAAGTTCTACAAGAAAGCCAAGCAACTGGCTGCTGGCTTCAAGACCGGAACGCAGGCTTTTCGAAACAGTGATGGAAACCTAGTCACCAAAGCGCAGGGAATAGTAGATGTGTTTAAGCAGTACTTCCAGCAGCTGCTAAATGGGCATCATGTAGAGAGAGTGATAGGGCAAGAAGAGAACCCACGTCCAGTCAATGAAGATCCAGTTCCACCGCCCAGTATAGAAGAAGTTGGCTTAGCAATAAAAATGCTAAAGAACAACAAGGCCGCCGGCTCTGATGGCTTACCAGCGTAGCTCTTCAAATACGGTGGTGATGTTTTGGTAGGGCGCATGCACCAAATCATCAACCAGATATGGGTGGAAGAAAGTATGCCCGATGACTGGACTATCAGCTCCATATGCCCCATCTACTAAAAAGGCGATCCTATGTCTTGCAAGAACTATCGAGGCATATCCCTACTTAATGTCGCATATAAGATCCTATCCAACGTACTGTGTGAACATCTCAAACCTTTCTGCAACACACTAATCGGCACGTACCAGTGTGGCTTCCGGCCCGGCAGATCGACTATAGACCAAATTTTCACACTGAGGCAAATTCTGGAAAAGACCAATGAATTTCAAGTCGAGACTCACCACCTTTTCATCGACTTCAAAGCCGCATATGATAGCATTCATCGTCAGGAGCTTTATGTGGCGATGGCCGAATTCGGGATCCCGGCAAAACTGATCCAGCTATGTAGCGTGACGCTGGAGAACACACGCTGCAACGTGCAATTTCGGCAAGGAGACGCATTATCATGTGACTTCTTCAATCTCGTGCTAGAGCAGATAGTGCGCAGGGCAGGTGTCAACACGGAAGGCACTATCTTCAACAAATCCGTCCAGCTACTGGGGTATGCAGACGATATTGACATCATCGGTCGCTCCCAGCGTGCCGTGATAGAGGCTTTTACGGCGATTGAAGAACAGGCGAAATTCGTTGGTCTTGTAAATGAGGACAAGACTAAGTACATGCTATGAACAAACAAACCAGCATCTGTCCACCGCCTAGGACAGAACGTCACTATTGATAGCAACAATTTCGAGGTAGTTAAGGAGTTTATCTACCTCGGAGTAAACATGAACTCCACAAATGACATCCTAGTGGAGATCCGGTGAAGAATTACCCTAGGAAACCGCTGCTACTTCGGTTTGGCAAAGCAATTGGGTTCAAAACTCCTAACTCGAAGGACAAAATGTATGCTTTACAGAACCGTTATCCTGCCAGTTCTGCTTTATGGCGCCGAGTGCTGGACGATAAGCAGGAAGGGAGAGCTGATACTAGGCTCCTTCGAAAGAAAAATTCTTCGGCGGATTTTTGGTCCTGTGTGCGAGGAGGGCGAATGGAGGAGAAGATACAACCGCGAACTCTATGAGCTGTACCAAGATGTGGATGTAGTCCAAAAGGCCAAAATACGTCGACTACATTGGCTCGGCCACATCGAGCGAATGGACAATAATGCTCCAGCTAAGAGGATCTTCGAATCCCAGCCGCCAGGTTCGAGACGACAAGGAAGACCGAACCTCCGTTTCAAAGACCAAGCCATTGCGGATGCCAGAGCGCTTGGTCTGGACAACTGGAAGCAGCGTGCCCGGGATCGCAGAGGATGGAAGGCTGCAGTGTCTCAGGCAGAGACTCTCCACGGGTCGGAAGCCCGTTAAGTAAGTAAAGTAAGTAAGTAAACTAGATGGGCGACGAAAAAACGTGTCACGTTTTTTTGCGTGTTAGGTAATGCCGTCCCTTTCATTCACACGGCTATTTAGTATTTAGCATCCCTTTAATCTTCCGTGATAGGAATGTGTGACTGTGTAAATGCGGCATAAAGTACTGAAGAGAATTACAGTATGTTCGATTTTATTTTGTATGGATTTGCGATGACAGATACGTAATTCAAAATTAAACACGTCTAAATCACGTAATTATTAATCACGAAAATGTATGATAAATCACGTAATTTATGAGATGATTTAGCTTAATCAAGTCGATTTAGCTAAATCACGTTGGTGGGAACATGGTATTAAAATAACTTTAACACGAATGAAGCCTGTAAGTACGATTGTACTTATTACAATAGAAGAATATTATACAATAGAAGGCTATAATGTATGGCTCTCTCTTATGATTTAAAAAGCTTTTGAATTGCCAATATGGCTCGGTGTGTGATAAAAGGATAACTTCCGCTCATGGAGTTATAATTAAGTTACTTTGAACGCAATAGGTCTCACTGAGTACTAATGTGGTATTCGATTGGGCGCTCTCACTGCACTTTTTTTGCTCTCAGGGCAATTTTTACGTTCGTTTGGTACAAAAATAAAGCAATCTTTTTCAGATTTCAAAGCACTTTTGCGAATCTGGATTTTTTTTCTCAGATTTGGTTCAGATTTACCAATACAAGTATGTTTGAGTTTGTCAACTAGTGGGGTTTGTTTACGTTTTCGAAAAAATGTTCAACTGCAAAGAAAAGCATTGCATCGGTTTGTTTTTTTTTAATTATTTATGTACAAATGTTTATTTGGGCGATCATTTTGAATGTTTTCATATGAAATTTAACCAGTGAATAGAAAACACTTAGAAAAGTGTCGAAGGCTACATATATTTATTGCAGTCGCACAAATATCAACAAATAAAAGAGCAAGTGACGTTTTTGTGTTTGATTAGCCACACAAAACCTGAAATCTAAGAGCAAATCTGAAGAAGCCCAATCGAATACCACATAAGCTGGCAGTTCTCATATATGTGGCTGACGTAGAAAACGTGACGTTCCTGACCAATCTATTTTTTGCGTTCAGGTTGCATCTCATCGAGACCAATCCAGTCGACTTAATGGCGTTTTCGATTGAAGAAAAGAAGTGCCCTTTCTATGAAAAGATCAAATCTAGAAGTGCTCTTTCTATGTTTCATTCAAAAAAAAAGTGCACTTCCAGGTCAATTCTTAATACGAAAGAAGCGTCCGGAATATTTTGAGAGAATAGGGTAGTTCGCGACAACGTCAGTGTCAAATAAGAAGAAGAAAAATCGAAGTGACAGCTAAAAAACTTGTAGCAAAACAAAACGGATTTTGTATGGATGTAGTGTAATTATGTTAAAAAAATAATGAAAAGTGCATAAAAAAGTGCAAAAAACAAGATAAAAGCATTGTTGAATTATAAAATTATGTTTATCAAACGTATTTGGTAACAACTGAGAAGTTAAATTAATGGCATTTGTGCGCTTTTCAACAATATATAAACAAATCACTACTCTGGCCATTATAAAACAGCTTTGTTATCCTACAAGTTTTTTTGACGTTTGAGCAAAAAAGGTAGCCCATCTGTGAAAGGATGGGCTTCGCGAAACACTCTATTGCCCTGAACTCACCAACACACACTAGCAAAATGTCAGATTTAAATGTTTGTTGTGTTATTAGAAACAAATTTTTCGCTTGTAATCCGAAAATATACAATTACGAGTGCAAAATGTAAACTTAATATTATAATATATTGATTTGGTCTATCAAATCTAATCACACATATATGGTGTCTACAGTCTACCACTGTTGCAAAAGTGCTCCAACGAATTTTATTGAAAAGAGCAATTCTGAACTTCGGGGCATTTCTCTCGGATCTTCAATGAAAAACGCCATAAGATAAGTAGATTCTTGAATGTGCCCATTTATTACTTTTTGATTTGGACAGCGCTTAAAGCTCTTGAACGCAACTGACAGCCTTGAGCACAATTCTTGAAATGCCACTAATTTGTTTCGACTTCCATTGCGTCTTGCGGTATTTTGTCTTATATTTAAGATAATTTCATTATTGTTGCGAAAATCAAAAATGTCTGGTGAACTTACTATTGCCAAGGAGGCTGTACTTAAGGCCAGCTGTCCCATTCCGAAAAACACAGCAATTGTCCGAGGCTATGACTGGAATAATGGTATCGACTACTCTGCACTTTTGCAATCTTATGTGAACTCTGGATTTCAATCCACAAATCTGGGTCTCGCCATAAAGGAAGTCGATAGAATGGTACCTGATCCTTATACTATAAAAACGGTTCAATGTCCAATTTACCATTACTTGACAAGCTCGATTGCAGGGCGAAACCGCTACATCATACACAAGAAGATATCCATGAACCGGATGAATTCATTAAAAGGAAGCATAATTGTACAATATTTCTAGGCTACACCTCAAATCTAGTTTCATCTGGAATGCGTGAGACTCTTCGATTTCTAGTGGAACACAAAATGGTTGATTGTATTGTAACAACAGCCGGTGGAGTGGAAGAGGACTTTATCAAGTGCCTAGCTCCAACATATATGGGTGAGCACGTGACTTAATCTTATTGACTGAACATATATATAGTATAACTTCTCAGGTTCCTTTGAGCTGCCTGGCAAAGAACTGCGGGACAAGGGGATCAATAGAATCGGCAATCTCCTTGTGCCCAATGACAATTATTGCAAATTTGAAGACTGGCTAATGCCACTACTAACAGAGATGCTTGTAGATCAAAATGTAAATCAAGCAATCTGGTCGCCATCGAAAATTATTCAACGACTGGGAGAGAGAATCGATGACCCGTCTTCCATCTACTACTGGGCTGCAAAAAATAAAATTCCGGTCTTTAGTCCAGCTCTGACCGATGGTAGCCTTGGTGATATGATGTATTTTCATTCGTTTCGCAATCCTGGTTTGATTGTTGATATTCTCTCTGATCTGCGAAGACTGAATTCGATGGCGGTTAAGGCGACTAACTCTGGTATGATCATCATTGGGGGAGGAGTTATAAAGCATCACATCTGTAATGCGAATCTAATGCGAAATGGTGCGGATTTCTCTGTATTTATAAACACAGCATCTGAATTTGATGGAAGTGACAGCGGTGCAAGACCAGATGAAGCAGTGTCTTGGGGAAAAATAAAGAAGGATGCTAGTCCCGTAAAGGTGTACGCTGAAGCTAGTTTAGTATTTCCTTTAATAGTAGGTGAAACGTTTGCTAAAAGACATTTTGCTAGTAAAATTAACAAAGTGTAGAGCACAGCTGTATTTTTCATTTTACTGTTTTTTTCAGCATCGTTGGAATGGGACCGGTATGCATTTTTTTGTAGTAGGTATATGGGCATTATGTATGCATTCATTTATCCATACTTGGTTGGTGATTTGATGCAAACGCCCTACATACTTATTATCTCTTCTGCCTCGGCAATCTTCACCGCTATTCTTCTTTTGCGTTGGAGTTAAATGTGTCTTCATTTGGCACATTTTCCCTGTTTATATTCATAAATCATACTTTTGTCGGTGACTGGTAACCTACTGTAGTTTTGGTCTGTTTTCTTTACTTAACGTATAGAGTCTATCCCATCTATTGCACCCTCTCCGACACATCTGCGTTGTACCAGTTAATAAAAATAGTGGTGCTCCCTCTTCCACGCGAGCGAAGTCTTTAACCTCAAAACGCATGGCCGCAAAAAAAAAAAACGGGAAATCGATTTCGACCGCTGGATGATATCACGCTCCCCACGCCACGGGCAAAAAAAAAAAAACAATGGAAACTACACGTCCCTTGAAAAATATCCACAACTTCCCGAAAAAAACACTCTTCAAATTAGATTTGTGCTCATCAAAACCTCTCTCTTCGGTAAGCATATGTGTGCTTAGGAAAGCTATCGATGCTATACGCTCAGAATATGAGTATATAGATTTTAACAAAAAATCTAAATATTGCCAATAGATTCCTTACCACAAAAAACTCGCAAACCAGTGCCCAGTTACAGTTAAAATGCATGAACGTCTCAATTCCTCAAAGGGAATCGTCTACGCACCATGCCTTAAAAACGTGCCAGAGTCTGAAATTGTAACAGAAATGTCTCAGCAAGGAGTCACTGAGGTGTACAAATTCTCGAAGCAATCTGACGGGAAAAAACAACCCACTGGTTTAATACTCCTAACTTTTGACCTTTTCCATCCGCCAGAAACAGTTGAAATAGGCTGGTATAAGAAGAAAGTTTCGGAATAGATTCCTAACCCAATGAGATGCCGGAATTGCCAACTATTGGGACACACAACAAATCCAACATGCAACCTGCCTCCCCACACAGAAACGGAATGCTCGCGGATTACGCGTGCCAACTGCCCTGCCCCACACCCTGCATCTTCAAAAGACTGTCCAAAATACCTCCAAATCAAAGAAACTCTTGCAATCAAAACAAAAAACAGATGTGCAATGGCCGAAGCCAAGCGCTTGTACAAGCAAGAACTCCCACTTCAACCTAACCTCATTTCAATTTCTTTCGCAGTAAAGACCAAAGAAACACATCCAACCACTTCCGATAATGCCGGTGTTATCACTGAACGAACAAATATTAAAAAAACAACTCCGAACCCATCAAACAAATATTAGACCATACCATTTCGTCTAAACCAGATACACCCACACTCACCAATTCTCTCACAAATTCACAAAACCCACACTCAACATCATTATCATCAAAACCAAACGCTGAAAACACAGTTCTTTCCTCCCACAGCCTCTCAAAGGCTAAACCAAACATACAACAAGAAAACACAACTAATCCGACGTAAATCCCTTTTTGAAATCACCACCACATCAAGCAATAAAAAACCCTACTAAACCATCGTCAACACCCAAATCTCCGATCACTACAATTACCGACTCTCTTATAAAAAGAACAGCTACATGCACACTGATCTGATACCGAAGATGACAAGTCAACATAAACGTTCTATTTAACCCCAACCGGTGTCTTCGCGGACGGTTTGCTGCATGTGCATCTGTTAAGCTGCGAATAGGTGCGGTGCAGCTTACCGCCCGTGAAGACACCGCAACTACATTAACAACTTAAAACATCATCTCTCACAAATCCGTAACAGCGGTACTCTTCAAAAAACAGTGCAGTGCCGCTGCCGCAGGCCCCAATTCACGCAACTCCCACACTTTTGTTGTTTTTCGACAATAAAAGTAGTGGCCCTCCTTTTCTAAAGGAAATGGCTCAAACGATCTTACAATGGAACATCAAAGGCCTTATAAATAATAACTATAAAGAGCTCAAAATATTAATTAAAGAACACCAACCTAGTGTAATATCTATTCAAGAGACGCACATTCCTTTCGGCTTCCAGCCCATATTACCCAAAATCCATCAACTCCAACATTCAAACAAGCGTTTTGTGGGGCCCGGCCACCACAAACAGGCGCGGCAGCATAATCGAGGATTATATTTCAGAATCCAACATGATTATCCTTAACGATGGCTCCCGTACTCACCTATCCACACATAACACTCTCACCCACATAGACCTAACTTGTTGCTCTCCACTCCTTCTCCCGAGAACCAAATGCCAGACTCTAGATGACTTAAGTAACAGCGACCATTTCCCAATTTTGGTGTCAATTTCACTCGACCAACAATAGAAAGCATCCACGCCGATTTCAATATACAAGACTAACCTAGCCGACTGGGGCAAGTTTAGAAATTTCGTAGATGCATTCCTTTCAGAGAGAACAGAAGACCAAACCATTAATAGGGAAGCAGCTATACTGCATAAATGCATCCGCTTTGCTGCCAATAAATCCATACCCCTTACCTCTCCAAAAGCACCAAAACGTGTAGTTCCATGGTGGAACTCCGAACTGGGGTCCTTAAGAAGAGACAAGATTACCACTTGCAAGCAATTTAAAAGAAACCCAACCCAAGAAAACTTGATAGCTTATAAAAAATCAAATGCCAAATTTCGAAGGCTTTTAAAAAACAGAAAAATTCAAAGTTATAACGAATTAACTTCATCCATTAGTCCGAATTCTTCAACTACCCAACTCTGGCAAAACATCGTAAGGCTTGTTGGTGCCCCCACTGGCCTTACTATCAAACTCATTAATTCCTCGGCGGGACCGCTAAGCTCCCCTGTTGATATCAGTAACTTCTTTGCCCAAAGTTGGTCCCAATATTCGGATGATACAAACTTTCCCTACAAATTCACCATAAAGAAACGGCAAGCCCTAAATATTCGCGTTACATCGACAAATAACCCTAACCCATTAGCTAAACGTATAGAGCAACCTATCTCATATATATCGAATTTGAAAATTGTCTAAACCTGGGTAAAGGAAAAACTCCAGGTCAAGACAAAATCTCCTACCCCATGATAAAAAACTTAACTATCCCAGCTAAAAAGAGACTAATCAAACTATAGAACTTTATTTTCGATGATAGCGTCATTCCACAAGCGTGGAATACGGCCGCGATAGTCCCCATCCCAAAACTTTATAAAGACTAATCAACTATCAATGGGTACCGTCCCATATCACTACTCCCTACGCCTCAAAAGTTTTGGCAAAAATAATAGCCTCCCGTGTTCTTTGGTACACCGAATCCAGGAAGCTAATGAGCAAAAACCATCTTGCTTTCAAACCAAAACGAGGATGTATCGACGCCCTGCTACATATCGATTGGGTTATATCAAAAGCTATTTCCGCCCGAAATCACATCTCAGTCCTCGCGATAGACTTCGAAAAAGCTTTCGACCGCATTGGTATACACCTGGTGCTACAAAAACAAAAGGATTGGTGCATAGGCCCAAAAATGTTCGGCTAAAGGTCCTTTCTGACCAACAGAAAATTTTCTGTGAAAGTTCAGAATGCATTCTCATCCAGTCTTCCCCTACATAACGGAATTCCACAAGGATCACCTCTATCCGTCATTCTGTTTTTGATAGCCTTCAATGATATTAGCACAATCATAAGCAGATATAAAAAATTAGATCACTGCGTATACGCAGATGACGTCTATATCCTCTGTCGACAAAACAGTCAAAAACAGATTAACACTTGGCTCGCCAGAGTACTAAAAGACATTTTGAAATGGTCTGCCTAAAACCCTTCACGTCTGTCGTAAACGTACATGTCAAAATGTAGACCTAAGACTTAATAACATTATTATAGAATCCGTTTCTAGTTTAAGTATTCTAGGCCTGTTATTTTACTCTAGATATAAGTGGAAAGATCACTGTGTAGAAATTAAGAAATCGCTAGCTGCTATGCTTTATCCATATACGGATCCGCCCCAAAGTCTACGCTACAAATCATCAAGGCTCCATATCACCAAGCAGCCAGAAGAAGCATCAACGCCTACCACACATCCCCCATCAAAAACATTCTAGCAGAAGCGGGGCTGCCATTAGTTGAAGACCGTTACTGCGAAATCTTAGCTAGCCTGTTGACTAAACTGTCCTTCGCAACCGGCTCTGTCATTGACAAAGATATCCTCACCATATCCAAACTCAAGCGAAAAAAAAGAATACCATCCGCCATGGAGCTCTCGTTGGCACTAGGCAAAAACTGACAATACCTTTTAAAGTTTTTCCCCAAATTCCTCTCCACTCAGCCACCATGGACAAATAGCAACAACTCCGTAAGACTAGAACTGAGCGAACTCCCTAAAGGAAGCACTAACCGTCGGTTATACCGGTCGGTTTTCCAAGACATATCATCCGAACTAACCTCAGAAGGATGGACTTTAATCTACACAGATGGCTCTAAGACCGATCACAACACTGGCTTTGCAGTCACCTTAGAAGATGGCACTCTACTCAAACAAGGTATTGTATCCGAAACCGCATCCATCTTTACAACAGAAGCTCTTGCCGTCTTGGCAGCACTAAAACTTACAAGCCTCCTAAACGGCGAGCTTTTTATCTGCTCCGACAGTCTCTCCGTTTTGCGCGGTTCTCAACCCCATAAACAATGACCTATCATCATCATCAGATCAAGCAAAGCGTCATCTGAAAACAAACATTATCAACATACTCAGTAAACCATTATTTGAAAACATGAAGATAGTTAACAAATTACTTGAAATGTACAATATCACTTTATAATCCCTCTATCATCTCTTTTTACCACTTTTACAATTGAGCCGAAAGCCTCTGCAGCTAGTGCTCGTTAAATTTAATATTAGTGTATTTTAAATCCATTGTTAAAGAATAATAATAATAATAATATTTAATTGTTGTTAACGTATATGACAGTGGAATAAGCAATAAACCATGTTTATCATACTATTCCTATTCGAAAAATAAAAATGCATCTTTTCGAAATTCATTTAAATTTTTATTATCATATATTTTTGTGTATTTCTATATCAATAATTATTCATCAAAACGGAAAATAAAAACAACTCGAGTATCGTTAGTAAGTTAATACTTATAACTTACAAATCTTTTACTTTTAATTACTTTTGTTCTTCGGCTTCAAATCGTCTTATTCTGGTCGATCCATACACATCTTAATAATCGTAATAAATAGTTTTACGTTGTCTATTTAATTATTTTTTGTTTTTTCAAATATTCTATTATCTTATGTTTAAACTAACATATTTAAATTGCTATACATAATTGTTTTATTTACAAAAATAGTACACACACATCAAATTGTGAGGAATGAACGTTTATAACATAAACGGGGAGAGTTAAAACAAATTAAAACGAAAAGCATCTATCTTGTTTAAAATTTTGCTCATCTCAAATCGTCAATATTTTTTTGGATAAATTTATTATATTAGGGATAAAAATGTTTTGTCAGTTTTGTTTATAAAAACATGTAACGTGAAAATTTGTTAGTAATACACATACATACGAGTACTTGTTGTATAATATAAGTTCGAATTTGTTTATTTTATTTTTTGATTAAATTCTATGTTTATATTTATTTTATATATAATGCTAATGTTAGATCTTTCTTGAAAAGCCGTTAGTTTTTTTTTTGTATGAGAATGGGTAGATGTAAATAATTTATTATTAATTGGGTATGGAACGATGATGTAAATAGATTATTATTTCTATCGGTTTTTTTTACAGCCGAGAAGGATGTGTGATGTAAGGCTTATGTTTGTATAAAGAAATATTATATGTATGGTTCTTTTGGCTGGATGAGTACCATTTTACTAAGTGAGTATTATTATTTTGGGAGAAATATTTATGGAATTAAAGCTAGTTGATGATTGGATATCGGGCTAGTGGAAACTCATTGTCTTTTAGCCGTACCACCTAAGATGGGTGTTCTAGAAATTGGTTAAACATTAACATTCCTGTACGTTAGTTGCACTTGGCGACTTACACAAAAAATAAAGGGAATATGCCCTCTACTGGCAACCAATCATTTTAATTTTTGCGACGTATTTATTTTATGACTAAAACCGATTAATTAAGAAGTTTTTTTTGTCCATTTTACTCTCGGATGTTTATCAGACGTTCGCATAATTGGTGGGTCAGTTGAAAAAAAAAAACAGGTTTGGCGGTTTTGACAAAAAATAAGCATCATTTTAGTTTGTGAACGAGTAATTAGATACAACCTGTGGAATCAATCCTCTATGTTATTAGTTCTTTAATACCAGCCTTCGACGCCCCCCTTTAAGATTTCGTTATAAGTGCGACACAAAAACAATTACATAATATGGTAGGCGAAAAACTCTGCTACCTGCCTGCCAAAAATAATAAATGTGTTGAACTTCATCTCCTGGGACTCTCACGTTAACTAATCGGCTCGATCATTCTTGCAAAGCCCTTAGAATTTAACCATCGCTTACCATACGTAGAAGGAAAGCGACGATTGGTTCACAACTTGAAAGGGAAAATTGTCTAAATCCATGTATCTGATGTTTTAACCAATTTATTTTAGCAGTTAGTTACACAACGCAAAAAGAAAGCGCAACCGGAATAGCTTTGCTTCCATGTTAAGTAACACCTGACACAATTAAAATTCGAAAAAGTGCAGGAATATTAAATCAAGAGATTTAGCTTTTCCGTAACTGAGTGTGTGTACGAAACTGGTTAAATGATCTTTAAGCTGAAATATATGGGCAGATTAACATGAGGCATATAGAATTTAATGTTGCGTCAGTGAGTATTATGGCCAGAGACTATATTTAGAGATAAGATTATTATATTCACTGGCAAACCACAGCTATACACTCATATCAGACACAGATAGCAGCATGGTGTAGTTTCCAGGCTCCATTGTATTTAATATAAAATCAAACAGCAAATTTTAAATCTGAGCAGAGGTTGATGACGTAAAAGCTACACTGACAAAGCCATTTGTTAATCTAATATTAAAACATGTATTTGCGATAATTTCTACAATTATATTTACAAATGCATTTTTCAGTGTAGCTTTTCTAAACGAATCAAAATCAGGTGCGTGCGAACTAAAACCCACTCTATACCTCACAATCAATTTATGCTTACAAGATCCCATAATTGAAACGGTATGTGATAAGGTTTTTCATCAAAAAATTAACCGAAATCAATTGCTTACCATTTTGTTTTAGTTTTTTTTTCTGCTTTACTTTAGTTGTAGTTGCTGCTGTCACTGCAAATGTCATTTTTCTTTCTAAAGCAATTGTTGTTGTTTGCGTTGTGGACCTGTTGGACCTGTGGAGCTGTTCGCGTTGGACCTGTGATACACTCAACATTTTGCTTTCTCCACAGCACCTTGCAAAGAGCTCATCAAATCACATATTGTCATCAAACTTGGCAAAATTACTCTCCCACTGAAAGCTGTTTGCATTTTTAGGTCCGCCATTGCTGCTGTCGCCATTTGTTGCCTTGTTGTAAACACCGCCATTGCTGCCAGGTGAAGGCGACTTAAAGAACTCATCATCTTCGAATGGGTCTTCACTCTTCTTGGCGAAAATATTTATTGACTCGGACTTTTTTATCAGTTCCTGGCGCTGTTGTAGCTTGCTGTTGAGGCGGAGATTGTTTTTCTTTGGTGGTTCCGGATTCCACTGGTCTTCCTTTTCGAAATCAAACTCCGACTTAGAGAAGTCATCTTCGAATGCATCATCACAGCAACCAGCATTGCCGCCACCAATGCTCGGCTGATCGTTATCGAACTTGGAGATTGTTACACGATCGTCAAAGCGAAGCTTCTGTGTTGTATTGGTGTTGCTGTTCGAAGTGCTGACAGCGGGAGGTGCGGGTGAAAACTCACTATCGAAGGTGGTCATTGAGTGAAGACTGCCGGCAATTTGCTTTTCCTTGTCAGAGAAATCATTGGAAAATCTAAAAGAGGACTTCGTGGCAGGTGTGGTCGTTGAAGCAGAGTTGTAGCTGGCGGGTGGTGGAGAATTGAAATCACTTTCGAAGCCGTGCTCTTCAAAATTGAATTTACTGCTGGTGTTGGAACGTGGTGTATCCTCAAAGTCATCGAAATCGAAATCTGCTCCCCCTCGTGGGTGTTTCATGGACTTTGGAGCAACAGGTTCGTCGAATACCTCATGTTTGGGTGGCACCACCTTATCTGAGTAGAAGGTGGTATCTTTCTTGGCCATGTAGCGAGGAGTTTCGTCTTCGTCATGGTAGCTGTACTTGTCGCTGGTGGGGACTTGCTGTCGTCGTTCACTTTCCATGATGCGCTGATGCATTTCATGGCGTCGCCGGTTTAGCCGCTCAAACTTGTCCTCATCCGTTGGTTGCTCGTATTCGTCGTAGTTGATGTAATCGTAGTTGTCGCGATGTGATCCATAGCGTTGAGTTTGCCGTGCCTCTGATGAAGGCAACTCTTTCCCACTGCGCGATCGTTGTTTCTTTCTAAATCTAAAATATTGGCCATGGGTTAGGAATTGTTTTGTGCAGAGTTCTCTCTTTGTTACTCACCGTCGATCTTTTTCTCCATCCGAACCAGATGGAGTGTTGCCCAGTGCTCGTCGGCTTTCAGCTAACCTCCTCTCAGACTCGGATGCGCTTGATGGACGCTTCCATCCTTTCTGTCCATGTCCCGGTGGTGGAGGTTCTGCAACAATTTGAAGTGAATTGCTTGTCAGGAGTGTCTGGCGCTTACACTTACCATCACCATCCCAGGGACTAGATCCACTACTCTTTCGCATACGCTGATTAGGTCTTTGCAAGCTCCTTGAATCCAATGACACCACCCTCCTTGACTGGAGCTCATTTTCAGAGTTCTGATCGTAGTCATCTCCCACAACCATGTTGCTGCCTGTTCCAGCGGTGGGCACCCGCATTTTTATACCCATCCGCAGTGACCTAGTCTTCTCGGGTCCACCCATGTAACGTTCACGGAACTCCTCACGACTCTCCAAGCTGCCGTACACGTCTCCACTGCCGAAACTTTTACGGCGGCGATTACTGCTTTCATAAGACTCAACGCTGTCGCGATCGAAACTCTTGCGATCACGGTCGTAGATGTAGTCCCGCGATTTGTACGACCTTGGACCACCGTTTCCGCCAAAGCTGTCTTCGTAGATGTTCTCGTAGTCTCTACGAGCAGGTTTGATTTTATCAAAGCTGCCGTCGCCATAGTACTGCGACATTTTGTTGCGATCCTTCGTGTCTGGCGATTCGCCGTACGGCTCGAAATCATAGTTTGGACGCATATACTCGCGGTAGTACTTCCTTTTGTCGTAGCCCTTATAGTCTCTCCTATCGTACGGCACATGGGATGAAGGGATTTTATGCTCTCGCTTATCGAACACCGGTGGCCCATATGTTGAGCGTTCGTAAGCACTGCGGTCAAACGATCGCGCACGACCCTCCTCATCTTGCGGCGACCAGGTATGGTGGTGTCCGGTGTGATACCACTGAGGGGAATCTAAAAACAAACCTCAAATAAAATAGATACAACTATAGCCTCTATGAGTAACTTACCAAACTCAAATTTCTCCCGACTGCGTGAGATTCCTGGTTTAATCTTCCGCTCTCGTCGATTGCTCATCTCCTCTTCGTATCTAAGCAAAAGTTAAGTTCAAAATATAAACATTCTCTTGTCGATCGTTAATGCAAAAACTTACTCATAGTCCTCGTCGCATGAGTTCATTCTCCTGGCATGCCGCATGTAGTAACCATGTCTGTCAGCGTCACCTACCACAGCTGAGGGGATTCTCTTCTTGTAATCCGATGCCTCATCGTCCCAGGGACTTAGGTCCCTCGAAGACGATGACGTCTGTCCCTTGGGCCATCGTTTGCTGTACTCCTCGCCACCGGTACGGTTCCAATCCTCCTTCCCATCCGAGGAACAAGGCGACTCACCCTGCTCCTTTGCAGTCAGCGCCACCTTTGGGGATTTCAAACGATGTTTACCTTCATCCATATTAGCGCCCCTCTCGAATACCGCCCACGATTCTTTCGGCGATTTCGGTGACTTCCCATCTGCAATCTCCTTCGTTGCTGGTGCGTCAGACAGACCAGTATCCGCGTCCGGTGATGACCCAAAGACAACGTCACTCGGTGAGCCAGAATTCAAGCCTTTGCTGGCATCGAGGAAACTCGAAACGGCCACCAATTGTGGAGGTATCGGCGACTTTGAAAGGGGTGACTTGGAGAGGGGAGATTTTTGGACAGGTGCTGGGGATTTCTGCATAGGAATGGGCGATGTGGACATATCATTGAATTGGGACGGCTTGCTTGCCGCGAGCGGTGACCTCCTCATGGCGTTCGGTGAGCCACCGTTGTTCTCCATCGCAGCCGGGGACATCGCTGCCGCATTGTTGGGTGAGAGATGATCTCGAGAATCCAACGACAGATTGGATACTGCACGATTCATCAGTTCATCGATTTCCAAATCATCTTTCGTCGTTGAAGATACAGTCAAAGTGTGAAGGAACTTATTTGAATCCTTCTTGCTGCTGGCTTGGTCTTCTTCCTCTTCATTTTGATTACTCTCTGGACTACTCTCCACTGGAAACTTTTGATTATCATCTGCGGCTATATCCCCTGTGTTACTATGGAAATCGTCGCAGAACTCGGGAAAGTCTTGCAACAGGTCCTCACTCTGGGGTGGTGGCGGTTTGTCGAATAAATCCTCCACCAGAATTATGTCCCGCAAAGCTGCGTATCGATCCTTTGCATGCGATATTGCTTCGGTGATTTTCGGGTCGATTTTCGGTACAGGCACGGTTGTGGGTGATTTATCATCATCGCTAAACTGCGCCAGGGTGGCCGTTCCATGAAGACTCTCCGCTTCGTCGTCTGCTTCTGGTGAGCTTTTTTGGTCTGTGATGTCCGGATGCAGCTCTTGGTCCATTATTTCACGGAACACAGCGTACCTATCGGCTGGAGGTACAGGGGCGGCTTTTGAGGTGTCATCCGCTTTCGAAGGAACCGCTGCTGTAGTGCTGCCAACCTCAAATTGGGAGAAGTTTGCGACGAACGGCATCGGCTCCTCTTCACCAAAATTGTCATCGAATTTGGCCACAAAAGTGGCATCGGGCATCTGGTCAAAGTTTACCTTAAATATTGGTGGACTATCTTCCGGAATCGGTGGAGAAGGAGCGGCGGCTGCCACCTCGACCTTAAGCTTGGGTTTCTTTGATTTTTCAATAAATTCCGAAAGATAAGTGGTTAATTCCACTAAGGTCATTGTGCTTAGCTTCGATGTAGGAACGCTGAGCTTCGCAGCGAGCTCGTCTATTCCCAAAGTCAACAGCTGGCTCAGGGTTATATCTGGCAATATTGAGGCCTCCTCCGTGTCGTCAACTGATGGATTGACCGGAGCTAGCTGCTCTGTTGTCGCCTCAGTCTTATTTTCATAGATCTCCTGTCGGCGAAGGCGACCTCTAGTTTGCGGTGGTGGCAAAAGTGGCGGTACACTACCCGGGTTCGGTTGGAGGTAGTCATCTTCATCAATACCAGGTTTTCGTGGGCGCCCAGGGCCGGGGTAGGGGCCCTCTGATCTTCCAATACGTCGCGACGGCAATGGTATCGGCGGAACCGATGCATCGTGCATCGATGTGTTGCGACCCTTATTCGTGGACGACACACATTCATAGCGACTTGTAGACGGCGCAGTGATCCTTGGCCGAATGACAATGTCGGAGAACTGCTTCTTCGGGGGCAATGGCGGTGGCTCCGCGTGACTAGCCGAATCTGGGCGCGGAGGTGGCTCCGGCGCCGCTTCGTTTTCACTGAGAGAATCACTCTCTTGCAGGCGTCGCATGTTTATGCTGTTCGAGTCGCGCTTAGAGAACTTTTGACCGAAGAGATGCGGCATTTTCTTGGAACTAATACTGCTAATCACATCGACTGTGTTCTGTTTGAATACGCTGGGCCGATTACGAACAACAGCCGTTGGAGACTCGCTTGTTTGCCGCTCAACTCTACGATGTTGCTGCGGATGATTGGTGTTGGCCGCCGACCAACCGGACTCTGGTGGCAGATGCACCTGCAGCGGGCCATTGAACATGTTTCCTTTCTTAGCCTCTACTGTGTTGATTTTTGTTTCGGGAAGAAGTCCCACTGCTGCATTGCCAGTAGGAAACTCAAACTCAAACGGATCGAGTTTTCCAAAGATATCGCCGTCCTGAAAGGGATCGCTCTTCTTTCGCGTCGGCGAGAAGGGATCAGTGTCGCGGGGCAACATCACCGGATCCGTCGGTTGATTATCTGCTTTGGTGAAATTGTGAGTAAAATTTAAATTAAGAGCTTTTGGTGTACAACTTTGGCTATTTAACGAACTTGTCTGCCTGTCTGTAGTCTGGTTAAGCTCTTTATCTGCACTAGCTGCTGGGGCATCATCCATAAGCACATCGTTGCTCCCGTCGGAGCTGGAGACAAATTGTGCCGTAAATCCTGCCGTCTCCGGAGCGGATAGATCCTTCAAAACTTTTTTTGGAGGATTCTTAAGCTCTTGGAAGAAATACTTCTTATCAACATATGGCCGAATGCGACCCGTGCCCAACGGGTCCAGATCTGAAAAAGCGTCTTTATATTGACTACTATGAGTTGCATTGGCCGATGCGACCGAATTGCTTAGTAATACTGAGTTACTTGTGATGGTAGTTGTGTTACTATAACTATTTGACACAAGGCTGTCGTTAGTAGAGGTTATTAATGGTGGAGCTGAATATTTATTTGTATTAGTGCTAATACTAAGATAATCCTCACCAGATAACTGTGATTCGTCATTTTGCGGCGCCGCAGAGTTGGGAACGGGTACACCTGGAGGTGAAGAGTTTTTTGTCCCCATTCCACCGGTGTTTGTTGATGATGACGGCGGCGATGTATGATGAGTGTTAGCTACTGCTGTTAAAACCGCTAAGCTGGACATGATCGCTGTTGATGGGATAGGTATAGGTGTGCTGGTTGAACCAGCGACCACGGATGAGGTTTTTGTTGTGTCAAACACATCGTTCTGATCGAGATCGTTTAACCAATTGTCAGTGGTCAACGAGAGACTGGAGGCATTTATTTGATTTTGTTTTGGGGATTGGGAGGATAGTTTATTCGATATGGTTAGGATACCGGATGTGGTGGTCGTGGAGGATACTATGGATTCTAAAGGTTTATTGGGTTTTGAGTGCCGCGAGCGCGTAGATTCCGGCGGCGGTAGAAGATTGTAGGTCTGAAATACAAGCAATGTAATTATAAATAAATACATATTAAATAAATTCTTAAGGGTTTTTAACGGGGTTCAGTACATTATCAGCATTGTGAATAAATAAATGGCCGTCAATAAATCTTGTATATACTTCAGGGGTTTACAACAATTTTGAGCAAACAGCTAGTAAGCTTTGCTATTGTCAGATGTGCTGTGCTAATGACGAAGTTTCTGGTCAGTTTTCTTGCATTTTCTGTAGATTGGAGCAAAATGAGTTAATTAAATAATGTCAAATGCGTGCACGAGGATCTAGAAAATTTTATAATCCTTTTTTTTGTTTAATGATTCTTCTGAAAGGATCTAGAAATGTTTAGAATCCTTTCTAAATTCATTTTGTTTTTTGTATTTTTCCTTTTATGATGCTTGGTATAGGATCTAGAAAATCGTATGATCATTTTCCATCATTTTATGTTTTCACGTTTGCATTTTCCGTTTTATGATGCTTGTAAAAGCATCTAAAAATGTTTTTTTTTAAAAGACCATCGAATTGTTTGGAATCAATACCCAAAAAATTGAGCAACAATTCTGGCTCCCCAGCTTTCAATTCAAAATGCTATTTTGCATAAGGTCGATCGTGCTGTCCTAACCATAGATTAACCAAACTAGAGAGCCGACTTTCAGCACACCTACCCGATTTTCCCCGCAAATTTTGAATGACAGCCCTCTCTCGCGCGCTCTTTTTTTCCTGTCTGTGAATACGTGTATTAATGGCCGCCGGGTGGAACTATTTCCAAAAACAAACAATTTGTAAATAGATTTATAACAATAAATGTAAAAAAGCTAATGTTGATTATTGTTTTTTTTTAAATAGCATAATTTCTTTTCTACCCATTTTCGTCACCAAAAACTGTTCATCCATTCACATTTCAGTTTTTTTTTAATTTTATTTGTATGAATTCTATTTCTGACAGCAAAATTCATGCTGCTGCATAAAAGGAGTTGTTCCAAAAATGAGGTAACAACATACAAGTAAACCCAAGCTTTCACTAGGGCACAAGTAAATTTTCTAAAATGTTCATAAACATTCAATAAATTTCTATAAGGTTTGGTGAATGTTTTCAAATTCGTTTATTTAACACCATTTTTGTACAAATTTAAAATATGATTGGATATTCTGTAGTTTAATAACACTGAACAGTGTTGAATAATGTTACTTTGGTATTTCGCCTATTCAATCGAACGTAAAAATACATATTGTTTTGTTAATTGTTGGTATTTGCATGCTATATTTCGTTTTCTGTGCAAAAAAAAAAATCCATAAATGTACATGTACACATTAAATGCTAACATCACTCAATTCATTTCAATTTTATCGCAATCCTCTTGCCTCAAAATTTGCCATTTTGTTTTCCTATGTCAATTAGAACCCGTGTGAAAGGCAAAATCATTGCTGCCTAGGGGGAATGTGATAGATTTTAAGAATACCATATTTTAATATAACTGAATGATTTTGGTTAGTTATTCAGCCTTATTGTGAGTTTCGACTGAACAATATTCCACCCGAAAAAACAGGTTTCTGTTCCGAAATGTAATTTTTTTCGGGTGGAATATTGTTCGGGCGAAACTCACAATAAGGCGAATATATATTTTTAAAGGCAAATAATTTCATTTGTTTGGTTAATAAAACTATCTATAGGTATACTAGAAACAAATATGGTTGTTTTTTTTTGTCGCTTTGAAATATTATAAATTTTTCTTCACTAACTGAAGAAACCAATTGTAGATTGTTAATTTTTAATAAATATTTTAAAAAAATGTACACTTATTCATAAAAAAAAATACTATTCACAAGCAACGAATAATTTTAAAGTTAACGGATACAATTCTATGACCGCTGCCAGCAACTTTGTCAACAGCGGAAGTGGCTTATATATTTTTCGAGTGTGTTGCCAGATTTTTTAAAGTTACGTGACGTTTGTCAATACGAATCCTAGCACACCAAATTGTGACCAATCCGTAAAAATATAGTTTGTAGACAAGGTAAGGAAAATCGGCCAGAGTTGGTGGTCTCAGCTATCAGTATGGTTTATCTATTAAAGGGTTATTTTTTAAGAGGTTTAGAACTTTAAAAAAAAAAAAACACACAAAACATTCGAAAAAATGAATGAAATATTTATTTGAATCGATAGTTTGAACCTTGCAATTTAATGTTTAAAGATAATTTCATGCAAATGTTGACCGCGGCTGCGTCTCAGGTAGCCCATCCGCTGAGTCCAATTTTGGCATACTTTTTCACACATATAGGCCGGTATCTCACGAATGAATGCATGGATGTTGGCTTCCAGTGCGCCAATCGAAGCGGGCTTGTCCCTATACACATTAGCCTTGGCATACCCCCACAAAAAATAATCTAATGGTGTCAAATCGCACGATCTAGGCGGCCAATTGACCGGCCCGAAACGTGAAATTAACTGTTCACCAAACTCGCCTCGCAATTGTTTCGCGTGCTGTGTGGCATGTGGCACCGTCTTGTTGAAACCACATATCATGCAAGTCAAGAACTTCCATTTCGGGCAAAAAAAAGTTTGTTATCATCGCTCGGTAGCGTTCACCATTGACAGTAACGCTGCGATTCGCATCATCTTTGAAGAAATATGGCCCAATAATGCCGCCGGCCCATAAACCGCACCAAACAGTGGCTTTTTCGGGATGCATTGGTAGCTGTTGCAATGCTTCTGGCTGATCTTCACTCCAAATGCGGCAATTTTGCTTATTTACGTACCCATTCAACCAAAAATGAGCCTCATCGCTGAACACAATTTTTCGATAAAAAAGCGGATCCTCGGCCAGCTTTCCAAGAGCCCATTCACCAAAAATTCGACGTTGTGGTAGGTCGGCTGGCTTTAGTTCTTGCACCAGCTGTATCTTAAAAGGCTTTACGCCCAAATCCTTCCGCAAAATTTTCCACGTAGTGCTGTAACAAAGGCCTAACAGCTGGGAACGGCGCCGAATCGACATTTCGCGGTCTTCTGTCACACTAGCTGATACGGCCGCAATATTTTCTTCACTACGCACAGTACGTAAACGTGTTGGTGGTTTAATGTCCAACAAAGTAAATTTGGTGCGAAATTTGGTCACAATCTTCCGAATAGACTGCTCAGAAGGTCGAGAATGCCGATCATAAAATGGAAGCAGCGCGCGATGAACATTTCGAACCGAGCACGAATTTTGATAGTAAAATTCAATAATTTGCAAGCGTTGTTCATTTGTAAGACGATCCATGGTTAAATTGCAAACCAAACTGAAGCTGTTTGACAGTGACGCAAGGTACTAAACACACGTCAGCTGTCAAAACCAGTGTTGCCAAAACCAAACCAGCTAAAAAATCACCCTTTATATTATCGTCAGTTAGATTCCCACTAATTTCAGCAACAAGCAGTTGTGTTTGTGTGTTCGTTTGAGCGGGAGCTTTCACATTCATTACTCAATTGCACTGATTTCTTGTTATCTTCCGTCTTATCTTTGAAAAGGTTCTAGCTCGCTTTCCTATTTTTTCAACCTCTTTTCCGACCTTGTCGACCTCTTTATCAAACTTCTGTACCTACACTACTTAATATTTTTTTTTTGAATATTTTCGTTATGATTTACTAACTTTTTATTGTTAAAAGCCGTATTTTATTATCAGCGTGATCTG